>CM061557.1:219433904-220693904 GCA_030864225.1 Capsicum baccatum var. pendulum | reverse complement strand
AATGATCAATAATCTATGAACGCGGATTATCATACTCCTTAAACCTTAGGCTCTGATACCAAGTTTGTAACGCCCTGAAATCTCATCCCGAGATGCCACACGGTGATTAAGGCTACAAGAAGCTTAAGCTAACCGTTTGAGTCTGCTACTAGGTTTATAGCTTACTATAACGACAACCAAAGCAAAATAGAAGTACTGTTAAATCATATCTCAATTGAAATAACAAAGAAATACTGTCTGAATACCATAATACTGAAAATTCTAAAACACCACTGATCGTCTAGTCTGACAAAGCCTCTACTACTCAAACTAGAGAGCCATTGGGACAGACCCCCAACTGACTCGAACTGAGATGAAAGTAATACTTAAAACACCATAAAAATGGGAAAAACTGTAGATATAGGTCCTCGAACCATGACGAATCACCAACTGTTGACATGTAGATAAGGGTACTCAAAGATCACTGTCGCTGCTGAGATTGAGCACCTGAACCTACATTATGAGACAATGTAGCACACAGATGTATATGTTGATCAGTACTTTGAGGATATATTGAGTATATGGGGGTGTATGCAATACTTAAAACAACAATATCCTCAATCTTTGTAAAATCATGCATGCTGATATAACTGACTCACATAGCTTGAATAATCTCAAAAATATACATCTCATAAATTTTGAATAATGAACACATAGTATAAATCTCATGATTCAAAATACTATTTTTGAAATTTGTAGTTCTATTCCCTGCTCAAAATATATAGACTAAGTGGTAAAGTGCTCGCCTCTGTATCTGAGAGCTAAGACTGAAATTTTAAAATGAAATCTAAAGTAACACATCAATTAAATAAGTTTGTGAGCCTTTACACTGAGTTTCCAAAAATATTTATTGATCAGGATATCTTTCAAAGCCTTAGGGAAAATGACCCATCTTAAGGAATATACTTTACTTTAGAAACTAATTATTTACTCTTACTAATAGGAAAAACTACTTTCTTCAAGGGAAAATTTATACTTTAAGAAGCCACTCTGAAAAATCTTACTATTAGGGAGGTTCTCTTAACCGACATAAACCATGCAACCTACATGGAGTCCAATATTTTATCCTCCTAAGAAAGAAACATCACGATGGGAAGAGGGCCCATAAATCTCAATCCTATGGTGGCACGTAGTTTTGGGGGTATGAAACCGTAGTAACTTACCCAACTCGGTGCTAAATACTACTTAGCTACGCTCATCTCGTGGAAATACATTTTAAAGTAATCTCATGGTTTATAAAGAACCCAACTATAAAATTTGTAATCTAATTTAGTAAAGTGGATTTCAAAGCTACTATGACCATCAAGGTCAAAACTTTCTCAATAATCTCAAAATACTTAAATCATGGGTGCTTATAGCACAAAATTTTATAAAATTGAAATCTCAAGTAGGGCTTAATGACCCATAATTCAATCTCAAGTTAAGACGCATTAAATTGCATACTAGATATCATAAAGATTCATAAATCATATAGAAACCTGGAAATTTTCAGCAATATGCATTGTAATCTCAACATTCTCATGTACTTCAATTTCTAAAACATTGAAACCATCATAACCTCAAGAAATAATAACCTAGGGTATAAAGCCATACTTCAATATCATAAGAAAACATGTAAAACCATAAATCCTTGTAATTAAAATAAATTTTGAGCACAAGGACGAAAGGAGTGTCCTTGTTCAAACCCCACATACCTTGAATTAGAAGCATTGGATGAACTCTAGCTTTTGGGACTCTATTCGTACTCTTGAATGAGTGTTCTTGAAGCCTTGGACTTGGGAACCTTGAATCTTGACTCAATTTAGAAATTCTATGGTGAACCCTTGAGATTCTTTGAAGAGGATTTGGATGCTTAGGGTTTTTTGGTTGAGGGATATCTTGAGAAAAATCTTATATGATTCTTGTAGTGACCTTAATTCTGATGTTTGTACGGTTTAAGAGGCTTAGAAAAGTCTAAAGTGCCCTTTTTAACTTCTGTACGAAACTGGAAAAATTGAACTGGAAACCTGACTTTATGGGCTACCGCAACATGCCACTATCGTGTTGGCTCATTGATAAATGGGAATCTTGGAGTCACCGCGATGCAGAGCCATCGCATTGTCCTACTGGTTGGGACCTGGAACTTCAGCACGATGTGTCACAATCGCGCTAGGCCACTGGAAATTGACTATCTGGAAATTGGGGTCCTTTGCGATGCGCCACTATCGCGGATTTCCACTGGAATTTGACAATTGCTAAATAAACCCTCTCCGGGATACGCCAAACACTAAAATGATGGTGTTTTACGACTTGAACTTAGATTAGCCATAACTTCTTACCCTGTTATCGAATTTGGGCGGATCTTTTATCATTGGAAAGCTAATTAAATTTTCCACATGATAAAAAGTCAAAATTAGGGAAACTCTATATGGTTTAAACATTACTCACTTAGGAAGGCATTCCTTAACCTTCTAGAGACATAATTTGGCTTAAGAAAAAGTTTGGGGTATTACACTTAGGCTCTGATACCAAGTTTGTAATGCCTAGAAATATGATTTCCGGGATGACACACGATGCTTCCAACTACAAGTAGTCCTAAGCTAACCCTAACTGCCTTCTATTAAACTTGAATGTCAAAAAAAGGAAATATAAATGTATAATAATAATAAATGCAGAAAAATGTCTGAATTATCTCATAATACTAATCTCATCAGTCTGATAAAGCAATTACTGCATATCTGAATACTGCAACTAAAAGCTAAAACTAGATCTAGTAGTCCGATAAGCCTCTACTGACTGAATCTAGAGAGCCACTAAGACAGGCCCCAACTGACTCAAACTATCTGAAATGAATACTAAATCATCTACTAATAAACTGGAAATCTGATTAGCAAAGTTCCCGAACTATGAGGACTCACCAACTGAAAGGATGTAGATGAGATGCTCAAAAATTACTCACGTTGCTGAGACTGAGCACCTGAACCTACATTATGAGACAATGTAGCACATAGACGTATATATGGATCGGTACTTTGGGAATGTACTGAGTATACGGGGGTAAATGCAATCAGTAAGAAATATTATAACAATTTAAAAATCATGCATGCTAAATGTAAATGACTCACATAGGCTTGAGTAATCTGAAATTTAAAGATCATAAATCATAAATAGTAAATCATATAATGCAAATCTTATGAGTCATAACACTTAGTTCTAAAAATCTGTATTCTGTTCTTATTTTCAAATCATATAGGCTAAGAGAAATCTGAAAACTTATTATGCATGAGAAAATACTTTATCTGAAGGGAGGTTCTCTTAAGCGACATGAACCATGTGAGCTTTCATGGAGTCCAACATTCTTGTCCCCCTAAGGAGGAATCCTCACGTTGGGGAGAGGAGTCATACTCTTGCCAGAGAGTATAACATATCTAAGTGATCATATATCTATCATCCACGTAGAAGTGGGAACAATCTAAATCCTACGTTGGCACATAGTTTTAGGGTATGAAACCGTAGCAAGATACCCATCTCAGTGCTAAATACTACTCCCATTAAATCTGTATGCTCATTCTGAGGGAAATCCATTTTTAAAATAGTCTAATGGTTTAAATAAAAACCCAACTATATATCTGTAAAGCTAAACCTGTAATCTGAATCTGTAAAGTGGATTTCATATCTATTTTGAGACCAAAAGGTTAAATCTTTATCAATAATCTGAAAGAAATCTAGTCATAGGGTGCTTATAGCACAACAAACTTGAAATAGCAATCTTTAATTAAGGCTTAATGACCCATGCATCAAACTCATGTTAAATATCAAAATGTCCATGCTCGATAATGTCAACATTGATAAATTAATTCAAAATCTAGAAATTTCTGCAATATGTATGAAAACATGAACATAATTAGGTAATTCAACTTCTAAATCATTGGAAATCTCATAAATAGCAATATCGGGTATAAACCATAACTTTAGTTTCATGAAAAATCGCATAAAATTTAATAAATTTGTAATTAAAATAAGTTTTGGGCACAGGGATGAAAGGATTATCCTTGTTGAAAACCCCACATACCTCAAATGATAAACTAGATGCTAAGACTTGAATCTTGGATCCATATTGATGCTTTTAAAGTTGAATTCTTGGAGTTCTTGAGTTGGGAATCCTTAATCTGGAATTGTCTTGGAGAATTAATGGAGGAATTGGGTTTCTTGGAGAAGGACCTTTTGGTTTCTAGGGTTTTTCTTTTTAAAAGAATGATGAATAATGAGCATAAAGTGCTTGGAATATGATTAATTTTAGACGGATTGGGGCTGGGTAATTTACCAAAATACCCTTTTTAAACTCCTAAACATACTGGAAAAATGTAACATTTTCCAAAATGGATGGTCAGCGCGATGCACCACAATCGCGGTGGCTCACTAGAAAAGGGATGAATGGGAACGGGGCTTTCACCGTGACACGCCATAATCGTGGTGCCCTTTAGTTTGCCATTTCTGCCACTGGCCCGATGCACCAGTGGGAATTTAGACCTCTCCACGATGCGCTAGTGACCGAAATGATGGTTTTTTATAACTAAACTTAAAATAGCCATAACTTCTCACTCGGTTATCGGATTTGGGCGAATCTTATAACGTTGAAAAGCTAATTAATTTTCTACGCATTGGAGGGTCTAAAACTGGAAAATTCTATATGTAAGAAAAGTCATCCTCTCTTGAAGCCAAAGCTTGACGTTCTCAATGCTAAGTTGAACTAAGAAAAAGTATGGGGTGTTACAAAAACAGAGTAAACCAACCATATTCATACAAACCATACACATATATATAACCATTCCAAAAAAGGGAACTCGGTTTAGCATACATTTAAAATCATTAACTGGGGTATATGAAGCATAACCTTCCTTAACCACCCACGGGCTATATGGGTCTAGTGTAACCCCCTGAATGGGCCCCGATGGTGTAGCCGCATGAACGGGAGATACTATAAGAGTGAGGGATTCCCAAGTACCCTCACCCTCTGTGATACATATATACAATGTACTTAGAGGATTCCCATGTACCTCATAGTATCATAAAAGGGTCACCATGCCCTACCCCTCATGTCGGCAAACATAATTTTTCGGTGTTCGTTCATTGAACTCCCACATTCAAGGTTAGCTATCACACCACACCATTATTACCCAATTAAAACTATTTCCTACCAACTAATCCATAATTCTATTTACTATTTACCAAGGCTCTTAATAATGGTATTGTCATACCGACTATAACTTGCAAGTATTGTCATTAGCAAAACCTTGTAAGGTAAAGGGAATCCCGTGTACCCATTTACCAAATTAACTTTAGGGAGTCCCATGTACCCCGCAAGTGTTCCATTATGTTTTCTTGGGGGAGTCCCAAGTACCCCACAAGTTGTTCTTTACCATGTTTACTTTGGGGATTCCATTGTAACCACAAAGAGTTCAATAAACCATAACCATGACAACCAAACCATTCCATTTAAATTATTCCAAACTATTTAGCCATGTAGGGTTCAATTACCAAGTTTAAACCAAGCAGTAGTTCCATTAAAATACAACAGTGTAGTGAAAATATTCTCATAGTCATTTTATCAAACATATTGGGGGCATAGTATTTCCAAAATCAAAGCCAATTACCAAATAACCATTCCCATGCAACCAATTATCAAAAACCACCATTAAAGCATATAAAAATGTAATTAAAACATAGGAAAATCATAACCAAGCATTTATAACCAAAACCCTCAAATTATATTTAAAAATCCAAAATCATACAATAATAAAAAAATGAAAACATTGTATAAAACCATGCCTTTAGCTGGAACTAACAATGAGGTAAGAGAACTTTCCTTAAACCAAGAAGATGATGGAGAGAAATAACTAACACAAGCTCCAAATTAATCCTTAATATAAAACCCTAGCTTCCTTTGCCCAAAAGCCTTAGAGAGAATTTAAGAGTGTTTTCTAAGTGTTAATGAATAGGATAATAGGGCAAATAACCTTCCAAATGGAATATAAGTCGTGGGGACTTATTAGATTAACTGGGGAAATATCCAAATTACTCTCACTTAACTCTCAACAATCCCGTCAGATGGGTACGACTATCCATACAAGTCATACCCTCCAATACGAGTGGTACCCACCACATATACCCAAGGGCATCTCTCTTGGACCCAACACTGTCCAAGGTACGACTTACCTCAAACTATGTCATATCTAAGTATGCGAGTAGTACCCATGAACCGTACCCCTGGCAAAATAGAATGCCAAGAGGATTAAACAATGACCACCATACGAGTCCCTGGCTTATGACTCATGGTGAGCCACTCGTACTCAGATCCAACTTAAGTTACTAGGTCTAAGACAAAGTGAAGTAACCAAACAACCCATAACCACCAATATGACTCATACCACGTTAGTTGTACCCATTCTAATAACCAAATCCAACCCGCCAACCAACACTGGTCAGCATACGACTAACCCATACCACTTGTATCCCATTATACGAGTTGTTCCCCTAATCGTATCTTGTCCAGAGACCATAAATCCAGGAAATTTTCCAAAGGACCCAAACCTAGGTTGTTTCAATCTTCTTCATTAGGAACATTTATCCTCGAATGACGAACATAGTAGGTACAAGCACGATTTACATCCCTTAGATGCCTCTACTCTTAACTTTAACAAAGATGTAAAGAAATCAAGTAGAGTCATTTGGATTATCAAATTATAAATCAAGAACAGATGCCTTCCTCATGAATATCCAAACCTGAGAACAAATGCTAATATTTGGACTTTATTTCCACTGTCACTTCCCATGTAGCCTCTTCCACCTTGTGGTTCCGCCGTTGAACCTTAACTGAGACCACATCCTTGGTCCATAATCAATGAACTTGCCAATCTTAGATTTTAACTAGGACCTCTTCATAAGACAGAGAATTCGAGATACCCAAACAATCCAAAGGAACTACCGAAAAAGGATCACCAAGACACTTCCTCAACATGGAGACATGAAATATCGGATGAATAGAGCTCAAACTAGAAGTCAACTCTAATTCAAATGCCACATTACCAACCCTTCGTAAAACAACATAAGGACCAATATACCTAGGACTGAGCTTCCCTTTTTTGCCAAACCGCATTACTCCTTTATGGGAGATACCCTAAGGAACACCTTATCCCCAACCTCGAATTTCAAGTCTCTACGTCTTACATCCGCAGAGGACTTTTGGCGAATTTGGGCAGCCTTAAGCCTATCCCAAATCACCTTAATTTTTTCCATAGCCAAATAAACCAAATCTGAACCAAACATATCGGCCTCACCAATCTCGAACCACCCAATAGGAGATCTACATCTCCTACCATACAATGCCTCGAAAGGGGTCATTCCAATACTATTATGCTAACTATTATTATAAGTAAAATCTACAACAGGTAGATGCTCAACCCAATTACCACCATAGTTAATCACATATGCCCAAAGCATATCCTCTAATGACTGAATAGTTCTTTCTGCTAGCCCATACTTTTGTGAATGAAAAGCAGTACTTAGACTTACCTTAGTACCCAAACCTTTCTGGAAAGACCACCAGAAGTGAGATGAAAATTGTGTGCCACGGTCAGAGATAATCGAAATAGGTACCCCATGTAGCTTCACAATCTCATGAATATAAAACCTCGCATAGTCCTTCGCCAAAAAGTTAGTCCGCACTAGCAAAAAGTGAGAGGACTTTATCATCCTATCCATCATGACCAAATCGAATCAAATTGATTTCGAGATCAAAGAAAACAAGAAACGAAATCTATGTTTATTACCTCTCATTTCCATTCTAGCAATTCTATTTCCTGATACAACCCACCAGGCCTCATGTGTTCAACTTTGGCTTATTGTCTCACCATGCACTTGGCTACAAAGTTAGCCATATCCCTTTTCATACCATTCCACCAATACACCTCCTTAAGGTCATAATACATTTTAGTCAAATCGAGGTAAGATACATAGCGCACCTCAGTTAATGCCCTTTGCCTCAAACCATACACGTTAGGAACACATAACCTCCCTTGGTATCGTAAAGTACCATCACCACTAATCTCAAAAACCATTACCTTATACCCATCTACATTACCCTTGATTTTCCTTAAAATGGGATCTAGCATTTGTTTCTCCTTGATCTCCACACCAAGAGAAGATCGAACCACTTCCTGTACCAATATATCACCATTCTCAGAGTCTAGACGAAGGACTCTAAGATTAGCCAATCGGTGAATATCCTTTACCAATTCCTGCTTCTTCTTTTCCACATGAGCCAAACTCCTCATGGATAACCTACTAAGAGCATCAACAACCACGTTAAATTTACCTCAGTGGTAGTAAAGACTCATATCATAATCCTTAAGAAGCTCCAACCATCTCCTCTACCTGAGATTTAGCTTCTTCTGAGTGACCACATATTGTAGACTCTTATGGTCAGGAAAGATGTCGACGTGCACTCCATATAAATAATGCCGATAAATTTTTAAAGCAAAAACCACCGCTAAAAGCTCTAAGTCATGCGTAGGATAATTTCTCTCATGAACCTTCAACTGCCTAGAAGCATAGGCAATTACCTTCCCATGCTGCATCAAAATGTAACCAATCTCCACCCGAGATGCATTACAATAAACCACAAACCCATCATTACCTTCAGGCAATGTCAAGACTAGAGCCGAAGTTAGCTTATCCTTAAGCTTCTCAAAACTACCTTCACAAGCTTTTGACCAGGAAAACTTTGCCTTTTATTGAGTCAACTTAGTCAATAAAGCAGCTATAGAAGAAAACCCCTTGACAAACCCCTATAATACCCAGCTATACCAAGAAGCTCTAAATTTTGATTGGAGTCGTAGGTCTAGGCCACCTTTTAACCATAGACTTCTTTTGTGGATCCATAATGATCCTCTCACTAAAAATAATATGACCAAGAAAAGTCACAGTGTTTAACCAAAACTCACACTTGGAGAATGTGGCATATAACTGTTGTTCCTTTAAGGTCTACAACACCACATGTAGGTGATTAGCATGATTCACCTCACTCTTAGGATACACCAGAATGTCATAAATGAACAAAATGACAAAGAGATCTAAAAACTGCCTAAAAACTCTATTCATCAAATTCATAAATATCGTTGGGGAATTAGTCAAGCCAAATGACATAACCAAGAATTGAAAGGGCCCATACCGAGTACAAAAAGTCATCTTAGGGATATCCACTTCCCTTATATTAAGCTGATGATACCCAAATCGAAAATCTATCTTAGAAAAAAATTTGTCACCTTACAACTGATCAAACAAGTCATTTATCCTTGGAAGAGGATACTTGTTCTTAACCATTATCTTATTCAACTGCCAATAGTCAATGCACATCCAAGAGAACCATTCTTCTTGTACATGAATAAAATTGGTACACCCCATGATGATAGGCGAATTTACACGCCTATATCAATATATTTTTCCCATATTTTAGCCTAGTTTTGAGAACAAATTATATATTTCATGCACTTTTAGTCCTTTTTCCTGTAAATGAGCTAACGAACATGATTAGGAAAGTTTCAGGTATAAATGATGCAAAATACAGCATTTTATGGCTTACTTGACGCAAAAGAAAGCTCACAAAGGAAGGGGAGGAAGTCTACACGCCTAAGGACCAAAACTGCTGCATAGAAAATTTGTCCCGGGCTAAAACAACATTTCTGAAGACTTTGGGGACTTACAGACACAAAGCTGGATTTTGACAATGATACATTAACCTAGTACAATTGGGTTATGTATTTCATTAGTTTATTTGGATTAGGAGAATGTTACATTAACCTAGTACAAATGGGTTAAGTATTTCCTTAGTTTAGTAGGATTTGGTTATTTATTTCATTAGCATAGTAGGAGTAGGATAGGAGTATTATAAATACCCTATCATGCTAGAGATTTTAATCAAGTCCTCCCTTAGTGGAGAGACACATTCTACTTCTCAATTACAACTCTTCTAATCTTTCCATTAATTCTATTCTTAAATTCCACAATAAGAGAATCGTTACTTGCTAAGGAATCACGCCACACGCCTATCACCTAATCCACACGCCATTACTCAACAATAACAATGCAAATCGTGATCTCCTTCGCACTCATGGGTAACTAAACTTCTCTGTTGGGGTTATGGAAGCCGAATGAGTTACTATCTATAGCTATGAGTTTGTAAGTTCGAGACACGTATATTGCTTATATCATTATTCTCTTCATCTTAATGCAAATTCTTGTGGCTGCAGACGCATAGAATAACGCCAGTCTAATATTTAACTTGTTCGAGAGAAAGGTTATTTGTCTGGAAAAGAGATAATGTCAAGGTAGTAGGACACCCTTTCCTATTAAAAAGCTAGTACCGTAACTGGACTAACCTCTTGGAGAATTCGTACCATTAGACACGCTTTAAGCTCGAGAGAGTTAAAGTGAAATAGTCCTTGTTTAGGTCGAGAGACGCTTGGATTTACCATCGACTACAATTCTCTATAAGCAATTGCATGTCAAGACTCTACACACTCACAGCCAATAGAGACGTATACCTCAGAAGGTGGACATAACCCCAACGCTTCAATTCTCATTGTTTACAACTTACGTAACAATCTTTCTCTCTTTACTTTGCTATTTTCAGCTTTTACTTTATTGTTTTGGTTACACATTGCAATCCCCCTTCTTACGAGACTTGCACCAAAAGTTTAGTAATTTTACTTACTTGTTGGCCAAGCTATTCCCTGTGGGATCGACACCCAACCCAGGTTGGGTTCTATATTTGCTAACGACCGTTTTACACTCCTACGAGAGCTGTAGATTGAGCGTTATCACCCCACGGGGATACACTAGGATGAATAAACCCCTTATCCAGAAGATCCTTGAGTTCCCTCAACTCAGTCGAAGCCATTCTATAAGGAGAAATAGCTATTGGACGAGTATCCAAAACCAAACTAATACCAAACTCGATCTCTCTATTCGGAGGAACACCAGGAAGATCATCCGAAAAGACCTCAGGAGACTCATTCACCACCAAAATTAAATAAAAAGAAGGACCTTCCGAGTTAGAATCTTTAACCCAAACCAAATGATAAAGACACCCTTTAAAGATTAATCTATGAGCTCTAAGATAAGAAATAAACCTCCCCTAGGAGCAATAGAACCAACCTCCCACTCAATAATCGATTCACCAGGGAACCTAAAGACAGCCTTACGAGGCCGAAAATCTAGGGACACGTAACTAGAATGTAACCAATTCATCCCCAGAATAACATCAACATCCACCATATCAAGTTCCAAACAAATTCACCAAAGTCTTCCTAATACCAACAGATACCACACACACCCTATAGACCCTTTTAGAAATAATAGAGTCACCTATTGAGAAGAAATAGAAAAAGGATCCGAAATAACTTCGGGATCAAAACCAAAACCAACAGCCACATATGGGGTCATATAAGAAAAATGGACCCCAGATCAAGCAAGCAATACACATCACAAGAAAAGAGTTGTAACATACCATTCATGATATCTAGTAATTCCTTAGATTTTTGTTGAGTAGAAATAGCATATAACCTATTTCGACCAGCGCTAGTACCAGAAGAAGAATAAAATCCAAAGCAGCACCCTTTGGTGTAGGAGCAAATGATGAAGCAAATGGAGCCTTACTTACTCCTGAAACACCCTTTCCAACTGGGAAATTCCTAAGCATATGGCCTGGCTAACCACATTTAAAACATATGTCCCTCCCTTCATCACAAAATCCCCTATGCAACCTACCATAAAACCTGTAAGGAGGACATAAAGAAGTTGATTGTGCCCTACTCGTCTGAGATTGGGCACCTTGTGGCCTAAAGTTATCACCACCCTGACGCCTATCACCCGAAGGCTTCGTGTAAGAAGCACTAGCAGAAGATAAGGAACTAGAACCCCCCAGTTCTTCTTTGGACACTACCGCTATCCCAACTACCTTATTGTTGCCCACTACATTATTCAGAAGACCTAAACTTCTTTCCTTGCCTTTCCCCAAACTCCGTCTATTTTTTTTCTTCCTCCACCTATTGCATATGAACCATCAACCTAGACATATACATATCCTTAATAAGCAAATCAGTCTTTCTTTCAAGTATCAAATCCTGAGATAGTCCTGAAGCAAACTTTCTTATCCTCACCCTCATATTTGATACTAATTTCAAAGCATACCTTGACAGCTGATGAAATTTTAAGGCATATTCCTTGACTAAATTTTCACTTATCTCGGATTGAAAAATTCCTCTGCCTTTTCTTCCCTCAACTTCTGTGGAAAGAAGCAATCCAGAATAGCATTTGAGAAGGCCTCCCATAATGATAAATCCTCAACATCACCTTTTACCTCATCCCATTCCTCATTCCATTGGTATGTAACATCCTTGAGCTGATAAGATGTAAAATTCACCCCTTTCACATTCGTGGACTGTATCACCTTAAAGATTTTTTCCATTTCGTCCAAGAAACCCTAAGGATCCTCCTCCACTTTCACACCAGTAAAAGTAGGAGGATTCATCTTCATAAATTGGCCAACCCTTGTGGCTTGAGCAGATAACATATCAAAAATATCATGCTCAGCCTGAGCAGCAACCAATTGAGCAATAGTATGAATTGACTGCCGAAATTCGGCATTAGTCACCTCACCTTGAGGAGGACTAGTAGCAACTAGAGGAACTCAAAGATTATCAGGAATAGTACCCTTGGACTGAGTATAGATCCCCTGTGTCCGTTCCACGTTGTCCCTAGATGGGCCAAAAAGATTCTTTGCATTCCAGGTCATCGAACAATAATCTGAAAAGCAAACAAACCAGGATTAGAAAGGACCTTTGAACTTGCAGCTTGAAATAGAATACCAAGAAAGTGAAACATTCCTAAATGTCTTCTAGCCTCTCCCTTATGAGTGTGGTGTGCGACACACCCCTAAAAAAGACTCTACTCGACACGACTTTGTGGACTCCCAATTGACCATGAATCTAAAGCTATGATACAAACTTGACACAACCCGACCAGGGACCTTATCGTGATGGGCATCCCAAGTCCAACTAGGACCGAGGACTACCCTCAAATACCCAACCCAACCTTCTAATGCATACCCTGAGTTAGATGAATTCTAAATATATAACAAGATAGTATGTAATTATCAAAATACAGACTTTGGGATAGATGGAAGCTCACCACTTCAATCCCAAAAACTAAACCCAAGTTCGAGCACTAAACAAGAGGAGTAGAATGGTTGGTTCCTACATTACGTGGGGATACAACCACACGAGGTGGGTTAGTGGATGAATGTTAGCATAAACTCGGGATAAGGATAAAATAATACAAAGTAATAAAACCAAGTAAACCAACCATATGCATACAAATCGTACACACACAAACATATATATATATAACCATGCCAGGAAAGGAAATCAGATTTAGCATGCATTTAAAACCATTAACCTGGGTATGTGAAGCTTAACCATCCTTAACCACCCACGGGCTATATGGGTCCAGTGTAAGCCCCTGAACGGGACTCGATGTATGTAGCCATACGAACCGGAGATACCATAAGAGTAAAGGATTCCCAAGTACCCTCACCCTTCATGATACATATGTACATTGTACATAGAGGATTCCCGTGTACCTCATAATATCATAAAAGGATCGCCATGCCCTACCCCTCATGTCAGCAAATATGAGTTTCCAGTGTTCGTTCATTGAACTCCCACCTTCACGATAAGCTATCATACCCCACCATTATTGCCCAATTAAAACTATTTTCAATTGTTGCCACCCAAAATGTTGACCTCCCGATACTTCTTTTAGGCTGCTATTTTTTCAAAATTATCAGTGTCTAACATTAATATTTTTTACATATTATTTTGATGTGTCACATTCATGATTCAAAAATATATGAAATTATTTTATTACTTCCATCGTTATTTTTTTTACAATTTATTAATTTAATATAAAATTTTACATAATTTTATCAATTAAATCATTTTTCATAACCATGCACACTCATAATTTACAAATGAATTGTCTTTTATTATTATCGATAATTTTATATATTCTTTACGTGACATAAATTTAATATGTGTAGTTATTTTAATAGAGACATCTTATTATTTTCATTGTTATAGTTATTAAAATAGCTGTCCTAAGTCAATTCAATTATCTTTTCAATTTTTTTTAAATTTTAGACATTGTTGGAACCCAATTAGTGACAATTATAGCCAAATTGCTACCAATTTTTGAGATCAAATTGAGAGTCAATTTCATAACCCTTTTAAAATAATTTTAATCTCATTCATCGATCAAAACTATTCCAACGGCTGAGATCAAGTTCCCTACCCTTTCCTTTTTAAACAATAATCAAACCCTAAACCTCACTACTCTCAAAACAAACGCATCAGCCTCTCTCTTTACACCTTCTCTCTCTCTCTTTCTCTCTAAGAACCATGGCTGCCACTACAGCCTCACCACCGGCGGGCGAAGCCCGGAGCACCCATTGTCGACCTTCTTTCCTCCTTTCTCTCCCTCTCTTTCTCTTTAAAACCACCGGCAAAACCCCATGCTCCCACAAGTTGCGTTACCGGCAAGACTGGAGAAGCCAAGCATCCATCCCCACCGGTAAATACACCACATGCAGTTGACGGAAACCCCCCTCTCCCCGCTCTCTTGTTCTCTAGTCTGCGCCGCCTTTTTTTTTCCCATTTTGACTGACGCCACCACAACAACAATATCACCAACGACAGCAGTAGCCGGTGGAGCAGCCATGGCGGTCGCCGCTACTCTGTTCTCCCTATCCATCGCTGTTTTTTTCATTTAAACAAGCGTTGCAACCACCAACAGCCATCAAATAGTAGTTATGCAGCCGCTCACCAACCAGCCCGCCTCACTCGTCCGAAAATAATCCCAGGTTTGATTTTGTGTTGATTTGTATGTCTAATTTTAATTATCTTCTACCTCCTCCTTTTCTTTTTCTTTGGACAGATTTTGTTGTCTGAAATTGACGGAAGTTGATTGAAATTTTTGGTTTAATTTCTGGTGATTTGCGCTTGTTAACCTGCCTAGACTATCATATGTAAAGGCCCTAAATTTGCATGAACTTGATTTTTACCCTAGTTTTGAATTAGGTATTGGTTTTACTTGGTATACTTGCTTATCTATTATGTATGATTGATTGGGATTCTGTATGTTTGCTTGCTTATTGACCAATTGACAAAGAGTTCGTTATCGATTGGGATACTATGTGAGTGGAATAACGAGCTGTCATTCTGTACCTGCTAATCGATTTAAATGCCTTGGTTGAAATTGGAATGACCCTAATTAATTTGAATGTCATGTTTAAGGGGAAAGAATTTGCTAGTGGTTGATATTTTGTTTGCCTTGTTTTGATAGAATATTAGTAGTTAGCGAATATGAGTGTAATCTTATATTCAGGGGAAAACTTCATTGATTGATTCCATTGATTAATCAATTGCTTTGAATACTCTTCTCTCTTTGATTGAATACCATTAATGACGTTATTTTAATAATTATGTTAATTTTGTATTGATAGGTTATTCAAGTATTTTTTATTTACCTTGACTGAACATTTCCTGATTATTAATTGATACAATTTTTGATGGAAATTTTCCTTAACTGATTGTAACTAATATTTTCTTTTCACTTTCTGTGATGACTTTACTTACTCAATTGCGTGATTTTTTTCCTTTTCCTGAAGACAACTTAGTTGATTAAGGAAGAGAAATATTTTAATTGATTTTTAGAATATTTTTCTCTCTTAAATTACGTGTCATCCCTACTATATAAACCCAATCCCTCCCTTCATACAGGACAGACCTCTCTAGCTAGTGTTATTATTCCCTCTTCCTGATTACTACTCTAAAAAAAAAAAAAGACTACTAGCTACTTTAATACAAAGGATAAAATATTTTCTCAAGTTACTTGGTGTTTTAAGATTTTGACGAACCATTTGGCTTACTTTACTGCTGCAATTTCTTTGCTTAACAGCTTCTTTATTACTTATGTTGCTCACCGGTAAGCATCTAAATGATGCATTTATTTTCTTAGTTTTATGTGACTTTGTTGTGTTGTGGAACCATTAGAGGACATGCCAATAGGACTTATTCGATTTGTGTTACCATGACTGTGTTTTGGTCCATGTGTGGTGTACTTGTTTGGCTTTGTTGTTCGTTCATTTCTAACAGGTACAACTATATATTGTGGAATTCGAAGAGTCGCTCGGGAATGTGATGGGGCTGGTTGCTTTAGTTTAGTTTAGTTTAGTTTAGTTAGTACGTAGGAAGTTATTGTACAAATATTATTCTAATAAATTTGGAGACTGCTTGGGGACGGGAATTTATGTGCTCTATGAATCGCGTAGGCAAACACAACTTATTACGTGCTATGTGAACCACTTAGGCAAACATAATTTACGTTAATTAATCAATTTATTTGGAATCTAGAGAGCATGTTTTAGGATTAATCACTAATTAAAACCAACTCTAAGTATGTAATTAACTTGTACCCTGCATTAAATATGTTCAGGACAGTTTTCCGCATTTAGTTTAACTTTCCACACAATTCAAGTTTTAGCATATTAATTTGGCCGACAACATAGGAATTAATGTTCAATGCTTGTATTTATTTTACTGCATGTCTTTTATTAATTTCAAGCGTGTTGTGGTTAATTTTCTATCTTTAAAAAACTATCCCCAGCAACTGGAAAACAGTTTTCAACATTAAAATTAATTTTCAACATACAAATGTACTGTCCGGTATAACAAAACGACCTTTCCAGCACCTAAGAAATAACATCCAGCATCCGAAATTACTTTCCATCATATTGACTTGATTTCAGTATATTAAAAAATAAAGATAACCTTTCAGTATGTTAAAAAAATAAATTTTCAGAATATAAAATGAATTTCCAACAATGTTTTGTTAATTTTCAGAAGTAATTTTAACATGTTAATGATTTTCAGCAAATAAAGATGTCTTTTAGCCCTCTATAGACAGTTTTACTGATTTACATATGTTATTACTCCCTAACACCTTTACTCAACTTTGACATGTCCCATTACTCTTAATAAATTTACAACATTGTTCTAAATATTTGACAGTTACTTTTCGTCAATAAATAATTGTGCCATCTAGATACCATGTCTATAGATTTAACTAAATAAAAATATATAATTGCTTATCTTTCATGCTAATCACATTAACCAACTCTTAATTAACCAAAAGACGTCTTTGAGATTATTATGTGCTACTTGTTGTCCAATGTGTTTACGCACTTTGAGTCCATCTAGGAAACATAGCTTTATTTGTCTAGACCACAAATCTAAATTAGCAAAGTCTAATGCCTCTTAGACGATAAGTGGGACGATAGGCATTCTAGAGGCGTTAGTTTTATCCTTTCTAGAACACTTTTAGGTTAACAACCAGCCTAGATGGGTGGGCGGGTAGTCATTCGAAAGTGATGATATCCAATATATAATACACGACTTATGTCATTGTCACTTGTCTAAGAATCCAGCTAGTGGGTCGGATAATAATTAACAAGTTGGGGTTCGGTCTGAATGAAACCAAAAATATTTTCTTGGTTCAATTTTTTATTTTATTCTTTTATTTTTATCTACCTATCTATTTGGGGTGATTAGTTTATCTAAGCAGTCCTCTTTGCTATAATTTGTGTCATTCTTATTTTTTGCTTTTATTGTTCTTTTATTAATTCTTGTGTTATTTACCACTTAGGAAATTATCAAATAGGTTTAACAAAATTACATGCTTGTTTATTAATCACTTTATCACTTAGTAATATTAAGTTATTAAAATTAGTGGCCTTTATTTTATCACATAGAATCTCCACGTAAAGTATGAATTCGACTGGGAACCACCTTTCTGGACCTCAAAAGTTGCCTAGCACCTTCCTTTCGAGGTAATTTGAACTCTTACCCGAATTTCTGGTGCACTAAGACTAAATAACAAAATAGGTTCGTAGTTGACCTAGACCAGTGCCCTAACGCACCTTAATACGTTAGGTGGCGACTCTTCGCACTCCCTTTTAAACATTCCCAAAAAGAGTAGTCACATAAAATTTCACTTTTCGTGAGAAAAATGGGGCGCGACACCAACCAACTAATCCATTATTCCATTTATTATTTACCAAAGCTATTAATAGTGGTATCGTTATACCGACTATAACTTGCAAGTATTGTCCTTAGTCAAACCTTTTAAGGTAAAGGGATTCCTGTGTACCTATTTACCAAATTAACTTGGGGGGGGGGGGGGGGGGGGGGAGGTCCCCATGTACCCTGCAAGTGTTTCATTATGTTTGCTTGGGGGAGTCCCATGTACCCCGCAAGTTGTTCTTTACCATGTTTACTTGGGGGATCCCATTATATTTCACAAAGAGTTCAATCAACTATAACCATGACCATCAAATCATTCTATTTAAGACCATTTCAAATCATTTAGCCATTTAGGATTCCATTACCAAGTTTAAACCATGCAACAGTTTCATTAAAATCCAACAATATAGTGAAAACATTCTCATAGGCATTTTATCAAATATATTGTGGACATAATATTTTCAAAACCAAAGCCAATTATCAAATAATCATTCCCGTGCAAGCAATTATCCAAAACCACCATTAAAGCATATAAAAGCATAATTAAAACATGGGAAAACTATAACCAAGTATTTATAACCAAAACTCCCAAATTATATTTGAAAATCAAAAATCATATAATAATCAAATCATGAAAACATTATATAAAACCATGCCTATAGTTGGAACTAACAATGAGGGAAGAGAACATACCTTAAACTAAGAAGATGATGGAGAGAAATCACTAACACAAGCCCTAAATTAATCCTTAAGATGAAACCCTAGCTTTTTTTGCCCAAAAGCCTTAGAGAGAATTTGAGAGTGTTTTCCAAGTATTAATGAATAGGATAATAGGGAAAATAACCTCCCAAGTGGAATATAAGTCATGGGAACTTATTAGGTTAAGTGAGGAAATATTCAGATTGCCCTCACTTAAACTCTTAGAAATCCTGTCAGGTGGGTATGACTATCCATACCAGTCGTACCCTTCATTACGAGTGGTACCCACCACTTATACCCAAGGTCATCTCCCTTGGACCCAACACTATCCAAGGTACGACTTACCCCAAACCATGTCATATCTAAGTATACGACTAGTACTCATGATCTGTACCTCCGGCAGAATAGAATCCCTAGAGGATTGAACATTGACCACTGTATGAGTCCATGATATGACTCGTACCCTGGCTTACGACTTATAGTGAGCCACTCATACTCAGATCCAACTTAAGTTACCAAGTCTAAAACTAAGTGAAGTAATCAAACAATCCGTAACCACCGATACGACTCGTACCAGTTAAGTCGTACCCATTTCAGAAATCAAATTCAACCTACCAACCAATACTAGTTAGCATACGACTAACCTATACCACTTGTATCCCAGTGTACGAGACGTTCCCCTAGCCGTATCCTATTCAGAGATCAAAAATTCAGAAAATTTTTCAAGGTTCCCAAACCCAGGGTGTTTCACAAATCTTTCCTTTAGATCTTCCCGTACTTCAAATTTTATTGCATATGCAATTCCACTTAACAACTCTGCACTGATAAAACTCATTAATCATGAGAGCACAATTGCATTGTAAGTTTTTCAATTCCCATGTGTAATTTTCCTAACTATAAGCTCTATCTACGAATCCAAACTTTCTCTTTCCTAACAATGCAATTCGGATCGATCTACTCCACACTACATAGTTTTCTGACCTAGTAAGTTTAATTGGAATCAAAGTAGCTCTAGATACTTCTGAAGCTCCTATGTAAAACGGATCACTTGAATCTATCTTTGGTGGAATCATAATCTTCAAAATCAGCTAAGTCTCACAAGGATCTAAACCACACATCAATATTGCAACTGCTGATTTAGATTTTTGAGCTCCTCTCAGCTAGAGATCAAAGTTATTTTCCAACCACGATAACCTAGGTGCTCTGATACCATGTCAAAACTACACTAACAACATATATTCACATCATCTCATACCAGAAACTGAAGCAGAACAGATAACAGAAAAGAAATGGAGAATTTATTAATACAAAATGAGAAGGAAAACAGTTACAACTTGTTGCTTCTAATCGACCTAAGAGCTTTATAGACTTGTATAAGATCTCTAGAATCATCTAAAAACTACCAACTTATCACTCTCTTAGCTGGCAAGTTTCTACAATTAACCAACTAACCGACTGTACAAATACGCAAGCTACCTAGTTATCACTCTCTTAGCTAGCAAGTTGCTATAGTTAACTAACTAACCGATTTTACAAATAGCCAATGTGATAATAAATGAAACAATGAAACAGTAAAAAACTGTTAACTGCTCTAAGTGTTAACTACTCTAACTTGTTCGAATAATCTCATTTCATAAAGTTAAATTGTTGCTAAATATATAAATAAGCCATTTTTTGGATAAACTAAAAAAAAAAGGATGTCACATAAATTATAACAGAGTGAGAGTGAATAATTTGTTTTTGGGGGTAAGGGGTGCCTAAAACAAATTCATGAGTAATAAGCTCTTATGTTACTTGGTGCCCGTGCTATATAATTGTTTAAATTATAAAATCAATAAGATTTTTATTATAATATCTTTTCTTTTTGCTGTTAGTATTAACTAATTACATAAAGAAGTAATAGTAAAATTTAAAATTTCAAAATAATGTTAATAAAATTAATTTAGTAAAATACACCTCTGGCTAAAGCTTCCTTGAGGAGTATGTTAGATAAATAAGGCGTAAGTAATATGAAACGGAGAAATTATCGGGAATCGAAGCAGTTTAAAAATACGAAACTTCAAAGTTGCATTTTTCAGGGTGTGGGTAAGAATGAATAATAAAAAAGTTGGACGACACTAAACTTTGAGATTATTTTGACTACCAAACCCAGGTTTATTTATTTATTTATTTAGTAAAAAGGAAAGATTTGATCATGATCTGCAATTCTACAATCGAAAAAAGTTCAAAATAAAGATAAGATTTCATAAATCTCAAAAGAGATTCAGCCCTTTCCATAAGGGGTCGTTTGATAAAGTGTATTAAAAAAATAATGCATTAGTTTTGTCTATTACTAGTACCTTATTCGGTATATTTTTTTAACCTATATATAAGACATTAGTTATACACTCTAATATGTATTGATGTGTATATTACTAATATCTTAAAATTCATGGTATTAGTAATACAATGAATTCTATTGCATGCATTATCATGATTAAAGACACAATTATCCCTCAAAAGTTTTTACACATCGGATACTTTGGCAAACAAGTATTTTATTTTTACATATACAAATATTGAAATTCGTATGTTTTTTAATTATCAAATCAAACGCTGCATAAGAAAAAATACAAACATATTTAATGCTAGCATAACTAATACAAACATAATTAATACACCATATTTTACATTATTCTTACACATCCTACCAAACAATCCCAAAGAGTGCAAAAACGACCCGCTGAGAAATTAACACTACTGTGAGAATTAGATTTGTAGCATGTTTGGCGATGCTTTTAAAATTATTTTATTTTAATTTTTTTCTAAATAACTTTTGAGAAAACTACTTTTGGCAAGAAATGTTTGTATCCGACATCAAATTAAAACACACTTTTATCCTGCAATTAATATTTGACCAGATTTTGAAAATATGCTCAGTTTATATTAGTGGAATTTGAGAGGATTTGCATATGCTTGCACAGTAGAGCAGAGGCTGGCAATTTTTATTGTCAACACACTGAATTCAGATGCAACTTCAATACACTGTCTTCAGATGTAACTTCCCTAACATTCATTATAGCAATTTACTCCCATTTCTTCTTATCCTTTATCTAGAATACATTTCTTAAATACTAGCTCAAGTTAATGAATTACATAATATTATCATTGTCTTGACTTTGCATTCGGAAAACTATTGTCGATCCAAAAATTCAGATCAGGATGATACCTATTATATCCCATCAGTAGATAAGTTAAATTCATAACTCGAAACTATAAGTAATGGGCTAGTGAAAAAAATAAAATATGTTAGTGAGATATAAAGGACCAATAAAAGGAGCTAAACACAAGAAATAAGGACCTTACATACATATATACATAGGGAGAGAAGGGACAAAATATACACACTACCCCCAAGATTTGGTATCAATCGGTACAAGAGCTACTACTACATATACAAGGAGTGCTAGATAGATACAATACATTTACCAAATAGTCTTCGAATATACAAAAATAAAAACCGATCCAAGAGTAGAAGGAGATGGATCAACTATGATTGTCAAGAGCTCATCGTATAACTCTGATCAAAAGTTCTACACAAAGAAACCGTCCCGCTACATATACAAGGAGTGCTAGATATATTCAATACATTTACTAAAAAGTCTCTGAATATAGAAAAAAAAAGTTGGTCCAAGAGTACAAGGAGATGGATCAACTCTGGTTGTCAAGAGCTTACTTTGTAACTCTGATTAAAAGCTCTACATGAGGAAGGCATCAGTGGCGTTGACTCGTATAAGGGTCTACATCAGAAAAAAAAATGCCCAAGTATAGTATTAGTACGAAAACACACGGTACTCAATAGACATCATAAGCCAAATGAGCTTAGAAATGTATATATAGATTAAGGTTAAGTAAAAAAAGGACAGAAAGAGAGTAACAGGTCAAATCTCGACGTATATAGAAATATAAGCCTGCTACCTCGAAAAGCATCATAATAATAATCTAACTACAACCTAATTGCCCCTCATAAGTTCAAAAGGTACAAACAAAAGTAAATATAACTCAACTGCCCCCATCAGTTTGGTGGATGCAAATAGCAAACCATACTAACTACAAACAATGCAGTAGAATAGTGAAGTATGAATGGATACCACAAAATGCAATATGAGATGTATCCATGCCCAACAATCGTATATACTCCTTCAGCACCTATGAATCACAAAGATAGGATCCATGGGAAACTCAAACCGTATACCCTGCTCGAACTCGAATGGAGGTTCCAAATAATAATCAGTCGTGGCATGTGTCCGGACTCAAACCGAAACTAAAAGTACTTCATTTTACCTTTTTAAAACTCAAAATCTAGTAAGATGTCACTCAAGTCTCATTTTAAACTAGAACACTTTTTCAGACCAAGTCACTGATATGCCATGAATATGCATTTAATAATTGGCACAATAATGTGAATACAGTCAACCAGTCAGCCAATACATAGTCCGCCAACCAACATTACAGTAAAGCGGGACTATCCTACTCAATGGCGGAGCCACAACCAACGAAGGGTGTTCAGATGAACACCCTTCGTTGAAAAAAAATTTCGAGTATATAGATTAAATATAGATATTTATGGTTATATAGATGTTGTTGCACACCCTTGACAAGCTAGAGAAGCATAGTCCAATGATCAAGAGTGTGCATTTCCGCATCAACAACTCGGGTTCGAACCTTGGTTGGTGTAGCAGTACTTTATTTTCTTTATTTTTTAAATAGTTCTTTACCCAAGAAAAAATATAAACACACTTAACCAAAAGTCTGACTCTGCCACTGATCTTACTATAAAAAAAGCCATCATCATAAAGTCAACTACCTTATGAAAATGCTATTCTAACTATAAATCCCCAAGAAACCCAACCTATGACAAGAAACTACACAATCTATACTAAGGCATCCGGTGACAATTTCTAAGCTACCTAGCATACTAAACTAAGCCCAAGTAGAGAAACGACTACCTAAACAAAGGGTTAACATCATAATCTATTCTAAGGCCACTAAGCAAGTGAATAAAGTCATAAATCCTAAGAAAGATGTACCCAAACCTCAATGTCCCACCAAAAATAAGAAATTCATCATACATGTACCTTAAACGAGCCAAATCTAAGAGTAGGTAAATTGTAAACTGCCTGGGCATTCACGAAATCAAAAACTTTTTCCTTTTGAAAAGCTTTTGACTATTGCCACACTACTAAAATAAGAATTCGCTCATCAATACGAAAATAACAATATTCATATTACAATTTTATATAGTGGCGGACCCAGATTTTTCACTTTTATACAATAGCGGACCCAGATTTTTCACCAAGTGGGTTCAATATATAAAAAGGACTGCTTAAAAGTAATAAGAATCCGCTCATCAATACGAGAATAAAAATATTCATATTACAATTTTATACAGTGGCGGACTCAGATTTTTCACCAAGTGAGTTCAATGTATAAAAAGGACTGCTTAAAAGTTTTATAAAATAAAGTGCTGCAGGTTCAAACTCGCACGGATTTGGATACTGTTATTAGAAAGAACTGCTTAAAAACGGATTTGGATACTGTTATTAGAAATAACTGCTTAAAATTTTTATAAAATGAACTGCTGCAATCCAGGTTCGAACTCGCGAGTGGGCATCCAAATTTGAACCCGCTTCCACTAGACTAGCGGCTTATTTAGTTCGAAGTGGGTTCAAATTTAAATATATACTGTTGGACGGATTATATATACAGATATATACGGTATAATTTTTCGATGAAGTGGGTTCAAATAAACCCACTTGAACCATACTGGGTCCGCCTCTGATTTTATACGTCGGATAAAAAATTAGGTCATGAATCAACTCGTGGGACCTGCTAATAGAATTCAAAAATTAAACATGTCACTAGGTCTCTAGCAGGACAAGGATCACATAGCTCAGAAATTGAGCATGATCAAGGTCCAAATCGAAGCTCAAAACAATCCCTAGAGTAAAAGCAAGATCAAGGAATCAACTAGTGAATTAGTCAGAAATCAGGTCAGGAACTTATGCAATTACGAGCAAAAATCAATCAAAGAACAAGAACTCAACGCCCTTAAATTTCAATATACAATACCACAACTATTCCCAAGACCTTTCAACAATGGGGTATAAGGGGACTTAGAATGTTTTAAAAGTGGGAAGGATGAGAGAGTTTATAATCTGCTATCATCACTTGTTATGGCCGCATAAAGAGGCAATCACTTAAGTAACATACCCTCCGATTAAGTGGAGGTCACTATGCACGTGTGCCTCCGCAAAAGCAGAGGTTTATCTGCTTAAGCGATACTTTAAAAGCAGAAGAAGCTTCACTTAAGGAGAAGGAGATTACATCATCATCCTCCATATAAGCGACTCTCTCACCACTTAAGCAGCTCTCCTACCGCTTAAGCAGCTTCACAAAGTGACAATCCTACCATTAAAGTGGAATGCACCATTACCCGCACATCAAAGGTCCCCTTCAGTCCAAAATCCACACAACAGAGCTAAAGGAATATCAAAATTGCCATCCAAGGTCATTTACTAAAAGTTTTGTCAAAGACCATCTTCTCAATTTCAAAAGCTTCAAAATAGAAAATTAGCATAAACCCAAACGAACTGTCCAGGAACCAAACCACCATCTCAGCAAGTTATAAATAATTTGTAACAGCTACAGAAAAACTCAAAATGATAAAAATGCACGACAAAAAAATAACTTTGAAGGTCAGTACTTAAATCATTCAATAAACCTTGTCTTCTGCAAAATAATTCCAACTAAAGAAGCCATTTTCTAATATCAAGAATAAAAATCTGTTAACTTTCAATTGTAATGGAATAACCACAGAGGAACTATGTTATCTTCAAGGAATAATGGACTGTTAGGTAGAATAGGTACATAATATAGTAATTTTTACATTGTATAAGCGTCCTCACAATAATAGTTGACAAAGTGTACAAATACTTACTTTTGACGCTGTCATTTAATTTGTATCGAATGTTAAATTTTTTTTACAAGTTTATCCACATCACAAACAACATAAGATATATTTCTACTTAATAATAAGGAAAAGGACAAGTATCACCTTTCGTCCTAAGTAAATTCTATCGAAATAGCTCTTCAATTTAAATTTCAAATTATAGCATTTGGCCCTTTTGAATTGTTTAGCGACGGCACCGTCTGGCGCTTTTATTTTATTTTTTTTAGTTTTTATTCTTTAATTTTGATATTTGACTTTTAATTATTTTGTTCATGTTAAGAGACATGACAATTCAAAAAATATAAATTATGTGTCGAAAGAAAAATTGTGAAATTAAATAAGTGCGTACTTATATAAGCTTAAGAAAGACACGTGGCGTTTACATGCATGCCAAAACATGAGATGCCCATGTTTATCTTCTTCGCTATATAATCCACTGTTACATATTTTTATATCAAAACGAATATGTACATAATTCTTTTTACTTTCCAATGTTTCTTTTCAATATTAGATATCAAATATATATATATTTTTTATATCATAAATATAAATAAATATTTTATATAATAACTGTATACTTTTATATACATATCCTATATATATATATTCTATATAAATAATGATACAATTCTCTATGCACGGCCTACCAATAATTATACTATTTTTATACACATTCTATACAAATTTTAGTTAAAATAATTATTCATATACATATTCCATACAATAATGATATAATTTATATACACATCATATACAAATACATATTCTATACAACAATTATACAGTTTCTACATACATTCTATACAATATTTAGCTACACTTATTATTCAAATACAGATTCGATAACAATTATACAGTTTCTATACTCATTCTATACAACATTAGTTGCAATAGTTATTCAGATACATATTCTATATAATATTTGTACAGTTTATATACAAATTCGATACAAGCTTTATTTGTAATAATTATTTAAATATAGATTCTATACAACAATTATACAGTTTCTATACAATATTAGTTGCAATAGTTATTCAGATACATATTCTATATAATATTTATATAGTTTCTAATATAATATTTATACAATTTCTATACACATCCTAAACAGTCTCTATTTATATTTTATACATATACATATTTTATATAACAAATATATAATTTTTATACACATCATATACCCACCTTCAATTCTCCAAAACCTCTTTCGGTTAACTGATATCCAAATCTTCACAATAACCCTTATCATATCAATCATATGCAACCCTAAATCATTAAACATAACATTTTTTCAAAAACAACCCATTTCCTTCAAAGTTCTTCCTCGCATACTTACTCACCATTAATTTATGCTTCAACACAATGACCTTTTCTTTTTGTCCCCGTTCAACCTTCACATTCTGCACATCCTTTCTTCTCCTTCTCCCCTTCCTTTTTGATCCACCCACACACCCTTCATTTCAAAAAATCCAACTTAATTTAGACCATTTAGATGAAAAAATTAAGAATTAAAAAAAAAAAAGATAGGAATTTTGTGGGTATTTTAGCCCCTCTCCTTTTTTATCCACCCACATCACCTTCTACTTTAAAAATTCAACTTTAGACAATCTAGATTAAAAAATTAAAAATTAAAGGAAAAAAAATATAAATTTTGTAGGGTTCTTAGCTATTAAGAATTGGAGAAAGCAGAGAAAAAAGAATGGTTATGAAGTTAGAAAATAAAAAACATATTAATATAATGAAGGCTCGGACTTTATTTTCTTTCCCAAGGCAAAATAGTCGATTTGGACTTTAACTAATGAACTTTAAACGGTGGTTATAATTTGAAAAAAGAATACCCGACTGATCATGTTTTGTTCAATAGATCAAACTTGGGTCATTTATTTTGAAATTTGCTATACAATGCTCTTTTCCTAATACTAAAGGGCAAAGACCCAAATGAGGAAGTGTCAAAGAATGTATGTTGATCTGTTGCATACTTTGCACTTCTTCATTAGTCATTTTTTCTCCGTTTTAATTTATTTGTCTTTTTCTTAATCTGATATATACTTATAAAAAAATATAAAAAAAATTATAAATTACAATAACTAATAACTTAAAAGATTTAAAAGATATAAAATATTTGACTAACTCTCAAAATTAATCAGTGCCACTTAAATTGAAATAGAAGAAAAAGTTTATAAATCACAGTAGTTCAAAATTTATTTATTTTTTCAAATATAATTGACTATCAATGTCGCAAAAGTTTGGTTTATTCGTTTATGCATTTCAAAAAAATACGTAAAATAATACTATAAATCACAATAATTAACAACTTAAAAAAAATTAAAAGATATAAAATACTTGACCGACTCTCAAAATTATGTCAGTATCACCTAAATTAAAATAGAAGGAAAAGTATTATTAATCACAATAATAAAAAAATAAAGTTATTTTAAAAATATATCTATTAGTGCCATAAAAATTTGGACAAGAAGAATAACATATATTATTTGAAAGTTTGTCTGACTTTCAAAATTATATTAGTGTCACTTAAATTGAATAGAAGAAAAAGTATTATCAATCACAATAATTTAAAATTTAAATTATTTTAAAAATATAATTGACTATCGATGCCACAAATGATTGGTTTATTCTGTTATATATTTTTAAAAAATACGTAAAATAAATATTATAAATTATAATAATTAAAAACTTAAAAATTTAAAAGTTATAAAATATTAATTAGATGACGCTTGAAATTATATCAATATCACTTAAATTGAAATAAAAGAAAAAGTATTACAAATTAAAATAATTAAAAACTTAAGTTATTTTAAAAATATAACTATTAATGCCACAAATGTTTGAACAAGAAGAGTGACATATATTATTTAAAATTACGTAAAAAGTATTATAAATTACACTTAAAAAATATTATTAATTATCTAAATTTTATTTGTGTCACATAATTTTTTCTTTTAAAAAAAACATCACAGGCCTGTCAATATCTAGTATAATTAAAGTTGTCAAAATTAACTAAGTTTGAGAAACTTTAGATATTTCTATATTTAATATGGCCTTGTGAAGACCAAACATAGAATAATTCTCCTATGAAGTTACCACTCCTCAATCATAGTAATAAAGAGGAACAATCATAAGGAAGAAAACAAATTGATGAATCTGAAATTAATTCAAGAAAAACCTATGAATATTTCTCTAACCCTTTAATGAAAAGCTACCTTCTATCATTAACATAAATAACATTAATGGATGTTGGCGGAAAAAAAATTTCGACAAACAAATCAATTTTTCATCGTTTTTTTTTTTTTTATTTCTCCTACCCAAACCTCTATCCCTTGAAATTATCATGCCACAAATCTTTCACTAATAAATTATTCACATAAATTGATTAAATTTTGAATTTGTATCGTCAACGTTCAAACGTTCAGGAGATATCGATTATAAAGTTTTTATAAAATATTTTTTTTTTTTTATATGATTGATAAAATTGGTGGTGGTGAAAACTTATTGATGGCTATTAAAGTTGATGATACAATCCACCCAAAAATAAAGATTATCAAGCTAAGCCTAAAGAACAAGGAACTCAGAACATATTTTGAACTTGAACTCTCGATCCTTCTAAATGAATCAATGAACTACGAGAGCGAGAGAAGATAAGAGGAGAGAATTTCTTCAATGATCTCTTCTGGATGATTCTTACAGTAGGAATAGTCGTGTATATGTAAGGGGAGAAAATTCAAGGATAAGTGTCTTTTAAGTCTTGAATGAAGGATTGGTGACATTGACCAACAGATAGGGTCAAACATTATTAGAAAACTTGATCAAGTTAATTGTGGACTTGATTAATATTTTTAAAACTTTCTAATCTTTTCAAAAATACAAATCAACCCAACCCACACCCTCTTCAATCCAAATCAACCACTCTCTCCTCTCTCTCGACAGCTTCTCTCAACTCTCTCCCAACCAACAGTTCTTCAAAATTTCTCCCTTCAACCCCGGACGACAAATAGTTGGGCTTTGAGTTCCCCTCTTCAATTCAATCAACCTGTCTCTCATCCTTCTCTCGACAGCTTCTCTCAACTCTCTCCCAACCAACTGTTCTGCAAATTTCTCATTTCAATCCTCGGCGACTTCAACATCCGACTACAAATAGTTGGACTTCGAGTTTCTTTTCGACTTCAACCGACGTGACAGCCTTGCTCTCCGACTACAACAACTTCGAATTCTTCATCGGTCCTTTTCTTTTTTCATAGGTAAAAAATTTATGGTCTTTTTAGTTTTGAAGAAAATGAGGAACTTGAGCCAACTTCTCTTATAATATTGGTTAACAATTTCAATATTTGTTGCACTAATTTGAAATGCGGTCTGAATAAAATCCTAATTTCTGGTAATTTTCTTTTCTCTTTTCGAAGTAAATTATGATATTTTGTTATTTGTTGCATTTTTTTGAAGTTTGATTTTTATTGTTTGTGTTTATAAAAACAAAAGGACAATTTGGTTTGATTTATTTTGTTCTTGTTCTTGGTAAAAATGGTGAAATTATTGGTTTTTGTTTAACAAAATCGTGCTACTGTTTCCTCCGACAGATTACCCATCTGGTGCAACATATTAACCATCTGATGTAACAGATTTATCATATGATGCAACAGATCAACCATATGATGTACCTGAGGAACCATCAGATTACAATTCTGATGCAACAGATTAATAATCTGATGCAACAACTTTACCATATGTTGCAACAAATGAAGCATCGGATAAATAAATCTAATGCAACTAATTAATTATCTGGTGCAATGGACGAACTATCAGATTAATGATCTGATGTAACAGATGAACCTCCTGTTGGATAAAATCCTACCAACTCTTCCTACAGGAAAAGTCCAAGACTTGATTTTTCTAATTGATCATTCATCTGCCGCGATAGACGACCCTCTGTTGGAAGAAATCTAAACAATATTGACCGTTGATAACTGTTCCAATAGATCACTCATGTGTTGCAATAAATCTGTGACCTGTTGCACAAACCATTCATCTTTCTCAACAGATGAGTGATATATTTTATATTGTCGCAACAGATTACTTAGTCGTTGCTATGAATTATTTAACTGTTCCAACAGATTACTCATATGTTGCTAAAGATGATGTCTAATAGTTGTGTGATCTGTTGAATAGACCATTCATCTATCTTAAAAGATGAGTGATATGTTTTGTATTATTGCAACAGATTACTCATTAGCTGCAACAGTTTGGTTATATGCTGCAACAGATATACTACTTGGTGAAACAGATCGGTGATCTGTTGCAACTGTTATTTTACTGTTTTGCTTGTTTCATTTACTATTATTCCTTTTTAACGATGCATTAATCAACAATAATATATTATTTTATGTTTCTATTAATTTTAGATAATATGGTTCTCAAAAGAATAGAAACCGAATCAAGTCTAAGTAAAGGAGCAAGTGAAGCAGCTAGGCTACATCCACCACTCCATGAGCTTGCTTTACAAGCGTTATCTCAATCGGGAGCAAAATATAATGAACATGGGGAGGAGAAATATTTCAAAAGAGATGATGCAGATGCTAATAGCCCTTCAACTGAAGAGCTGATCAAAGCTTCCATCATTGATCGTTATCTTGTGAGAATGCAGTGCGATGGTGCCGCAGATTTAATGGGTGATTTCATGGTTAAGTTAGCCATGAAAAAATCTTTCGACGCCTTCAGAAAAATACTTCGAGAACAAAAATTGAATGCTTATTTTAGGGACAGCTGCTTTGGGAAATATCTTGATTTGTCGGAGGACAACAATGCTCATTTCCAAATGAAAATGGTATATGAACTTCTCAAGCGTGGGTTTATGTATGAAAACAAAGATAAGATGGATGAGGTGTGGATAAATTATTGTGGCATGCCTGTTTGTTTTGGTTGGAAGGAGTTTGTCATAGTTACTGGACTAAAATGTTATCCTCTTTCTCAAGTTATACCTATTCTAACCCCAAAAAAAAGCACCCCGCACACCCAAAAAAGGCAAAGGCAAGTCATGTGATCGTGATGACCTAGTGTCCATTGTTGGTCCAAGCTTCAAAAAAAAATTTGATAGAAGCGTTGAAAGGTAAAGGACTTTCAAAGAAGCACAAGTAGTCATTGTGCTTGATTTGGTTTGTACATAATATTCTTTGGGCAAGAGACATTAACAACAATATAAGGCTCAGTTTAATAATGCTCTTCGAGGATCTTGAGGCATTTAACAGCTATCCATGGGGGTATGAAAGCTTCAAAATAACTGTCAAATATTTGTTGACTCCGTTAGCGCCAAAGACAGTCAACTTATATGTCTTTCCATGGGCTTTCATGGTAAATGTTTCTTTATTCTATTATGATATCATTCATTTTTTTTGCTCGATAATGGTTTTAATTTATTGGCGTTATTTTATAGGCTTGGGCGTTTGAAGTCATTCCTTATTTGAGACAACAAGTGAACTACCAGGAAGGAGTTTTCTGTCCAAGAATCTTGAGATGGTTGTCGGTCAAAACTCATAAAAATGAAAAATTTCTTGATCTCTTCAACCCCCCGAAGGATGTAGTAAGTATAATTATAATTAATTTTTTCTTTTAATTAATAGTTTTTTTGAATGATCTAATCATCATTCTAATATATGTAATGATTTATGTTAGCATATGCATCCGTCGCTAGTTTCGACCAATCGAGAGTTAAAGATGCCATTTTTTCTTGCTTTACAGTCTGTGCAAATTTTATCGGACCCTAAGGTCATCGACAGAATAAAAATGGAATTGTTTGGAGCAATAGCCATTACAAGAAAAATAATTTTGGAAGGTGGGCTTATTGTTGTTGATGGAGCTGTTGGTGGTGCTAGTGGTGCTGCTGTTGGTGCTAATGATGCTCTTTTTACAGTATTTAAAGCAAACCATTATGAGTATGATCATACTGGTTATACAAATTTTGCCTCTCCCAGCGAATGTTCTGCATGCAAATGTCAAGACTGTAGGGTGAAACATGATGTAGTGATTAATGTTATTAATGCATTAACTTCTTCTGTAAAGGAATTGACATCTAAGAGGAGTCTCATTACATCAAAGAGGATTTTATTTCCATCCGCTCCATTAGAGATTAGGGCTAAGAGGAGAAGGAGAGTGATTTCCAGGGCATTATCAGGCATCCAAAAAAGCAAAATTGCAACTCATCTGTCTGCGTGTTGCACTGAGCAACGTATAATGTCCAAAGAAGAGAAACACAAACTGAAGAAGGTGAATATATTATATGTCTTCCAACTGACAAAACAAATAGACACATATCTGTTTCAACAGATGACACATCTGCTAAAAATTATCAAACAGATATATACATCTGTTGCAATATTTGACTAACCTATTACACCAGGTACTTTATATGATGCAACATATGTCTCGTCTATTTTAGCAAATCAAACATCTCTTCGTACAGCTTTTATTTGTACCAACAGACGACCTATCTGCTGCAACAGATAATTCATATATTGCAACGGATGGTTCATCTGTTGAAAATTATCACACAGGGTCTTCCTCGTGTAGAAATTTGTCCCAAAAGTTAATTCATTATTGCAATAGAAATATAATATATTTGGGATAATTTAAAATAGGAGGAAGACCTATTTGATTTGCTAGAAGAGATGAGTTATCCTTTTTCATTTTGTTGTATCTCCGTGATTAGCATTGACCGATTCTGGCTTTCCAGGTGGATGTAGAAGAAGCTACTGCTGAATAACATTGACAATATGCTACTCTTTTTATGGAAATACAGAGAATAGAAAGCAAAGAAATCGTACGCAAGCAACAATGAAGATCCACGACGAGCAAAGCCGAATTCCATAGCACCGGATGAAGAACAACTTGTCTATACTGAGTAGATCTTTATAGCTTGAGCCTGTCAAAGCAATCCTTGGCAGTATACTTAAATTGTTGTTAATGTATTTATTGAGATCTGTACCCATAACAATTTTTTTATATTTTATTTATTCGTTGACTTATTTCAGCTAATTTATGAAGGCTTTGATTTATTTTATTTTGTCTACGAATTTTATTTATTCCTTAGATTTGAACTTATTAATTGAAAAGGAATACTAGATTCAAATATTGCAACAGATAATGTATCTGTTGCAACAGACGACACATCTATTGGAAAATTCAAACAAATTTAGACATATGTTGCAACAGGTAGGTGATCTATTGGAATTTATCAAACAGGTCTTCCCACTGTTGCAAGAGATGGACTTTAGATAAAAACATCAAGATAATGCAACAGATGACACATCTATTAAAAAAAAGAACAGATTTAGACATATGTTGCAATAAATGGACTTTATCTGTTGCAACAGATGATACATCTATTGAAATAATCGAACAGATTTATACATATGTTGCAACAGGTAGGTTATCTGTTGGAGTTTATCAAACAGGTCTTTCCACTGTTGCAACAGATGGACTTTAGATAAAAATATCGAGATAATGCAACAGATGACAATCTATTACAACAGATAAACTATATGTTAGAACAGGTAGGATAACTGTTACAACGGATGGAGAATCTGTTGCATTATAAAAATTTAACTTTTGTTGGCCATAAAAAATTACCACTACGTGTAAAAAGGTTAAAGTGAATTGAAATGAAAAAAGCGTAGCCCATCGACGGTGTTTAGTTCAAACACCTAAAATAAAATAGGCATCAAGTAGACATGTTCATTTTAAAAACGTAAAATAAAATAGACATCAAATGTGTTAGTGTCAGTCCTGGCACATTTCACTGACTTGCCGTCACTTGGCCCCCAACAGACATTTTCTCCCCTCCATTGTCTTATATATTCATCTTCCTCCTAAAATTTAACCCTAAATTTCCAAATCTTCTTCTTCATCGTTATCTTCTTTTATCTATCCAAGTTCTTCAAATTACTACTTTTATTTTTTCCAACTGACCTTGACAATGTCGAGCGCATCTTTCACTGTTTTTTGTGATAAAGATTTTTGATATTGTAAGTGCAGTCATGAAGCTCTGTTACAAACTTTTTGGACTCAACGAAATTCGGGTCATAGGTTTTTTACTTTTAAGATTTCAAAGGTAATATTTTTTATTTAATTAATTGATTAATTATTGACTTGTAATTATTTTGTAATTATGTTCTCTTTTTTATAGAAATTGGGTGGATGCGATTACTTTGATTGGTATTAAGAACGATACCCTTCACAAGCAAATCGTGTAATCTGGGGTTTGTTAAACAAAGTCAAGGCTTCTGAAGAGAAACAAAATTGAGCAAAAAGATACTACATTATTATCGTTATTGCTACTAGTTTGGTGTTGTTGGGCACATGAATTTTGAAGCCTAATTGCTGAAATTTTTAGGGTGGTGTGTTTATTTGCTACTGGTTTGTTGCCGACGACCACATGGATATTCAAGTGTAACTGTTGAAAAATATCAAAAAGATTTAGGCATATGTTGTAAAATTTAGGTCATCTGTGGAAATTATCAAACAGGTCTTCCCACTGTTGCAACAGATTAGACTTAGATTATTAGATTATTCATAGAAATTATCAAACAGGTCTTCCCACTTTGCAACAGATTAGACTAAGATTATTAGATTATTCATATAAATGATCAAACAGGTCTTCCCACTGTTGCAACAGATTAGACTTCGATTATTAGATTATTAGATTATTCAAACAGGTATTCCCACTGTTGCAACAGATTGACAATCTAATCTATTACATTATAAAAAACTCAAATTTCATCAGAAAAAAATTATTGTCACTACATGTATATGTAATAAAGTAAAGGGTGACTTGAAATTAAAAATTTCTATTTCACAGGCTCTTCTATATACACAGACTTCAAGCGTCCAGTTAGTACCCATAAGCCCAGACCTCTTGCAGGTTTACCACATCATTGTCACACAGAAAAGTCATTGGCTTGGCTATTTCTATGTCGGTCAGCAAACATTCAAAGTGTGCAAGAGCGTGCGAGTCGCTTGCTTTAGCAGCATCATCTTTTGGAAGGATCATTCCCCTGTTTTGACCTTCAAAATCCCATGATTTCTTCATCAACACTTCCTTTGGAAAATGATTCATCAGTTTACTCTTCCTCAATAAGATGGGCAACAACACCATCAGTGGCTTCACGACGAGAAAAAGATCGAAATCGTTGATGAGAGGTACATTAGAGTCATAAACATTGATCTTTCCCTCCTCGAGTAGTATCTCAATATCCCGATAATGCATGTCATTCACGCTAATGACTGCAAGAATCCTTTTTGCCTCGATCCAGCTCTTGCCGTGTGGATTTGGCCTATCCCCTCTAACATATCTTAATGTTTCTTCTTCATCCAAGACCAACATAGGAATTAGGAAATCAAGTCCCCACGCCAAGGGCTGACACCTCTCCATTGAGTTGATCGTACCTATCCTTGAGCTTCTTGCAGAAGTCGAGGTCCATTATCCTATCGGCAGCATCATAAGCTTCCTGATATGTTAATTGCCTTTTTCTCATGAGGTAGAGAATTATGTCAACATGCTATGAGAAAAGAAGTCAATTTTTAAAGAAGTTAATTTTTAAATAGGTTAGTAATTGTAAAGATGCAACGGATGGTCCATCTGTTGCATAGGGTTCTCTGAATCAATAATCCAACGCAACTTATGCAACAGATGGATAATAAGTTGCAATATAACCACAACCAGTTGCACCAGTATACCCAGCTATTGCAACAGATGTGAAATATGTTACATAGCTTCTTCTTCATGGGGTAGATTAGAAGGGATAGGTTAGGAAAAGTAAACTTTCCTTGTCCTCATACGGCATACGCATATCAATCATAGTCTGAAAGTCTTGGGGGGAAACGGAGGCCTGGGGTAATCTGGTGCGCCTGGCTTGACATTCTTGTCCTATCACATATCCCTGTTCTCTTCGGCACCAAGTTTCGCATATATGTCCACCTTCTTAACTGGCCCCTAAACTTTAACAGCTTTTGGAGAGGAAGGAATTGCAATTTCTTTTAATTTTCGAGTGGAGAGTACGTCTCTAATTGCTCTTTTCTTTCTCCTAACCAACGCTGTAGGAGTGTGTGGCTCCCTCACCTTTTTGGATGGTATGACACACCTCTTGGATTTGAATTCATCGATAGCTTTAGAGATAGCCTCTACTTTTTCAAAGAGTTTATCCTGTATGTCCTTGCACTCATCGCATTCACAATGAGAATACGAGGGTGAAGAGGGGTGAGAGGGACCTGTGTAAGGAAGAAAAGGGGTATTTTCAAACATATTTATTCTTTCTTGAGCATCAACATGCTCATCATCACGAGTGGTAGAAGCATCAGCATGCCTGCCACCAACACCAACAACTTCTCCAGAAGAAGCACTCGGATCTGCCTTAGTAAAAGGTTGGTCATGAAGAGCCTCAACATTAGGCTGACCTTGCCTAACTGCTCTTCTTATGGCTGTTGCTCCAGCTAATTCCTTCTTTATTAAATCCACCGTTGGGTCTGCAATAGTATCAACATTACCTAGAGTAATATAAGAAGTCATCACCGACTCCTCCTCAGTAGGCACGATCCATGGATGCATAACCTATGAAAAAAGACATATGCATTTAAATTGTATAATATAATAATTTTCACAGTTGGACTACATTTTCAAAAAAAAAAAGACCCATCTGTTGCATAGTTTGTAGTATATGGTTAAAATCCATTTAAGTCTGGTTCAGAGAAATAGAGCAACACATGGGTAATCTGATGCAAAATATCAATAATCTGTTGCAACAGCTGCACAAGACGGGTAATCTGTTATGCAATAGATGATCTGTACGTTGTAATAGATGAATGATATGTTATCAGATTAAACATATATTGCATAATTTATAGTAGATGGTTAATCTTTTAGGAGTCGGGTTCAGAGAACCAAGGCAATAGATGGGTAATCTGATGTAAGATATACCCTGTCGCAACAGATGTCCCATCTGGTGCATCAGATATAATATCTATTGCACCAGATATAGCATCTGTTCAATATCTTTCTTATCTTTGAGTAAATTATTTTACTTAAAGAAGACGTACTGCATCATCCGAAGGGTTAAAGAGATCAGCCTCCTTAATATTGGTGCTGCTCATTGGTGTTGCTCTTTGCAGCCAACCACCCAAACATCCTTGGATGAGAAACCTTATCCGGTTAATCCATTAACTACTTTCGTAGGGGAGGAATGACTTTAAATGCACAAGCCTAAAAAGTGTAAACAGGAACCAAGCAAAAAAAATAAATCATAATAACTATATTCAATATAAATTAATGGATGAGTAAAATTAGTGATTAATTTTACCATGAAAGCCCAAGGAAAGCCGTATAATGTGGTCATCCTTGAGGATATCTTTGTCAGTAAATATTGGAAAGTCAAGTAGAAGTTGTCATATCCCCATGGATAATTGTTGAATTTATCAAAATCCTCAGCAGGTGCCAACAAATCATCTTCTATGACCTTGGTGACGTCTCTTGCCAATATAACCGAATAGACAAACCAAACTAAGCATAATTGCTCCCTGTACTACTCTAGTATGATTTTATCCTCGAGATCTGTCAACAAATCCGATGTTTTGTAGCCACGTTGAGAAACGTCAAACAACCCATCTATTTTTAACTTGCATTTTCTTGCCTTGGATCTTTTGCGGGGTGGTGGTCCTTCTGGACGATGGCATCTTAGGCCTGTCACTATGGCAAACTCTTGCAAGACAAAACAAATAGGCATGCCACAGTAGTTAATCCAGATTTCATCCATCTTCTCTTTGCCCCCTCCTCTGGATTTTTATCACCCCCCGCGTACTTGATCCTGCGTTTGAGAAGACCATATACCATTGTCATAAGAAAATGGATACGAGAAGAGGGGTCCTCAGGCAACTCAAGAAAGTGTCCAAAGCAGCTCTTCTTAAAATTTCCGCCTATTTTTTCGTTCTTTATAATTTTTATAAAATGTTCAAAATTTTTCCCCATTTGACATTTAAGTACAATTTGACCAGTTACTTGTTTTCCTTCTGGGTCATTTATCGGCATCGCAACTTCAAACCTCTCAATACTAAAAGTTTTGAAAGGATCATGTAGGGATGTCGATATTAACTCACGCCCCATCTGTGATCCATTAACATTATATTGATGATCATCCTCTTTCTCTTTCTGACTCTCCAATTCCTCCTCTTTCTTACTTTCATTTTCTTTATCATCGTCTATAGACCCTTGTGGACCTCACTTAACATGGTTTTCATATCTCTCATCAGCTTCACTTTTCTCTGACTGAGATTGTTCAGGAAGCTCCTTCGAATCCCTCTGTACTGTAGCCTTTTTTTTGAGTGGTCAGATGTTGATCCACTTTCACTTTCTTTTCTTTTGGGAGACATATTTTACCTACAGATAAAGAAAAACAAAAATTACATTACAGTTGATGTATGCATAGATTTTAAAAAATAAATTACAAACACAACGAATACCGACACACCAGCAGCCACCACTACAAACACCACCAACCAATACCAACAAACAAACAAATACCACGAATACCGACACCACCACAAAAACCACCAACAAATGCCACCACCAGTGCCACTAGGACGACCACAAACACCACCAACACCAACACCAACACCAACACCATCCAACTATACCACGACAGTCAATGGAACACTGCGACAAAAACTAGGGATTTCTCGAGTTCTTTCTACGATTTTACCATCAAAACTCAAAATTGTAGATCCATTCTTGAAGATAATACAACTAAAAGTTTTATTTTTCATCATTAACTTAAAATCCCTTATTTGTTTTTAAAAAATAAATATAGAGCTCTTCTCGAACTTTGTTGCCTATGAAGACAAAGAAAACGACTGATACAAGCAAGAATGATGTCAAAAATAGCACCTATGTGGTTAGAAATGAGAAGAAAAGTGATCTGTTGTGGAGGTTTGGGCAAATTTATTGAGTAGTTGTTGTTTGTACTATATTGTTGAGTGAGAATGAGAGAGAAAGAGCCAGACCTCGAGATTTGAAATGATGAAATATTTTGTATGGGTTGATTTGTATTTTGGAAAAAAATGATAAATTATTTTAAAAATGTTAATTTGGTTCGAAATAATCTTCATAATTTTTAAAATCATATAAAAACAATTGAAGTTGTAGTTGACCGAGTACTCTAGGAGGTGACCCTGTGAAAACTTACCCCTGGTCCTAGATTAATCAATTTAGGAGTCTAACATATGAACTCAATTGAAATTGTAAAAAACAAATGTTCAACATGTTGCATCAGATTTCTCATCTGTTGTAAATTATCAATCAGATTAGATAACAACAGATTATGAATCTGATGTAAATTATCAAACAGTTTAAGTCATCTGTTGCTATAGATTACCCATCTGTTGTAAATTATTAAATGGATTGTCATATGTCGCAAAAGATCACCCATATGTTGTAAATTATCAAATAGGCGTTGCCATCTGTTATGGTTGACCCTATGAGAACTTACCCCTAGTCCTAGATTAATCGATAGTTTACCCTATGAGAACTCATCTCTAGTCCTAGATTATTCAATTAAGGTATTATTACCCTAGTAATTAAGGTATTAGTTGGACATATGAGGTAGTAAGAATCGATTCAGCTCAGAGTGATCGATCGATGACTCTATCGGGAGAAACGCAGTACCGTCTCATTATGCAATTGCCAAAAGACTCAATTAAAGTTGTAGTTAACCCTATAAGCTCTCACCCCTAGTCCCAGACTATTCAATTAAGGTATTATTACCCTAGTCCTATATTAATCAATTAAGGTATTAATTTGACATATGAGGTAGTAAGAATCAGTTTGGCTCAGAGTGATCGATCACCGACTCTAGTCGGGAGAAACACAGTACCGTCTCATCATGTAATTTCCAAAAGACTACATTAAAGTTGTAGTTGACCCTATGAGAACTCACATTCAATTAAGGTATTAGTCTAATATATGAACTCAATTAAATTATAGATAAACAACTGTTCAACCTGTTGCAACAGATGTCTTTTCTGTTGGATCAAATCAAACAGATTATGTAATCTGTTGCAACATATTATCCAATCTGTTGTAAACTATCAAACTGATTAAGTCATTTGTTGCAACAGATCACGAATCTATTGTAAACTATCAAACAAATTAAGTCATCTGTTGCGACAGATTACCCATCTATTGTAAATTATCAAATAGGCGTTTGTCATCTATTGTAGTTGACATTATGAGAACTCACCCCTAGTCCTAGATTAATCAATTAAGGGATTAGTTGGACATATGAGGTAGTAAGAATCGATTCAACTCAGAGTGATTGATCGACGACTCTTGTCGAGAGGAACGCAGTCCCGTCTCATCATACATTTGCCAAAAGACTCAATTGAAGTTGTAGTTGACCCTATGAGAACTCACCCCTAGTCCTAGATTATTCAATTAAGGTATTAGTTGAACATACTAGGTAGTAAGAATCGGTTCGTCTTAGAGTAATCGATCGATGACTCTTGTCGGGAGGAATGCAGTACCGTCTCATCATGCAATTGCCAAAAACACTTAATTGAAGTTATAGTTGACCCTTTGTGCTCATTCATCCATTCCTAATTCCACCCAGATCAATGTAGGTACTATTATTAATCTTAATATTAAGATAATGAGAACACATTTCAACTCAGAGTGATCAATCGACGATTGGGGTCCGGATGAACGCAATACTAACACTATACAAATGCAACGACTCAATTGGATTTATAATTTACCTTGTGAGCTCATTTATTCATCCCTCGTTCCACCTAGATCGATGCATGTACTATTATGAATCTTAATATTAAGTTAATGTGGAGCTCATTCTTTCATCCCTAGTTTATCCTAAATCAATTGCAATGAAATCTATTGAGCTGTTGGAGAATTTCAAACAGATAATAATATCTGTTGCAACAGATGAAATTTCATATTTAATTATCAAATAGATATTTTCATCTGTTATGATGAATGACTGAGGTGTTGGAAATTTTCAGATAGATATTGATATCTGTTGTAACAGATGACATTTCTGATTTAGTTATCAAATGAAATTTCCATCTGTTGTCATAGATGACTGAGCTGTTGGGATTTCTCAAACAGATATCTAAATCTGTTGCAACAGATGACATATCTGTTTGAAAATCTTTTTGTTTTCTTTTAATTTTAAAGCAAGCTACTGTCAGAGTAGATAAAGTAGTAGTACTACTAAAGGTGGTAAAAAATATTTCTTGGATAACTCAAAAATCTCATTGAGTAGTCTTGTCCTGTCTTTTCAATGTCACTCATTTTCTTTCTCGTGCCCCTCAAATTATTAGTGAATATTAATTAATGAATATTGAAATCACTAATATTTCTTCCGTTTCATATTCACTTGGCACTCCCATCAAGAAAATATTAATTAGGGGTTTATTTTACTACTAAATAAGTCTTATTAATTATGCTTTGTAAATATAAATTTGAATAAATACACTTTATTTAGTCATTTAATATTAAGGGTAGTACATCTAGAAATTAGAATTATCTCATCTCTCCCCTCCTCTCTTTTAGCCCTAAATCTCTCATCTTTTTTCTTTCTATCCTCTTTAGGGTTATCACAGCCTTTTTTTTCTCTCCTCTTTCTCAAAAATTTTTGTTCGGATCTAAACCAATCGATATCCATATCTTAGATTCCTCGACTGAAATTATTGTTTTGACCCCCTTTTGACATTAAGGTATGATATGATTCACTATTGCTTTTTTATTCTCGTCTTCTTCTTGCAACTTTATTTAAATCTTTTTATTTATTTAATTACCATTTTCCCATATCATATTTGTTTAAAAAATTTGAAGGAACTTTTAATTTTTAAATAAATATACCAAGAATTTTTATTATAAGATGCGAAAAAAAGTCATCTGTTGGGAGAAGTTTAAAAGCCTTGTTGGCAGTATCTTTTTTTATGTATTTTGTTTGTTTCTTTATTGTTGATGCTATTATTGATGTTGTTGGTGGGGTTGAAATTGTTGAAACTTGTGGTTTGGTGTTGTTGGTGGGATTGATATTGTTGGAACTTGTAGTGTGGTGTGGTTTAGACGGTGGGTACTCCTTAGCTTAAAAATAGTGGAGTCCGAACAATCAACACAAGGAGTAAGGGAGAAAAAAATAAAAAGTTTAAAGTGAATAAGAAGAGAAGATTTGATTACCAAAATTTAAAAAATATGTGCTGAGTGGGAATTGAACTCAAGACCAAAAGAAATAAATAGCCTTAAGAACCCATAAACAACAACTAGGCTAACCAAACAATTCTTACTATGGGTGCTCACTGATTAGATTATATACATTTTTTTATTTATTTCCCCATACATATATAAAGTTTGTTCTGAGTTCAGTCTGTGCTAGCGCACCCGGAGGACTCCATGTGGGTCCGTCCCTTGTTGTTGATGGTGTTAGAACATAGGGTGTATGCTTCTTTGTAGTTGATGATGTTGTTGGAACAAATGTTGTTGTTGATGTTTTTTATTTATTGTTTTTAGTTTATGTTGTTACTAATGTTGCAACAGACGGAGCAACTGATGGAACAAATCAAACCACCAGCAAGGTTGCTATGTATTCCAACAGACTCCATATCTGACGCAACAGACTCCACATCTGACGTAAACTATCCAGGATTTATGTGTTGTGTGTGTTACTTAAATAAAACTGGTGACTTTATTAATATGTAAATTAAAAAAAAGGATCTAAATACAATATTTTATCTGTTTGTTGTATCCGAAAGAGACAGATTGGTAATCTGTTGCAAAATATATTCCACCTGTCAGATAACTTATAATATATGGACAATTTGTTGCAACAGATGGATATTCAGTTTGCTTTTCCATCAGCTGTGGCCTCTATTGCAACTTGCTAGTCATCTGTTTATTCAATTTCATCGAGAGCAATAGATTTTTCTAAACACTTTTTGGCCAAACTCAATTTTTGCTCTTGGATTGCTTCTCTTTTTTTCTTTGCATCCTTCAAGCTGGCCTCCAAATTCAATTTTTGCCCTTAATCCAATAGCAAAAATTTAGTTTGGTTGAAGGATGCAAAGAAAAAAAGAGAAGCAATCCAAGAGCAAAAATTGAATTTGGCCAAGAAGTGTTTAGAAAAATCGATTGCTCTCGATAAAATTGAATAAACAGATGACTAGCAAGTTGCAACAGAAACCATAGCTAAAGGAAAAACAAACTGATATATCCATTTGTTACAACAGATTGTCCATATGTTGTAAGTTATCTGACAGGTGGAATATATTTTTGCAACATATTACCAATCTTTATCTTTCGGAAATACAATAAAAAGATAAAATATTGTATTTAGATCCATTTTTTCTAATTTACTTATTAATAAAGTCACCAATATTATTTATGTAACAGACACAACACATAAATTCCGGATAGTTTCAGCAATATTACATTAAATCCCAAATAGTTTGCTAATTATATTTTATCCCAAAATTTTGAATTATGATACATATGTTAAGCAGTGATACATATATGGACTAGTGATACATATGTATATGTATCACATATCACTAGTATATACATATGTATACAGTAGTGATACATATTGCATATGTATCACTAATAAATATGAATTCGGGATTTTATGTAATTTTTTAAAACATTAAGGAATATTGTGTAATATGCTGTCTTAAATATGAGATTTCTGTAATTTTTCCTTTTAAGGGATATAAAAAGTCGTGGCTTTTTATTTGACTAAGTCCAGTCCCTTTCAATTCTCAATCATTTTATAAATAGGTCCCTCCGGCCTCCTCACTCACTCTCACTCACTCTCGTTAATTCTACTATACTTACAATACTAATATGTCAGATACAGATTCATACAAGAAGGTTCTTATCGAGTCCTTGCAGGAACTTCAAAGGCAATTTGATAAACTCCAGAGGGATTTGGCCGACTTTCGAGCAAGGCTGAGGAGGGCCCTGCTACTGTCGGCTGAAAATTGTCAAGTTGGCAATAATAATAGTAATAATAATAATAATAATAATTAGGTTATGTTTTTTCTTTCTTTTAGCGTATGTATTTTCCTTTTTTTATATTCGATCTACCTATAAGGGATCTACCTATAATTGGTTCAAAAAAATCCATGTATATGTTTGGTTTGGTTTGGTTTGGTTCTGTCGATTTTGAATTTTTTATTCTTATTCAATATTTAATTATCATTCTATTTATTCCCTATTCAAAACATGTCGGCGGTTGGAGTTAGGGTTGCGGTCATGATGAGAAATTCTCCTAAAAATGGTTCGTTAATAAATAATAAGGAACTAAATGATATTATAATCATAAAAGAAAGATTATTTAATTTAAAAAAAGTCGCAACATTGGATTAATTTAATTAAGATATATATATGATGATATGATTTTTAAGAAAAAAGTTAATGAATAGTCGTGACTGTGACTTTTGTCTAAACACATTCAACAAACAAACAAAAATAAAAAATGCTTCTGATGAATCAAATTCCTCATTTGTTGCGACTTATGAATCAGTTAGAAGAAATCAAAAAAGCTCCTTAAACAGATGGTCAATTTATAGCAACAGATGGTATATTTGTTGAAACGGATGGGTTATCTAATGCAACAGATATACAATCTGTTGCCATAACTCAATTAATAAAAATGGTTCTTAAAGAAATGGAAAGATAGATTAAGTTGGTCCAACTTGATTTAATTAAGTCATTTCTTTTCACAGAAAAGAATAAGGAAATAAATGATAAACACAATTTAAACCGTAAAAAACTCACCAAAAATATTCTTGTTTTTAAATCTTCTTTATTAATTTATATAATTTAAAAGTCAGAAAATTTGAATATCATGAAGATAATTTTTTTTTAAAAGATATATATATATATATATATATATATATATATATATATATATATATATATATATATATATATATATATATATATATATATATATATATATATATATTATGTTGCAACAGATATATTATCTGATGCAACAGATTAACTATTTATTGCAACGGATGATATATCTATTGTAATAGATGATTTATTTGATGCAACAGATATATAATCTGTTGTGCAACTCAGTATAAAAAATAAATGGTTGCTGGAAAGAACTAATTATTTTAATAATTATAAAGCTAAGCTTCAAGCTGAAAAGTTATGACTTATCACAATATTGCTTAATTTAATTAAGTTATAACTTTTTACAGTAATCGAGAATATCATTAATAAATGGAGGTGAACAGTTGTGCCTTTAAATCTGCTTTATTAATTTATATAATTAAAAATTCAGAAAATTTGGATGTCATGAAGATAATATATTTTTTTAAAATATATATATATATATATATATATATATATATATATATATATATTATATGTTGCAACAGATATATTATTTTATACAACAGGTTATCTATTTGTTGCAAATTATGATATAACTATTGTAACACATGATTTATCTGATGCAACAAATATATTATTTGTTGTCCAACTTAGTGTAAAAAAAATCGGTTCCTGGAAAGAACTAATTATTAATAATAATAAAACTAAAAAGTTATGACTTATCATAATATTGATTAATTATATTAAGTCATAATTTTTTACAGTAATCAAGAATGTTATTAATAAATGGAGGTGAACAGTTGTGCCTTTAAATCTGCTTTATTAATTTATATAATTAAAAAGTCAAAAAACTTGGATGTCATGAAGATAATATATATTTTTAAATATATATATATATATGTATATATATATATATATATATATATATATATATATATATATATATATTATATGTTGCAACAGATATATTATCTTATACAACAAGTTATCTAATTGTTGCAAATCTTGATATATCTGTTGTAACACATGATTTATCTGATGCAACTGATATATTATCTGTTGTCCAACTCAATGTAAAAAAAACGATTCCTGGAAAGAACTAATTATTAATGATAATAAAGCTGAAAAGTCATGACCTATCATAATATTAATTAATTTAATTAAGTCATAACTTTTTACAGTAATCAAGAATGTTATTAATAAATGGAGGTGAACAGTTGTGCCTTTAAATCTGCTTTATTAATTTATATAATTAAAAAGTCAGAAAATTTGGATGTCATGAAGATAATATATTTTTTAAATATATATATATATATATATATATATATATATATATATATTATATGTTGCAACAAATATATTATCTGATGCAACAGGTTATCTATTTGTTGCAAATCATGATATATCCGTTGTAACAGATGATTTATCAATTGCAACAGATATATTATCTGTTGTCCAACTCGGTGTAAAAAAACGGTTCCTGAAAAGAACTAATTATTAATAATAATAAAGCTGAAAAGTCATGACCTATCATAATATTGATTAATTTAATTAAGTCATAACTTTTTACAGTAATCAAGAATGTCATTAATAAATGGTGGATTTAGTTGTGCCTTTAAATCTGCTTTATTAATTTATATAATTAAAAAGTCAGAAAATTTGGATGTCATGAAGATAATATATTTTTTAAAAAATATATATATTATATGTTGCAACAGATATATTATCTGATGCAACAGGTTATCTATTTATTGCAAATTATGATATACCTATTGTAACAGATGATTTATCTGATGCAACAGATATATTATTTGTTGTCCAAACAGTGTAAAGAAAACGATTCCTAGAAAGAACTAATTATTATTAATAATAAAGCTAAAAAGTCATGACTTATCATAATATTGATTAATTTAATTAAGTCATAACTTTTTATAGTAATCAAGAATGTCATTAATAAATGGAGGTGAACAGTTGTGATTTTTTGCCTAACTCATTCAAGTTCAATCCTCTATAAATAGGTCCCTCCTTACTTAACAGTTTGTTCTACTACACACTATTTATTCCTCGCTCTTGTTACACCTTCAACTACTTTCTCTTTAAGGATTTGATAGCTTTTTCCTGTCTGTGGTAAGTTTTTTTCTTGATTTTTGTGTAAATATACGTTGTATTACATTACATTCGAATTCTTTCTTTTCTTTACTTTTGTGTTTACGTGTGTGTTTTGTCAACTTATGCGTTTTTTAGGTATGGCTGTGGGATGTTGCTATTTTACGAGACGCCATGAAGGAACTGCAGAAGGAAGTTCATGACCTGCCTTGAGAGTTGGCCGCCATCAAAGTAAGGATGCTGCGGGAGATCCGCAGGCTGCGGAGGGCGTTGTTGCTACCCGTTAAAGATTGGCCGGCTGACCATACAAATAATAATGATGTTAATAATAATAATTAAGCTTTTTTTTTGTTATCTATGTATTTTTTTTGGTTTGTTTTATAAAAAATTATATTTGATGCACTTGACTTTTTATTTCTTATTTAATTTTCGTACTGTCTATTTCTATTTCTTAACGAATGATATGTCTACAATTAAGGAATAATTTGATTCCAGTATCAATAGCAAGAACATACGAGTTACCTGTTAGGTTTTGTGTGTGACAGGAGCTGTATTTTATTGTTCGAAATATATTAGTAATCTGATGAAACAAATTATTTATCTGTTGAAACAGATTACTAATCTAGTGCAACAGAACACTCATCTATTCGATTCATAATCATATTACGGGCATCTAGATGCGTATAGCAACAAATATAGAGAACAACATATACAAGAAATTGCTTTGAAAGTCTCCATAGATCTTGATTTTTTGTTTTGAGATAATGATGCACATTTTTTTCTCCCAGTAACTTGATGATTAGAGAGTATTTCCAAGGTGAGTGTAGTTGAATATTTTCTTCCTCGGAAAGATGAATGACTTTAAATCCGTTGGTCACTGTATCATCTTTTGTCAGAGGTTACAATTGATTTTTTTTGCTTCGCACAACAAAATATTATTGGATTAGAAGGTTTACCTAAAGTATCAATAATGAAAAACCAGTCGAAAATAACCTCATCAAGGACAAATTTCTTCGCCGAAATAGTAACTTTACCCATAACTCGAGCACCAAAAATATCATCATCTTTAACACGAAATTTCAAACGATCAATTGATTGAGCTAAAGAGATATGGTGTTATTTAATTTAATTTTTGAGAAAAACCATTGAACATAATAAGAAGAAAGTGAAGATGAATTTAGGGGAAAAATACCCTAATTAAAAAATGTGAAGAAGAAGAAGATGAGAAAATTGTGAGATAATATCGTGACCAAAGTTTTGGCGTTCATGTAGCCATTAATGTAGGAAGAGTTGGTAAAGTTAAAATTGAAAAAAAAAAGTGTTTTAGGATGTATCTTAATTTTTAACCTAAATTAATAAAAGTTGGGATATTTGTAGTTTTTTCAAACTGAACGGATTTTTAGTAATTTTAAAACTACAATTGTGCTTTTATAAAATTTTTCCTTTTATTTTTATGCTTAGCTTAGAATTTTGAGAGTGGGCTTCCACAATATTTTTCAAACAAAAAATTACACAAATACACAATTTATGTTTTAAATATTACAAAAAATTTTAACTCGCTAAACATATTGCAAAAATCCCAACATATACACAGAATGTTATGTATATGTCGGCTATGTTATGTATATTAATCAGGAGAGAGAGTAAGTAGTTAAAAAAGTGAGAGAGAGTGTAATTACCTCCAAAAGAGTTAATATTTATGTTATTTATACTTTTTCAAATGATGTATTATTATGGGCCTTGGGGGCCGTACCTCTTATTTTTTTCTTTGTTTAGCTGTTTATTAATAGTATAAATAACATAAATACCAACTCTTTTGGAAGTAATTACACTCTCTCCTATTTTTTTTAGTTACTTTACTTTCTTTCCCTATTAATATACATAACATAGCCGACATATACATAGCATTCTGTGTATATGTTAAAATTTTTATAATATATTTAGGGATTTGGAATTTTTTATAATATTGTAAACATAAATTATGTATTTGCGTAATTTTTAGTTATTAATAATAGGGATGGCTGAAAACCCACAATTTTTTTTCTTTTTTAAAAAGAGACATTGGATACAAATGCTTGTGTATAATTTTGTTTAATTTAATTAATATGTGAGAGATGGCCTCAAGTCAACAATTTGAAGACTTTATATTTTAATAATTTCAATTTATTTTATTTTAACTATTTTAATTAATTTATTTTATTTTATTTTTAATTTGTTATGTATTTAAAAATTACACGAACTTACTTAAGTTACTATTATTAACAACTTAAAAAAATTTAAAAGACATAAATATTTCTATTTACTATCGAAATTCTATCAATATCACATAAATTGAGATTAAGTGCCATATATCATTTGAAAATGACGTAAAAGTATTATAAATCACAATAATTAATAATTTAAAAAATTTAACAATATATTAAGTTTTGATTGATTCTCTAAATAAAATCACAGTCACATAAACTATGGCAGAACGAGTAACATATATTACTATACTATAAATTACAATAATTAACAACTCAAAATATGTACGGCCTATATATAAAAAATTCAATTGATTTTTTAAATTTTATCAGTGTTACATAAATTGAGATAGATAGATTAACGTATATTGTCTGAACATTATGTAGAAGTATTATAAATCAAAATAACTAACAATTTAAATATTTAAAAATCATTCAAAAATCTAAAATTATAATATTTAAAAATTATAAAAAAATCTAAAATCATATAAAAGAATTTGATTGATTCTCCAAATGTCATCAGTACCACATAAATAGAAACGACGAGAGTGTATATATATATATAGAGAGAAAGTATTACATATGACAACAATTAACAACTTAAAATATTTTAAAATCATGTAAATATTAACAACTTAAAATATTTTAAAATTATATAAAAAATTTAAATGATTCTCTAAAATTTATCTGCATCACATAAATTAAAACAAAAAATTAAAATATGTTGGGCCCTGCACGGGCGTCCTTGCATCTAGTTTGTAAATAACTCTTTAACAAACTTGTCTAGTAGACTACTAACAACTCACGTGCCTGTCACATGTACTACTTAAAAGACTTGAATACAAAATTACCCTAGAATGTAGAATTAACAACTAATTCAGTGGATAACAAATTAGGAAAATACTAATCAATTGACATTTATCGACACGCCCCCTTAATCTTTGACCTCAAGGATTAAATTGAGGGAATTGCTAACTAAAAGAATGATAGTCTCCCCAGGTGTTGTCCTCCTCAAACTGCTGAAGATATACTAGCTACTTAACTCAGAATATAATTCTATAATCTCACTTCATTGTGTAAATATTTCTAGCATGTTCAAATTCAAGTCCAAGGCATACCAGTCTTAGTCTAGCTAACTTGGGACCAGGACCACTCATTTCACAAATGGGCAAGCTGCACCAATTGGAACCTATCTCTTCTATTTGTTCAAGTTTATTTGTAACTTCTACATTTTAAATGTATGCATCCACTCCATTTCATAAACACCTTGCTAGTTTCTATAGCTACTACATGAACATTAATCAGGGGCACTACTTATCTCTAGATCAAATAAATAAGTTGATAATGTAAATTCACAAACTATACTTCTTAGATGATTAAACTGGGAAGGGTTTGATGAAAATGGGCGGTAAATGAAGGGAGGAATAACAAAATTTAGGAAGGAATGTTTAAGGAAAAAAGTTGATGGTTCTATTGAAAAATTGTCACGATTCAAATCATGGATCATGCGGGAATTTATCCAACTCACCCTAGGTAGGAGAATCCTTTCCACCCAATTATTCAATTATTGCAAAAGACATTTAAAATAGCCTCAAGTATGATAGTTAAATAATCTTCTATTCAAAATAAATCTTTACAAACAGTATATTGCGGAATTCTACTAAACAACTTTCCAGAATCTAGTTTATATCAGTACAAAAACACTAAATAAATGGAGAAATAACCCGAGATAGAACGTGCATGTATGAGTAGGATGGCAGCAGTTACTGAAGAATAAACAATGATGTACCTATAGAAACTCCAACTGACATGCAACATGGCAATATTCCCAAATGGAGATATAGTAAGTATAGTATCAGTACAACCACATGTACTAATAGGTATCATTGACTAATCAAAGTTAGAAATATATAACAACATATAACAAACAAGAAGAGATCATGACAAACATACATCTTAATATCTGAACATACTTAACTTACTTCAACTTCCAACCATACTGTCTTTTTTTTTTTTATTTAAGCAATTTTACTTTACGTTTAGGGCTTGATTAACTAACTATTTTTTATGAATAATCTAACTCACAACTCTTAAGCACTTACCTTGTTACAACAACTCTTTCTACTTCTCTCTCTTTTTCTCATTAATCCTCTTTCATGCCAGCCCTCGTTTTCTATTAGACAACCATTAACCATTGGATTGCAACAACTAATATAATCGTAACATCAATAATTTTACAAGAAAGGATACTACAACCGTAACATCAATAACTTTACAAGAAAGGACACTACAATATACATCACGTGTATAATTATATATACATGAGAATAAGATTTATACACAATTTAGAACATACCTTATATTTATATTTTGCATGCAATGACAATCACAACCATCAACATAACGGGTCTACTCAAGGAACTATACTATTTCATCAAATAACCGGTCCATATAAGGAATCATGATACATCATCAGCATAACTTGGTTCACTCAAGAAACTATTAACAACATATATATATATATATATAAATGTGCATTTAAATGCATATGATGAATATATTCATGATTTATATATTCTTATCATCTCCTCAACAACACCAATATTCATAAATATGTAATGCAGAATGCAGTCAATAATTATAAGTAGTATCTAAAGATAAATTGCAAACACCTAATAAAAATTAAATGCAATATACAATGATCAAATCAGAACTTATAATTAATGACAACCAAGTAAATGCAATCAATAATCACAAGTTCATCATTACAGATAATAATGAATATCCACTAATATATGAAATCATAAGTATGCCCAAAAGTCAATTTACCACTTGCTTTATTGAGCATCATTAAACTCAATCATCATTCACAAACATGTCCGAAGACTAATCAATTAAGTATCCATTTTAGGAGTTCATATTCCACTAAGATTGATATCCACACTTTAAATTATCATCCTATTTCATTCACTAATATAAATCTCTTAATCATATTGAACCAATAAATTTAGTTACTAACTAGTAACTCTTACACTCAAGTCATAACTAAGTTCAAGACACTATCTTCTTTAACTGATTATTCAACCACTCGACTCTATCCAACATATAATTCAAGCAAGAGTCATCCATCTTTATACATCATACTTTTTGGCACTTAAAAAACTTGAATTTAGGTTCTTAAGTTATATCATCATATCCTCTTATCACAAGCAATCCTCCTAACTATAACACTTTGGATTTTTTAAACTAAGATCCAAACTATTTTTCAAATGCGTATGAAATCGAACCCAATAATTTTTAATTATACATAGATGTTAAGATCAATTTCTTAGTGTTAGAAAAAAATTAAATATGAATTAAGGTCATAAGGAATATCTGGCACACAATTAAATTGAAAGTTTTCTTACGATTGAGTTTTCGTCTAAGATTTTACTAGGATCAACTTCAAAGGGGCATAAGTCCTAGCATATAAAGTGTTTTGTACCTCAAGACCTACCAACTTAAAGGTCTTCAAGTCTTCTTTCCATATTCACTAACCATTCATTAATTCAATACTGGAGTTAAATGTTATGCTTAGTTTATTAGAAGGTGTCAGTCTGCTAGTGTGTGACAGCTCGGTGTGACAAACCGTCACAATTATGATGGCCCGTTAAGGTAAACCATAAGGCTTAACTAGTAAGATAAAAATTTGATCATTTTTGATGGTTTGGAGTGAGGTTTCATCAAGGGTTTGATGGTTCATCACCTGAACCGTCAGACAAATTTTTTTGCACTTTTTAAGAGTTCTCTCTAAAGGGTAGTTTGGTCCTTTTCTTACCACAAAATCTCTTCTCACATCTTAAAACACTCAATAAGGGTTACACTCTAAGAATAAACATCCTTAATATTTCTCAAATTCCTTTCTCCTTCAAAGAAACACAAAAATAGACATAAAAGGGGGCTTCCAAGTCCAAAGCTCTAAAGATTTCAAATTCAAGATTTTCTCTCCACAAATTCATGTAATCTCAGGAATGTAGGACGTCAATAAGGAATTCATTTAATCCTCATGTCCAAAACTCATTAGTTTTTATGAATTTAATTCTATAGTTTGGGTTTATAAACCTACTTTTAAGTTCACCAATTTTATGATCCAATTGTATGATTTCTTGAAGTATTTACTCATGATTATGGATTATTGACTATTGTATGTCCTTTTTAAGCTTAGGAAGATTTTACATTGTCAATATTATTAGTTCTTGACATGATTTTATTTATGGTCCTTTGAGCTTATATTCTGAAACATGATTTTAGAGTCTTTATGTTATTATGAAAGTTATTTTGAGAATTATGCATGTTTAGTGAATTTTTTTCCATGAAATAACCTATAAGTGTGATTCAAAAGATATGTTTTAAAAAGTGATTTTTAGCATATGATTTTAGAAAAAAGATTTGAGCTTCGTCTCTATCATGACCTAAAATCCATTGAGAGTGGCACCTACAATACTCACCAGGTGGGAGAACCATCTATCCCAAAGCACCATCTCACAAGCAAAACTTAGAAAATCAAGAAATAATCCATTAATAGATAAAATCACGGCCAAATAAAATAAAATAAGTACAATCAAAGGCTTAACATTATACTTAAGAAAATAACTATCCCTAGGAATCAAAATTCGTTAGTGCCAAAACTACTAAAAATGGTCAAGAAGGGGATGCAACCCTTAAAATTGTAATAAAAGTTAAGTATACAAATAAGGGGCTATGCCAATTGTAATACCCCGTACTTCTACCTAGCTTAAATATATTCCAAAGATGTCAAAGACTTGCTTTGAAAGATGAATACACTTTTATATGTGTAATTTTTTTAGATTTTCACTTTTTGTTGTGTGAAAAATTGAATAAGCTTTCCATCAATACCAAATTCACCTAAATTCGATAACCGAGTAAGAAGTTATGGCAATTTAAAGTTTCAGTCGTAAAACACTATCATTTCAGCCAGTGGCGCATCGCGCCATAAGCCAAAATGACATTTGTTAGTTTCCAGTAAGACTCCACGATTACACCGCATCGCGAAGGGCTCCTAAATCCCAATTGTTCTTTTTCCAGTGCATCTCCGCGATGTCTCCGCGTCGCACCAAACTTCCAGGTCATAAATAAAGTGGAAATGTGATAGCTCTGCGTTGCGCCATCTCCTAATTTCCCAGTTGAAAAATTTTGACGAACATTAAAAGTTTTATCCAGGGATAAAATAGTCTTTTTTCAAAGTCTTAACACGTATAGGTGCGGGATTTAATCCCTAAAAATATTTTAAACTATTATTTTACTCACTTTCTCCAAAACAAGAGCATTCTCTCCCAAGAAACAAAACCCTAGACCTTGAGAATCAAGGTCAATCTCAAGAAATCCATACAAGAACTCCAAGAACCTTCAAGGTTTCCTTTCTCAGGTATGCATAGTGTTCATTCATGGATTCCTTTCATCCATGAAGCCCAAGAATCAAGTTTTAAACTATGAATTATGATATTCATGCTATGTGTTGATTATGTTCATGTGGTTGTTGTTGTTATATGATTCCCAAGTTGGAATCTTTATCTGCTTTTATGAAAATATGTTAGCATATGAGTTGAAAACCATGAATTTTAGTTGGTTATGATATGTTAATTTGATGAATATGACATGCCCTAAGTCATGCACCCTAAGTGTTTGACAAAATGCCTAAGAGACTAGAAATTATGTGATATGACTCAATTGTGACCTAAGTGAAGGATTCATGTTTTACCCTTATGTTCAAATGACTCCTATGCTATTGATGTGCAATATAGATGTTTGTTGGAATGCTCATGATGTTAGAGTATGAAATTATGACATTGAGTATATGCATTCTTACAGTGTACAAGATTATGATAACCATGTACTTTATGAAATCCCCAACTTATTGTATTATGGATTGTTGATGTTGGTCGTGTATTCAAGAATGTCATGCCTTGTCAGGTTCCTTCTATCGAGTCCTGGGGGTACTTGTACCTGATAATTTAGTTGTGTGCCTAGAGCAGTGTTATTTTTTCATGATATCCTCAATCAAGCCATGTTCAGTAGAATTCAGTCAGTCATGTGACTCAGGAAAACTCAGTAAATTCAGTAATCTCAGAAAGCTCAATACTTCAGTAATCTCAGTAGTATTTCGTCAGTCAAAAAACTCAATGAAATCAGTCCAGTTCAGTTTAGTTAATCATGTTCAGTGTCTATTCAGGTGGGAGTAGGATTTAGCACCGAGTGAACCCAAGGATGAGGAAACACACTGACAGTTGAGGGTGTGACCCTTAGAACCAATCCTTGTATTCCAGAACTATGTAGCCAGCATAGGTTGAGACATCAACACTGATAGATGAGGGTTGATGAAGTGGATAAACACTGTCAGATGAGGGTCACCCACAGCTTGTCTTTACCAGTGGTGCGGTATTGACACCTTTCCAATTGGGGTTAAAGATTGGACCCCAACCTAGCTATATTTCTTTATTTGGGGCATGTCGATTAGATGACTATTTTCCACAGTTACAGTTTCAGACTTAGTCTCAGTAATAGAACTCAGATAGTTCTTCAGAATTTCAGGACTGTCAGATACAGTCAACTCAGAATAGTATGGAACTCAATCAGTTCTATCAGAACCTAGACTGTCAGATACAGTCGCTCAGTATCAGTTATATCTGTTATTAGTGACTCATGTTATTAGTAATCAGACTCAGTAGTCAGTACCATCACGAATTCAATCCCAGTCACTTATTCATGCATGTATTCTCATATTCATGATATACAGCCTGTTAGCATTGTTCATGCATTTGAACCCTTTGCATTCAGCCTACCTCACATGCATACCAGTACATTCAATTGTACTGATGCATTTTTGCTATGGTGTTTTATTCTATACCATAAGTTCAGAAGCACAAGCTCTAGAACATCAGTAGCATTCCAGTTTTAGCAGTCAGAGATAGCAGTGAGTCCTCATTCTTCGAGGACATAATCATTACTTTATTTCTTCATTACTTAGTTTATTTTAGTAGTTGGATTTAGTTGGGGACATGTCCCATCAACTCCTTATTCAGACAGTTTAGAGGCTTTTGGACTACATTGTTTTTCAGACTAGATGTTTTCAGACATTGTTTCAGTTTTGGTATTGTCGTACCACATTATTCAGCTATGGTTTTATCATATATTTATCAGTTTTGAACTTTATGACATGTTTCAACCTACTATTTTTGCATTTATACAGTATATTATGTAGTGTTCAGGTACAAATATCAGTCATGGGTTAGCTTGTGGTCCTTCGGGGTCATAAACACCGTGTATCATTTTGAGTACCAGATTCGGGGAGTTACCCCAATAAGGATAGATTCCATGGTAGCCCGAATATGCTGCTTACCATGAAATCTGAAGTCAACCACTAAGATCATAACTGAAGTCTCGTAGGAGCCATTGTAATATGTGTTGCACTCACAAAAGTAAGAGCAGGTATAGTATCAACAAACAAAAAATAACAGTGTACTGGTAAGGTCATTTCTCTAATTTAAGATGAGAATATGAATACATAACCAAATTATAGTACATTAAGTTAATCCATGCTCAAAAATCACACTTAGCATACCAAGAAACAAATAAGCAATTAGGGATCAAAACCGATAAGTCAACATATTATCACTTGTCAAATTCAATCAAGTCAAGTCATGACTAGTCTAAACAGTTTATTTAGAATATAAACATATTTTTCTTGGTTCACTGATGGAACCATCAAACTCAGCTGACCCTCGTACATACATTCTAGTGGTAATATAACTACCCACTAGCCACAACCTGCAGGGTGTAATTTCGTCTAAGTACTAAACTCCAGCCACAAGTTTTTGCCAACCTTGATTCACCAAAACCCCATGAGAATGTTCTAAATGCCAAACATTCCATATTTAACAAACAAGGTATGTCAAAAATCATATAGAAACCATAAAATCATTAGCCTTGACCATACCAAACAACATACACTAATAAGCCACACGATAAATTAGTTAATATGTATATATAACAAATAAGATTAAACTATAATACCATAACTGACGTCGAACCACTCTTACTCAACTCCTTTAAGTCAGAGCTTTGCCCTTCCATGCTAGTTCCATTTGGTCGTGGTCTACAACGGGCATATAAATACATAATTAATACCATGACCTACCATGTCGGGAATTATAACTCACCACTAACCCCTAAGGTCAAGTTCATGATAATTCTTCTCTCATTCTAGGGCTTTTCTACCGTAGTTAACCTAAAACTATCAATTTCATGATTAAATTAGTGAATTAAATGAATGCAATAGTAAATTAACTGTTAATAAAGAAAACCCATTAACTTATTGCTTAATTTCCTCTCTTGGACTAGAAAACAACTAAATTCTTTCCTAAAACCCTCCTCAAACTCAATAAACTAGAAATTCAAAGTATTAATCATTAATTACAAGTTAATGGGGATGGATTCCTTATCTTTTTGAAGCCAAACAAATAATTTCTAGTGTAAATTGCCCTAAATCGCCCCTCCTTTATGCAAAATGAATTTTATAATAATAAACTATTTTGGGGGAAATATTTAACCAAACTATAAATTTCACTGCTATAGTGGTACCTACTGCTATAGCTGCATTGACCAGCTTTTGACCGCTGCTATAGCGTCAATCGCTATAGTGGTGTGTTAGTCGCTATAGTGTCATCAACGAGACAGAATGTCCAGTTTCACTCCAGAATCCCAGCTTTTACAACACACCTTAAACCTAAATATTCCAAATAGTGCCCCTTTACATTGAGATCAATTTCTAGAGTTCTACTCACCTAAATTCAATTTCATAAATTCTTATGGGTTCTTTATCGTATTAACTTATGGAATTCAAGTTAAATGCCACTAAACCAATAAAATTATTCTCATATTTTCCTAGACTACACCTCACTCCAATTTCATTCGAGATAGCCTAGCCTAAAATTTATAACTTCAAAATTGGGAAGAATTTTAACATGGTACTTTTAACAGGAGGTTCATACATAACAACAAAAATGATCATTAAAAAGATACCAATTTATCCATCATTCATCCCCAAATGATAAAATATGGAAGTAGGCTAAAATAAGAAGAGAAGAGAGTACTTGAATCCTCAAACAATGGAGGTTACTTGTCCTGCATGTCCTTCTCAATTTCTCCAGTGTCTTCCTCAATCGAATGATCCTTAGTTTTCAATATCCCAATCCAATATCTCTACTAGTTCATCCTCATAAGCCAAATCCTTAGAATCACTAAATCTCACTTATTGATGTATTCTCTATCCCTATGGTACCTTTTAAGCATACAGGCATGAAATATTAAATGGACTCCCGACAACCCTGATGGTAGAGATAATCTATATACAACCATACCAACTTCTTCAAGTTTCTCAAAGGGACCAATATACCATGGGCTGAGCTTGCCTCTCTTACCAAATCTAATGAATCCCTTTATGGAAGACACCTTAAGCAAAACTTGATCACCAACTTTAAAGTCCATGTATCTTACCTTATGATCGAAATACTTTTTTTCCTACTTTAAGTAGCCAACAACTTGGTTTGAATAAAACTTACTTTCTCTTGAGCCTCATTTACCAGGTCTATGCCCAAAGGTTTGACATCGCCATCCTCAAACCACCCAATAGGTGCCTTACACTTTCTTCTTTAGAGTGCCTCAAATGGGGCCATATCAATGCTGGAGTAATAGTTATTATTATATGAAAACTCACATAATATAAGAAATCAGTCCCAATGCCCATCAAAATCAATCAACAGGCCTTCAACATGTTATCTAACACATAAATCGTCCTCTCCAACTGCCTACCAGTTTGAGAATGAAAACTTATACTAAATATGAGCTTGGTGCTTGACTCCTCATGCAACCTATCCCAGAATTTGGAAGTGTACTTGGCATCCCTATCCAAAATGATGGTAGGCACCCCATGAAGTTTGATAATCTCCTTGACGTAGATTTTATCTAACTGCCGAGGGTTGTAGTTTGCCTAAATTGGTAAAAAGTTAGCTGATTTTGTTAGCCAGTCTACTAGAACCCAAATGGAGTCATACTTCCCCAAAGTCTTAGGAAGACCCACCACAAAATCTTTAGCAATATGCTCCCACTTCCACATAGGTATAGGTATCCACTAAAGCAACCCCACAGGTATTAGGTGTTCATACTTTCCCTGATGATAGTAATGACACTTGGACACATAATACACTATGTCGCTCTTCATCTTGGGCTACCAATAAAGCTACCTCAAGTCACTGTACATTTTGGTCATACCCAAATAATCGAATAACGTAAACCATAGGACTCTAAAAGTACATTATGAATCAAATCATCAACCCAAGGAATACATAATCTTCCCTTAAACTACTACACCCCACCCAGGTTAAGAGTGGTATGCTCCATCTCTCTACATACCAATTTATTTTAAAATGCATTCAACTTCTCATCCATAAATTTCTTGGGCTTAAGCTGATCCACAAATATTTACTTTACATCGATACTAGCCAACCTACCATCCATGTCAGAGATCCCAAAATACATGCTTAGAGATGCTAGAGTTTGTAGCTCTCTAGATAGTAGATGCCTAGACAACCTCAAGAATGATAAACTACCCATACTTAATGCTTTTTAGCTCAATATATAAGCCACCACATTAGCCTTACCTGAATTATACTGAATAGTGACATCATAGTCCTTCAATAATTCGATCTACCTCTACTACCTTAAATTCAGATCCTTTTAAGTGAACATGCGTTGCAGGCTACAATGATTTATTAGGACCTCACACTTGACTCTATAGTGTCTCCAAATCTTTAAGGCAACCACCAACATTGCCAACTCCAAGTTATGGTAATAGGTAGTTTATTGAGGTTTCAACTCCCTCGAAGCATAAGTAATGAAATTTTTATCTTACATCAACACAACACCCAAACCCAAAAGTGAAGCATCACAAAACACTATAAAGTCCTTAACTTCAACTGACAACAAAAAAATAGGCGATGTAGTCAAGAGTATCCTAATCTTTGGAAGATCTTTTCACATTGATCTGACCAAACAAATGACACTTCCTTTTAAGTCAACCTTGTCAAGTGCGTTGCAATAGATGTAAATATTAGCCTCCTATGTTTATGATTTATGTATTAGTAATGACAAACTAATAAGTGAACTTTGTAGGATATTGAAGGAAGGAAATCTCATACTAAGGACATTGAAAGTCTCAAATAATGGGAGGATATCTCTCACAAGGAAAGGAATAAAGAAGATCATGCTAAACGCGGAACCACATCAAAGTAGGATCTCATTTGATAAGGCAACAAAAATCATATCAACTGAAGATCCCAAGAAACAACGCAATTGGAATCACCTCATGGCAAGACCAATGGAGAAGGAAGATCTCACACCTTACATGGACATATCTGATATGGATATATGTCAATGTAAGAAAGTAAATCACACCAAGTATACACATATCTAATATGGATACACCATAAGGTGTAAACTCCCTTAATCAAGAAATCAATTCAAATACTTGATTGAGAATAAATCTCTTGGGTTTCCTTTTGAAGAAAAAAAGAATGTGCAGCAAAAAACTATAAAGGCCAAAACAGAAGAAAGAAGACATTACACAACTTCAAGAAGAATCTCAAAGTGTCTCAATCTCAGTCTCACAAAGCTTTGTAACTTTTAGTTTACAATAGTTGAATAGAGAATAGGATCGAGTCAACTTTGTAATACAAACTGAAGCTGTGTCACAGGATTTGAAGAACAAAATAAGTCTTAAGAACTTGTTTCCCATTATTGTACTCAAACCCCATATTAAAAGATCTAAGAAAAATTTGAAACCCAAGGGGACTGGAAGTAGGCACCACATTGGTATTACGAACCAGGATCAATGTCTGTGTCTTTTATCTTAAATTCAATTATTTACTTGCTTGATTATTTAAAGTCTAATTAGTTTTGTGAAGTGTACTGATCTGCAGGCAAGTCGACTATGAGAAGTTAGTAGTTGACTCACAGAATTTTTCAATTCACCCTCCTCTTGAGTTTTAATTAGTATCAGAGCAGGTCTCACCAATAGTATTGCTTAACTACATATGAGCAAAGATCAAATGACAAACTATCAAATTCCTGATGCTCTTCTTCAAGATGGTTACTCCTCCACAAGACCACCATACTTTAATGGATAACACTACTACTACTGGAAGAATAGATTCAGAATTTTTATCCAATCGAATGACTTCTAAGCCTGGGTTATCATCATGAAGGGACCTAAGCCAATTCTAGGACTCAAAGATAAGCAAAAGGAGAAAGACAAAGAATCAAGCAGTTCTGACATAGAAGACCTTGAAAGCTTCGAGGTCACCAAAGAACAACAAGAGGTAATCCAAACTAATACACGAGCTATAAGTTTACTTCTTTACACAATTAGTAGAGAAGAATACGATAAAATAACAACCTATGAGACTGCAAAAGAAATGTGGGATAAATTGGTGGTCACATATAAAGGAACCACCAAAGTCAAAAAGTTAAAGATTGCTGTCTCGGTGAACGAATATGAGCTGTTCAAGATGGAAGAGAATGAGAACATTGAAATAGTGATTTCCAGATTTAGCAAGATTGTATGTGAACTAAAATCACTGGGGATGATCTATCCACACAACCTGCAAGTCCATAAGCTGGTCAGAAGTCTTCTGAACATTTGGAAAACTAAGGCAGCTATTCTGAAAAATGGAGATTTTCACAACATGACATATGAAGAGCTATGAGGTAATCTCATTGCATATGAATGAAATTATATCAATGCGTACCACAAGGAGGAAAACAAAAAACCAGTAGCCTTTAAAGCCGCACCAACTAAAAAAAATCTTCTAGAAAAAGCCAACAGCAAAGGAATGGCTCTCATATATCATGGAGTCAGGAAAATCATGAGACAGAGATAGAAAGATCCCAAGGAACCAGAAATAATGATTCTACTAAAAACAATGATCATTGCTATCATTATGAAAGGCCTGGCCACTCCAAACAAAATTGTCCAGAATTAAGAAGAAGATCATCCAGAAAAAATCAAAATTTTAGAGCTTAGAGTGATGAAGATAAAACCAAATAAGAAATTGAAGCTGCCAATATGTGCTTCATAGCAACAGGTGAATCCAATGAGGTAAGACCATACGATTATTATAATTATAATATTCTTGAATCTAATTTAAATATGAAAACCGACGAGCTTCAAAAAGTTATAGATGGAACATGATAAACTCTCTCAAGAGTAAAAAGTTGCAAAGCTCGATTTAAATGAAAACTCGAAGAGGAAAGAAAACACTTTCAGATAGAGATCGAAGCATGTTAAACTAAAATTGGTCTACTTCACGAAGAGTTTGATGATGTAAAAATACAATTGAATAGCATTAGAAAAACACCATCTCGCAGTTTTGTGAGATCAAACTCTTTGAAAAATAACTCAAGTTCCTCATTAGAATAATTTAAATCAGCCAAGATCTCTTTCCCCTTTCAAGGACCTATCTGGTTTATCTATGGATAGAAGGGGCACAAATCCTACAACTGCAGGCATAAGCCTAAAATTATGTGGGCTTGAAAGCCTAAAGAAAGTACATCTAACCCGCAAGGACCCAAGATCACTTGGGTACCTAAATAAAATTTATTTTCCTATTTTGTAGGAATATGCCCACAAGAGCTATAAGAAGGGAATGCGGGTCATTGATAGTGGCTGTTCCAGACACATGACCAGAAAGAAAGAAAATTTCTATTCCATAAAGAAAATAGATGGAAAATCAATCAAATTCAGTGACAATGGTATAGGCAACGTCATTAGAGTCGGCTCAATAAAGCTCAGCTCTTCATGTGAATTTATTGAAGTATATCTTATACAAGACCTCAAAAATAACTTGCTCAGTATTAGTCAACTACGTAAAGCCAGATTCTGAGTCTCCTTCAAAGCTGGAAGTTTCTCTATCAAATATGACAAAAGAAATCTCTCTTATCGGTGAACGCATTGACAATATTTATGTTTTAAATTGTCCTAACTTTTCTACCTTAACCTATCTCACTGTGCAAACCAATGATATTTGGTTGTGGCATAGAAAGCTTGGGCCTACTAGTATGCATATCATTGAAAAACTGTCCAGAATGGAATTGGTGAAAGGTCTGCCTAAACTCAAGTTTGAAAAAGACCATATCTATGATGCCTGCCAATTGAGTAAATAGACCTGGACATCATTCAAAGTTAAAGACATTGTCTCTACTACCAAACCACTTCAAACAATCCACATAGATCTATTTGGCCCTACCAAGACTGTAAGTAATAGTGGAAAGAGATATTTTTGTTATAGTTCATGATTACTCATGTTTTAATTGGGTAATATTTCTTGCTCATAAACACAAGGCTTTCATAAACTTTGAGATATTTTGTAGAAAGGTACAAAGAGAACCTGGACACTTCATCACTTATGTTCACAGCGATCATGGAGAAGAATCTAAAAATAAGGCATTTTAGGAGTACTGTGCTTAGAATAAGTACTGTCAAAACTTCTCTTCACCTCGGTCTCCTCAACAAAATGGTCTAGTGGAGCAAAATAATTGGTCTCTCCAGGAAACTACCAGGACCATGCTGCTAGAACATAATATCCTAGATTACTTTTGGGCGGCAGTAGTAAACACAACATGTTGCATCATCAATAGATACCTAATCAAACCTATTTTGAAGAAGACGCCTTATGAGCTCTAGACAGTAAAGAAGCCCAACATAAGTTATTTCTATCCATTTGGATGCAAATATTTTATTCACAACAATGGTAAAAATAACTTGAGAAAATTCAATCCATGAAGTAACAAAGGTATTTTCCTTGGGTATTCTCCCACTAGTCGTTCTTACAGAGCTTACAATAAAGAACTTTATATGTTGAAAAATCTATTCATATTGTATTTGATGAATCTAATCACCTCTCTATGTGTTTAAGTATTGATGAAGAACAAGTGGGTGATCTATAAACTGGAGAAAATACCAACACAACCTCTTAGCCATCACAAGACAAGTCGACCATACCTCCTCCGGAGTGGACTTCCACATAAGAAATTGTGAAACCAAATGTTCCAAGATAATGTAAACATGATGCTAGCTATCTAAATAGTTTCATCACCGAAAATCCAGATGATAGGGTAAAGACAAGAGCATCATTGAGAAAATAAGCGTCTGTCGCCCTTGTATCTCAAATTGAACCAAAGAAGACCGATGAGGCCCTCAAAGATGAATCATGGGCTGAAGCTATAAAGGAAGAATTGGATTTGTTTAAAAGAAACCAACTTTGGACTTTGGTGAAAAGACCCAAGAACTGCTTAGTAATTGGAACTAAATGGGTCTACAAAAACAAATTGAACAAATAAGGTAAGGTTATGAGACACAAAGCCAGACTTGTAGCTCAAGGCTACTCTCAACAAGAAGGTATTGATTATGATGAAACTTTTGCTCTTGTAGCAAGGTTAGAACCAATTAATATTTTATTAGATTTTTATATTTTTAAATGCTTTAAGTTATATCAAATGGACATAAAAAAGATCTTCTTAAATGGTTTTATTCATGAGGAAGTTTTTGTAAAAAAATCCCCGGGGTTTGAAAATCCATCATATCTGAATCATGTATTTAAATAGTCAAAGGCACTCTACAGTCTCAAATAAGCTCCAAAGGATTGGTATGAGAGATTGAGTACTTTCTTACTAAATAATAATTTCCAGAGAGATAAAATTGATACAAATCTATTCATATAGAAGCTTGATTCAAATCTTCTTATTGTACAAATTTATGTCGATGATATCATTTTTGGTAGTTCTAACATCTCTTTGTGTGAGACCTTTGCTAATTTGATGAAAGGGAAATTAGAAATGAGCCTTATGAGAGAACTCACATTCTTTTTGGGATTATAAATCAAACAAACTCCCAAAGGTACCTTCATTAGTCAAGCCAAGAACACAAAGAAACTTATCAAAAAGTTTGGTATGGAAAGAGAAAAGGCCTATGGAACTCCAATGTGTCCATTTAAAAGCCTTGATTTTGAATTATCCAGAAAGGATATTGTTGAAAAAATATACAGGGGAATGATTAGATCACTACTCTATTTGACCGCTAGTCGACCAGACATCATGATCATCGTATGTAAGTGTTCTAGGTTCCGATTGACTCCCAAAGTATCCAAATTAACTACCATTAAAAGGATCATCTGATACCTTATAGGAACTCAAGAAATTGGACTATGGTACCCCTGTTCTTGCTTGATATCTCTCAAGCATACACGGAAGTGTACGTGGTCTACCAAGTAATATAGTGGCCTTCAAGAAAGCCGAGTTATCGATCCCACAGAGACTTGATTTGGCAACGATTAGATTTTTAGTTCACAATTTAGATTCAATTTATATGAAAGTAACTAGAGAGAGTTTGGAAGTTATAATTGCAAGAAAAGTGAACAAAGCATAAAGTTAAGATCTTAAGACAGTCAGTAGGAGAAAACCCAGGGTTGAAGCACTTTGAACAATAATATTATCCTTTTGGATTTCATTCGTTAACTTTCTTATCTTGGTTTTTGATTCATAGGGTTTGTTATGCAATTATTGTTTCCCAACCTCTAACCTATTACCTAAGTTGAACCTCACACCTACATCATTGAGTGGGGATGTAATAATTTACTTAAGTTCTCAAAAAATATCATCCTACCTATGAGTCAAGTAAGGTATCTGAGTAAATCCCTGTCCTATATACTAATTCAAGTTTCTTATTTTATAAAGAATCAAGAACCATACTCTGCTTATTCCCATGTTCTATCTCCCTATTCCCTCTCCCGAGTTTATAAGGATGACAATGGATGTATTTTAAGGGTCGTAAATCCTTAAAATAGTTATAATAAGAAAAACAAACAACCAATATTGATAATACAAGAAAAAGACTTAATCCATAGCAATAATAATCATGTTCTTGGCTTCAATCCTGGAAAAAAGGCGTTTAGCCATGCATAGTTATAATCACAATCACAATATTGTAATTAACGACTAAATCATGAATGAACTAAATAAAAATAATAAAAACCTAATGATCTCCAAAATATGTCCAAAGATGTGTAAAAACGTGATACAACATGTATATATAGCATAAGGGTAAACCAAGTCCGTGTAGGAGTCAAATTAGCTTGAAACACCCAGGTGTGGAGTGGAGTGCATGTCATACCCTATATTACTATGGAATGGAGCGTGCGTCGCACCCTGTATTTCATAGGACTATAGTATGCAATGCATGCTAATAGCATGATGCTATTGGAATTTGTCCTCCAAATTTTGGTTAAGTGTTGGTCCTTCCTCTTTTCATGCCTTGTCTTGTGGCATCTCTCCCATGATTTCCAAGACTCTATATCATCCATATATAATTATATTTAGCTCAAAATTGATCCTAAAATAACACACCATACTAATTAGAGGCACAAACAACACAACATCCATCATGATGAATAAAAAACAAGAGCTTAGACTAGGCAAATTTCCATGATCTTCCACTCAATGTTTTGACTTTTTCCTTGACTCAATTGAAATTTGTACAATTCTAACAAGTTGTTCCACATATAATAACACGTTTAAAACCATATGGAACACATATAACACCATAGAATCCCACAATATAAACTTGACAAACAACTAGCTCAAGCTAGTAACACTAGTTTTCTCTATTGAACTCTAATTTACTCTTTTAAGTATAACCTTGTTGGAAAACCCTTGTAACCATTATAAAAATATTATTAAACACTTTGATACACATTTATCTTATTATCAACCTATATAGTATAGAATCATCATCAAAACATGGCTAAAACACTAGAATAGTGATTCTAGAATGCATAAATACACCCAACTTCACCACCCCACACTTAAAGCCTTGTTCATCGTCGAACAACTCTTAACTATTCTCATCATCAACTAAGGAGACTCTGCACTTATACTAAATGCAAGACATTCAAGCTCGACCTACAATGACTACACAAAATGTAAGTTACTGCACTAAGCATGTTATCTACATAATTGAAAGCTCATAAACACTACTCCAAAACATCCTAGCCTCAAGAATTTACTCACCTAGTGGAAAACTCATGCATATTTGTCAACCAAGGACATCATACAAGTCATGACATTCATCAAACATATGATCCTCACAACAAGAGAGTTACCCGTAATCACTCACAATTAAGTAATTTATAATTTGATGGGTACAAGAATCAAATTACGCTCACTCTCACAAAGAATTCACAAGTTTCACACAATGAACCATAGGATTTCCCTTAGTGTAATGCTCCACTAATATCAGAATGTAAAGCTTAGGATCAATTAGGACATTTTTGGGTTGTAATATAGGTGGCTAAGGGATGGGTAAGAACTATTTAGGAATAGTGACTAACCTCTCTAAGTGCTTTAATAAACTACATTATACATTTGAAATCACTCCCCAATAACTAAATTACACCATTTTGTCTTCCCATATCTTTTGTTTTTGCCTCATCTCTTTTAACCATTTTCACAAACACTTGGTAGACGTATAGTTTACTACCACAAGAATCATTTTTGTTTCTTTTTCACAATCATGGCAATATTTTTAGCAAAAATTATATTACATCCATCCACCACTTATAAATTATAGACACCAATAACAATTTCCTTGGGGCATCAATTTCACCTTTTTTCTTCTTTAATTTCTCAAACTCCTTATTAATTCAATTTTTTATTAAAGTACTTAGGAGTGCTTTGGATTAAAATATGGTCTATCAAAGAAGGGGTTAGGATACTTCTGAGGTTGCCAAATAAAAAGCTAAAGGCTCAATGGGGGTTAACTAGGATAATGTACACGGGTAGGAAAAATAGAAGGTATAAAACAAGGCTATCAAAGAAATGCCTAAGTTATCTCCTAAACCCACATTCTTTATTTCACTTTACACACACACCGGGCAAGTTCTAGACATCACATGCAACAAGGAATATCCAAAAATCTCACATCATACATAACACATGCTCAACTCAATAGGATCATCATAGACTCCCAACCAAGCAATAACACAAATTCAAAATTACGCCAACTAGTATAAGAGTCACAAACATGAGCCTAAGAGTCTCAAAAATAGTAATTCACACAATCAACATGATTTTACCAAACAAAACACTTGCACCATGCAATCAAAAATAGTACCAACTCAAATATCTCACTTATTCCTATCCTAAATTTATTTAAATTGAGCCAAAAATTAAAAATTTCCCCGTCCCACACTTAAAAATCTACTTTGTCCCCAAAGTAAAATTTAAAGGTAAGAGATAGAATTACTCCCTAAGGCCTCTAGGCCTATCTAGAAACATCTTTTGTATTCATGGGATCCATGGGACCTCACACTTCATCTTTGCCATGCTTCAAGCTCAAGTTTATGGTACTCAGACTTCCCCTTAACCTGTGACTCAACCAAAAATAAAAAATACGTGAAATAAAAAATAAAAACTGAAAAGAAAACATACCTAATTAACTTGTGTTTCCTCCCGAGCAGCTCCTGATTTAGTGTCGCGGAACACCCAAAGTCAACTCAGCAATATTCCTTCACCCTTTTACTCCTTTTTGGAAGCCATATTTTTATTTGTTTCTGACCTCTTGAGTTTTACTCTCAAGGTCAACATATCTCTTTTATTTATCCTTTATCATGTTAGAAAACAGTGGTTTCATCTTAGCTCGCTCAATCAGATAGTCAAAAGAGGTCTTTTGTTGCTTAAGCACCCTACACTCAACCCTTTCAATCACGTTGATCATGCATAAATCTTTATATTAGGAATTTTCAATTGGTGCTTTGTAAACATAAAATACCACCTCTTTATCATCTACCCTCATCTTGAGCATTCCTTCTCTAACATCAATCAAGGCCCCTCCAGTTGCTAAGAATGGACACCCCAAGATGATTGGTACCTGCTCATCTGCCTCAAAATCAAGAACAAAAAAGTTAGCAGGTATAATAAATTTACCAACCTTTATGAGGAAGTCCTCTATTACACCTTTTAGATATGTAATAAATCCGTCTATGAGTTGCATAACCTCGGGGGTTGATTTTGGCTCCCCCAAGCCCAATGTTTTAAATAATGAAAGGGGTATCAAATTTATGCTTGCCCCCAAGTCACTTAGTGCATGAACTTCTTTACTCCTAATTTGAATAGGGATGTCAAACTTCCCCTGGTCTTTTAATTTCTTAGGGATTTTCTATATCATTACCACACTATACTCTTCAGTGAGTGTTATTGCTCCCATATCTTGCAAGTTCACCTTCTTCATCACCACATCCCTTAAGTACTTTGCATACTTTGTCATACTCTACAAAATTTCTAGAAAAGATAAGTTAATAAAAAGATCTTTGAATGTATCAATAAACTTTTTGAATAGGGCAGCCTCCTTCACTTTTATTTGCCTTTGAGGGAAGGGCAATGACAGTGTTTTGTTCACTTCTGGTTCAACAAATTTTGGTCTCAAGTACTCAGATTTCCTTGAATTTTCAACAACTTTTTTGGGAAACGGTTTGGTCATAACCTCAACATCTACCTCCTTTATTGCCTTTGGAGGTCCTCCTTGAAGCTCTTTACTACTTCTTAAGGTGATTGCCATAACCTACTTTGAATTTTCTATATCTGCTGGCAACCCATCTTATAGTCTTGTATTTAGTACCTGTGATAATTAGTCCACTTCCAACTCTAAACATCTTGTGGCCGCTTGTTGATTCTATAAATCTGCCTTTTGACTTTTCATATCCGCAACCAATTATACTTGACCAACTAAGAGTTGTTTCAATATCTCTTCTATGTTGCTTGTTACCTAATTTGATTGGGTATGCGGTTATGGGGAATTTCATGGCTAATTTGGTGGCTGAGTTTGCCACTTCATGTTATAGGCATTACTATAATTCGGCCTTTGAGTATTTTTTGCATACATCACAGATTTTAGAATTGAAGCACACATGGTAGCCGCTTGACCACTATTTCTGCATACTTCACACCAACCTGTAGCTTGTTGGATAGCATTGACTGTGGCTGCAAGTTGTGCTTCTCCCAACTTTATGCTGCTGAAATGAGTATTGATCAAATTTTGTAATGTAGATACCTGTGTTGATAAGGCTGTGAATTGGTCTACCTCCAATACTCCCATAATTCTCTTTGTGGCACTTCTAGAATCTGAATGCCACTTTGGATTTCCTTGTGCTATGCGGTTCAACAATGTGTACAGCTCATCATAAGTCAATTCCAGTGCTTGACCCTTACGGCTGAATCTAGAAAAATCTTTGTATTATGATCAAGAGTTTCTATGAAAGTATGAGCAAGTACCTCATTAGAATATTGGTGGTGTGAACATTCCCGAAGAAGAGCCTTAAAACGTTCCCAAGCATGATAGTGGTTTTCATCATGCTTTTGTTTGAAACTCACTATCTCACTACGAAGTCTCACAGTCTTGCCTACTGGAAAAAATCTAATGAGGAACTTTATGGCTAAGTCATTCTATCAAGTAATTGAATTGGCCATCTCCGCATTCAACTACCTTGAATGGGGAAACAGTGTCAGCCTCATATAATCTGAATTTACCCCAGTCGGAGTGAATGGATCAGTAAGCTTAATGAAGGTCTGCAAGTGGACTTGTGGATCCTTGTGTGAAAGCCCCACAAACTGTCCACTGCTGATAAGAGGCTGCACCATGTTGTGCTTTAACTCGATACCCAACACCTAATTTTTTAATTGAGGAATTCAAGTTCATTGGAAGTGAGACTTCCACTTCCCTAACTGTACTTTGGGATAGTTGTTCTTCATCTATTGGAGCAGTATTCTCTTGGTCTTCTTGGATTTGAGGAATTCTGGGAGAAAGATTGCTTTTCTCATGCATTGATGAAAGTATTTCTCGGGTTCGGAGCTTGGTTCTACCAAATCCTAATCCTTTGCAAGCTTATCAACCTAAAAACCTGTTTCCTGCAATAACAAAACCAAGACCAAGCTTAAAAACACCAAATAAATCTAAAAGTAAAACTAAAATAAACAATTTCCAAAATAATAAGTCCCTGACAACGGCGCCAAAAATTTGACAGCGCCCAAGCGTGCACACAAGTGTACGTGGTCTACCAAGTGATATAATGGCCTTAAAGAAAGCCGAGTTATCAATCCCAGAGAGACTTGATTTGGCAACTATTTGATTTTTAGTTCACAGTTTAGATTCAATTGATACGTAAGTAACCAAAGAGAGTTTGGAGGTTATAATTGCAAGGAAAGTGAACAAAGAGTAAAGTAAAGATCTTAAGACAATCAGTAAGAGAAAACCCAAGGTTGAAGCACTCTGAACAATAATATTATGATTTTGGATTTTATTCGTTAACTTGCTTATCTTGGTTGTTGATTTATAGGGTTAATTATGCGATTATGGTTTCCCAACCTCTAATCTATTATCTAAGTTTAACCTTACACCTACATTGTTAAGTGGGGATGTAATAATTCACTTAAGTTCTTAACAAATATCATCCTACATATGAATCAAGTGAGGTATCTAAGTACATCCCTTTCCTATATACTAGTTCAAGTTTCTTATTTTATAGAGAATCAAGAACCATAATCTGCTTATTCCCATGTTCTATCGCCCTATTCCCTCTTCTAAGTTCATAAGAATGACAATGGATGTATTATAAGGGTCTCGAATCCATAAAATATCTATAATAAGAATAATAAAACAACAAATATTGATAATCAAAGCAAATAAACTTAATACATTTCCATAATAATCATGTTCTTTGCTTCAACCCCGAAAAGAGGGCGTTTAGCCACACATAGTTATAATCGCAACCACAATATTGTAATTAACAACTAAATACATTTATGAACTTAATAAAAGTAATAAAAACCTAATTATGAAGTTGTATCAGCCACTTGATCTCCAAAATATGTCCAAAGATGTGTAAAAACGTGATACAATATGTATATATAGCATAAGGGTAAGCAAGGTCTGTGTAGGAGTCAAATTAGCTTGAAATGCTTAAATGTAGAGTTGAGCGTATGTCGCACTATATATTAATATGGAATGGAGTGTGAATCACACCCTGTAGTGAACATGAATAGAGCATGTGACGCATGCTAATAGCATGATGCTACTGGAATTTGTCCTCTGAATTTTGGTTATGTATTGGTCCTTCCACCTTTCATCCCTTATATTATGGCATCTTTCCCATGATTTACAAGCCTATATATCATCCATATATCATAATATTAAGATCACAAATTATACTAAAATAACACACCACATGAATTAGAGGCACAAACAACACAACATCCATCACGAAGAATAAAAAACAAGAGCTTAGACTAGGCAAATTTCCATGATCTTCCACTCAATATTTTGACTCTTTCCTTGAATCAATTGAAATTTTTACACTTATAACAAGTTTTTCCATACATAATAATACATTCAAACCATAAGTAACACATAGAACACCACATAATCCCACAAGATAGACTAGACAAACAACTAGCTCGAGCTAGTAACACTAGTTTTCTCTATTGAACTCTAATTGATTCGTTTTAGTATAACCTTGCTGGAAAACCCTTGTAACCATTATAAACACATGATTAAATACTTTTATGCACATTTATCTTATTATCAACCTATATAGGATAGAATCATCCTCAAAAGAAGGTTAAAAACACTAGAATTATGATGCTAGATGCATAAATACACCCAACATCATTCCATTTTTGATTTAATTGGATATTTAAATATTGACTTTGAAGGTGATAAAAGTGATATAAAAACACCAATGGAGCGTGTCAAATCCTTAGTGGTGCCCTGATTTTTTATCACAATAAGAACCAAACTTTAGTTTTCCTGTCAACAACTAAAGTCGAATACATAGCCGTCGGAAGTTGTGGTACTTAAAATTTATGGATTATGCATTAAATACTTGATTTTAATTTGTCTTTTGAATCTGTTCCCATAATGTATGATAACACCAGTGCCATTAGTTTATCTAAATATACTGTGCATCATTCTAGGGCTAATCGCATTGATATTAAGCATCATTTTATTCGGGATCATGTGGAAAATGATGATTTTTCATTAACCTTTGTTGACTCTGAAAATCAAATGAAAGATATTTCTAAAAAACCCTTGTTGAATGATGGATTTTGTTACCTTAAAAAAAGACTTGGTATTCTCAGCATTAATGATTTATGAGCTTTATTTTTGGAGGAAAGATATTTACCTTATTTGTTCAAAAATTTTTCATCAGATTTTTTACCAAAAAATTGGTTTTCAAAAAATAGCCACCATTACTCTCATCGATTTTATAACCTTCTATACCGCTCTGCATCCTCTTACCTTCCTAACACCCCCTTATGCCACCCTTTCACTTCCATCAGTCACCTTTTCCACGTACAACTCTTTTTCTTCCCCTCCTTTATATTTTCCAATAGTTACCTACATCTCTCTTTTTTCTCAACCATCCTCTTTTCTCCTTCTCTGCTCCTCTATTTAATGGCTAGCATATCCAAATCACTTCTCAAAGCTCTCTCTGACAGTTCTATTCTCCTCTCCACGTCCACGATAAAATCTCAGTTAACTATTATCAAAAAACATCATCCTATTTCCATCCCAACCCCCTCTGCCAAGAAAACTCATCTAAACCCTCTCAACTCTCTTCCTCTAGAAGACAGGCACAAATTCTGGACATGTTCTCACAAAGACAAATTCTTTGCCTTTAAAAGTTGCTCTATGGTACCTGAATGCATTATCAATGTCCGTCAATTTAAAGATTCCTTCTATAATGTCAGTCAATTCATTAAGTTTCAAGAATTACCCCTATCTTTGTTCTCAGTGGACTTCTAGTTTATGAGGATTGAGTCTGCATGTCTTATGTGAATCTATGCCTCTCCCCTGATAGTGGTGAACTCGAGACTCTTATGCTTGGTGCATGAATCATTCTGAATGACTATCTATTTGAAAATGCCTTTGATACAAAGTTCTCTGGTGAAGTCGGTTTTATGAATTTTAACTGGCTCAATAATTTTGAGGTCATCTTTGAAGAAGCCAAAAGAGTCCTGTTTGACCCTAACTTTGTTACGACCAATTGTTGTCCCTTGTACCTATGCTTCAAGTTTCGCACATGGACCACATAATTACTACTATATTGATCCCATGAAAAGGATCCCTAAAAAATATTATTGGTCGTGATGTTTTTGTGTTGTATTGTCTGGTTAAGAAGATCAAAATCAATTGGGCAACTTGGATCCGCGAGTACATGTTTGAGAGTGCAGTGGATGTTCATGCCTTAACCAGTTTGCTGTATATCCTTTTTATTACTTGAATTCTTCTATTTTCCTAAATTAAACTCTATGCTTACCCTCCAGTGGAAGTTATTGCTACATATGACTCCAAAACCTTTGCAAGTATGGGCTATGTCTTGGTTGAAGATGAATGGTGCAAGAAGGAGTGAAGCTGGAGAAAATTAAGGATCGTTTCAAAGACATCGAGGAAGGTGTTATGCTACTGTAGGAGTCAACTTCATAACTTCTAAATCTCGAGAAAATCACCAACACAGAAATAGGCATGTTACGGTTGGATATTGATGGGTTCAAATAAGAGGGTATCAAGTTATTTACTCACGTAATCACCTATATGAATTCCCTCCAGACCAAAGTCCACTCCTCCAATGATACTCTAGCCATTTTTATCTAGAACTCTTACTCCTACTTCTTCAAGAACATTGAAAAATCATATGACACTTTCTGCCATAATATGCACAACACCCTAACCTACTTTCTAAAGAAGCGGTGAATGATGATTTTTTTAATTCTAAAGGGGGTCCTGTCCCTTATTTTGTTGGGTTATATAATGATATTTGACACTATCTTCCACACTTTTGGTTTTGCCTAGTACTTGTTAGTTAATATATTATATATCTACTATTTGTCTACTGCCTTTACTTTGCTACTTTGTGTTTTTTTTACTATGCCATAAAGGGGAGAAAGATAGGAACATCAAAAGTGCCTACAAGTTTGGGGGATCAAGTTGACTATCAATAAGTAAGAGTTGATTGATACTCATGAAATATGGAATAGAAAAAGTATTTGCAAGTTTGGGAAAGCACGCCAACTACTATAATAGGGAAGTCAACTGATTTTTAAGTAATTGTTTGTCATTCTAAAAAAAGGGAATATTTTTATACTCTTATGTTTATGATTTATGTTTTAACAACGACAAACTAATAAATGAACTTTGCAGGATATTGAAGGAAGGAAATCTCATACTAAGGATATTAAATATCAAAAATAATGGGAGGATATCTCTCACAAGGCAAGTAATAAAGAGGATTATGCTAAACATGGAACCACATCAAAGTAAGATCTCGTTTGACAAGGCAGCAAATATCATATCAACTGAAGATCCCAACAAACAAGGCAATTATACTCACCTCACAGCAAGATCAAAGGAGAAGAAAGATCTCACACCTTAAATGGACATATCTGATATGGATATGTGTTAATGTGAGAAAGGAAATCGCACCAAGTATGGACATGTATGATATCGACATACCATAAGGTGAAAACTCCCTCAATCAAGGAATCTATCCAAATCCTTGATTGAGAAGAAATATCTTGGGTTTCCTTTTGAAGAAAAGAAGCATGAGTCGTAGAAGACTATAACAACCAAAATAGAAGAAAGAAGACACTACGCAACTTCAAGAAGAATCTTAAAATGTCTCAATTTTAGTCTCACAAAGCTTTGTAACTTTTAGTTCACAATAGTTGTATAAAGAATAGGATCGAGTCAACTTTGTAATACAAATTGAAACTATGTCACAATATTTAAAGAATAAAATAACTCTTCAAAACTTGTTTCCCATTATTGTACACAAACCCAATATTGAAAGATCTACGGAAAATTTAAAACCCAAGGGGACTGGAATCAAGCACCACATTGGTGTTTCAAATTAGGATAAATCTCTCTGTCTCTATCTTGAATTCAATTATTTACTTGCTTGATTATTTCAAATCTAATCTATTTTTTAAAGTATACTGATCTGCAGGCAAGTTGACTGTGAGAAGACAGTAGTCGACTTACAAAATATTTCAATTTATCCCCCCCTCTTGAATTTTAGTAAAGTTCTTGAAAATAAAACTAACAAGACCACAAAGGTTCTTACCTTGGTTACTAAACTAGGCTGAATCCAATTCTTAGCTGCCTCAATCTTTTAGGGATCCACCATTGCCCCCTTTTTAGAAACCATGTGCCCCAAGAAGGCAATTGAAGACCACCAAAATTTTCACTTTGAAAACTTAGAAAACAACTGCTTCTCCCGTAGAATCTCTAAGACTATATGGAAGATGGAATCCATTATCTTTTGTACTCTTGGAGTAGACAAGAATATCAGAAATAAACACAATAGCAAAAGAATCCAAGAATGACTTAAAGATCCCATTTATCTAACTCATAAAGGTTTTAGGTGCATTAGTCAACCCAAAAGACATCCCCAGAAATTCATAATGATCATACTAAGTTCTAAAAGCTATATTTGGTACATCTTTTGGTATAATTTTCAGCTAATGATAACTCGACCATAAATTAATTTTTGAGAACACCGATGCACACTACAACTAGTCAAATAAATCATCTATGCAAGCCAAAGGGTATTTAGTACTGATAGTAACCTTATTCAACTATCTATAATCAATGCAAATCTTCAAACTACCGTACTTCTTTTTAATAAAAACGGTCAGAGAATCCCAAGGTAAAGCACTTGGATGAATAAATCCCTTATCAAGTAGCTCTTATAATTGAGTGTTGAGCTCCGTCAACTCTGCTGGGCCATTTTATAGAGCAAGTACTCAGCTCTAAGTTAATACAAAAATTAATATCTCTTTTTAGAGGTATACCCGGTAGTTTTAATGGGAAAACATCCTAGAATTTGGAAACTACAAAAACTGATTCCATAGAAAGGGACCCCACTTTCACATCTCATAGATGAGCTAAAAACATTGAGCAGATCTTCCCCACCAACCTTTTATCCTAGAAAAATGATAAAATTTTCATCAGCTTGGCCTTATATACTCTCTCCCATTCTAGATTACCCATTCTCAACATAGCTAGAGTAGCTGTCATAACATTATAGTTTAAAATAGTATGATATAGAGATAACCAGGTCTTATCCAAACTTACATCAGAGTCCAACATATCAAGAATAGTTAAGTCTACTAAATTCTAAAATTCCACAAATAATATATGGCAAGAATGGTAAACATGGGTTACTACCACGAACTCACCAATCAAAGTAGACTTAAATAGGATAATCAAGTACATCACAAACCAAATTTAGAACCACCACAAACTGCATAGATACATAAGAATAAGTAGAACACAAATCAGATGAAATAGAATCCATCTAGTCATAAACAAAAATAATATCTATAATCATCACATCAAAAGCCTCATTATCAATTTTTCCAGGAAATGCATAATAATAATCCCAATCATCAATTTGAACTAACTTCTTCCCTAACTACACTTCTACCCCTACTCTACCATTTTTGTGACTGCCTCAACCACTTTTCGGATATTCCCATCCACCCACGGATGACCTTTGTCACCACTTCCTCCTCCTCTACCCACTGGGACTATACTCAAGTCTAATTTTGTGCATGGTAATTCACCTTCCTTATAGGATAATCTCTCTTAAAGTGTCCAACAACACCATAATAAAAATACCACCGCTTGAGAAAAGGTCGACTGGTAGTGGAATAGGATGCCTCTTGGACCTTAACAGTCTATTGTTTGAAGAAATCTTAGCTAGAACCATTATAAAAATTGGTAAAGGTGATTGAATAGGATGATCTAAATAGGCCTGCTGACCGTGTCCCTTAGAGTAAGACCTACTGTAATTCCCAATATTTTGTAACTTCTTGGCCAGTATTTTAGCCTAACCCTCTTAGGTAACCCCCTCAAAATTATTAATATAGTCCAAAATTTCATTGAATACCTTTAAAATAAAAGTCATATACATAGATAATACCAGAAATCTCTCTTTCTTAGAGGTCAACAATTGAGTGGCCTAATGAGATAAAGCATGGAACTTTGCCTCATAGGACAAACTGACATATCTTCCTATTCCAATGCTAAAAACTCATCCTTTTTGTAGTCACAAGGAGCCATGGCACATACTTTTTAAATTCAAAGGGAGGGGGGTGAATTTAAATTTTTCTTCTGTGAGTTGACTACAGACTCCTCACAATCGACTCACCTGCAAATTAGTGCAATTCATAAATAGATTAGATTTAACACAATTAAGCACATAAATATTGAAACATAAATTAATAACACATAAATTTATCCTAGTTTGGAACACTAATGTGATGCCTACTTCTAGTCCCTTTGGTTTTCAAAGTTTCCTTGAATTGTTGAATATTTTGGTTCAAGTATAGTGATAGAAAAAAAGTTCTGAAGACTTAGTTTGCTCTTCAGATCTTGTGACATAGCTTCAGTTGATGTTACAAAGTTGACTCGATCCTAGTCTTTATATAATAATTGTAAACTAAAGTTACAGAGCTTTGTAAGACTAATAATGAGACACTTTGAATTTTCTTCTTGAAGTTGTGTGAGTGGTGTCGGTCTTTGGTCTTTCTCTTTTATAGTCTTTGGCTGTGACTCTTTATAAGGAAACCCAAGAGATTTTTTCTCAATCAAGGATTTAAATTGATTCCTTGATTGAGGAAAGTAGCTGTTTGATATGTCCATATACAAATTTGGATTATTTCCATATCAGATATGTCTGTGATCTATTTTTTCTTTTAGTCTTGATGGCCATATGATGGTTGTGTCCTTCCTTCTTTCATTTAGATCTTGATTGATTTCCTGATTGATCTAATCTATCGAGTTTCTGGGATGGTGATTCTCCTTCATTTTTGAGATATTTGATTAATTCACTTGCCATGCTAGTTTAAGTGCTGTGATCTTCTATTAATTAGATATCCTTCCATTTCTAGAGCCAGCTTCCTTTATTAGTGGTCTTCAATATCCTGCAAGGATCTACTTGTTAGTTCATCATTATTAAAATATAGACTTTGGAGGCTAACAATCTCCCTCTTTTTGATAATGAAAAATATAAGAAACATCAGTTGACTTCCCCGTCAGTCAGCTTGCCCCCTGACTTTGTATGCATCAGTCGACTTTGCTCTCCCTGGCTTGTGAGCCATCTTTGTTGATTAAGATTGTTGAATTATTAGTCGCCTTTATAAGTCTACAATTGACTTCTCCTAACTGAAAGGTGCTTCCCTTCCTGTCTTTCTCCCCCTTTAGGCATAATAAAAAGAATAGCAAGCAACAGAAAGAAAATAGCACACACAGATAAAGTATCATGGAATCCATATAGATAGAGGTAGTAGATAACCATGGATAGTCATAACTAATCATAGAAAAGAAAATTTTTAGATAGTAAAAATTATCTTTACAACCTAAAAGAATAAGGGACAGGACCCCCTTTTGAAAGAAAAGTTCATAATTTACCATTTTGCCAGAAAGTAGGTGAGGGTATTATGCACGTTTTGATAGAACTTTCCATAAGAATTTTCATCATTCTTAACAAAGAAAGAGTTGAAATTTTGAACACAGATATCCAGAACATCATTCGAGGAAGAAACTTGGGATTTCAAGGAGTCCATGTGAGAGAGCACTCGAGAGAACAACTTGACTCCTTCTGGTTTGAGCCCATCAAGCCCCAGCTTGACCACACTTATGTTGGTGCTTGTAGTTTTCCCATGGTCCAAGAGATTGGCAGTAGACTCTTGGAGTTACATGATACCTTCATCGATAGCCTTGAATCGCTTCTTAAATTGTTCAATCTCTTTTATCAAAAAGATAGAGGGGTTAGAGACAAGACTTATATACCTTCAAAGGCTCAGCCTTCGCATGGGTAAACTCTTTCCTGCACCACTCATCTTCAACTAGGACATATCCTATTCTACTGAAGTTTCTAGAATCATAAGTTGTAGCAACTTCTACATGGGGTAGGCGAAGAGATCGTTGGAGTAGAACAAGAGGATCCGGGTGATAAGAAATCCGTATGGTAAACTGGCCAAAGCATTTGCTTCCCTTGCTCTCATAAGAATGTACTCCCATATCCAAGTTGCCTAATTTATTTTGATCTTCTTGACTATGCAGTATAGCACAAAGACATCACGACAAGTGATATTGCTTAGATTTCCCTTTTTGGGAATCAGAGTGGTGGCAATAATATAGGCTATAATACGATATTTGAAATAGAGAGACAAGGGACCAAAGCTGGTTGACAAAGAGTCAAAATCAAAATCAGATAAAAACTTTTTGTTTTCCTCAAAGTCCTCAGGCTAGTTATTATTCATGAAGGGTACCACACCTGGGAAATTGGTGTCAAAAACATTTTCAAATAGAAAGTTATTCAAGATAATTCTTGTGCCTAGAATAAAAGTCTTGAATTTTCCACTATTTGGGGAAAGTCGAAGATTAACATAAAACATGCGGATAAGGTATTCATAAACTAGAAGTCCACAAAGGCAAAAAAGTAAGGACAAATTTTGAAACATAAAGAAGTTGCAAGAGGAATCTCTTAGAACATTAAGATTGACAACGTGATCGTGAATGATGAAGCAATTTTTGTAGGAAAGGAATTTATCTCTATGAGAGTTTGTCCAGAATTGGTGCATCTTTTTTGGAGAGAGAGGGAGATAGAGGGATTAGGACGAGGGTTTTCATAGGAGATGGGGCTAGAAGGGGGTCATCATATCTTAAGGAGAATGGACTGAGACGAGGACTCATAGGAGAATTCAGAAAAAAGAGGGGACCATTAGAGGAAATTCTAGAAATATTAGCCATGAAGTGGGTTCTTGTCATAAGAAAGAGAAAGATTAGATTTAAAAAAGAGAGAGAGGAAGAAGGAAGTCGGTTAAGAGAACTCGAGAAGGCGACTGTTTGGAAGGGATAGGAATGGAGAGGTGAAGAGGTATTAAGTGAAAGGGAATAGATGGAAGTGAAATGTCATAGTGTGGGAAAGAGTGACGGGCGGCAGAGGAGGCGTGGGAAATGGTGAAATAATGATGACAACCTTTATAAAAGAGGATTTTATTTATGGTAAAAATAAAAAGAAAATATTGTGACCAAAAGTATGACTTATAAGTCACTAATGCAAAATATTTTTGAATATCTTTATTGTAGTAAGAATAAAGTTGGACTAAGTAAAATGATTTGCATCCAAAAATACAACTCAGAAAATATTGACACTAAATCTTTTTCTGAGAAATCAAGATTTTTGATAAGATCCAATTTTCTTTAAGATCATGGACATCAAAATGCATAATGCTAATAATTAAATACACAAATAAATTTAAATAGGCTATTAACAGAACATTACCATATATTCTCAGAATAATCTCAAGAGACAGATTAAAATTAGGTAGTTGAAATAGAATTCAAAGAATTTAAGTACAACAACTTCCAAGAGTTATGCATACTACTCCAGTTGTTGAAGAGTCTACTAAAGTTTGTTCCTTGCTACGCCATAAGTTTGGGTCATTATTCATGAGACGAAGCTTTTATCAGAATGAAAAAAATTCTCACAAGAAAATGTTAGAATTATCAGGAATAATGCTAAAGATAATAGAATAATATTTTTTTTAAAACAAAGAGAATTTGCCTCCCTTTTAAGACGGTTTTAAAGCAGATTTTCAAATTTTGGAGATTGTTTAACGAAAAATCTCTTAAGAATTGAGGTATCTTAAAACACTTAAGAGAATCAAAAGACAGGGACAATTCGTATATAATTTTGACCTTGTTAGGGATTTTATTGATATTAGTGCCTTCTGCCTTTGCTTCTATTTGGAGAGTCAACTTTGAAGGGAGCGTAGTCGACTTCGGTGACATTTCCTCCATCGTTGTCACTGATTTTGATAGTTCTTTACATTCTGTACAAATAGATGAGGCCTTTTTCTTTCTATACTTTTGGAACATCCACTGTTAATCCCTCATTTTTATAGAATTTACAAACATATTCCTACAAAATAAGAAGATTAATTCTGCGTAGGTGCTCAAGCGATCTTGGGTCCTTACGAGTTAGATGTACTTCCTTTGGGATTCCAAACCTACACTTTCTTAGGATTATGACTTCAACTATAGGGTTTGTTGCCTCTCTGTCCACAGATAAAACAAATGGGCCCTTTATAGAAGAAATAGTTGTTAGCTGATTTAAACAATCCTGATGAAGAACTCAAATAGTTTTGAAAAGAGTTTGATCTTACGAAACTGTGACTTGGGGATGCCTTAAAATTATTTAATTTTATTTTTGTATCATCAAACTCTTCATGAAGTAAGTCAATTTCAATTTGACATGCTTCATTTTTTATTTGCCAGTTTCATCATTCCTCTTCGAGTTTTCATTTAAAATAAGCACCACAACTTTTCTTCTCTTGGGAGAGTTTGTTATACTTATCTATAACTTTTCAAAGTTTATCAGTAATAAAATTTAAGTTAGATTCGAGAGTATTATCGTTATGACAATCGTGTAGTCTTAACTTGCTGGATTCACCTGTTTTCCTGATGCACATATTAGCAACCTCTACTTCTTCTTTAGTTTCATCTTCATCGCTCTAGGCTCCAAAATTTGATTTTTATAGACAATCATTATCTCAATTCTGGACAGTTTTATTTGAAGTGTCCAGGCTTTCCATAGTAGTAACAAAGATCATCATTTTTGGTGGAGTCATTGTTTTTGCCTTCTTGGGATCTTTGCTGTCTCTGTCTCATGATCTGCCTTACCCCGCGGTTGATGAGGGCCATTCCTTCACTATTAGCATCCTCCAGAATGTCCTCCTCTTCGATTGGAGAACTGTTGAAGGCTACTGGTTTTCTCTTTTCATCTTTGTGAAACTTGTTGATATAATTATTTTCATATGCGATAAGGTTACCTCATAGTTCATCGCATTTCATGTTGTGAAGATCTACGAATAGTAGCTTTAGTTTCCCAAGTTTTTGGAAGAATTCAAACAAGCTATTGGACTTACAGGTTGTGGATAAATCATCCTCAGTGATTTTAGTTGGCACACTATTTTACTTAATGTGGCGAACATTGTTTTAATATGCTCATTTTCCTCCAGTTTAATAAGTTGTATTCATTGACAAGAGAAACAATTTTTGACTTCTTGACTTTAGTGGTTCCTTCAGAGGTTACCTACTGTTTGTCCCATATTTTGTTTGATGTTTCACATGTTGAAATCTTGTCGTATTCTTCTCCGTTAACTGCATACAAAAGAAAACTTATAGCATGAGTGTTAGTTTGAATTACTTGTTGCTGTTCTTTGGTGACTTCAAAGCTTTCAAGATCTTTAATGTCAAAACTGCTAGATTTTTTCTCTTTGTCCTTTGACTTTTCTTTGAGTCCTGGAATCAGTTTTGGACTCTTCTTGATAACAACCCATGCTTGGAAGTTATTTGATTGGACAAATATCCTGAACCTATTCTTCTAGTAAGAGTAATGTTGCCCATTAAAGTATGGTGGTCTTGTGGAACGGTGACCATCCTGAAGAAGAGCATTGGGACTCTAATAATTGGCTATTTGATCTTTACTCACTTGCATTTAAGCAATGCTATATATGAGACCCGCTCTGATACCAATTGAAATTCAAGAAGGGGGAGGGGTGAATTGAATTTTTTCTTCTGTGAGTCGACTACTAACTCCACACAGTTGACTCACATATAAATCAGTACACTTTACAAATATATTAGAATCAACATTGTTAAGCACATAAACAACAAAACGTAAAGTAATAACACAAAAATTTATCCTGGTTTGAAGCACTAATGTGGTTCCTACTTTCAGTTCCCTTGGGTTTCAAAGTTTTCTTAAATTGTTGAATATTTTGGTTCGAGTACAGTGATAGGAAATAAGTTTTGAAGACTTATTTTGCTCTTTAGATCTTGTGACACAACTTCAGTTAATATTACAAAGTTGACTTGATCCTACTATTTATATAACAACTGTAAACTAAAGTAACAGAGCTTTGTAAGACTAAGAATGAGACACTTTGAATTTTTTCCTTAAAGTTGAGTGAATAGTGTCTGTCTTTAGTCTTCCCCTTTTATAATATTTGTCTATGACTCATCATAAGGAAGCCCATGAGATTTCTTCTCAATCAAGGATTTAAATTGATTCCTTGATTGAGGAAAGTAGCCATTTGATTTGTCCATATGCAACTTTGGATCACGTCCATATCAGATATATCCGTGTTCTATTTTTATTTTTAGTCTTGATGGCCATGTGATGGTTGTGTACTTTCTTCTTACATTTAGATCCTGTTCCTGATTGATCTAATTTGTCGAACTTGTGGGATGGTGATTCTTCTTCCATTTTTGAGATATTCAATTAATTCTCTTGCCATGCTTATTTGAGTGCTGTGATCTTCTGTTGATTAGATGTCCTTCTATTTCTAGAGACAATTTCCTTTATCAGTGGTCTTCAATATCATGCAAAGATCCACTTGTTAGTTTGTCATTATTAAAATATAGAATTTGTAGGCTAACAACTTTTTAAAGAACAAAGCGTAAAACTGTCCCCAAGTCAATAGAGGCAAAGTTGGTAATCGACATTCAACATACACTCTCCACTATTGCTTAGCATCCTTCTCTAATAGAAAGTTCATAAACTAAACTCCGTGTTGCTTTATAATATCCATATTGTGTAACCCACCCCTCATAGAAATCAATGATGAACTCAAAAGCATCTTCCAACTCAGTACCCCAGAATGTTAGAGGTTTCATTTTCAAAAATGTTGTCAACAACTCATGTTCTATACCATTCATCACTAAACCCAAAATTGGATAACAAAAAGCATCAGTCCCCGAAGCTTCATCCATTTTAGGAGCCATGGTGATAGTCGGATAAGCAATTGGAGCCTGATAAGCTAGTATCATGGGATTGGCTCCAGTCCTATCCAACTATTTATAAAAGATATCAGCTACTGCATAACCTCAACGAACAAAGGAAGTAATACTATAACCTCAGTTTAAGTCGCTACCTTGGGCTTTACACCCTTTTCCTCTGTTGCTTCTATCTCCTCTAAATAATCTTTAGGTGGAGAAGTGATAATGACCTTTCAAGAGCCTAGCCATCCTCCACTTTATATCCACCCCTAGCGAGTGTGGCTCATCTCTTCCTTTCCAATATCTCCCTCTTACTCGTTCACTCCCTCTCTTAGTTGGTACTGTAACTGAAGCGACCAGTGCGGGTGCTAAAGGTCATAGACCTAGTATTCACCATTTGTGGACAAAAGAATTAAGGGTATTAGATACCAATTATATTTAACTTATTTCATAAATGAAACAAGGATGAAATATTTCTAAAAGTCCTATAGCCTCCCAAGTAAAATTAAAAACATCTCCACACCATTAAATGAGACTCTGCTGGACCTATTTTGGAACGTTGAGATCAACCAACCTAGGCTAAGATACCAGCTTTGCCATGGTCAAAACCCATCATAAGTGGCACCCATACTACTCACACAATGGGAGAAAATCTATCCCAAAATACTTTCTCACAAGCAACACTTAGAAAACCAAGAACTAATACATAAATAGATAAAATCAAGGCTAAACCAAAAGAATAAGTACAATCAAAGGCGAAACATTGTACTTAAGAAAATAACCATCTTTAGGAACCCAAATTCACCCGTACCAAAACTATTAAGGAATGTCAAAACTTTAATTGAAACCTAGATTTATAAATAAGGTGTAAGACCCTGTAAAATCCTAAAGCTTAATTCAGTCCTTTAATCTTGTCAAGGGGTCCCAGACTTAGAAAATTCTAGCTAGGTTCCCAAACTTAGCCTATTATTGGCCTTCAAAAGTTGGCTATCTTATTTTTCCACCTTAACATCCTTTAATGGTCTGTATTTTTATTAGTTCATGATCAGGAAGGTAAATAGGTGTTCCTGAACAAGTTTTAGATTTTTTGGAACACATTTAAATAGTGTTTAGAGTCCCATTAGTGCAGGCTGCTAGAGCTAAAACTTCTAAGGTTTGATGCGATCTTGGAGCGACGCATCGAGTATCGCATCACAGCCATCAACGCACTGCATTACTTTTAGCGTCGACACCCAATTTTTAGTCATTGAATGTTCGCATTTTTAAGGGCAAAAGGGTCAATTTCCCATCCTTAGATAAATCAAATACACGTGATTCAGTCATATTTCACCCAAAATATAGAGTTTCTCTCAAGTTTGTCTCAATAACAAGCTAGGGTTTTCAATTAAGGATTCAAATTCAAAACTCAAATTCCACAATCTCCCCGTCAATCTTTGTAAAATCAAGAACTAAGGTATGTCAAGTGTTGATTTATGGATTACTTTGATCCATGAAGTCCAAGAACCCTCTTTTAAATTATAAAATATGATATTTATGTTGTGGGTTGTTTGTAACCATGTTTATCTTGTTGTATGATTCCCAAGTTGGAATCTTTATGTGTTTTTATGAAACTACATTACTATACAAGATGAAATCCATGAATTGAGTTATTTATGATGTGTAATTTGATGATTTCACATATGACCTAAGTTGTGCATGTAGGGTGTTTTACAAAATGGCTAGGATGATAGAAATTAGGTATTATAGTTCATTTGTGACTCAAATAATAAATGCATTCTTTACCCTTATGACTAAGAATGAATTCCATGATGTTGTGTGCATTATGAGTATTTGATGGAAAGTTCATGAGATTAGGTTGATGAAAGTATGACATATCTATATGCAATTCCATCCATGTACAACATTATGACAACCATGTGTTTTTTGAAGTCCCCAACTTATTGTATTATGAGTTATTGATATTGGTAATGTGTTCATGAAGTGTCAAGTCTTGTCAGTTTCATACTATCGAGTCCTGGGGATACTTGTACCTGATAATATAGCTATGTACCTAGAGCCAATGTCAGTTTCAATGATACTCCCATTCAAGACATGATCATTAGAATTTAGTCAGTTATATGACTCAAGAAAACTTAGTAATCACAGTAATCTCAGTCAGTTATCCGATCTCAGTAGTATTCCGTCAGTCAATGGAATTTAGTGAACTTTGTTCAAATCAACTAAAAGATACTATCAGTAATAGTTTAGTTTAGTTTAAATCAGTCCAATGTCTCTTCAGTTGGGAGTAGGATTCAGCACCGAGTGAACCCAAGGATGGGGACTCACCTGTTAGCCATTGGAGGGTGTGATACTTAGAAACAATCCTTGCATTCCAGAACTACGTAGCTAGAGTAGGTTTAGATATACCCTACGAGTTTAGGGATTATAAACCTCATTTGAGTTTTTCCTACTAGAAGGGATTGATGGAAGAGCTCCCTGTAAGAGAGGGTTTACTTTGCCACGGTACTGACACCCTTTCACCTGGGGTTACAGGTTAGACCCCACCAGTTCAGTTTTGGGGTATGTCGGTTAGATGATTACCTCCCACAGTTTTAATTTTGAATCTAGTCTCAGTAATAGAACTTAGTTCAGTTCTACAGTTTCAGGAATGTCAGATACAGTCGCTCAACTCAGTTGAAACTTAGCTAGTTACATCAGAATTAGGACTGTCCGACACAATCACCCAGTTAATAGTGTATAAATTATATAAAATTTATGTTACCAATATTTAGATTTTAGTACTGTCAGATGCAATAAACCAGACCAGTTCTTCATAATCAGAACTGTCAGAAACAATCATTCCTTTATCAGTAATATGGCATCAGTTCCTCTGTACTCAAAAAACTTAGTCTTTCAGTATTCCAGTATTGGTACCCAGATATCAGTAAATCCACGTTATCAGAATTCATGAGTCAGTCTTATCACGATCTCAGATACAGTTACGTATTCATGCATGTATTCTCATGTTCATATTTTTCAGTTAGTTAGTATTGTTCATGCATATGAACCATTGCATTTAGCCTACCTCACTTGCATAGCTATATCTTCAATTGTACTGACACATTTGCGATATGGTGTTTTATACCATAGGTTAGAAGCACGCACTCCAGAGTATCAGTAGCATTCCAGTTTCTACAGTGAGTCCTCATCATTCGAGGATGTTATTATTTGATGATTTCATTCTTTCAGTACTTAGTTTATTTTAGAAGATGGGGTTATTTGGGGGATTGTCCATCAACTCCTTATTAAGATTGTTTAGTTTTAGAGGCTTTCAAACTACAACACGTTTAGACAACTATTTAAGTTGTTTTTGGTATTGTTATACCATATTTTCATTTATTTATCAATATTGAACCTTATGGCCTTTCAGTTCATGTTTCCGCATTTACGGTATTACTATTATTATTTAGGGCTCAGTTACAAATATCAGTCATGGATTAGCTTATGGTTCTATGGGAATTTGAGCACCGTGTAGCATTCCAGGTACTAGATTCGGGGTGCTACAAACTTTGTATCAGAGCCTAAGGTTCAATAGCATCCTAGGAGTTCTGAAAAGCCGCATCTAGTAGAGTCTTGTACATAGGTATGTTGTGCACCACACTTATGTGTAGGAGGCTATGAGATGTTTTAGGAACAGTTTCCCTTCTTTCAGTATTCATGTCATGCGAGTGAGCATAATCTCCAATCAAGCTCTCAGTTTAATCCCTTCTTCTCTTTCATTTATAGAATATGCCTCCCAAAAGGGCTAATGAAAGAGGAACAGGGAATTAGTCAGCACCCTAGCTCGTCCAGGAAGATCCTCTAGATGAGCATGTCTCTCATTCAAAATTCAGAACTGTATTCACTACTCTAGCCAATTCATTCATAGCTCAAAATGATTGACTAGCTACTGTTCCAGCCAACCCAGTGGCCAATTCTATTGCAACCAGGATTTAGGACTTCACCCGAATGAATCCTTCCCTATTCACTGGTTCAAAGTTTGAAGAGGATCCACAGGAGTTCCTCGACCAGGTTCAGAAAGTCACAGATATCATGGGAGAGAATTCCAATGAAAGTGCAGAGTGAGCTACCTATCAACTACAAGATGTAGCCCATACATGGTTTAAGCAGTAGAAGGTAGACAGGGGTGCATAAGCAGGGCCCATAGAATGGGAAGAGTTTGCTATGGCTTTCTTAGGTAGATTCTTTCCCTTAGAGTAGAAAGATGCCAAAGTGTTTGAATTCAACAACCTCAGACAAGGTAGCATGAGCGTAAAAGAATACTCCCTCAAGTTCACTCAGTTAGCCAGGTACGCTCCTCATGTAGTAGTAGACAGTAAATCAAGAATAAATAAGTTTGTGTCTGGGATATAAAGTAGGGTAGTTAAGGAGTGAAGGACTGCGATGTTGATTAAGGAGATGGACATATCTAGGCTTATGGTCCATGCTCAATAGATTGAGGAACAAAAACTTAAGAAGAAGGAGAGGGAAAATAAGAGGGCCAAAACTGGTAGTTATAGTTTTCCTCAGCCAGGGTCGTAGGGTGGTAATCTTTATCAGTATAGACAAAATTTTTTAGCCCAGTTCTATCTTCAGCTAGTGCACCAGTACCAAAATTCAAAAATGACCATAGAGATAGGGCACCAGGCTCCAAGGCCTAGGGTAGTGAGAGCAGGGCTTTTACTCATCCACATTGTGAAGAGTGTGGTAAGCATCATAAGGGTATATGGAGAATTGGTAGTGATGTGTGTTTCGGATGTGGAGAGATAGGTCACAAGGTCCTAGATTGTCTTAGGCCTGGCCCTATAAGTAAGCACGATCGTCCTTCAACTCAGTCCGGTCCCCTGAATCAGTAGGGTGCCAATTCCAGCGCTATCAGTGGGCAACGCCAAAATAGACTCCATACATTTCAGTCTCAATAGGATCAGGAAAGTCCTCCTGATGCAGCCACTGGTATGTTACAGATCCCTAATTTTGCATGTTCACGTTTCTTCAGATTCAGGAGCTTCCTTTTTCTTTTGTAACTCTTTGCATAACATTCAACTTTAAGGTCAGATCAAATGTTAAAAGGACCTTTTTCTAGTCCCCACCCTAATGAGTCAGTCTAACACAGCCTGACAGGCATATAGGAACTGTCCGATTATAAAATCTATGATAGTCAGGCCTTCAGGTTCCAGTAGTAATACCAGTATATGTAGGAAATCCATAAGGAAAGATGATTCCCGACCCATTCCTTGCTTATTGCAAAGTTTTGTACTTCAATCATCATGATACTTATACATGCTTTCTATTTCAGTCCCACGAATACAGCTTATATCCATGCACTTTTCATAGAGTAGTGTGTATTTCAAGTTTCTCGTATGAGGAGTCCAAGTTTATCCAATATTGTGGATTATGTCCCATGAATTCAAAAATACCAAAACCAATTTGTGCAGCTCATGACTCATGCACTCATGTCATGCTTTACAGTATGCTTAGCCCACACGATTCATGACTTCACTTTAAGTGTTCAGTCAAAATCAAATTATGCCACGTATACCCTTAGTTTAAATCCCTCACTGAATTTGTAGTGTTAATATTCCATCCCGTAGGCCTCAGTTACAGTGTTAGTTTAGTAATTAGTATTTAGTAAAGGACTCAGATAGTCCTACAGAACCATGGCTTCTAGCTATCAGTTACTTAGCCATCAGAATTCAGTACTCATGTACCAGTCTAACCCTCAGTTATAAGAAACCAATATTCAGTATCAGTTATAGTCTTAGTTATGGTTACAGTCTCAATTACTGTCTTAGCTACAATATCAGTCCCAGTCCTAGTCCAGTAGTCAGATCAGAAACTCAGTCCAGTTTTAAGATTACCTGACCATAGCATTTGGCCATCAGTTTATTATTAGTTTACAGTATGTTAGTTTTTAGAATGTTTCTGAATCATGATTAGATGACTGGTATTGCGTTCCTAAGGGAATATAGTTTTACCTCACTCATGCTCAGTTACCACATGTTTCCCAGTTAGTTATTACCTCCTATGTATAATACCCTATAATCTTAGTCCAGCTATCCAGACTAAGCACAGTTTAGTCTTATATGCCCAGTATTCAGATTTAAGTTATTCAGTTAATTAGATAAAGTTAGTATATATTTATGTATTCATGCTCAGCACCCACATAAATCTTTTTAGTAGGGACCTAGTGTCCCAAGGAAGAGATACATGATAATTCCCCAAACTCTCATGTTATAAAACATGCCATTATTTCTTCTCATAATGAATCTAGTTTGGAGTAAGGGGGTACTTATAAGTTGACCCTCAAACTCCAACCTCATCCGTAAACTGCATATTCAAGGTACTCAGTTCAAATCATGATATCTAGCTCATGTATCATATTCCAGACTGAGTTACGTTCACGTGTTTCCGCTCGTGCATATTTAGTAATTAATTTTAGGCTCATTAGCATTTTCAATTTAAGGAAATAGTCTCCCTTGAGCTTATTCAATTTCATGCTCAGATATCCATAATAAACTTGGTATCAATTACCATTGCATATTCAGTCATGAATTTATGAACCAGTTAACCATGCATCAGATATGTATGCTTAGAACAATACATTCAGTTTATCGGTCATGTCAGTCATGGAATCATATTCCAGTTGTTCATATTCAGTATATACATCAGTTTATCTTTTCTTCCCTCTTAGTTAGTCTTATTCGAGGATGAATGTTCTCAAGGGGGAGATATTGTAAGAATCCGTAAAATCTTAAAGCTTAATTCAGTCCTTTAAGCTTGTTAAGGGGTCCTAGACTTGGAAAATTCTAGCTAGGTTCCCAGACTTACCCTATTATTGGCCTTCAAAAGTTAACAATCTCATTTCACCACCTTAACGTCCTTTAATGGTTCGTATTTATATTAGTTCATGATCAAGAAGGTCAATAGGTGTTTCCGGACAAGTTTTGGATTTTTTGAAACACGTGCAGATCATGTTCAGAGTCTTGAAATAGTGGACCAACGCATCATGGCGTACCGTATCGCCAATAACGTTGGTCAACATTTTTGCAAGCTGCTAGATCCAAAACTTCTGAGGCTCGACATGATCATGGCATGATGCATCGAGTATCGCATTGCATCCATCAACGCGTTGCGTCACTTGTAGTGTCGGCACCCAATTTTTAGTCATTAAATATCCATATTTTTAAGGGAAAAAGGGTCAATTTCCCATCCTTAGATAAACCCAATAACATGTGATTCAACCATATTTCACCCAAAATATAGAGTTTCTCTTAAGAACAAGCTAGGATTTTAAATTAAGGATTCAAATTCAATACTCAAATTCAAGAATCTCTTTGTTAATCTTTGTAAAATCAGGAACTAAGGTATGTCAAGTATTGATTTATGGATTCCTTTCATCCATGAAGTCCAAGAACCCTCTTTCAAATTATAAAACATGATATTTATGTAGTGGGTTGTTTGTAACCATGTTTATCTGGTTGTATGATTCCCAAGTTGGAATCTTTATGTGTTTTCATGAAACTACGTTAGCATGCAAGATGAAATCCATGAATTGAGTTGTTTATGATGTGTAATTTTATGATTTCACCTATGCCCTAAGTTGTGCATGTAGGGTGTTTGACAAAATGGCTAGGAGGATAGAAATTGGGTATTATAGCTCAATTGTGACTCAAATAATAAATGCATACTTTACCCTTATGACCAATACTGACTTCCATGATATTGTGTATATTACGAGTATTTGATGAAATGTTCATGAGATTAGGTTGATGAAAGTATGACATGTCTTTATGCAATTCTATCCATGTACAACATTATGACAACCATGTGTTTCGTGAAATCACTAACTTATTGTATTATAAATTGTTGATATTGGTTATGCATTCATGAATTGTCAAGTCTTGTCAGTTTCATACTATCGAGTCCTGGGGGTACTTGTACCTGAAAATTTAGCTATGTGCCTAGAGCCAGTGTCAGTTTTAACAATACTCCTATTCAAGCCATGATCATTAGAATTCAGTTAGTTACATGAATCAGGAAAACTAAGTAATCTCAGTCAGTTATCCGATCTTAGTAGTATTTTGCCAGTCCATGGAATTTAGTGAACTCTATTCAAATCAGCTAAACGATACTATTAGTAATAGTTCAGTTTAGTTTAAATCAGTTTGGTGTCTCTTCAGTTGGGAGTAGGATTCAGCACCGAGTGAACCCAAGGATGGGGACTCACCTGTTAGCCATTAGAGGGTGTGATCCTTAGAAGCAATCCTTGCATTCCAGAACTATGTTGCTAGCATAGGTTGAGATTTACCCTATGAGTTTAGGGATTATACACCTTATTTGAATTTTTCCTACTAGAAGGGGTTGATGGAAGAGCTTCCTGTCAGAGAAGGTTTACTCACCGCTTGTCTTTACCCTTGGCAAGGTATTGACACCCTTCTAGCTGGGGTTACAGGTTGGACCCCACCAGTTTAGTTTTGGGACATGTTGGTTAGATGATTACCTCCCACAGTTTTAGTTTTAGATCCAATCTCAGTAATAAAACTCAGTTCAGTTCTACAGTTCAGCACTATCACATACAGTCGCTCAACTCAGTCGAAACTTAGCTAGTTACATCAAAATCAGGACTGTCAGACACAGTTACATATTTAATAGTGTATTAATTATATAAAATTTATGTTACCATCATTCAAATTTTAGGACTGTCAGATGCAGTCAATCAAACAAGTTCTTCATAATCAGAACTATCAGAATCAGTCATTCCTTTATCAGTAATATGACATTTGTTCCTCTGTTCTCATAGACTTAGTCTTTCAGTATCACATTAATAGTACCTAGATATCAGTAAATCCACATTATCAAAATTCATGAATTAGTGTTAGCACGATCTTTGATATAGTTAAGTATTTATACTTATATTCTCACGTTCATGTTATTCAGTCAGTTAGTATTATTCATTCATATGAACCATTGCATTCAACCTACCTTACTTGCATACCAGTATATTCAATCGTACTAACACATTTATGATACGGTGTTTTATACCATTGGTTCAGAAGTACACACTTTAGAGTATCAGTAGCATTCCAGTTTCAGCAGTCAGAGTCAGCAGTGAGTCCTCATCATTCGAGGATGTTATTATTTGATTATTTCATTCTTTCAGTACTTAGTTTATTTTTGTAGATGGGATAGTTGGGGGATTTTCCCATCAACTCCTTATTCAGACAGTTTAATTTTAGAGGCTTTCAGACTACAGCATGTTCAGACAGTTATTTCAGTTGTTTTTGGTATTGTTATACCATATTTTCAGTTATGTATCAGTATTGAACCTTATGGCCTTTTAGTTAATGTTTTTGCATTTATGATATTGCTATTATTATTCAGGGCTTAGTTACAGATATTAGTCATGTGTTAGCTTGTGGTCCTTCGGGATTATGAGCATCATATAGCATTTTGGGTACCAGATTTGGGGCGTTACATAAGGAACTATGCCAATAAGGAGAGATTCCACGATAGCCTAGATATGTTGCTCACCCTGAAATCTGAAGTCCATCGTTGGGATCATAAGTGAGATCTTATAGGAGCCACTAAAATATGCGATGCACAGTAAAATATAAAAGCATGTATAGTATCAACGCACAAGAAAATAATAATGTACTGGTAGGATCATTTGGCCAATCAAAGATGAGCTTATGACCACATAACCAAATTATAGTACAATAAGTTAATCTATGCTCAACAATCACACTTAGCATAAAAAGTAATAAATAAGCAATTAGGGGTCAAAAACAATAAGTCAACATATTATCACCAGTCATATTCAATCATGTCAAGTCAAGACAAGTCAGAATAATTTATATAGCATATAAACATATTTCCCCAATTCACCAATGGAACCATCAAACTCAGTTGATCTTCATACGTACATTCTAAGGGTAGTACAAATACCTTCTAGCCATGAATCGTAGGGTATAATTTTTAGCTATATACTAAATCTCAAACACAAGTGTCTGCCAATCATGTTTCACCAAAATCCCGTGAGAACATTCTAACTACCGAACATTCCTTATTTAACAAATATGGTAGGTCAAAAATCATATAGTAGTCGTAAGATAATTTGCATTGACCACACCAAATAACTTTCACCAACAAGACACATTACAAAGTAGTTAACATGAACATATATCATAAATTAGATTAAACAACAATACCATCACCTTCCTCAAACCAATCTTGCATAATTCCTTTAAGCCAGAGCTTTTCCCTTTCATGCAATTTTCGTTTGCTTATGGTCTAGAACAAGCATATAAATACATAATTAATACCATGATATATCATGTTGGAAATTACAACTCATCAAGAACCCTTAAGGTAAATTTCATGATCATTCATTTTCCGTTCTAGGACTTTTCTACCATAATTAACCTAAAACTACTACTTCCATGGTTAAAATAGTGAATTAACAGAATACAAGGGTAAATTAACTGTTAATAAGAAAAATCCATTAACTTATTACTTAATTTCCTCTCCTGTACAAGAAAACAACTAAATTCTACCCTACTTATTACTTAATTTCCTCTCTTGCACAAGAAAACAACTAAATTCTACCCTAAAACCCTCTGCATACTCTATAAATTAGAAATTTTAAGGCTTAATCATCAATTACAAGTTAACGTGCATGGATTCCCTACCTTTTTGAAGAAAAACAATGAATTTTTGAGGTACATCACCCCTCTTTTTCCCCAAAATGAGTTTTAGAATAATAAAATATTTTTAAAAATTATTTAATTAAACTAAAATTTTCACCATCAATGCGGCTTGCACTGCTATAGCATCGTCGCTATAGTAGCGTCGACCAGCCTTTGAACTCTAATATTTTGGGAATTTCTCTACTATATCGCCAATTACTATAACGATGTGGAAGTTGATATAGCATTGTAAATGGGATAGAGTGTCCAGTTTTTCCCCAAAATCCTACTTTTTACAACACAACATCAATTCGGGATATTCCAAATAACTCCTCTTATGCTAAGATCAATTTTAGGAGTTCTACTCAGCCAAATTTAATTTTGTAAATTCCTACGGATTTGTTATTTTGTTAGCTATCTATAATTCAAGTCAAATTTCACTAAACCCATCCAAATATTTCTCAAATTTCCCTAGGTCATACCCCAGTCTAATTTCATTCAAAACTAGCCTAGCCCAAAATTTGTAACATTAAAATTGGGAAGAATTTTAACATGGAACTTTTAATGGGAGGTTCATACATAAGGATGTAAATGGTCATTAATCTTACAAATTTGATCATTGTCTCATAACCAGATATATTTTGCAAAAAGTTTTTTAGCAAGACTCATGATATGCTTCTAGATAAACTTAATAGACATGTTATGAGCTATATATATAGTATGTTTTGGGAGAATTATATATCACCGACCGGATGTGCTCTCTAGATAACACTTGTTTTAGAACTATGTGCCACTGTAGATTATGTTTTTTTGCAATGTTGGATGATTTTTGCCTAAAAGGCTCACTTAGTGGATCCAGACATAGATACATAGGTATTATAACTAACAAGGTTTGAGGCAAGCCTCTTGATACGCCCAAATTATACCTCTCTTGTGAGAGAGTAAGCGGTCGCTGTCAAATATAGAACCCAACTGGGTTGGGTGTCAAATCCCACAGGGAATACAATGTTCACTAAGTATTGTGATTGTTATTAGACTGTTGATCTAAGGTTTAAAAATAAAGGGTTTTTTTGAAATGTTAACGGTGCTCTTGTTTATTTGTGTTACATAAAAGTCTAGCTACTAAGAGTAAATGTAGATGTAATTTCAATGAGAATGAATTAAATAGAGTTATGCTCACCAAGATGTTCGAACAATTAGGGTTGTGAGTTTGTGTTCAAAATCTTACTTATGTATCCGATTGCAAGAATTATTGAATTCTAAGGATTACCAATATGTTTCTCAACCTAATGAGTATTTCACCCTTTACTTCTCCCGAGCTTAAAAGATTCATGCACTATTCAATAACACTCTCATGAAGCTTGATCCTATTAAGGCATCAACCCGTTAACCCAAAGGGTAAACCTATGGAGTTCATGTGAATCACTTCTTTCACAACATCCACTTTCTTGTTAGAAAAGTGGAGTTTATGGGCTCACATCTCAAGTTTGCAACCAAGAGATGTCATTTAGATGAAGAAAGATTCATGGAAATTCAATAGATGTTAGAAATCAAACCCATTCACAACCCCAAAATAATTCTCTACATCAAGGCTCCCTTAACCCTAGTTATAAAAGTGTAACCACTCATATCCATATAAGAAATCAAAGTTATATTAATGTTCATAAATAACTTTAGAAAAGTACTTACCAATGTCACAATATTTTTCTTCTCTATCTTTTATGGAAAATGTGAAAACTAATAATCAACTCTCAATTTCTAGAGTTAAATCCCAATGAAAAGGTATTACAAGGCTCTCAATAGAGGGAAAATTATGAAACTGAAGACAAAAAGATATCTACTAAACCCTAATACCGAGTATTTATATATTCCGATCTAAAAGGATTTATAATTCAAAATCATAAATTTGTGTCCAAAGTGATGGCCAAATTGGTGGTCCAGCTCAAGGTTGACGGTCTACCATTTGGCTCGTCGCTGCTAATATGGGAAGGTTACTTTCTGGATAAAACTGAAGGCCAACTTGGTGGTCCGTCGTAAGACTGGAGATTCGCCACTTGGTCCATTGATGAGTTCTTCAGAAAGCCTGGTTCTAGATGACACTGACGGCTAATTTGGTGGTCTGTCGTAAGACTGACGGTCCACCATTTGGTCTGTCGCAGCAAGACAGACAAGTTGGTGATCCATTGTATGACTAATGGTTCACCATTTTTACTATTGCAGAGTCTTCTGAAAAGATAAGTTCTGGTAAGATCTGACGGTTAACTTGGTGGTTCATCGCAATACTGACGGTCCATCATTTTAACCGTCAGAAGTGTTTTTCTGCCACTTTTTTGAGACTTTTTCTTCAGCTATATCCTTACCCTGAAACATTAGAAAACAATATTAAACACAATCTTAGTTGCTTGAAAACATACAAATTTCTCAAGAAAAAGATGCAAAATATTCCGCCGAAAACCGGAACATCACCTCTCCAACTAAAATTGTAAGTTGGCCCATCCTAAACTCACATAGTGTATATTGGTTATAAAAAATTCCCACTTGAAATATTTAACTCCATTTTAATATATTACTTCATATGATTATTACATGATTTCAGATAGCATGATTTTAGATAACATGATTCTAAGTATGTATTAACTTTAAAAATCCTTATTAGTTTCCTTTAATTATTTTTGCTCTCAATTTGATACATATATTTATGAAAGTCAAATTTTAGTCATTGAGTTCTTTAGCTATTTAGATTTAGTTTCAGTGTATATTTCAGTTTTCTTAAATTACTTAGTCATTGTCTTACATATGATATACTTTCTCGATACAGATGCATACTTTCCTTGCACAATATCTTTTATAATGTAACTCACAGATATGCAAGTATATAGTCAAGCTAGATCAGCTTTGAGTGAGTCCCCATCTTTCCCGAGGACATGTTAGTAGTTTAATCAGTTCTTTCTCTTTCCTTTATAATAGTTAAAAAATAAAAAAAGAATAGCATATAGTAGAGGCATCATAGACATAGTCAAGTCAAGTCAGTTGTAATTAGTTTTAAACATTTGTAATATTTTAGTTAGGAAAAGTCATACTATTTTATATCATTTTATTTACAAAACTTTAGCCCATGATTTTAACTTCCACTTTAGATTTTCATAGAATGCTTAGATATGCTATGCTAAGGGTTAGGCTAGGATCACTTATGGTTCTAGAAATTTGTCTCATTTAGGGTGTAGACTTAGCTCCTGACAAACTTGATATCAGAGTACAAGTTCACATTTCCTAGGGGTTCTATGAAGTTGTGTTAGTAGGATCCCATTTAACGTTTTGAGGCATCCTATTCTATAATGAGGGACTATTAATATCTAAGTAATGCTTTTCATTCTTTCATACTCTAGATCATGTAATAAATAGTCCCCTAAGAAACAATGCAAATTCATGTGTTTCTCAAATTCTTCCAACTATGGCTAATCTTTGAGGTAATAAAAGCAGTAATGATCTTTTCCTTTAGTATATGGTACTCCTAAATAGTATTATCGTATATTTAAAAACCCACACAAAATGATTGAGAGAATTCAGTTAGTTTATTTTAGTTATTTGATTCCAAAGCTTAAGTCCTGAATCATGTTGATGATATGATATGTACTCAGATTCTTCTTTAATCCTTTATTGAAGATAAAAGCCCATGAGATGAGAAAGTATATACCTAGACTATTGGATAGAATTGTCATATAATAGATAGTGTAACTTAAGGTGTTATGGGTTATAAATAGTAGAATAACCTTATAGTTGGGGTATGAATTAGAAGGGTAGTAGTCATAAAGGTGGGGATATTAATTTATTAAAGTACAATATATGAATATATTTATGTAGCCCAAGCACACAAACAAGTGTACATGGCCTCACCAAGTAATATAGCACCGTGCCACGCAAATATTGTTTGCACAAGTGTTTAAGTGTTTGCACAAGTAATATAGGACAGTGCCCTTCAAGTCCCGAGGTCGTCCAATGTGTTTGCACAAGTGTTTAAGTGTTCTATTTATATAAGGACACAAGTTGCCCTTTTTGACATAGGACCGTGCCACGCAAATATTGTGCCATCTAGGTAGTGTGGCATGGACTATTCATGTTGATATACTGTTTTGTGCCATTCACAATGAATCCAAGGGCATGTAATGGACTTAACGCAGCACCTGGGCAGCGTGGCACACCAATGTGTCCAAACATCTCAATTCGAACAAGCCTTGTCCTATGCTTTTGTCCATCTATTCCAAGTTTTGTGGTGTTGTTTGTACTTGATTTATAGCTAGTAAATCAACTTTATATCATCATTATCAACTCCTTGAGATTTCTACAATATCAAACTCCATAGATTAGGGCTTAAATATAATTCCTCGGGAGTACCTCCTGGACGTCACATGGTGCTTAGGACTACAACTAGACCCAAGCTAAACCATGATATCTATTTAACTCAGAACTCACATAAAAAGTTAACTAGCATGTATGAAACTGAAGGTAAGCAATTTCATATCTTTATGTAAATCCTTAACTCTGAAAAGCCTTAAACAGACTCTGTAAACTTAGAACATACACAGTCTGACAAGCCTCTACTGCGAACTAGAGAGCCATTGGGATAGTCCTCAACTAACTTAAACATAAAAAAAAATCAAGGATCTAAATAACTTTCAACCATAAAAATGAGTCTGATAAGCTGGGTCCCCAGACTATAAGGACTCACTAACAGTTGGGATACAGAAGTTAATGTCCGTGATCAATTTCACTGTTGGAAATGACCACCAACACCTACATTATAAGACAGTGTAGGACATAGATATATATGTGGGTTAGTACTTCTAGAATGTACGGAGTATGTAGGGGTGAATGCATAAGTAAAAAAAGAACAGAAAATTTATATATGTGCACTTTCAATGATGCATGCTAAGTGTAAATGACTCACCTTATACTTGAGTAGAACTAAAGACTGCAAAATCATAAAACATGGATAATGAAACATTTGAATAATCTTAGTGAGTCATGACACTTAGTTTCTAAAATATTTATTTTTATTCTTTCTTATGGGAGATTCTTCTAACTGATATAAACCATGTGAGCTATCATGGAGTCCAATGTCTTATCTACGTTCAGGAGAGCTGTTCACCCCTTGCCATCAAAATAAAACCTTAACTTAATTGATAACTATACTTCATCCATATAGGTAAAAGCTTAACCTATGGTGTTTTATTATTTCCAGGGATTTAGGATACTCTCATCCACATTCCCTTTTCTATGCTAAATACTACTCCCAGATTAGATATATATGCTCATACTTAAGAAATCCACCTTAAAATAGCATATGGGTTTATAGAATGAAAACTACTTGTTCTTCTCTTTACTTTAAATCATAATCAAGATGAACATTTGTGTATTTCATGTCTTATGTTTAGATCAAGGTATCAAACTTTATTGAATCATGCTATATTGCATATGGATTGAGTTCAAAAGCTTAGACTTTCTTATAAACTTAATACTTCTTCTTAAATCTTGAAACCCTTACTTTCTTTCATAGCACTCATGGCAAAATATCAGGATCAATAACCAAATAAAAATCTTTCATCAGAGTCCAAATCAAAGTAATGAAATTCAAATCACAATATCAATATTAAAGTTCAAAACATGGATGGATGTAACCTTCATGCATCTTTAACATTTAAATCATAAGATAGGGGTATACTTCAATATAAAAGAATTTGAGGGATGAACCCTAATGTAAAACATGTAAATTCAATCTTAAAAATCATGCTTTTTAAGAACAAGGTTAGAAGATTAATCTTGTTCAAAGCCCCATATAACTGGAATTACATAGCTTGTAAAGAGAACTTGAACTTTGAGGCTTGAGAGTTGACTTGGGAAGGCAACCCTAATCTTGTTGTTCTTAAATATGGGAGGAGAATAGATTTTGTTAATTGACTGAATGCGTGCAAAAAATAATGCCTCTCTTGGGTATAGGTTATGGGTTGGGATTATAAGTAGGGAGAAGACCAAAAAGCCCCTTAACTGAACTTACAGAAATTGACTGTCTGTCGTCATGAGTCAATCTTATGACTCATTAGATGAGGATACATGTTGGACTAGTAACTCGTAAGCTTCGCAGTGGAAAAGATATCACACACTTGTCAACATACGAGTGGTAGCTTATAACACGTTACATGTCTATTTGAATTGAACCAACCCCTCATAGCTTAGACAGAAACTTAGGGAACCTATACTGCTGACCTCACGACTTCACTTTATATGACTCTTAACTTGTAGTGATGATTTTTAGGGTCAAATAGTATCTACAAAAGACTTCAAATACTCCATGCTTCCATAGTTACAACTTACATCATACAACTCATAATGTGGATATACGACTTAAGAAGATGAGCTGTAAGTTGCACAGTGGCTTTCAGACACCGGGTATTACAATATTTCCCCCTTTGAAACATGCATCCTCGAATGTGATTTATCTAGGACTTGGATTTTGGAAAAGAATCGACATATCTATACTGAACTTATAACTAAGCTTATGTCTATCACTAGGATCCAATTACTCATAACATAAGACATGTCTTAAAAGGACTTAAAGAGAAAGAGCTTTGGCTGAAAATAACTATTTACCTTTGGTAGGAACTGAATTGGAAGAAAACAAATGAGGATACTTTGTTATCATGTATTCTTTTGATTCCCAAGTGTCCCCTTCAACTAATTGGTTTTTCCAAAGAACCTTTACTGACGCTACTTCCTTATTCCTTAGCCTTCAGACTTTCCTATAAAATATATCAGCAAGAATCTTCTCATACGATAAGTTATATTTGACCCCAATACACTCTAGGGGAAGTACTAATGATGGATCTCCACTACACTTCTTAAGTATTGAGACATGGAATACTGGGTGAACCATATCCAACTCCGACGGAAGGTCCAACTCGTAAGCCACCTGTCCTACACACTTCACTATATTATATGAACCAATAAATCAGGGATTTAGCTTCCCCTTCTTTCAAAATCTCATTATTCCCTTCAAAGGTGACACTTTTAAGAATACCCAATTCCCTACTTAAAACTTGAGCTCTCTTTTCCTTACATCTGCCTATGACTTCAGATGACGTTGAGCAGTCTTCAATCTTTCATAAATCAACTGAAACTTTTCCATAGATTCAAGCATAGAATCTTTCCTAATCAATGCCATTTCACCAACCTTAAACCATCCTATGGGTGATCTACACCTACACCCGTACAATGCTTCAAATGTAGCTATCTAAATACTAGTATGATATATATATTATTATAGGCAAACTCAATCAAAGGTAGATGGTCATGCCAACTTTTTTTAAAGTCTAAAACACACACTCTAAGCATGTCTTCTAAGGTCTAAATTGTGTCTTTAGGATGACCATCGGTCTGCGAATGAAAAATAGTGCTAAGCATAACCTTTGTACCAAGGCCTTTCTAAAAAGACTGTCAAAACTTAAAGTAAATTGTATGCCTCTATCTGAAATAATGGAAAAGGGTATACCATGAAGCCTTACTAACTCACAAACATATATTTTGGCATAATCTTTCACTGAATCTGAATTCTTAACAGGTAGCAAATGAGCTGACTTTTTCATTCCATCTACTATGTCCCAAATTGAATCATGCTGACATTTGGTATGAGGAAATCCTGTGATAAAGTCCATGTTCACTACCTCCCACGTCTAAGTAGGGATGCTGATCTATTGTAGTGTACCACCTGATCTATGGTGTTCAACCTTAACTTATTAGAAATTGGGACACTTGGCAACAAACTCTGCTACGTCTCTCTTAATACCATTCCACCAATAAATTTCCTGTAAGTCACAGTACATCTTAGTAGCACTCGGATGAATGGAATACCTCGAACTATGAGCCTCGGCTAGTATCCTTTCCCTCAAATTGTTAACATTTAGAACATAGAGTATACCTTGATAGCAAAGTACACCCTCTCCCTCTTTGGAGAAAACCTCAACCTTCTGCTGCTGGAGTACTTCCAACAATTGGTTAAGTAAGGGATCATAATATTGCTTCTCCTTCACTTCCACTACCAAAGATGATTCCGAACTGTTTTCAACTACTACTCCCCCGTCATTTATGTCAATCAAATATACTCGCAAGTGAGCTAGTATATGCATCTCTTTGGCCCATTACTGTCCTTCCTCTTTCACATGTGACACACTACACATAGACAACCTACTCAGCGTGTTCGCCACTATGTTGGCCTTATCCGAATGATAGAGTACATTGATGTCATAATTTTTCAATAACTCCAACAACCTTTTCTGATGAAGATTCAGCTCCCACTAAGAAAATACATATAGAAGACTCTTATGGTCAGCAAAAATATCAACGTGCACACCATAGAAGTAGTGCCTCAAAATTTGTAAGGCAAATACCACAGTAGCTAACTCCAAGTCATGAGTTGGGTCATTCTCTTCGTGATCCTTAAATTGCATGGAGGCATAGGCTATCACTCTCCTATTTTGCATAATACACTTCCTATCCCTACTCTATAAGTATCACAACATGCTATGAATCTATGTAACCCCTCTGGCAGAGCTAACACTGGAGACAAAGTCAATCTATCTTTCAACTCTTGGAGACTCTTCTCACACTTAATTGACCATATAAACGTCACTTTATTTTGGGCCAGCTTAGTTAATGGTGTGCCTATAGAGGATAAACCTTCAACAAATATTCTATAATATCCATCCAAACCTAAAAACCTCTGGATATCAGATGGAGTAATGGGTCTAGGCCAGTTCTTCACTGCTTTAGTCTTCTAAGGATCTATATGAATACCAACCCCTAAAATGACATATCCTATGAAGGTAATAAATTCCAGCCAAAATTCACATTTACCAAACTTCGTACATAATTGATGGTCCTTGAGGGTCTGCAACACTATTCTCTAATGATTTGCATGTCTTACTCCTAGAATGCTCTAGTATGTCATCTATAAATACAATAGCGAACATGTCTACGTATTGCTTGAAAACCCTATTCATTAAATCCATAAAGGTTGAAAGAGCATTTGTTAGTCCAAACGATATAACCACAATCTTAAAATGGCTGTACCATGTTCGGAAAGATATTTTAGAGTGTATTTCTCCATGACTTTTAAATGATGGCATCCCAACCTAAGGTCAATCTTGGAAAACCACCGGTCAACCTAAAGTTGATAAAATAATTTGTTGATTTGAGAAATGGGGCACATGTTCTTGATGGTAAAATTGTTTAGCTGTATATAGTCTATACATATTCTGAGAGTGCTATCTTTCTTGCACATGAAAAGGATATAGCACCCCATAGAGAAAAAATGGGTCCGATAAAACCTTTTTCTAAGAGGTCCTTAAGCTGCTCCTTTAAATCTTTAAGTTCGGCAGAAGACTTACAATATGGAGGGATAGAAATGGGTTGAGTATTAGGAAGAAGCTCAATACTGAAATCTATTTCTCTTTCTGGAGGTATCTGTGGAAAATCTTTAGGAAAATCTCAGGAAACTCACTGACTACCCAGACTGATTGAACTGTTAGGACTTAAGACTTAGTATTTTTGACTCAAACTAAGTGATAGATACTCCCATTTGATACTAGATTTCTATCCTTAAGATAAGAGATGAAATGACCTTTGGAAGACACCAAATTGCCCTCCTATTCAAAAACTACCTCATCAAGAAACTAAAACTTCACCACGCTGGTGCGACAATCTATTAATGCATATCATGAATGGAGCCAATCCATTCTTAGAATAACATCAAAATCTACCATCTCTAACTCTATTAGGTCTGCTAGTGTAACTTTATGGAGGACAATAATAGTGCACTCCCTATAGACTATCTTAGCAACAACTAACTCACCCACTGGGGTAGAAACTGAGAAGGGCTTTGGGAGATCACAGGACCTACCCTAAAATTTATAGAAACCAAAGGAGTTACATAATAGAAATTTAATCTCGGGTTTAACAACACATACACATCAAGGTGAAAGGAACGAAGAATACCAGTGATAATATCTGGTGAACTCTTCTGCTACTGATGAGATGGTAAAGCATAAAACTATTTCTGGCGCTTACCGCCATCGGTATTGAAAGACGTGCCCTATGGAGGAACTGTATGTCATAGTTGAGCTATTGTATTAGTAGCCTAAGTATGAGGATGAGCATCTCTACCTCCCTTCGTAGCATGTGGACACTCCTTAATTATGTGGACCATTTTATCACAACTATAGCAATGCCCTTTGCACATCAAACACTTACCAAGATTGGTCCTCCCACACTTTATACATATTAGGTAACTGGGCCTCCCGACTACACTGTTCTGAGATCTGGAATTCAAAGTCCTACCTCACTACTCCTTCCTGGTCCTAGGTGTAAGAGAACTAGCTAAAAATGGTGCATGCACTGAACCTTGGCTAACTATACTCAAACTGTCCAATCCTAGCTCTTTTGTTTATCTCCTCTCTTTCCTATAAATTTTCTTTCTCAATATATTGAGCATGAGTCATCAATCAAGAAATATACATGTCCCCAATCAACATGGTGGTCCTACACTCCTTGACCACTGAATCAAACACCCCAGTAATAAACTTACTCATACTAGCTCTAGAGTCAGATAACAACTCTGGGGCATACTTAGCTAGATAAGTGAACTTAAGGCAATACTCCTTCACTGTCATAAATCCCTACCTCAGGTTCATGAACTCCTCTACTTTAGCCTTTTTTATCTCACGAGGAAAGAACTTGTCTAGTAAAGCACTCTAAAATACCTGCCAACTTATGGGAGATACATCCTCACCCCTACCATCCTTTTATATAGTGACCTAATCATAAGCAACATTCTTTATCCTGTAGGATACTAGCTTTACATTCTCTTCATTAGTAACATGCATGATCTGAGTAATCTCTCTCATCATATCAATAAAGAGTTGAGGATCCTCATCCACCTTTGACCCATGGAACTTAAGTGGATTAATTCTCATAAAGTCTCGAATTCTAGCTATAGTTAAGTTACCATTTTGCTAAAGTGGAACTGCCGCCTGTTGATTTCCCTGAATATTAGCATTCGCATCTTGGGCCAACACTTGAAAAAACCTGAAATTCATTATGAGAAATATTCTCATTTAGAGGGTCTATGTGAAATAGCGGTTGATCACCATTTCTATATATGTCAAATCGACAAGGAGGTATATTTTGTGATGTAAAAGTAGGAGTTAAGACAGATAGAGAAACCTGTAAGCACTATAGATCATGAAAGAAATCATGATTCCTAACTCATTTTGTAGTCTCTTGAAGTCTGCACATTCATCGCTCGAGAATTAATACTTTTAACTGAGAAATTCTCTCTCTAGGTAGTTACAACTTGATACTTCCCGCCAATTATAGTTGAAACTATGGCTTCTCAACCACTGGCAGAGCTCCTTTGGCCGCTGGGAAATTCCTCACAGGGATGACATGCATACATCTGGTCCCTCAGAAAACTCTACTCACCCATACGTCACACATCTCTTAGCCTGTTCCCCAGCTGTATGGCTACTCATCTCAAATTTTAGAAGGTCAATTACGATGGGATCAGGCAATTATCAACCAGGATTAATTAGAAATATAAGAAAAGATGAGTAAGGTGATGTAGAAATCAATACAATGTGATTCAGAGATCAATCCGGTAAAACATCAATTGGGTTTAGTACCACCAGTGAAGTTGCATATGATTCCAATTCAATCACAACCCATATTAAATTACTCAGTGTGTAATGATGGAGGTAAGCCCTATATTCTAACTACTCAACCATCTAATGAGAAACCTAATAAGGTGAGCCCCGTGGTGCTCAATAAGAGGACTAATGTGGATATTTTGATGTCCATGCCAGAGACTGCAAATTTGTTACCTATCGAAACCATAAGTAGTAATGGTGTATGGTCCAAACTAGGCTATGGACATGAACCCCCTATTCCTAGGGTTACAACTCTTTGGCTGTGAAATTGAGTGCACAAGTGGCCATGAAAGCTGAGCTTATTCAAATTGAGCCCCTAAGAATTACAACCAAATAAGGCCTTTCTATAGTTGTGTTTTGATCTGAGGATTTCAAAGTGAAATTAGCACAGAGATGTAGGTTTACTTTGATTGGGAAATTTGAAAATAGCATGCCCAAGATAGAGGTGATTAGGCGATAGTTTATATTGCAGACGATGTTAAAAGAAAAGGTCAAAATTACTCACTTCAATTCTAGGCATTTGTACCTTGACCTGGAAAATGGATATAATCATTCAACTGTTTAGTACAAAGGGAAGATGTATATTCAAGGACAACTGATGAGATTTAAATTATGGACTCCTATATTTAACCCTAAAGAAGAAACCCCATTAGTCCCTATATGGGTTAGTTTGCCTGAGCTTCCTTGGCACTATTATTGTATGAAGGTAGTGACACCTCTCTTATCCCCTATTGCAAAGGTATTATTTCTAGATTTGGTAATGATAATGCCCAAACTACAGCTCTCGTTAGAAAGTGTAAGCGGTCGATGTCAAATATAGAACCCAACTGGGTTGGGTGTTGAATCCCACAGGGAATACTTGGTCACTAAGTGTTGCAACTGTTAGTAGATTGTTGGTCGAAAATTCCACGGAAAGGGGGGATTTGATGATGGCGTGAACTAATAATATTGAAGTAACAATGGAATGCTTTGTTTAGTAAGATTTAATCACAGAGAATAATAAGTTAGGGTTATGTCCACCTTATGAGTTCTATGTATCTATTAACTATGAGTAATGCGGAATTTAGACATGCATGCACTTATAGAGATTCGTATTCTAATGGTAAATCCTAGTGTTTCTCAACCATCAAGGATTATTTCACTTTAACTCTCTCGAGCCTAAAGTGTATAACTAACGGTACAAATTCTCCAAGAAGTTAATCCGGTTAAGGCATTAACCTGTAAACAGGGGTTGGTAGCCCTATTTCCTTGTCATACTATCTTTTCCAGACATGTAACTTTTCTCTCGAACAAGTTAATGTTATAGTGGTATATTCCCTATGTTTGCAACCATGAGAGTTTAATTAAAACGAAGAGAGTAATGATATAAGTAGCATACACATCAAGAATTCACAAACTCATAGCAATAGATAGTATCTCACAAGGTTTCCATAACCCTAACAGAGAAGTTTAGCTACTCATGATTACAACTGAAATCACAATAGACATAATCATCATACCACAACCTAGAATAATCTTCGCGATGGGATGATTCTAACGTCAAAGAGGAGATTGACGTTTTCTTCTCTTTCCGTTCCCAAGTGTAGCCGTGTTTCTTAATTCTAAACTTACAGAATCTGTAACGTGAATAATGAAAAGTGTTGAATAATATTGATCGAATGACTCCTGAAAAATTCAGCAAATAAGGTTTTTATAACATCCTTGTCCTACTAAGTTACTGCTGCACCCCTAAGTATTTAAAAATACTGCTTTTGCCCGGGACAAATTCGCCATGCGTCACATTCAGTCCATAAGCTTCCAAAAGCTGCCTTCCCTCTTATGTGAAGTTTAACTTTACCGCCCAAAGGTCTACAAAGTGCTGAAATCTTCATCATTAATACCTGAAAACATGCTAATCACATAGGTTAGCTCACTTATAGGAAAATGGACTAAAAGTGCAGGAATTATATATTTTATCCACCAAACTTAGCCTAAAATATGGGTAAATTATGGTTCTTAGGGGTATAAATATGCCCAACATCACCACCCCACACTTAAAACTTTGTTCGTCCTCGAACAAAATATTACGTCCATGCAAACATCTAACTAGGATATCACAGTAGCAACACAAAATGTTCAACAAGACATGGACGACAATCATTAACAAAGAATAGTTTTCTTGATCACTACTAGAAACAATTCAACCTCCAACATAGACTCGTGATGATGGTTAATTCGTATCCACAAGTTAAGGCACAAAGAATCATACAAAACTACCCAACAATCATCAACCATGTGTGTCTCACATAATATATCACCCATAATCACTCACAAGTTTTGCATTTTTCGAAACATGGGTATAAGACTCTCCTTGCTCTCTCTCTCACAAAGAATTCATATGTTGCAACTGATTACCATAGGCTTGCCCTTAGTGTAATGCTCTACTAATATCAGAATTCTAAGCTTAGGATCAAATAGGTCTTTACAGGTTGTAATGTAGGCTATGGGACAAGTAGGACTATTTTGGCCAGAAATAGTGACTATGTTCCCTAAGCGCTTTAATACACTACGTTATGTCATTAACACTTTCTTTTAAACAACCCCTCTACTTTCCTTTCATCTACCACCCCTTTTCACCTATTTTGTTATTCAATTATAAACAGAACTAACTTTTTATATATATATATATATATATTTTTTTTTTCTTTTTTTTTATAAAACACCTCTATGATAGCCACTCTTTTTCACAACAATTTCAAGTACCAATACACTCTGAGGTATCACTCTCATCCAATTTCCTCTTATTTTGTCACATGACTCTACAATTTAAAGTTCTTAGGAATTTGGATCAAATTATGGTCTTGAAAAAAAATGGATTAGGCTACATATGAGGCTGTCAAAGAAAATAGCTAAAGGGTCAAAGAGGGTTAACTAGGATAATGTACACAGGTAGGTAAAAAGAAGGTAAACAATTACAGGCTGCCTAAGAAATTCTTAAATCATCTCCTAAACTCACACTCTTTATTTCGCTTTACACACACACCAGGCAAGTTCTAGCATCAGTCACAACACAGAATATACTATAACCTCACACACACAAGGCACATGGTCAACTTTATAGGGATCAGTATAGACTCTTGACCTAACAGATGAAGGAATTAAACTACACAAATATTACATAATGAGTCACACTTAGAGCCTAAACGTCTCAATAGTCATGATTTTAGCACAAACTCTTGTCATAATACCATGCCGCCTATCAGAACAATTTCATGCAAAATCTAAAAAAATCTAAAAAATATAAAAATTTAAATACAAACAAGAATAAATGCAGGCAAAGAAGTACAATACAACATACAAATACCAGCACCCCGCACTTAGACGGAACACACTGTCCTCAGTGGAAAATAAATAAGGAAAACCTAATTAGTAGGACTCCTCCTCTATGTCTGGGGTCATTCCCCCTGTATCAGAATCATCATCAGAGTCATCGTCATCAGAGTTGTCTTCCACGTCTAAGTCAGGCAGTCGGCGATTGTCGTTAGTCGGCACGTCATCATCGAGAGGTTCCTCAAAATGTACCCCTACTCCACACATAGCCCGTGTATGCTCATTCATCGGGTAGTCATAATCCAACTGTTGGAGATCTACATCAGTTGGAACACGACCCCCACTCATCATTGTAAACCTCGTCATGCCATATAAATGGTGAATAAAGCTTTTGTCGCGAGCATGCCTTTCTACAGTGGTCAGGTTGATGCCATGCCCAGTTTCAGGATCTTTAACCTTCGTAAGATCAACCTTCTTTGGGTTGTGTGGAAGCTTATGATCTGCAGGTTCCTCTTCAATGTGCTCCTTCCTCAATATCGCAGTCAACAAATTGCCAAAGCTGAAATGAGACCTCTTGTGCAGCCTAGCCTTACGCATTGACGATCGTATAACCGCACCAATGTTGATAGGAATATTAGTCATCAGAGAGTACACCAAGCATACTCTATCACGTGTGATCTTTGTGTACTGTGTCCCAGGAATCAGGCAAGACTTGACTATCCTCAACCATATACGAGCTTCTCTATTCAAGAAAGCATACGGGAAAGTATTATGCCGACCGGTATCCTTGTGATGAATCCACCATGCCATTGACCTTGTTTCGCAGAGTGTGTGTCTAATTGCCCTGTAGGGAGGTCTGTGATAAAGCTCCTTGAGCGGTGATGGATCCACAGATGGAAGACCCAGAAAAGCATTGAAGAACTCCGCATTCAGTTGCAAGACTTGGCCCCGAATCTTCACTTCACTTCAGGTAGTCTTTGGGGACCAATTGGCATAGAACTCACGCGTTAGATCAAGATTGCATTCCCCCATATCTCGGAAAATGAAATCAAGATTTAGCGCCATGATTTTAGCCAAAATGTGTGGCTCTCTCTTTGCTAGACTCTCCTTCTGCATTAAATCCACGTGAACATATTTTTTCACTTTGTTGTTCTTGTACCACTCTTTTCCTTCCTTCTCTAGGACCCACTTTATTCCGAAAGTGAGTCGAGGTATTTGTAGAGAGGAGGATTCAGCTTAATCTTTTCTTCCCCTTTTCTGACCTTTCTGCGAGGTAGACACTTTTTTTTTCCTTGTCGTCCTTTTGGGGCCATTCTACCAGAGATTTAAAATAGAATCATGATAGCTTTATCTCAGTAAATTCAATCGGAAAACAAAAAATAGTGGCACCACCCCACACTTAATTTGTTGGCACAGACTACTTAAGTGAATGATGTCGATTACTCAGACTTCATCGACATATATTTAGGCGATATGTTTCAACAATATGTTCAGCACAGTCATACGTTCATGATATCTTAACTACTCTTTTCCAATTCTATTTCATGTAATGTTGTCAATACTTTCATATTTGGATGAATGCACTTTTTGAACAAGACTACCACATAAGGATCGTACCACAAATAGAAACAAGTTATTTCATAGGCATAGTCACACCATCTTATGCTTGTGTGCAATCATAATCGGTACCTCGATGAACGAGTCATTCAAACATTTAAGTTTTAAACTTACAAGATTATGTATTAACTTCACAATTTTGACTTCATAAAACTATGACAGTGTATAACAATCAAAGACAAGTCGGAACAAAGTCAAGAACACCCACACGTATTATTTCACTCAACTAGATGTATCATAACAAACCAACCACATTCATATCACCAACACCACTTCAAGATCTAATAAATCATTATAAACGTAACATTTAAACAACTACGGAATATAAAAGAATAACTTACTTGGTGATGGATTCTGAAAGATGAGTTTGCAAGATTAGATGAGCCAAAAGAAAAATTTTGAGAGAAATTGGAAGGTTGGGCGGCGCCTATATTGAGCCAACAATGGGATTTTGTTCTAAGGTTGAAGTTCTATTCATAGACCAAGGCTTGGGTCGGGTTTGATCTATGAAAAATTGGGTTAGGAGACAAAAATGCATAAGTAGGCGGCGCCTAATGCTTTGCCTATGCTTGGCATAGGAGGTGCCTTTTGCTTTTCCTAGTTTGGCATAGGCGGAGCCTATGCTATCGCCTAGTTGAGCATAGGCGGCGCCTATGCTATTGCCTTGTTGAAACAGTGAGCATAGGCAATGGCATAGACGGCGCCTTTAGCTTTGCCTAGATTTGCATAGGCGGCGCCTATGTTATTGCCTAGATTTGCATAGGCAATGCCTTGTCCGTTGCCTAGTTGAGGCAGTGAGCATAGGCAATGACATAGGCCTTGCCTTGTTCGTTGCCTAGATTCGCATAGGCATTGCCTTGTCCATTGCCTAGATTAACATAGGCAATGCCTAACTGATAGCCTTTGCTTCTTCATTCCTAACTTACCACCTTTAACATGGCTCACTTTCAAATCAAAATTTGGGACGAATCTCCTCTTTTATACGTCTTGCACCTACACTTACTCAAAAATAACAAAAACGATTAGAATGATGGGTTGCCTCCCATCAAGCGCCTTAGTTTTGGTCGTGGCTCGACTCTTCTTTTTGGATTTATATTTAACAACAACAAACTCCTAATAAAATAAAATGATTAAAAACAATGGGTTGCCTCCCATGTAGCGCTTGATTTATTGTCGTGGCACGACATAGTTATCTCGATTACTTAGACTTCATCGAGATAGATGGTGGCCATGCATTTTATTGAGTCAAGAGGACATATATATGGCTTCACTCGTTGGCCATTCACCTTAAAGACACCACCATTATTGTCTTCTAACTCTACTACTCCAGACAAGTAGACTTGGCTAATTCTGAACGGACCAGACCATTTAGACTTCAACTTAACTGGAAATAGCTTCAGTCTGGAGTTGAAAAGAAGTACCATATCATCCTTTTGAAAGTTTCATTGGATAATCCGCCGATCATGGTACTTTTTCATCCGTTCCTTGTAGTGGTCTGCCCTTTCATACGCATGTAGACGGAATTCATCCATCTCATTCAGATGTTCCAATCTCAGATTAATAGCATCATCCCAATTTAGGTTAAGTCGCTTCAATGCCCGCAATGCTTTATGTTCGAGCTCAATTGACAAGTGACAAGCTTTCCCATAAACTAGTTTGTACGGGGACATGCCAATTGGTGTCTTGAACGCAGTCCTATAAGCCCATAAGGCATCGTCCAGCTTCCGAGACAAATCTGTCCTACTAGCATTTACAGTCTTAGCAAGGATTAGCTTGATCTCCCGATTAGAAACCTCTACATGCCCACTAGTTTGTGGGTGGTAAGGTGTAGCTACCTTATGTTACTTGACCCTATATTTCACCAACACGGCTCTGAACAGCTTGTTGCAAAAGTGTGATCCTCCATTGCTTATGATGGTACATGGTACCCCAAAATGAGAGAAGATATTTCTCTTTAAGAATGCTACAACACGCTTACCTTCATTATCAGCCAGTGCTACTGCTTCGACCCATTTGGATACATAATCCACAGTAACTAGGATATATTTCATCCCAAACAAACTCATAAATGGGCCCATGAAATCAATACCCCATACATCAAATAGCTCTACTTCAAGAATTTTAGACATGGACATCTCATGGTGTTTCGAAATAGCGCCTTGCCTCTGACACTGGTCACATCTCCTAACAAAATCGTAGGCATCCTTGAATAATGAAGGCCAATAATAGCCGCTTTGCAATACCTTTCTGGCTGTCCGGTCCCCTACGTGATGACCCCCAACTTGGGAAGCATGACTTGCTTCCAATATTCTAGGCACCTCCACATCTAGGATGCAGCGCCTAATAACACCATCAGCACATCGTCGAAAAAGATATGGTTCATCCCAGAAGTAGTGTTTCACATCGTGCATGGATTTTCTCTTTTAATGAAAGGAGAGATTCTCAGGCATCACTGTACTTACCACGTAGTTTGCAAAGTCTGCATACCACGGTAAGTCTTCCACCATAGTGGCTAGGATCTCTTCGTCGGGAAATGCATCATCAGTCTCAAGGTCGGGTTGCGCTATATGCTCACTCTCAAGTCTAGATAGATGATCAACTACTTGGTTTTCACAACCTTTTCTATCCTTTACCTCGAAATCAAATTCTTGAAGCAATAACACCCACCGAATTAGCCTTGGCTTAGCATCCTTCTTTGCCATTAAATATCTCAGCGCCGCATGATCTGTATGAACCACCACTTTGGTTCCTAACAAGTAAGCACGAAACTTTTCAAAAGCATAAACAACTGCTAGAAGCTCTTGTTCCGTGATGGTATAGTTCTTCTGGGCTCCATTCAAGGCCTTGCTTGCATAGTAGATTGGATGAAATAGCCGTTCTCTTTTCTGACCAAGTACAGTACCCAAAGCTACCCCGCTTGCACCAAACATAACTTCAAATGGTAGAGACAAATCAGGCGCTACAATAATAGGAGCTTCAACTAACTTCCCTTTGAGGCATTCAAATTCCTTCAAGCAATCTTCACCGAAGTTGAACTTTGCATCCTTCTCCAAAAGTTTGCATAATGGACCAGCAATCTTGGAGAAGTCTTTAATAAACCTTCGATAAAAACCTGCATGACCGAGGAAACTATGAACTCCCTTTACAGAAATTGAAGGTGGTAGTTTCTCGATAACTTTGATCTTGGCTCGATCAACCTCAATTCCTCTTTCGGAGACTTTATGCCCAAGAACAATTCCTTCCTTAACTATTAAATGACACTTCTCCCAATTTAGCACCAAGTTGAATTCAACACATCTCTGCAATGCCATACTTAGATTCGCCAAGCACGATTCAAACGACTCACCCACAACTGAAAAATCATCCATGAACACCTCCAAGGTGTCTTCAACCATATCAGAAAAAATGGACATCATACAATGCTGGAAAGTGGCAGGTGCGTTACATATCCCAAATGGCATACGTTTGAAGGCAAACTTACCATACGAGCATGTAAAAGTGGTCTTCTCTTGATCCTCAGGAGCAATAAAAATCTGATTATAACCGGAATAACCATCTAGGAAACAAAACCATCCCTTCCCTGCCAATCAATCAAACATTTGGTCCATGAATGGCATTGGGAAGTGATCCTTTAGCGTCCACGAATTCAGCTTCCGGAAGTCCATACACACTCTCCACCCTGTGACAGGTATGAGTGGAATCAACTTATTCTTTTCTTTTGTGACTACCGTCATGCCCCCTTTCTTGGGTACACACTATACCGGACTCACCCATTTACTGTCGGAGATTGGATACACCACCCCAGTATCTAATCACTTAATAATTTCTTTCTTCACCACCTCCTGCATGGGTGGATTCAAACGTCGTTGATGCTCAATAGTGGGCACACAATTTTCTTCGAGCTGAATCTTGGGCATACATATCCCAGGGGGATACCAATAATATCAGCAATAGTCCAACTGGTAGCTCTCTTGTATCTCCTCAGAACAGAGATAAGAGCTGTAACCTGATGTTCACCTAAATCCACCGCAACAATAACTAGAAGTGTATCACCACTTCCCAAAAATGCATATTTCAGGTGACTAGGTAGCTCTTTCAATTCTAGCACTGGTGGTTCTTCAATAGATGGCTTTGCTGGTGGTGAAGGTCGATTTTTAAGATCAAGATCAAGCTTCTTAGGAGCATGAGAATAGGACCCTATTCCTGTTAGAGCACAAATAGTGTCTTCATACTCTTCAACACCCTCACGCTCAAAATTCATAAGCACAACAACCAATAGATCAACAATAAGCTGCTTCTCTACAGATAATTCTTTCTCATCATCATAATAAACATCAGCTACAGAGAACACATTCATATCTTTGGGCTGATTCATTGATTTGCATACATCAAAACGGACCACTTCGTTGTTCATCCGAAATAAAAGCTCATTAGCTCTTAAATCAATAAGCACACTTCCTGTTGGAAGGAAAGGACGCCCCAAGATTATGGGAACTTCAGAATCCACCTCGCAATCCAAAATAACAAAGTCTACAGGAAAAATGAAGGTGGAAACCTTCACCAATACATCATATAAGATACCAACAGGTCATTTTACTGACCTATCTGCCATCACAAGCCGCATATTGGTTGGTGTAGGATCACCCAACCCCAACTTTCTGTAAATAGATAGCGGCATCAAATTGATGCTATCTCCCAAATCGCACAATGCCTTAGCAAAATCCAAAGATCCAACTGTGCAAGGAATAGTGAAAGCACCAGGATCTGCCTTCTTCTGAACTAATGATCTTGTAGCGATTGCACTGCAATGATGAACATTATCTGCTAGCTCATAGCTTGCTACCTGCTTCTTTGTCAAAAGGTCCTTCATGAATTTTGCGTACCCAGGCATCTGTTCCAGCGCCTCCACCAAAGGAACATTAATAGTCAGCTGCTTCAACATAGTCATAAATTTACTGAACCTGGTGTCATCAGCTTTCTTCTTCAGTCTCTGAGGAAAAGGTGGTGGTGGAAGGGGAATACTTTTCTCCACCACTTTTTTTTAGCATGCTTCTGATTATCAATCTTTTCAGGCTGGTGACGTCTAGGTGTAGTTTCATGAACGTTCTCATTCTGATTTTCAGCTTCTATAGAAGCATCATCTGCTTTAATCACATTCTCGTCTATATTATCAACCACCTGCTTGCCTTTAGACGGATTTTCAAACACTTTACCACTCCGAGTAGTAATAGCCATACATGATCCATCATTCCTTGGATTTTGCACAGTGTCACTAGGTAAAGTGCTAGCCTTTCTTTGATTGAATGCCGCTGAAAGTTCACTCAGTTGTTGTTCTAGCTATTTTATTGAAGTGGAATGCGAGTCAACCAATTGAGTTATTGATGACAAATCATTCTTTACCTCATTTACTCCCGTATTTGTTGCCTCCACTCCTTTCAACAACATAGCCATCATATCTTTCATGGACATCTTCCCTGAGCCAGACGCCGCAGCCTCACGATTTCCAGGAGGAACATACAAACCACTCCTGTCAGTCTTATTCTTCCAGCTCCCAAGCTCGTGGTCCTTGTATCCAGATTTTTCATAGTAGTTCCGACCTTGGTTTCCTTGGTCATTGCCTCGAAAACCCCCTGATTATTCAAGTAATTCGCTTTCTCATCAGAGTCAGAGTCATTTCTTCCCTGTGATACAACGACTTTGACCTTCTCTGTCTTCCCTGATAATAAATGCTTGGTAATAAGATCCATCTACATTTTCATCTGAGCCATATCCTGGTCACGTTCCTCTTGTCTTTGCCTCTGTTCTTCTGTCATGCCAATAGATACAGTAGGGCTTGCTATCTTAGAATCCCTGGTATGCCAAGCTTTGCTCTGCTTTGTCATACGATCCAGCATATCACTTGCCTCAATAAAAGTAAGGTCCATGAATGACCCACCTACAACATTATCATCTACTGGCTTTGTCACCGAGTTCAAAGCCCTATATAATATTTCCATCAAGAGGATATTGGTCATCTGATGATTTGGGCACCGCATAAGCTTCTTCTTGAACCTCTCCCATGTTTCGTGGAGAGCTTCAGTTGGAATCTGTCGAAAATTGCTGATCTCATCTTTTAATTGTGCTCTCTTGGATGGAGGAAAGAATCTTTCTAGGAAAGCGTATTTCAGTTGCCTCCAATTAGTAATAGAATCAGGAGTTAGCCCGTTCAACCATAGAGTTGCCTCTCCAGATAGAGACAATGGAAATAAGCGCAACCGGATTGAATTTTGTACAACTCCAGGATTGTCAAACGACTTGCATGTTGAAATATAATTGATCAGATGCATATTCGGATCATCGCCTGCAAGTCCACCAAATAACCCCTTGAGCTGCAATAACTGAATCATGGTGCTAGTGATATTGAACTTGGCTCCAGGTGCCAAGGGCGGAGGAATAATATCCCCTGTGGCACCAGCTCCATCTAGATCATCATCATCATCATCAAAAGGAACCTATACAGCTCGGCGTTCAGGTCGCATTCTAGCTTGATGATCTCTCCTGTGTACAGGTGTCGCCACCTCATCAGTACACCTAGGATTAAATAACTCATCATCACCCAAGTCCTCATCATCAGGATTTGTTGCCCGACCTGGGTTGTCAATATTCTATTGATGCACTTGCGCAGCTGCCAATGCAGCTAGTCTATCCTGCTCCTGTTGAGCAACCCTTCTTTCAATGTCCCATTGTGAATCCATTCTGCCAATAAGATGTGGTTCAGGATTGATAGGTAATAACGGTTGACCTGAACTTCGAGTGTTTGGCATGCACTCAAACAAACCTGAATAAAACAAAAACAACAACTAAAAGTAAAATTCAAGAATCTTTGACCAAAGGGTCTAATAACTATCACAAACTTAGTTGACAACCGTATTCCTTGACAACGACGCCAAAATTTGATAACGCCCAAACTACAACTCTCGTTAGAAAGTGTAAGCGGTCGATGTCAAATATAGAACCCAACTGGGTTGGGTGTCAAATCCCACAGGGAATACTTGGTCACTAAGTGTTGCAACTATTAGTAGACTGTTGATTGAAAATTCCACGGAAAGGGGGGATTTGATGATGGTGTGAACTAATAATATTGAAGTAACAACGGAATGCTTTGTTTAGTAAGATTTAATCACAGAGAATAATAAGTTAGGGTTATGTCCACCTTATGAGTTCTATGTATCTATTAACTATGAGTAATGCGGAATTTAGACATGCATGCACTTATAGAGATTCGTATTCTAATGGTAAATCCTAGTGTTTCTCAACCATCAAGGATTATTTCACTTTAACTCTCTCGAGCCTAAAGTGTATAACTAACGGTACAAATTCTCCAAGAAGTTAATCCGGTTAAGGCATTAACGTGTAAACAGGGGTTGGTAGCCCTATTTCCTTGTCATACTCTCTTTTCCAGACATGTAACTTTTCTCTCGAACAAGTTAATGTTATACTGGCATATTCCCTCTGTTTGCAACCATGAGAGTTTAATTAAAACGAAGAGAGTAATGATATAAGTAGCATACACATCAAGAATTCACAAACTCATAGCAATAGATAGTATCTCACAAGGTTTCCATAACCCTAACAGAGAAGTTTAGCTACTCATGATTACAACAGAAATCACAATAGACATAATCATCATACCACAACCTAGAATAATCTTCGCGATGGGATGATTCTAACGTCAAAGAGGAGATTGACGTTTTCTTCTCTTTCTGTTCCCAAGTGTAGCCGTGTTTCTTAATTCTAAACTTACAGAATCTGTAATGTGAATAATGAAAAGTGTTGAATAATATTGATCGAATGACTCCTCAAAAATTCAGCAAATAAGGTTTTTATAACATCCTTGTCCTACTAAGTTACTGCTGCACCCCTAAGTATTTAAAAATACTGCTTTTGCCCGGGACAAATTCGCCATGCGTCACATTCAGTCCATAAGCTTCCAAAAGCTGCCTTCCCTCTTATGTGAAGTTTTCCTTTACCACCCAAAGGTCTACAAAGTGCTGAAATCTTCATCATTAATACCTGAAAACATGCTAATCACATAGGTTAGCTCACTTATAGGAAAATGGACTAAAAGTGCAGGAATTATATATTTTATCCTCCAAACTTAGCCTAAAATATGGGTAAATTATGGTTCTTAGGGGTATAAATACGCCCAACATCAGGTAACTTATAAGAAAACCAGGGGTAGTGTGGCTAAGGTCAAGATGCAAATTGACCTCACCAAGCCAAGGCCTTAACATGTTTGGCTGGGATATGATAATGATAAACATGGTGATGGGAGATGGAAAACCATTCTGTATGAAGAGGTCGCTGAGTATTGTTCATATTGCAAACATCAAGGGCATGCTGCTAGATCTTGTGTTGTCAAAGGTAAAAATGAGATGGCTAGGCAAAAACTGGTGGAGGAGCATCAGTGTAATGGTAAAGAGATTGATGAATCTCAAATAGGTCAAAGGATGCAGAAGCCACCTGATACAATGCAGCAACAAAATGCAGATAAAGGCTAGACATATATTAATCAGTGGCAGAACCAAAAATAGAGTGGTAAGGATAACTAAAGAATGATGTTCAAGCCTAGGTCTCCAAATAAGTATTCATGGGGTCACTAGGATAAGTCTGCTCCATCCACATCAAATGCATTTACAGCTCTTCAATAAAATATTGAGGCCACAACTGTTTGTCTAGGCAATAATGAGGGTGGGTCCATGTCATTACCACAATAACTAGAGGAGTTTGACAATTGAAGGAAACATAACCAAGCAATAGTTGAAAATGGTGACAAGAGCTTGTTACCTGATCCTAATAAGGAGAACCATCTAGATAGATCTGAAAAAACTATAATGCCTGATGAGGGTATGAGTCCTATAGTGGTATCATACCCTGAGATAGTGTTCCTTGACCAGCTGCAAGATCAATTCCCTGGTGAGGAAATAAAAATTAGTGGTGATTCTTCTGTAATGTTATATGAGTCTTCCCTTAGTTCTGAACAGGTTCAGGATTAACCTAATGCCAATTAGATATATCCCTAGAGGTTTCTCCAGGACCTTTATGATGAGTATAGATTAATACACTCTGAGGATGATAGAAATGAGTACAACTTGGGTCATTTGGAGAAGATTAAAGAAATTGTGACTGAAGTATTTGATCCTGGAGATCAAAAGGAGTTTGCAAAAAAAGTGATTCAATTTGCTATGCAGCATGGGTTATCTCCCAGGGGATCTATAATCAAGTTTAGAAAAGGGCCCAAACACACTGTAGCTAACTTGAATGGGCACACAGGTAGACCTCTTACCAGGTCTCATTCTCGTAAAATAGTCAAATGGTCAGTTATCTTATGCATGGGGTATATTTACCCAAGGTGTTCTAGAAAGACTTTAATATCTCACTAACATTCACCATATCTCTTTGATTGCAATCCTAGAACTTTCTCCAGCAATATTCATCTTGAAATAGCCAAAAGGAAACTTAATATAGAGCATTCCCTATGCAACTCTAATAACAAAATTTGGATCTTTTGGTCCCTGGATATCTCTTGTGATATCATTGCTATTGATGAACTATAGATTACATTCTCAATTACACATTTTACTTTGCATCAATCCTATCTGATGACTTTTGTTTATGCTAAGTACAGAGATACATTAAGAAGGCCTTCGTAGAGCAAGCTGGTTCAATTTTCTACAACAACTTTACCTTGGTGCACTATTGGAGATTTCAATGTGATTACTGAAGTTAGTGAAAATATGGGAGGCATCCCTTATGATATGAGTAAGAACTTCGAATTCTTGGGGGTGATTGATGCTTGTGGTTTGACTGATCTAGGATTTAATGTTCCTAAGTTTTCTTGGTCCAATCTAAGAGGCATTCAATTTAGAATATGCAAAATATTGGATAGAGCAATGGTATCAGATGCTTGGTTGACAAAAATACCAATGATTAACATTACTCACCTGTCTTTTGTGGGTTTTGATCACTGTCCTTTGTTTTAGAAATACAAGAAATGGTGGAAGAACACACTCAATATTTCAAATTCCTAGATTGTTGGGTGGAGCATCACACATTCCTTACCACTGTGGAGACTTGCTGGAAAAAACCCTGTGAGGAAGCACCCATGTGGAAATTTCAGCAAAAAATGAAAAAACTAACTTCTACTCTAAGTAAGTGGTCTAAGGAGGTTTTTGGTGAAGAAAACTTACAAGAGCCCTGCTCTGTTCATTCTAGGGGCTGCAGTTTTATCAAGAGCCCTCAACAACTTACACCACTAACCTCAGTATTATGGTTTTCACATGGATTAGAAAAGACCCCAAATTAATCATCTCATCTTTGAAGATGATATCATCATCTTTACTACTGGCAGAAGAAACACTCTTAGACTGATTATGAAGACATTGACTTCTTAAAAAATAGTTTCTGGCCAACTGATCAATAAGAACAAGAGTTATTTCATGCTGCCAGATCAAGATTTTCCTTCCACAGTCTCAAGGATTAAACAAGAAACTAGATTTCAGAAAAAACACAACCCCATTACATACCTTAGTTGTTTCATTTATATTGGCAGACAAAAAATCAATCACTATGCTGGACTGGTTAGCAATATGGCTTCAAGAATTGCAGGATGGCATTCTAAATTACTTAGTTATGGACGTAGAATTTTGCTAATTAAATACGTTCTACAGTCTATGCCTATTAATATTCTTTCTGCATGCATACCTCCAAAGTCTATTATAAAATAACTCATGTGTTTGTTTGTTGATTACTTTTGGGGTTGGAAGGACAACAAGAAGAAGTATCACTGGGCTTCCTAGAAGGAGCTATGTTTTCTAGCTACAGAAGATGGTATTGGTATTAGACACATTGCTGATACATGTAAGGCTCTATAATTGAAACAATGGTGGATATTCAGAAGAAGAAGCACCCTTTTAGGGAATTTTTTACTAACCAAGTACTGCAAGAGAGTGAATGCTATTGTCAGGAAAAAGTCCACTGGATAATCTCTGGTATGGAAAACTATGATGAAGAACAAGAAGGAAGATGAACAACATATTTTATGGAGAATCAAGTCAGGTACTTGTCATTTTTTGTGGGATAACTGGTCTGGTTTGGGAGCACTACATAGTTACAAAACTGATGGTGTAAGGTCAAGTAATGCTAAAGTGTCAGCCTTCCTAGTTGATAGTGAGTGGAATATTTAGAAGTTGTCTACTATTCTTCCCCCTTATGTACTGCATATTTCCTTAGAACTTCAATCCAATATCAGAAGGGGATTCCTGACTTCCCAATATAGACTATAAATCTAAGTGGTGAATTCAGCTGTTCATCTGCCTGGGAATTGACTAGAGAGCACATAGAGATAACACTGCTGAATAGTTATATTTGGTGTAACTTGACCGCATTCAAATTCTATTTTCTTACATCGAGAGCTCTAAGAATGAAACTACCTACCAATGAGAGGCTTAGTCACTTTGGTATAGCCCTTGTCAGTTATGGTTGTTGTGCTAACTCTGGTTGGGACAATATTCCTCACACCTTTGTTAAGGGTCCCTTTGCAAATCATATATGGAAGTATTTCTCATCAACTATAGAAATTCCTCATGTCTCTACATCAATTAAGAATCTGCTGATGAATGATGGAAAATGAGAGCATCCAATAGAGCTCATAAATTAGTGCTTCAGGCTCTTCCAATTATCATTTGCTGGAACCTGTAGAAGAACAAATGTGCTATTACATATGGTGATAAACAGCCCCAATTAGCCAGATTCAAATTTCTATTTTACAAAGATATTTCCCTTCTACTAAACAATACATTTACTTACATCCACTAGCCTTCTAGATGTTCCAACCTGGCAATTTATGTGGAGAATTGTAGACAAGGGACAAAAGTCACCACTGTATATTGGACTAATCCACCAACTCCAATGGTTAAGTTAAACTCTAATGGTAGTTCTCTCACTAATCCTGGAAGGATTGGTGCAGGGGGGTTATTAGAGATAACAATGGTGATCTCATTTATGCATATCCTACTCCTTTGGGACAGGGGACTAATAACCAAATAGAGGTGAAAGCTGCTATATAGAGCCTATCTTGGTGTTTGGGCAATGGTATTCAGCAACTGATGATGGAAGTGGATTCTAAATTTTTGTTTAGATGGATAAGGAAACAACTAACAATACCTTGGCACCTGGAACTCCTTGTGGAGTCCTTGCTAAAGATCATTGCACAACTTCAGCTTTGTATTTGTAGACATGTATACAGAGAAGCTAACTTTGTAGTAGATGCACTATGAAATGTGAGCCACCATTTTGACCAGCCACAACATTATTTCCATAGTTGTCAGTTAACATCAGCTGTAGCAGGATATTTTAAGCTAGATAAAATGGGCATGCCAAGCTTCAGGAGAAGGAAGGTAAGCAAGCTACATAATCCACCCTAGTGCATGGTAGGAACTGGGAAGAAGACATAAGCATGTCATATTATTTTTAGCGTACTGGTATATAGTAAAATATTTTATTCTCATTCTTTATACATTGTTACACAAATTGAGGTCAGGTTTATGCTCCCCTCTATGTACAATTTCCTTTGTGGTTAAATGTAAAGCCTGGGGGTGTTGCTCAGCCCCTAAAAGTTTTTCTTAAAAAAAATATCTTGATCAAAAATATGGCACGCTTCACATAAATGATAAAAACTCTACGTAACGAGGCTTGTTTGACTCCCTAGGACGCTTTAAAACCTTAGGCTCTGATGCCAAGTTTGTAATACCCTGGAAGTACCCCCTGGATGTCACACAGTGCTTAGGACTATGAATAGCTCCAATCTAACCCATGATATCTATTTAAATCAGAACTTATATGTAAAGTGAACTAACATATATAGAAACTGAAGGTAAACAAACCCATATCTTTATGTAAATCTTTAACTCTGGAAAGCCTTAAACAAGCTCTTTGAACTTAGAGCATATACAGTCTGACAAGCCTTTACTACTAACTAGAAAGCCATTGGGAAAGACCCCAGATGACTCAAACAGAAAAAAAAATCAAGGATTTAAATAACTTTTAACCATAAACACGAGTCTAATCATCTGGGTCCCCAAAATAGGAGGACTTACCAACAGTTGGGATGCAGGAGATATTGCCCGTGATCAGTTGCACTGCTAGAAACGAGCACCAGAACTTACATTATAAGATAATGTAACACATAGACATGTATGTGGGTCAGTACTTCTAGAATGTATTGAGTATGTGGGGGTGAATGCATAAGTAAAATAAGAACTGAATATACATATATATGTACACTTTCAATGATGCATTCTAAGTGTAAATAACACCTTATACTTGAGTAAAACTAAAGACTACAAAATCATAAAACATGGATAATGAAACATGTGAATAATCTTAGTGAGTTATGATGCTTAGTTTCTAAAATCTTGACTTCTATTCTTTCTTATGGGAGATTCTTCTAACCGACATAAACCATGTGAGCTACCATGGAGTCCAATGTCTTACCCATGTTGGGGAAATTTTTACTACCCTTGTCATCAGAATAGAACCTTAACTTAAGTGATCACTATACTTAATCCATATTGGGAAAAAGCTTAACTTAAGGTGGCTTGTAGTTTCCAGGAATTTAGGATACGTTCATCCGCATTCCCTTCTCGGTGCTAAATACTACTCCCATATTAGATATATATACATATATACTTATGAAATCCACCTTAAAATATCATAAGGGTTTATAGAAGTAAAACCACTTATGCTTTTCTTTACCTTAAATCATAATCAATATAAACATTTGTGGATTTCATGTCTTATCTTTAGATCAAGGGATTAAACTTTCTTGAATCATGCTATATTGCATATGAATGGAGTTTAAAAGCATAAAATTTATTATAAACTCAATACTTTTTCTTAAATTTTGAAGCCCTTACTTTCTTTCATAGCACTCGTGACAAAATATCAGGATCAATACCTATATAGAAATCTTTCATCAGAATCCAAATCAAAGTAATAAAATTCAAATCACAATATCATTACTAAAGTTCAAAACATGGATGGATGTAACCTTCATGCATCTTTAACATTTAAATCGCAAGATGTGGGTATACTTCAATATAAAAGAGTTTGAGGGATGAACCCTAAAGTAAAACATGTAATTCAACCTTAAAAATCATACTTTTTGGGCACAAGCATGGATGAAACCTATTTCAAAACCCCACATACTTGGGATTACTTAGCTTGTGAAGAGAACTTGAACTTTAAGGCTTGAGAGATGAATTGGTGAGGCAACCCTAATATTGTTGTTCTTGAAGATGGTGGAGAAAAGATGTTAATTTACAAAAAGTGTGAGAAAAATAACACCTATCTTGGGTATAGGTCGTGTGTTGGGAGTTATAAGTAGGGAAAAGACCAAAAATCCCCTTAACTGAAATTATAGAAATTGACCGTCAGTCATCACGAGTCAAATTTATGACTCATTAGATGAGGATATTATTGGACAAGTAACTCATAAGCTTGGAAGTGGCAAATATAGCACACAATGGTCAACATACGAGTGGTAGATTATGACTCGTTACATATCCATACCACTTGAAGCAACCCTTCATGGCTTGGAGATAAACATAAGGAACCCATAAGGATGAACGCGTGACTTCTCTTTATACTACTCATAACATGCAATGACAATTTCTAGGTTCAAATCATATCTACAACAAACTTCAATTACTCCTTACTGTCATAATTATGATTTACAACATATGACTCGTAAGGTGTATATACAATTTAAGAAGATGAGTCGTATGTTGAACAGTGGCTTTCAGACATGGGGTATTACATCAAAAAAACATAAAATTCAAGACAAAGAACTAGCAATGAACATATCTCAAGCTAATTGTCCTAGTTTTATCCCCTTATTCTTAACTTAGTCTTTTGACTCCAAACTCACAATAAACACGCCTTAAACACTAAAAATACATGTCTTAAAAATTAGATTCTTATTAATGTCATTAAGAACTCAATAATCACAAGAGAAACCATCAAAACAAGGCTAGTTAAGGTCGGATAATAGGTCTTAGGTGCATAAATCCACCTAAGATCACACCCTACACTTAAAAGCTTTGTTCGTCCTCAAATAACTCTTTACTATAAGCATCATCATCAGAGAAGACTCAACACTTCTAAAAAGACAAGACATTTAAGACAGTACTACAATGACTACACATATAAAGAGTTTTATACACAAGCATGTCCTATACAATTAAGAACTCAAGAATACTAATTCAAAAACATCCTAACCTCAAGATTTGACTCACCAAGTTGGCAAACTCATGTACATTACTCAATCACAGAGATCATATAAATCACCTAACAATCATCAAACATGTGTCCTCACCACAAGAAAGTTACCGATATTCAATCACATAGATGCATTTATCACAAGAACGGGTACAAGAATCAAATTAGGCTCACTCTCACAAAGAATTCACAATTTACATAAGATGAACCATAGGCTTACCCTTAGTGTAGTACTGAAATAATATCAAAATGTTAAGGCTTAGATCAATAGGACTTTATAGGTTGTAATGCAGGTTAAGGGATAGGTAGGAACTATTTAGTCCAAGAATAGTGACTATCTTCCTTAAGCGCTTTAATACATTACATTATACATTAATATATCTATATTAACAACCATTTCACCACTTCTATCTACACACTTCTCTTGTTTTATCCTATCTTATTAAGCTTATTCAAAGACACCATGGATGAGAGTATTTTTATTCAATACATTATTCAATTTGAACAATCTTCAGTCTTTTCATTACGCAACTCCTAACCTCAACACATATTGATTTTCAACACCAATTGCTACTTCTTGAGGTCTCAATTTAACCTCTTTTCATCTTTTTTTTTCACTTCTTAGCTCATTAAGTTTTTCACTAAAACGCTTAGGAGCTTTGGATTAAATTAAGGCCAAACAAATAAAAGGAAATAGGCTACATATAAGGCTAACAAAGAATAAGCTAATGGCTCAACAACACTCACTAGGATTATGCACAAGGGTAGGTCACACAAAGGGTATGAAACATGGCTATCAAGGAAATGCCTATATTATCTCCTAAACGCACACTCTTTATTTCTCTTTGCACACACACTAGGTAAGTTCTAGACATCAAATGCAATTAGGAATACAAAAATACCTGAGACCACATATGGCACATGCTCAAATCAAGTAGGATCTTGATATACTCTCAACCAAGTAATCACATGAATTCAACATTAAGTAAATAAAGTACAAGAGTTATAAAATAGAGCCTACGAGTCTCAAAAGTAGTATCTCAAACATTCAACATGCTTACATATACTCACAACTTGCATTATGTAACCACACATAGCACCAACTAGAACATCTCACTTATCCCTACACAAAAAAATATAAATTTACTCCAAAAATGAAAAAGAGATACTAGGTTTAAAGGACGCCCCCGTGGAAAAGAATAACAATAGGGTGTGTAAAGTGTGTATCTAGACTAACCCAACTAAACTAAAAACTAAGAATTAAAAAGAAAATATTCTTTGTAATTTTTTATTTTTTTTGGATTTAACCTAAAAACCTAGAAAACAACTAAGACATGAGACCCTATAACATCCCTTCACCTAAAACCATGGGAATTTCCCCAACCTATACTTAAAAACTCACTTTTTTCCCTAAGTAAACTTAAAAGTAAGGATAGAAATACTCCCTAAGGCCTTTAGTCCTATCTAGTAGCATCATTATACTTCAAGAGGGTCAGGGACCCCATACCCAATCTTTGCCAGGCTCCGTAGCTTCGGTCTCCAGTACTTATACTTCCTATAAACATGTGACACAACAAAAACAAAAACTATGTAAGTTAAAAACTAAAATAACGAGAAATAAAATACCTACCCTAACTTAGGCTACCTTTCAAGAAGCACCTGATTTAGTGTCACTACACAGCCCAACATCATAACTCAATCATTTTCCTTCCTCTTCTTTCTCCTACTTGGAGGCCATCATCTCACTCGTTTTTGACCTCTTGAGTTTGAACTCTCAAAGTCAACAACTTTCTCAACACTATCCTTTTTAGGCTTGTCAATCATCATTATTTCAGTCTTAGGTAATTGTGGCTTGAGCAACTCAATGAGGAATTCCAAAGAGGTCTTTGGTGGATTAGGCTCCATCACACTATTATCCACTTTCACGACCATAATCATGCATAAATCTTTGTAATGGGATAGTGTGTTAAGTGGCTTATAAATTTTGAAAATCATCTCTTCATCATCCAATCTCATTGTGAGTGTGCCCTCTCTCACATCTGTTAATGCTCATCCAATCACAAAAAGTGAACGTCCTATGTAACACCCCAAGTCTGTATCTTGGATGCTACATAGTGCTAATGACCTAGAAGGACCACCAGCTAACCCATGACTTTTACCTGCTGTGAGCATTGAATAATAATAACACTGCAATACTGATATTACAGTAATAAATATGGAAGGTAGGCTAAAATTACTATAAGGTTAATAACTGAAATAAATACTGAATACTAGAAACTGAATACTAAAATATCTGTCCGAAATACTCTAGTCTGAAAGTCTCTAACCATCTGAATTATGGAGTTAATGGGACAAGCCCCCAACTAACCCCGACTACTAAAAGTTGTACTAAAATACTGAAATAATACTCTGTCCTCGAATTACGAAGACTCACCACTAAGTCTGCAACTGCTAGACTGGGCTTCTAAGTAGAGTCAGGATGCCATGCTTTTGAACCTATAATATAAGACGTCATAACGCAAAAGAAAAGTATGTATCAGTACTTTGAATGTACTGGTATGCTAAGTGAGGTAGGCTGATATGCATGGGTTCATATGCATGAACAGTAACTGACTGAATGACGTGAACATAACTAAATAAGAGTACATATATGAATATATAAACTATAACTGAGATCATGTCAATGCTGATTACTGAGTTCTAGTACTGATACTGTACTACTTATAACTAAGTGACTATTTCTAATAGTCCGAATTGATAACTAGCTATTTTGGACGTATCTGATTCTGTTGAACTGAACTAAGTTCTATACTGAGCTGGGTGACTATATCTGACAGTCCTAATTCTATAGAACCAAACCAAGTTCTCTACTGACACTAAAACAGAAACTGTAGGAGGTGATAATGTAATTGACATACCCCTCTATGAATGGATTAGGGTCCAACTTGTGACCCCAGTTGTAAGGGTGTCAGTACCGTGCCATGGGTAAAGACAATCTGTGAGTTAACTCTCTCTAATAGAAAGCTCTTTCGTCAACCCTCGCTGGTAGGAAAACTCGTATGAGATATATCAACCCTAGTCTGCCAGGAAGATATCTCAATCTATGCTGGTTATGTAGTTCTGTAATGCAGTGATTGCTACTAAGGATCAAACCCTATACTAGCAGGAATGCCCACATCCCTGGGTTCGCTCGGTGCTGAATTCTACTCCCATCTGAATAGAAACTGAACTGATTTCTAGTCCATATTAGGCTTGACTGAACTGTTACTAATTGTACTGTCTAACTGAACTGAACTGAACAAAATTCGCTGAGTTCCTCTAACTAATAGAATACTACTGAATCAAGTTAACTGGCTGAGTTTATTGAATTTTGGTCTAAATACTGAACTGAGACTGTGATTGATTATTGAGTACTACTATTTGTAACACTATTGAGACTGTTCTATAACTACTGTATCTCTAGGTAAATAGCTAAATTTTTGGGTATTGAGTACCCCCAAGACTCAATAGCATGAAAAGTAAAGCATAGAGTAAACTTAAAAAGCATAACATTGTGCACTGGTTCATAACTCATCCATAAAGACATTTTATCAAACACCTGTAAGGTATAGGTTTACTCATATACTAACATGCCATGAATTATTCCCTATTTAACTCATATGAGAATTTTAACAAGCACTTGGGGAGCACGACTATGGACATGATACTAAAACATGTAGGCATCATAAAATAGATTCCCAAATTCATAAATTCAATGGCTTTAACATGAATTCACATGATACTACACATATAATAATCAATTCCACATGAAACTTCTAATAGACAGTGGATTAGAAACCCAATTAACATTATAATCATGAATATACTTAAATCCCATCATGGGAATCATGGAGTCAATCTACTTGAAGTTTAAAAGAGTTTCTTAGAATCCAAGGGTGAAAGAAACCCTTAGATGAACACTTCACATACCTTGGTACTTGAATTGACTAAGGTTGATGGTGAGTTCTTGAATCTTGAACCTTGGATTAGAAGTCCTAGGATTTTATTTCTTGAGTAATTTTGAGAATAGTGAATGGATTTTGCCTCTAAAGTGGCAAAATCTCATGTTTTGAAGGCTGATAGACGTAGCAAAATGACCCAAATAACCCTGAGGACGTGACTTTTTAATGATTGAAAACTTTCCTAGTGACGTACAGACCGATGCGCTATGTCTCTGGGATCGACGCTATGGCTGATGCGCCACATCGAGTCCGCGTTGGTTCACTAAAAATTGCACTAGGATCTGGGAAAAAAATATTCATCGAAGTGATAGGAGATGCGGCACATCGAGATCGCATTGATATACTAGTTTGGACTCCCAAACGTGCTTCATTTGATGTTCAAAAAACCCGACTCTCGTTCGAGAACACCTACTGACATTCCTGATCATGAAGCAACTTAAAGATCAACATTTAATAGTCGTAAGGATCGCAAAATAAGATCGCCAACTATGAAGGATAAAATAACTCTAAGTATAAATACTTAGCTAAAATTTTCTAAGTCTGGGACCCCTACAAGCCTTAAATGACTGAATTAAGCTTAGAATTTTGGGGGGTCTTACAATATCTCCCCGTTGGGAATATTCATCCTCGAATGAGACTGACTAAGATGGGAGAACTGATAGATTGAAAGTACATATTGGACTTGCACATCTGAAGCATGATTTTATTACTAAGACTACTAATATACTGAATTATCATACTGAACATGAATAACTGATGCATGATTTCATAACTGATATTACTGATAAGCTGAGTTCATATACTGAACATGCATACCTGATGCATGAGTACATGACTGAACTAATTAATGAATGCATGACTGAGTATTCAACATTACTTGATACCAAGTTGGTAACTACATCTGAATGTGAAACTGAGTAAATTTAAGGAAAACTGTTACCTTAAGTTGAGTCTGAGTTTACGTAGAATAGGTAAGGATACTTGCTCTGCATATCTTCTCCTGCATCCCAAGTAGCTCCCTTAACGGACTGATTCTGCCAAAGCACTTTGACTAGAGGGACTTCTTTGTTCCTCAGTCTACGAATCTGATAATCAAGGATTTCAACTAGAATTTCCTTATAAGAGAGGTGGTTCTGAACATGTATACCCTATACAGGGACTACGACTACTGGGTCACCTATGAATTTTCTTGGCAAGGAGACATGAAACACTGGGTGCACTAAAGCTAAATCTGTAGGCAATTAAAGCTCGTAAGCTACCTTTTTAAAATGGTGGAGAATTTGATAAGGACAGACATATTCGGGACTGAACTTCCCCTTCTTGCCAAGCCTCTTCACTCCTTTCATAGGAGATATTTTCAAATACACAAAGTCACCAATCTCAAACTCAAGATCTTTTATATGCACGTTAGCCTATGATTTCTGTCGGCTTTGAGTTGTCTTAAGCCTTTCCCCAATCAACTAAACTTTTCTAAGGTATCAAATACCAAACCAGGCCCTACCACTGTGGCCTCACCCATTTTAAACCAGCCAATGGGAGATATAAATCTCCTCTCATAGAGCACCTCAAACAGAGCCATCTAAATGCTGGAATGATAACTTATTATATGCATACTTAATCAAGGGAAAGTGGTCATCCCAACTACCCTTAAAGTCAATGGTACACACTCTTAGCATATCTTCCAAACTCTGAATGGACCTTTCTGCTTGACCATCTTTCTGAGGATGGAAGGCTGTACTAAGGTGAACATGGGTACCAAGACCCTTTTGGAAGGCTTTCCAGAAATGAGAGGTAAATTGGGTACCTCTATTAGAGATGATAGACAATGGAACTTCGTGCAATTTGACCAACTTTATAACATAGAGCTTGGCATAATCCTTGGCTGAATAAGAGGTATGGATTGGTAAAAAATAAGTTGGCTTGGTCATCCTATTTACGATAACCCATATAGAATCATGTTGTTGACGAGTATGAGGCAAACCCATCATAAAGTCCATGTTTACTTCTTCCTATTTCCACGTGGGAATACTGAACTCCTGTATGGACCCACTTGGCTTCTGCTATGCCATCTTAAACTGCTGACATATTGAGCATTTAGGTACCAACTCTGCAATATCTCTTTTCATCCTACTCCACTAATAGACTTCCTGCAAGTCGAGGTACATCTTAGTGGCCCCTGGATAAATAGAGTAGCGTGCACCATGTTCTTCTTCAAGAATCCATTGCCTCAAGTCATCTACACCTAGCACAAATAGCCGATCCTAGCAACACAATACACCATCTCCCCCTTGGGAGAAAACCTCCACTCTCTGATCTCTGACTGACACTTTTAACTTAACTAGATTGGGATCTCTGTCCTGCTTTTCCTATACCTATGACTGCACCTATACACTACCTTCTGCTGAATCGACTAAAAAGATACCTAGTCGGGAAAGTAGATAAACTTCCTTAGCTAAATTCTTCTTATCCTCAATGACATGAGCAACACTACCTATAAACATCCATCAACCACTACATTGGCCTTGCCCAGATGATATAGGACACTCATGCCGTAGTCTTTCAACAACTACAACCACTTTCTTTGATGGAGGTTTAGGTATTTCTAAGAGAACACATACTGAAGGCTCTTATGGTCTGTTAACACATCAACATGTACCTCATGCAAATAGTGCCTCTAAATCTTTAAGACAAATACAATAGCTACTAACTCATGATCATGGGTGGGGTAGTTCTTCTTATTGAGATTAAGCTGTCTAAAGGCATTGTCTATGACCTTACTCTCTGCATCAAAATACACCCCAAACCAACCCTGAAGGCATCACAATATACCATAAACCGATCTGAACCACCTGGTAGAGTCAAAACTAGAGCTATCGTGAGTAGAGTCTTCGACTCCTGAAAACTCTTCTCTAAAGAATCTGACCATTAGAAGTTGACTTTTTTTAAGTCAATCTAGACATGAGAGATGTAATAGATGAAAATGCCTTAACAAACCATCAGTAATAGCCGACCAAGCCTAAGAAACTCCTGATATTTGATGGAGAGATAAGTCTGGGTTAGTTTCTCACTACTTTAGTCTTTTGGGGATCAACTCTAATTCCATCACTAGAATTATATGGCCAAGAAAAGCAACTGACCTTAGCCAAAATTTGCACTTATTGAATTTGGCAAATAGCTGATGGTTTTTGAGAGCCTGTAACAATATTATGAGATGGTCTGCATGATCATGTTTACAATGGGAGTACATAAGAATGTCATCTATGAAAACTATGATGAACATGTCTAAGTACTTCTTGAACATATGGTTCATAAAGTCTATGAAAGCTACTGAGGCATTAGCAAGACCAAAGGACATGACTAGGAATTCGAAGTGATTGTACCGAGTTTTGAAAGCTACTTTCGGAATGTCATATTCTTGGACTCTGAGCTGATGATAGCCTGATCTGAGGTCTATCTTAGAAAAGTAACTGGAACCTTAAAGTTGGTCAAATAAGTCATCGATTCTGGGAAGTGGATACTTATTCTTCACTGTGACTTTATTTAGCTGATGATATTCAATGCACATTCTGAGAGAACCATATTTCTTATGCACGAATAGAACTGGTACACCCAATGGGGATATGTTGGGTCTGATGAATCCCTTATCGAAAAGATCTTTGAACTATTCTTTTAATTCTTTAAGTTCTACTGGAGCTATTCTGTATTGTGGAATAGATATGGACTGAGTATATGGAAGGAGGTCTATTTCAAAGTCAATTTCGCTCTTGGGAGGAACTCTGGGAAGATCTTTGAGAAATACATCTGGGAATTCACATGCTACTGGAACCGACTCAAGACTTGGAGTATCAGAATTGGAATTCTTAACTCAAATGCGATGATAGACACATCGCTTAGATATCGTTTTTCTTGCCCTTAGGTAAGAAACAAGCTGACCCCTAAGTGCTGAGGTACTATCCCTCAATTCTAGGAAAAGTTCATTTGGAAACTGAAATTGGAAAATACTATTTCTGCAGTTAACTAAGTCATAGCATGAATGAAGCCAATCCATGACGAGAATGACATCAAAATCTATCATCTCTAATTCTACTAAGTTTGCTGAAGTGACTTTTTGAAATACCCGGGCTATGATAGATTTGCCCACTAGGATAGAGACTGAGAAAGGCTCTTCTATAATTTTAGGACTGACTCTAAAGTCAACAACTATATTAGGAGTTACAAAGGAAAAAGAAGCTCCTAGATTTAGCAAAGCATAAACATACAAATGATAAACTTGTAGCATACCAGTGACCACATCAGGAGAACTCTCCTTATCCTGTTGAGACTAAACTGCATAGATTTGGTTTGGCCATTGCCCACTGGTGGCACTGGACGTGGCACCCTATTGATTCAAGCGACCAGGCTGAGCTAGGGGACGATTATGCTGACTCTGCAAACTCACCTGAGGATACTGTCTGGCCCTATGTCCTGGCTTGCCATATCCAAAACATACATCACTACCAGCTCTATAGACACCCTAATGGTTTTTATCACACTTCTGGCAAAGAGGATTTATTCGGGCACTGCTAACACTACCCTGGGGTTTAGGACCTTATGCTCTATCTCTATTGCTTTCTTGAATTTTGGTACTGGAGCACTGACTGAAGACGAAGCTGGAACTGAAGATTTTGGGAAGAAATAAGAATGATTCCCACCCTTTGACTTAGACTGAGTGAAGTTGAAGCTACCTATTCTAGATCTCTTGTTCTCCCTTTCTTTCTTTTTATTCTTAGTCTCCTTTTTCTACTGAGCGTGGACCATGAGCCTGGATATGTCCATCTCCTTAATCAATATTATGGTCCTACACTCCTTGACCACATTATTGAACATACTAGAAATAAACTTACTCATCTTAGATCTGCTATCTGCTACCACATGAGGGCTATATTTAGCTAACTGAGAAAACTTTAGAGAATAATCTTGTACTATCATGTTCCTCTGCTTCATATTAATAACCTCTAAAACCTTTGCTTCCTTCAACTCTAGCGGGAAGAACCTTTCCAAAAAATCAATAGCAAACTTCTCCCATTCTATAGGTCCTGCATTTGTATGCCTCTCTATTTTCTACTACTTAAACCATGAGTGAGCGACATCTTGTAACTGATATGCGGCTAACTCAGCACTCTCACTAGTAGTCACCCCATAATATCTATAGCCTTATACACCTTATCAAGAAATTCCTGTGGGTCCTCATCTGACTTTGACCTAGTAAAAGAGGGAGGGTTCATTTGGGTAAAGCCCCAAATCCTAGATGCAACAGTATTGGCCACTAGGTTAACCAGAATAGCAGCTGGGCGTTCATTCTGGGCTGCCACAAAATGATCTAGGGTGGTAAAAGCTGCTCTAAATTCTGCGTGGGAGATATGCTCATTCAGAGGGTCTAAATGGACGGGCTGATGTGCTGGCTGGTCTCCTATTCTTTTTCCCTTAGTCCTTTTTAGAGGCATGTTCTTTAAATAGAAGGGGAAAGGATTAGACTAAGAGTTTATCTGGATCTCATGCTCACTTGCATGACATGAATACTGAAAGAAGGGAAACGTTTCCTAAGACATCTAATAGCCCTCTGTCCATAAGTATGGCGCACAACACACCAATGCACAAGACTACTAAATGCGGCTTTCAGACTTTCTAGGACTCTATTAAACCTTAGGCTCTAATACCAAGTTTTTAACGCCCTGAGTCTTTACCCCAGATGATACATGGTACTAATGAACCCGAAGGACCACCAGCTAACCCATGAATGGTACCTGCTTTGAGCACTGAATAATATAATACTACAATACTGATATTACTGAAATAAATACGGAAGGTAGGCTAAAATCTCCATAAGGTTCATAACTAAAAACAAATACTGAATACTGGAAACTGAATACTGAAATATCTATCTGAAATACTCTAGTTTGAAAGGCTCTAACTATCTGAATTATGGAGTTGATGGGAAAAGCCCCCAACTAACCCCGACTACTAAAAGCTGTACTAAAATACCAAAATAATACTCTGTCCTCAAACTATAAGGACTCACCACTAATTCAGCTGCTAATAGACTAGGCTGCTAAGTATGGTCAGGAGTCCGTGTGTCTGAACCTATGATTAAGACATCATAGCGCAAAATAAAACTATGTGTCTATACTTTGAATGTACTTTATGCTAAGTGAGGTAGGTTGATATGATTGGGTTCATATGCATGAATAATAACTGCCTGAATGATGTGAACATAACTAAATAAGAGTACATACATAAATACATAAACTGTAACTGAGATCATGTCAACACTGGTTACTGAGTTCTGAATACTGATCAACTGATATCTAAGTTTACTGGTACTATAATACTAAAAATTGAGGTACTATTTTTGAAAGTCCTGATTGATAACTGGGTGACTTTTTTTGACATCCCTAATTTTGTTGAATTGAACTAAGTTCTACACTGAGCTGGGTGACTGTATTTGACAGTCCTGATTCTGTAGAACCAAACTAAGATCTATACTAAGACTGAAACTAAAATTGAAACTGTGGGAGGTAATCAAATTACCGACATGCCCCTCTTTGAATGGATTAGGGTCCAACTTGTAACCCCAATTGCAAGGGTGTCAATATCATGCCACGGGTAAAGACAAGATATGAGTTAAATCTCTCTGACAGGAAGCTCTTTTGTCAACCCTTACTGGTAGGAAAACTCATATGAGATGTATCAACCTTAGTCTAGTAGGAAGATATCTCAACCAATGCTTGCTATGTAGTTTTGTAACACAGGGATTTCTACTAAGGATCAAACCCTATATTGACAGGAATGCCCCCATCCCTGGGTTCACTCGGTACTGAATCCTACTCCCAATTGAATAGACACTGAACTACTTTCTAGTCCATACTAGGCTTAACTGAACTATTACTGAACGTACAGTCTAACTGAACTAAATTGAATTCACTGGGTTTCAATAAATGATGGAATACTACTGAATCTGGTTAACTGATTGAGTTCACTGAATGTTGGACTGAATAATGAACTGAGACTGTGACTGATTACTGAGTACTACTGTTCGTAACACTGCTGAAACTGTTTTGTAACTACTATGGCTCTAGGTAAATATCTAAACTTTTGGTTATTGAATACCCCTAGGACTCAATAGCATGAAAAGTAAAGAATAGAGTAAACTTGAAAAGCATAACACTATGTATTGGTTCATAACTCATCCATAGAGACATTTTATCAAACACCTATAAGGTATAAGTTTACACATATACTAAAATGCCATGAATTCTTCTCCATTTAACTCAGATGAGCATTTTAACAAACACTTGGGTAACACAACTATGCACATGATACTAAAACAACACGTAGGCATCATAACATAAATTCCCAAATTCATAAATTAAATGGATTTAACATGAATTCACATGATACTATACACATAATAATCAATTCCACATATAACTTGTAATAGACCTCAGATATGAAACCCAATTAATATTATAATCATGAATACACTTAAATCTAATCATGGGAATCATGAAATCAATCTACTTGAGGTTTAAAAGATTTTCTTGGAATCCAAGGGTGAAAGAAACCCTTGGATAAACACTTCACATTCCTTGGTACTTGAATTGACTAATTTATGGTGAGGTCTTGAACCTTGAACTTTGAATTAGAAGCCCTAGAGTTTTGTTTCTTGAGTTTTGTTTTGGGGGCTGATAGATATGGAAAAATAACCCAAATACCCCTGAGGATATGGCTTTTTAATGACGGAAAAATGGTCTAGCAATGTGCAGACCGATGCACCACGTTAAAAGGATCGACTCTATGGCTAATGTACCACATTGAGTCCACGTCGGTTCACTAAAAATTGCACTGAGAGTTGGGAGAAAAATATTCATCGACGCGATAGGCGATATGGTGCATCAAAATTGCATTGATACACTTGTTTGGACTCCTAAACGTGCTTTAAACGATGTTCAAAAATCTCAAACTCATCCGAGAACACCTACTGACATTCTTAATCATGAAGCAACTTAAAGATCAACATTTAATGGTCGTAAGGATCGCGAAATAAGATCACCAACTATGAAGGCTAAAATAACTCTAAGTAGGAATACTTATCTAAAATTTTCTAAGTCTGGTACCCCTTAACAAGCTTCAAAGGACTAAATTAAGCTTAGGATTTTAGGGGGTCTTAAATACTAAGATAATCAACACCCTATCCTCTGCATTATAATCTAAAACACTAAAGTCATTAGGGATAATAAACTTACCAACCTTGAAGACCACGTCCTTGATAATTCCTTTAGGATGGACTATGGTTCGGTCTACCATTTAGAGTACCACAAAGCATGGTCTCAGCTTCCCTAAACCAGAGTATTGAATATAAATAGGGGCATCAAATTGATACCTTCCCCTAAATCAGTCAGAGAGTATATTGTATCACTGTCACCAACTTGTATAGGAAGGGTGAAGCTCCCTGGGTCCTTTAACCTCTTGGGCATCTTTTGCGCTACTATGAAGCTGCACTCCTCAGTAAGTGACATTGTCTCCATGTCCTACAGTTTAATATTATATGTAACCATATCTTTCAAGTACTTATCATACTTTGGCATATACTATAATATGTCTAAGAGAGGAAGGTTAATGTGAAGCTCTCTGAATGTGTCAACGAACTTCTTAAAGCAAGCATCCTCCTCAAATTTCTTAAGACCCTATGGAAATAATGGTGGTAGTCTTTCTTTTTCAGTAGCTTTAGTTTTATATTGCTCAGGCTTTACCAAATTATTAGCAACTTTATCTGTAACTGGTTGAGGAACCCACTCTATATCTGCATCTTTATTTATCTATGAAGGCCTATTATCAAGCTCTTTACCACTGCTCAATGTGATTTCCATAACTTGCTTAGGAAGTTCATTATCACTTGGTAAACCATCTTGAGGCCTAGTGTTCTATGTCTGAGCAAGCTGACCCAATTGTTTCTCTAACTATTTCTACGTAATTTGCTGATTTTTGATGCTGACAACCATATTTTCTTAATTGTATAGTATCTTTTGTAGCATTTCATCAATGTTATAGGCCAATTTGTTGTACTGTGGCTGATAACTATTGATGTTGGGTATTGCCTTAAGAGAAATTGGGTTGTGTTTGCCAATTTAGGTTGTAGGAATTACCAAATTCGGCTTTTGTGCATTGCATATAAGTTGATGGATTCAGTATTGGCACCACACAAGTCTAAAAATTACCCACTATTACCATAAATCTCACATCATGATAGGGTTTTCTGCACTCTATTAACCTGAGTCTGAGGCTATTGCACACCCAACTTGTTGAATTGATTCATCATCTGATTATGCATGGTTGAATGTTGGATGTCTAAGGCTGTGTAGTATCAATTTCAATTATACATGCAACCTCTTTTACTAATCTTCTTAAGGTATCACCATTAAATCCAAACTTTCTTGTGCAATTCAATTTAAGAGAGTGTATAGATCATCATATGTCTTCTTCTATAGTTGAGCACTTATAGTTGAATACGATAAAACTTTTGTATTGGGGATTAAAATCCTCTACAAAGGTGTGAGATAGTACCATATTTGACTACCAGTGATATGGACAACCCCGAATGAGTGCTTTGAACCTCTTCCAAGAATGATATAGGTTCTTATCTATCTTCTACTTCAATCTCAACATCTCACTGTGTAGTCTTATAGTCTTGCCAGATGGGAAAAGCATATGAAAAACTTTTGAGCTAAATTATCCCAAGTTATGATTGAACCTACCAGTGAATCATTCAACCATTTCTTTGCTACCCCTAAGAGTGAAATATGGAAGAGTGTCAACTTACATAATCAGTAGACATATCCATAGAGATAAATATGTCACTGACCTCCAAAAGTCTTGCAAGTGGACTTTTGTATCTTCATGTGATAGCTCGATTAACAATCCACTACTATGAAGAAGTTGTACCATGTTTTGCTTTACTTCAAATCTACCTCTAGGAGCTGATCTTCGAATAGCGGAGGTGACATTAGTCATAAGTAGGATTTCTACTTAGTAAATTGTCCTACAATTTGGAGGATCCTCATACACGGGAGCATAAATATTTTGTTAATCATGGATTTATGGGGCACAATTGAGTAGAACTGCTTCTTCTCTATTGGTGAAAGTGTTGCTCAGGTCTGGGGTCTAGTTGAACCAACTCCCCTTCCCTTGCCATCTTACTAGCCTATTAACATGTTGTCAACAAATTCAGAACCACTACCAAGTGAAAAGTACCAAAGAAATAAAAAGTAAAACCAAGCTAAGACAGTTAACTATTGACAAGTTCCCATAAATGGCATCCAAAACTTGTTGTACCCAAGCTCAAATACAAGTTTACATGGTCTCACCAAGTAATATAGTGGCCTTTTACAAGCCAAGTATTGATCCATCATAGACTTGTGTTAACAACTATCCCAAACTAGTCCAATAAATGATATTAACTCGATTCTAAATTAACCAAAATTAATTTGAAGTTAAAACTAAAAGTAAACTAAACAATGCAATAAATTGAAGGTTTGAGCAGTTAAGGGGAGAACCCAGGGTTAAAGCACAACGAACAATCACACTATGTTATAGAATTTCATTGATTAGGTTACTTATCATGATTTTTGGTTCACAGAGTCTATACTATGACTATGGACTTTCTAACCTCTAATCAACTATCTAACTTAGCCCCACAACTACATCATTAAGAAAGGATGTGAGAACAAATCTAAATGCTTTCATATTCATCTTGTACTTAAAAAATAGGTCACTTAAGTATATTCCTATCCTAAGTACAAATCATAACTTTATTCAGGTAAGTTTACTCTCCTATTCTATTCATCCCATATTCTACTCTATCATTCATTTTTTTGGGTTCATAATAGAGTTATAACATGTATTCTAAGGGTCGTGAATCCTTAAAATAGTGCTAAAAAGGATAAATAAATAATAAAATATTATAAATAAGTACAACCAAATCAATTCATAACAATAATAATCATGTTCATAGCCTTAACATCAGAAAAAAGTGTTTAGCCGATCATGGACACAATCGTAATCACAAAGAATGAATATATGTTAAAATACATCAACAAACCAAAGTAATGGAAAAAATATAATTGAAGTGTTCTCTATCCTCTTTCAAGTCCCAAGATCATCCAATGTGTTTGCATAAATGTTTAAGTGTTCTATTTATATGAGGACACAAACTGCTATTTTTAACATAGGACTGTGCCACGCCAATATTGCGCTATCTAGTCAGCATGTGAAACACCCTTTATTTTGTACCTTGAAAAAATTCCTAAGCTTTGACTTAACTATTTTAGTTATGACCATGAGTCATATAGTGTCTTGACAGGTTGGGTGAACCCAGTCGTAAGGTGACCAGTGTATGGTGTTAGGTCTTTGACCTGGGTATGACTTGAGGGAACGAGTTGTTAAGGCTTGTGATGAGTCATTAGAAGGAGTCGTAACTAAATCATGTTAGTTTATGGCTTGATTCTACTCTGAGTAGGAGTGACTCACTAAGAGTCATGAGGATAGGTTTGCGAGTTATGAGGTGAAATCGTAGGATGTCTAAAATTTAACCCTGTTAAGATATGCATTGACTACGATTGGACCTTATGAGTAGCAGCGTCTACTTACGAGTAGGTTGGTCGAGTCGTAAGATTGATAGTATATGGGGATCTTAGTCACTGTCTTGGTTATGACTTGTGGTCACGAGTCATATGGATTGGTTATGAGCCAACGATTGACTCATAGTCAAAGGCATTATTTTTCTAGCTTTTAAGTTGAGGGCATTTTAGATATTTTCCTTCTTTCCCTACTTGAAACCTACGTCTTATAACCTCCTTAGGTTATCCTTAGCCATAAAAAACATAACAAATAGACTCTTAAAACACTCTCAAATCCTCAAGGTCAAGAGCACTTAGGGTTCTTAAGAAGTTAATCAATTAAGGCTTCCAAGGGTGATTTCTCTCCATAATTCCTGGTGTTTAAGGAATGTTACTCTTCCCTCTTTTTTATTTTATTAAAAGCACATGTTTTAAGGTATGACTTTCATGGTATTATTATGGTTTTGAAATGAGGGTTGGGGGTTTGAATTCTTATAGTTGAATAATATTTTCTCATGGCTTATTTATGGATTTCCATGTTTTAAATATGGTTTTAAACATATGGGTGCATGGGTATGATGGTTGAACTTACGAATGTTAATTTTCTCTAAACTTGTGACTCTTGAATCATTATGAACCAAACCCTATTTATTAAATTAGTTTATAGTTATGAGATAGGTGGGAATTTAAATTAGGGGTACAATAGAATCCCCAAAGTGATTGGTTTGATTTATTCCACTTTGAGACTAATGCATGGTATAAAAAGTTAAGGATAGTTTTTTAAAAACCTTATAGGGTACACAAAATCCCCTAAGTGAATGAATAATCAAAACCTTGTGGGGTATATGTGAATCCCCCAAGTGATTATAATAATAGATTTTGCGAGGTACATGGGAATCCCTTAAGTCTTGGCTTAATGACATTGCTTTAAAGTATATAGTCGGTTTGATAATACCACTTAATAATTCCTTAATAACTAAATCCTAGAATTGGTGGTTTATTTATATGTTAAATGTTTTAATTAGACAATAATTGGGGTTGTGATATCTAGTCATGAAGGAGTTAGTCCGAAGGACAAACACTAGAAACTCATCTTTGTCGACATGAGGGTTGGTCTTGATAACTATGTGCTTGTAGGTTACAAGGGAATCCCCTAAGTCTATACATGTATATATGTATCACAGAGGGTAAAGGGTACAAGAGAATCCCCAAACATTTATGATATCTTCGGTTTGGGTGGCTAACATGCACTAGGGACTATTCAGCGGGTAACACCGGACCCATATAGCTTATGGGTGGACTTATGATGGTAAAACTACACAACCCAAGTTAATGTTTTGAAATACATGCTAAATCTTATTCCCTATCCCAATATGGTATGTGTGTGTGTGTATATATATATATGTATTTGCATATGGTTATATGCATTGGTTTGACTGGGTTTTGGATTCATGGCATTATTTTATCTTTATCCTTGAGTTTCATGCTAGAGTTTGCCTTACTAACCATCTTTAGATGTTGTAAGCCCAAGTGATGCAGGAACCAACCTTACTTTTACTCCTCCTTCTCAGTGACTAGGTAATTTTGGGATAACTATTGAGTGAGACTGAAGTGGTGATCTTCTATACTTAGGGAGATCCTATTTCATGCTATGGATTTTTTTATTTATTTACAATTTGTTTTGTCTTGGTTTTGGATATGGTCAGGTGCATATCCTGACTGCATATTCTTTAGTTTTGACTAGAGGTTTTGTTTGACTAATACAGGCATAAGCAGTGTCGATATCGATATTAGCTTTGGCATTAGTATTGGTATTGGTTGGTTGTTTAGTTGTGGATGCTTTGTTTTGGTTATAGACATAATATGGTGTTTTTAAATTGATATTAGCTTATTTTGTTATATGTTCGAAATTCATCTGACATGGGGTGTAGGGTGGTTAATGGTTTGGGTATTAGAGGTGGTCTCCAGTCTTAGTTGGAGTTGAGATACCCAACATAGCCAGGCCCTGGTTTGGGCCATACCAATGTTAGATTGGTATTAGAGCCCTAGGTTCATGGTCAAATGGGTGTCCATAAAGTCGTGTCGAGTAGAGTCTTTTTAAGGGTGTGTAGCACATCACACTCATAAAGGAGCAACTAAAAGAAATTTAGGAATAGTTTTCTTTCTTGTGTTCTACTTTTAGGCTATAGAGTCTAAGATATTAGATGTCTCTAGTTCCTATTGTTTTCCTTTCAGATCATGCCTCCAAGAAGATCTATTATCCATGGAAATCCTTCTGTCCCATCTAAGGACAATGGAAATGAAGCTAATCCTACTCCAAGGGTTTAGACTAAGTGTAGGGATACAATCTTTGATGATCCTAATGAAGCCCTATCAGTTCCTCCTATACCTCCTCAGACATCTTAGTTTGATGTATTTAATGCTAAATTTTTCTAGTCGATTAATTTTCTCACTCAGTTGGTTGCCTCTCAAACTGAGCATGTGGATTCTGTTGCTCCATTATTTAAGGCCACTAGAGTTGAACAATTTATAAGGTTGAATCCTCCTATTTTCATTAGTATAGAAGTTGCAGAAAATCCTTAATATTTTATAATAAAATAGAAAAGATCATTCATGTGATATGTCACTAAAGTGGAAGGTATGGAGTTTGCAGCCTATCAGTTAAAAGATGTAGTGCATCAGTGGTATGAAGAGTGGGAGAAACTCAGGAGTGTGGATGTTGATTTCTCCTTGTGGGAGGACTTTTCTAGAGCTTTTCTCAATTGCTTCTTTCCTCAGGAGTTGAGAGAGTCGAAAGCTAAAGTATTTTTGAATCTGAGAAAAGGCAAGATAAAAATTAAGGAGTATGCCTTGAAGTTCCATTAATTTTCTTGGTACGTTCTTTAGTGGGTGTCTAGCATGAGAGTTAGAATGAGGAAGTTTGCTTCTGGGTTATCTCGATACTTGATTCTAGAAAGCAACACTGCTTTGTTAAACAAGGACATAGATATTTCCAGATTGGTTATTTATATTCAATAAGTGGTGGAAGGGAATAGGAAGCAAGTTGAGATTGGGGAATACAGAGCAAGAAATTACGATATTTAGTACACGTGGGAAAGTTAGTAGCAGAGTGGTAGGGATGATAGAAAGTAATCCAAAAAAAAGTGGGGCAATTATGGGTCCTACTCAATGGCTAGTGCTCCTTACCCAAAGTCGTTTAGTGATCGACATTTTCAAGGTGGCAATGGTTCTAGTGCATAGGGTGCCCAATTTCAAGCTAGTGGGGCCCAATCAGCTCTATTATATCCTCCCTATAGATATTGTGGTTGATTGCAGTGTAGTTTCTGTGATGAGGAAAGGGATAGTCTTTCAAATATGGTCAGCCAAGGCATATTCTTAAAAACTATATCGTGTGTAAGGTTTCTTCTGTGGCAAACAAGGTTTCAGTTGCCTCCATTAGCTCAAGTACCAAAGGGTGTGCCATCTAGCTCTGGCACTAGTCAGAATCGACCCTATGATCGCACTACTCATTAGGTGTTCGAGGCATCACCTGATATCATTGCTGGTATGTTGAAACTCTTTTCCCGAGATATTTATTATTTACTTGATCCAGGGTCCACTATTTCTTATATGACCTCATTTTTGGCTGTACATTTTTATTTTGGTCCTAATTGTATTTCGAACCCTTTTTCTATTTCTACCTTAGTAGGTGACACTGTGGTGGCTAGAAGAGTCTATAGGGGTTGTGTAGTATCTATGGGTGGTACAGAGACTTTGGTAGATCTATTTGAATTAGACATAGTTGATTATGATGTCATATAGGGAATGGATTGGTTGCATTTATGCTATGCTTCTCTATATTGTTGGACCCATAAGGTCATTTTTAAATTCTCTAATGAGTCAATTATTGAGTGGAAAAGGGGCTCTAGTGCCTAAGGGAGGTTCATATCTTATCTTAGAGACCTAAAGTTAATTTCCAAGGGATGTATTTATCATTTAGTCCTGGTTAAAGATTCTAACTCTGAGGGTCTTCCCTTGTATTCTGTTCTCATGGAAAATGAATTCTCCAAGGTCTTCCCTAATGAGATTTTTGGTGTTCCTCCTAATAGGGGGATCGATTTTGGAATTGATCTTTGTTTTGGACACTCGTCCTACCTCTATTCCTCCGTATAGAATGGCTCTGGTGGAGTTAAAGTAGCTTAAGGAAAAATCAAAGGATCTTCTAGACAAGGGTTTCATCCATCCTAGTATGCCCAGTGGGGTGCACTAATAATGTTCATATGTAAGAAGGATGGGTCCCTTCATATATGTATTGATGACCGAAAATTGAATAAGGTCACAGTGAAGAATAGATATCCTCTTCAGATGATAGATTAATTGTTTGATCAACTTCAGGGTGCTAATTTCTTTTCTAAGATCGATCTTTGATTTAGGTATCATCAGTTAAAGATTAGGGAGGTGGGTATCCCTATGACTGCCTTACATAACAATATGGCCATTCTGAGTTCCGATTATGTCTTTTGGATTGACAAATTCCCCGGCGGCATTCATGGACTTGATGAATAGGGTTTTTCATCAATTTCTAGATTTGTTAGTCATTGTATTTATAGATGATATTTTGTTGTACTCTAAGAGTGCAGAGGATCATTGTAAGACCCCACAAAATTTCTAGCTTAATTTAGTCCTTTAAGCTTAATAAGGGGTCCTAGACTTAGAAAATTCTAGCTAAGTATTCAGACTTGGTTTATTTTTGACCTTCGAAAGTTGGCTATCTCATTTAGTGACCTATACATCTGTTAAATATTGTTATTTTAGTTAATTCATGATCAGGATGGTCAATAGCTGTTCCCAGATGAGTTTTGGATTTTTTTGACCTCTTTTAGAACATATTTGGAATCCCAAAATAGTGAACCAACGCGATCTTGGAGCACCGCATTAACTGTCACGTTGGTTAATAATTTTTCAAGATACCGGTATGCAATTCCATTGGACCGGCAGGATCTTGGTGCGATGCATTGGATATCGCATCGATTTCATCAACACGCCATTTTGATCAGCACGTTGGTAGCCCAGTTATCATTCATTAAAAGACCACGTTCTTGGGGGTATTTGGGTTTATTCCCTCGACCCTCAGACCTCAAAAGACAAAATTTAATACCCTAGAGAGCAAATAAACTCTTTCTTTCTCAATTTATCTCAAAAACAGGCCTTAAGGTTTTTAATTTTAAATCAAGAACTCAAGATTTCCTCCATTAACTTCCAGAAATTCTTCAACAAAGGTATGTAAAGTGTTCATCAAAGGATCCCTTCCACCCTTGGAGTTCAACAAACTTCTTTTAAAAGAATGAATTGTGATTTCCATGTTGTGGGTTTGAAAGTAATCATGTTGATGTTGTGGTATGTGCTCCAAGTTGAAATCTTTATGTATTTTCTTAATTTTATGATAGCAAGTAAGTTGAATTTTGATTCTCCTAAATGGAAACCCTTGAATTATGATGTCACGATTAGTATTATTGTTCATGCCTAAGTTTAAAGCTATGCCTACCATGCATTTGAAAAAATGGTAAATTGAGATTATGGTGCTTTTATGATACTTTGGTGGTCTAAATGATGAACTCATGCTACACCCACATGCTCACAATGTCTTCCATGCTAAAGCTATACCTTGTATGTGTTTGATGGAATGCTCAAGAGATTGGTTTAATGAAATTATGATGTGTTGTCATGCATTCCTAATTATGTGTAAGTTCATAACTTTCAAGTGATTAATGAAATGCCTCATAGATTGTATTGTTAGTTGTTGACTATTGTCAAGTTTTCATGAATTGTCATGTCTTGTTACTTTCATGATATCGAGTCCTGGGGGTATCTAATACTCAACAATTTAGTTATGTTACTAGAGCCCGTGTCAGTTATAGAATAGTCTCAGTTATGTCATGATCAGTAGTACTCTATTTCAGTTATAGAACTCAAGAAAACTCAATAAACTTAGTATCAATCCAGTCTCATTCACTATTCAGTTCGGTCCTTAGTAAACTTATTCAATTAACAAAACTCTGTAGTATTTCGTCAGTCAATAGAACTCAGTAAACTCAATTTAGCTCAGCAAATCAGTACAATCAGTAACTGCTCAGTGACACCTAGTATGAACTAGGAAACTAGTCTAGTGTCTATTCAGTTGGGAGCAGGATTTAGCATCGAGTAAACCCAAGGATGGGGACTCACCTGTTAGTAGAAGGTGTGATCCTTAGAAGCAGTCCTTGCATTCCAAAACTACGTAGCTAGCGTAGGTTGAGACATTAAAACCTACTAGATGAGGGTTGATGAGATGGATTAACCTGTCAGTTGAGGGTCCCACCGTTCTCATTTGAGTACTTGCTAGGTGAGGGTATGTCTTCAGTGTCTTTACCCGTGGCATGGTACTAACACCCTCCCAAAAAGGGTTACAAGTTGGACCCCAAATCTATTTAGAAAAAGGGGTATGTCGGTTAGATGATTACCTCCGACAGTCTCAGTCTCAGTCTTTAGTAAAGAACTCAGATAGTTCTATAGATTTTAGGAATGTCAGATATAGTAATTCAGCTCAGTACGAAACTCAGCTAGTTCAACCAGAATTAGGACTGTTAGACAAAGTCACTCAGTAAACAGTATATCAGTTATCAGTTATATCAGTTCATCAATATTCAGACTCAGTATTTAGTATTACCACAATTTCAGTTACAGTTCATGTATTCATGCATGTATTCTTATTCAGTCATACTCATGTTATTCACTTGTTATTGTTATTCATATAAATCCTTACATTCAGCCTTACCTCACTTTACATACCAGTACATTCAAATATACTGACGTATATTTTTCTTTTGCGCTATGGTGTTTTATACTATAGGTTTAGACGCATAGGACCCAGAGCATTCTTAGCGGTTCAGACGTTCAGCAGACAGAGTAGCGGTGAGTCCTTATAGTTTGAGGACATGTTCATTCATTAATTATTTCAGTCTATTTCTATAGTAGAAGTTAGTTAGGGTCATGTCCCATTAACTCTATAGTTCAGACAGTTTTAGAGGGTTTAGACTAGATGTTTGGATAGTATTCAGTATTTTAGATTCTGATGTTTTATCAGATTTTATCATTTTCTTTATCAGTATTACAGTTTTGAATGTTATATCATTTTAGCCCATTATTCCGCATTATACAGTATTATTACTCAGTTATTGTTGTAGGTACCAATCATGGGTTAGCTTGTGGTCCTTTGAGATTATGAGCACCGTGTAGTGTCTTGTGTACCAGACTCGGGGTGTTACAAGCTTGGTGTTAGAGCCTAAGGTTCAATAGAGACCTAGGAAGTTTGAAAGCCACATCTAGTAGAGTCTTATGCATGGGTGTGTAGTGCGCCACACTTATGGGAAGTAGGCTACAAGATGTGTTAGGAATAGTTTCCCTTCTTTCAGTATTTATGTCATACGAGTGAGCATGATCTTCAGTTAAACTCTCTTTCTAATCCAAATTTCTCATCCGTTTATATAAAATGCCTCCAAAGAGGACTCATGGAAGAGGAATAGGAGACCAACCAGCCCCTTGATAACGCTCAAACTACAGCTCTCGTAAGAGTGTAAGCGATCGTTGTCAAATATAGAACCCAACTGGGTTGGGTGTCGAATCCTACAGGGAATACTTGGTCACTAAGTAAGCAACGATTAGTAGACTGTTGATCAAAAATTCTACGAAAAGGGGGGTTTTAATTTTAGCGTGAATTAAAAGTATCAAAGTAACAAAGAAAATCAGAATGTTTAGTAGGTTTTAATCAATGAGAATTTTAAGTTAGGGTTATATCCACCTTATGAGTTCTACGTATCTATTGGCTATGAGTTATGCGGAATTCCGACATGCATGCGCTTATAGAGATCCATATTCTATGGTAAATCCTAGCGTCTTTCGACCATCACAGATTATCTCACTTTAACTCTTTCGAGCTTAAAGCGTATCTAATGGTACGAATTCTCCAAGAGGTTAATCCAGTTACGGCATGAACTTTTAAACAGGGGTTGGTAGCCCTATTTCCTTGTCATTCTCTCTTTTTCAGACATGTAACTTTTCTTTCGAACAAGTTAATGCCATACTGGCGTATTCTATATGTTTGCAACCACAAAAATTCAATTAAGATGAAGAGAGTAATGATATAAGCAGCATACGTATCAAGAATTCACAAACTCATAGCAATAGATAGTATATCATAAGGCTTCCATAACCCTAACAGAGAAGTTTAGCTACTTATGAGTGCAACGGAAAACACAATAGACATTATCATCATACCAAAATAATAACAATCTCACGTGAAGTATGTTTTGGTGTCACTTGTGGCGTGATTTCCTTGCTAGTAGCGTTTCTCTTGTCGTGAAAATTAAAAGTCGAATAGATGAAGAATAATGTATGAAAATGAATTTTTGAAGAAGGGAAAGAATAGAAAGGGGGATAAGAAGAGAATGCTGAAAAGTTTCAGCAAAATAGGGTTTATATAATATCCATATCCTAGTCCTATTGAAATAGGGTTTTTATCCTTGTCCTAGTCCTACTGGGTTACTGCATACTTGTCCTAATCCTACTAAGTTACTGCTGATCCCCCAAGTCTTTAGAAATGCTGTTTTTGCCCGGGACAAGTTCTCCATGCATCACTTTTAGTCCATACGCTTCCAAAAGCTACCTTCCTTCTTACGTGAGGTTTCCTTTGGCGTCAAGCAGTCCATAAAATGCTGAAATCTTCATCATTTATACCTGAAAACTTGCTAATCACGTTGTTTAGCTCACTTATAGGAAAAAGGACTAAAAGTTCAGGAATTATATATTTTGTCCTTAAAACTTAGCTAAAATATGGGTGAATTAAGGTGCTTTAGGCGTGTAAATACGCCTAACATCAACACCCCACACTTAAAGCTTTGTTCGTCCTCGAACAAAATATCATGTCCATATAAACATCTACTTAGGGTTTCACAGTAACAACACAAAATCTTCATCAAGACAGGCACAACAATTATTAACAAAGAGTAGTTTTCTGATCACTACTAGAAACAATTCAACCTCCAACCTAGACTCGTGATGATGGTTAATTCGTATCCAAAAGTTAAGGCACAAAGAATCATACACAACTACCCAAAACTCATCAACCATGTGTGTCTCATAATATATCACCCATAATCACTCACAAGTATTTCATTTTTCGAAACATGGGTATAAGATTTTCCTTGCTCTCACTCTCACAAAGAATTCATATGTTGCAACTGATGACCATAGGCTTGCCCTTAGTGTAATGCTCTACTAATATCAGAATGCTAAGTTTAGGATCATATAGGTCTTTACATGGTTGTAATGTAGGCTAAGGGACAGGTAGGACTATTTTGGCCAGAAATAGTGACTATGTTCCCTAAGCGCTTTAATCCACTACATTGTGTCATTAATGCTCTTTTTTAAACAATCCTGCTACTTTTCTTTCATGTAACACCCCTTTTCACCTTATTTTGTTATTTAAACATAAACACAATTATCTTTTTAGTTTTTTATTTCTTTTTTTTTTTTTATAACACACCACTATGATAGCCATTTTTTTCACAACTATTTCAAGTACCAATACACTCTGATGTATCACTCTCACCCAATTTCCTCTTATTTTGTCACATGACTTTACAATTTAAAGCGCTTAGGAATTTGGATCAAATTATGGTCTTGAAAAAAAATGGATTAGGCTACATATGAGGCTGTCAAAGAAGATGGCTTAAAGGCTCAAAGGGGTTTAACTAGGATAAATGTTCATGGGTAGGTCAAAAGAAGGTAAACAAGTACAGGTTGCCAAAGAAATGCCTAAATCATCTCCTAAACTTACACTCTTTATTTCGCTTTACACACACACCAGGCAAGTTTTAGCATCAGTCACCAACACAGAATATACTATTATCTCACACACACAAGGCACATGGTCAACTTTATTGGGAGCAGTATAGACTCTTGAACCAACAGATGAAGGAATTAAACCACACACTAATCACATAGTGAGTCACACTTAGAGCCTAAACATCTCTATAGTAATGATTTTAGAACAACTCTTGTCATAATACCATGCCGCCTATCAGAACAATTTCATGCAAAGTAAAAAAAAATTTCTAAAATTTAACTACTAACAAATAAAACAAACAAACATAAATAAGCAAATGCAGATAAAGAAGTATTGCATACAAATACCATCACCCCACACTTAGACGAGACACACTGCCCTCAGTGGAAGATAATAAGAAGAACCTGTTTAGTCGGACTCCTCCTCTATGTCTGGGGTCATACCCCCTGCATCGGAATCATCATCAGAGTCATCATCCTTAGAGTTTCCTCAAATCATACCCTAATTGATCCCAAAAGTGCGTCACGGTATTTGTAGCGAGGAGGATTCAGCTTGCTATTTTCTTCCCCTTTTCTGACCTTTCTGCGAGGTGGACATTTTTTCATTTCCTTGTCGTCCTTTTGGTGCCATTCTACCTGAGATTCATGTTAGCTCATCTCGGAAGATATAATCGACAAACAAACTATAGTGGCACCACCCCACACTTAATTTGTTTGTACAAACTAATTAAGTGAGTGATGTCGATTACTCAAACTTCATCGACATACATATAGGCGATATGTTCCAAAAATATGTTCAGCACAGTCATACTTGCATGTTGTCTTTAACTATTCTTTTCAACTCTATGTTATGTAATCTTGACCATACTTTATGGTTTGGATTAATACACTTTTGGAACAAGACGACCATGTAGAGATTGAATCAAGTTTATGGTATAGAAATAATCACAACATCTCATGCTTGTATTCAATCATGATCTTTATCTCGATGAACGAGTCACTCAAACATTCAAGCATTCAAGTTTGAAGAGTATGCAATTAGCTTCACCATTTCGATTTCTCAAAAAGAGGACAATGTATAACAATCAAATACAAGTCGGTACTAAGTCCATAATACCCATACGTATTCTTTAACTCAACTAGATGTATCATACAAATCAACACATTCTAATCACCAACACCACTTTAAGATCTAAAATACCATGATAAGCGTAAGATTGTAACAACTTTGGAATATAAATGAAGAACTCACTTGGTGTTGAACTCGAAAGATGATCTTGCAAGGTTAGATGAGCAAAAATAAAAGTTTTGAGAGATTTGGGAGGCAAGGCGGCGCCTAATGCTTTGCCTAGTTGAGCATAGGCGGCGCCTATGCTATGGCATTGTAGATTCAGAGACCAAAGGCATTGGCATAGGCGGCACCTATGCTATGGCATTGTTGGACCAAAGGCTTTGGCATAGGCGGCGCCTATGCTATGGCATTCTAGATTCAGAGACCAAAGGCCATAGCATAGGCCTTGCCTTGTCCATTGCCTAGATTTGCATAGGCCTTGCCTTGTCTATTGCCTAGATTTGTATAGGCAATGCCTAACCAAAAGCCTTTTGCTCCTTCATTACTCATTTACCACCTTTAACATTGCTCACTTTCAAATCAAAATTTGAGACCAAGCTCCTCCTTTATACGTCTTGCACCTACACTTACTCAAAAACAACAAAAACAATTAGAACGATGGGTTGCCTCCCACCAAGCGCCTTAGTTTTGGTCGTGGCTCAACTGTAAAAACAAACACCTAGTAAAACAAAACAATTTAAATACGATGGGTTGCCTCCCATCTAGCGCTTGATTTATTGTCGCAGCATGACATAGTTATCTCGATTACTTAGACTTCATCGAGATATATGGTGCATCATTTTCTGAATGGATTCAGACGACGCTGATGCTTACTTGTAGGCATGCAATCTTCTTTGAGATGACTCTTGTACATACATATCCCAGGAGGTATACCAATTATATCATTAATAGTCCATCCCATAGCTCTCTTGTACCTCTTCAGAGTAGAGATGAGAGCCTCTACGTGCTGTTTACCTAGATCAGCCGAAACACTCACCGGAAGTGTATTCCACTTCCTAAGAATGCATACCTTAGGTGACTGGGGAGCTCTTCTGATTCTAGCACTGGTGGCTCTTCAATGGAAGTCTTCGCTGTTGGTGAAGGTCAATTCTTAAGATCAAGTTCCAGTTTCTTAGGGGCATGAGAATAGGACCCTATTCCTGTTAGAGCACAAATGGTTTCTTCATCATCTTCAACATCCTCATGCTCAACATTCAACAACACAGTCGACAATGGCTCAACAGCAAGCTGCTTTTCTACTGATACTTCTTTCTCATCCTTATAATAAACATCATCTACAGAGAACACATTCATATCGCTGGGCTACTTCATTGCTTTGCATACATCAAAATGGACCACTTCGTCATTCAACCAAAATAAAAGCTCATTAGCTCTTAAGTCAATAAGCACACTTCTAGCTGCGAGAAAAGGGCATCCCAAGATTATGGGAACTTCAGAATCCACCTCGCTATCCAAAATAACAAAGTCTGCAAGAAAGATGAAGGTAGACACCTTCACCGACACATCATTCAAGATACCCACAGGTTGTTTTGCCGACCTATCTGCCATTACGAGCCGCATATTGGTTGGTGTAGGATCGCCTAACCCCAACTTTCTGTAGACGGATAGCGGTATCAAATTGATGCTAGCTCCCAAATCGCACAATGCCTTCGCAAAATTCATAGATCCAACCGTGCAAGGAATAGTGAGAGCACCAGGGTCTGCCTTCTTCTGTACTAAGGACCTCATGGCAATTGCACTGCAATGATGAATATTATCTGTCGGCTCATAGCTTACTGCCCGCTTCTTTGTTAAAAGGTCCTTCATGAATTTATCATACCCAGGTATCTGTTCCAGCGCCTCTACCAAAGGAACATTAATAGTCAGCTGCTTCAACATAGTCATAAATTTACTGAACCTGGTGTCATTAGCCTTCTTTTTCAATCTCTGCGAAAAAGATGGTGGTGGATGGGGAATCATTTTATCCACCACTTTCTCTTTATCTTGCTTCCGATTATCAGCCTTTTCAGGAGTGTCATCAGCTTTTTTCTTCAATCTCTGAGGAAAAAGTGGTGGTGGAAGAGGAATAGTTTTCTCATGAACGCTCTCATTCTGATTTTTAGCTTCTACAGAATCATCACAATCTGCATCAATAACATTCTCCTCTATATCATCAACCACCTGCTTGCCTTTAGACGGATTGTCTAATATTTTACCATTTTGGGTAGTAATAGCCATACATGATCCATCATTCCTCAGATTTTGCACTGTGTTGCTAGGTAGCATTCCAGTCTTTCTTTGGTTGAATGTCGCTGATAGTTGACTCAATTGTTGTTCCAGCTGTTTTATTGCAGTGGAATGCGAGTCAACCAATTGCTTCATTGAGGACAAATCATTTACTACCTCAGTTACTCCCGTGTTGGTTGCTTTCACTCCTTTCAACAGCTTGGCCGTCATATCTTCCATGGACATCTTCCCAAAGCCAGATGCAGCGGCGTCATGCCTTCCAGGAGGAACATACAAACCACCCATGTCCGTATTATTCTTCCAACTACCTTGATCACGGTCTTTGTTTCCAAAGTTATCATAATAGTTCCGACCTTGGTTTCCTTGGGAATTACCTCGGAAACCCCCCTGATTATTCAAGTAGTTAGCTTCTTCCTAAGAATCGGATTCATCTCTTGCCTGTGACACAACAGCTTTAACTTTTTTGGTCTTCCCTGATAATAAATGCTTGATAAGAAGATCCATCTGCATTTTCATGTGTGCCATATCTTGGTCACGTTTCTCTTCTCTTTTGCCTCTGTTCTGCAGTCATGCCAATAGATATAGTAGAGGTTGCTACCTCAGAATCCTTGGTATGCCAAGCTCTACTCTGCTTTGTCATCCGCTCTAGCATACCACTTGCCTCATTAAAAGTAAGGTCCATGAATGACCCACTCGCAACATTATCAACCACTGGCTTAGTCACCGAATTTAAGGACCTATATAATATTTCTATCAAGTGGACATTGGTCATATGTCGAAAATTGCTTATCTCATCTCTTAATTGTGCTCTCTTGGATGGCGGATAGAATCTTTCTAGGAAAGCGTATTTCAATTGCCTCCAATTAGTGATAGAATCAGGAGTCAGCCCGTTCAACCATAGAGTTGCCTCCCCAGATAGAGACAATGGAAATAAGCGCAGCCGAATTGCATTCTGCCCAATTCCTGGATTGTCGAATGACTTGCATGTAGAGATAAAGTTGATCAGATGCATATTCGGATCATCGCCTGCTAGTCCACCAAATAATCCCTTGAGTTGCAAAAGCTAAATCATGGTGCTAGTGATATTGAACTTGGCTCTGGGTGCCAATGGTAGAGGAATAATAGCTCTTGTGGCACCAGCTCCGTCCAGATCGTTATCATCATAATCATAAGGGATCTGCATAACTCGGCGTTCAGGTCTAAATCTAGCTTGACGATCTCTTCTGTTAGCAGGTGTCACCACCTCAGCATCACGACAGGGTTTAGTAACTCGTCATCACCTAGGTCCTCATCGTCAGGATTTGTTGCTCGCCCAGGGTTATCAATATTCTATTGATGTACTTGGGCAGCGCCCAACGCAGCTAGTCTAGCCTGCTCCTGTTGACCAGCCCTTCTTTCAATGTCAAGTTTTGCATCCATCCTTCCAATAAGTTGCGGTTTAGGGTTTATGGGTAATAATGGTTGTCCCGAACTTCGAGTATTCGGCATGCACTGAACAAAAACCTGCAGAAAATAAAAACAACAACTAAAAGTAAAGTACGAGAATCTTTGACCAAAGGGTTTGGTAACTATCATAAACTTAGTTAACAACCGTATTCCCCGGCAACAACGCCAAAATTTGATAACACTCAAACTACAGCTCTCGTAAGAGTGTAAGCGATCGTTGTCAAATATAGAACCCAACTGGGTTGGGTGTCGAATCCCACAGGGAATACTTGGTCACTAAGTAAGCAACGATTAGTAGTCTGTTGATTGAAAATTCTACGAAAAGGGGGGTTTTAATTTTAGCGTGAATTAAAAGTATCAAAGTAACAAAGAAAATCAGAATGTTTAGTAGGTTTTAATCAATGAGAATTTTAAGTTAGGGTTATATCCACCTTATGAGTTCTACGTATCTATTGGCTATGAGTTATGTGGAATTCCGACATGCATGTGCTTATAGAGATCCGTATTCTATGGTAAATCCTAGCGTCTTTCGACCATCACAGATTATGTCACTTTAACTCTTTCGAGCTTAAAGCGTATCTAATGGTGCGAATTCTCCAAGAGGTTAATCCAGTTACGGCACTAACTTTTAAACAGGGGTTGGTAGCCCTATTTCCTTGTCATTCTCTCATTTTCAGACATGTAACTTTTCTTTCGAACAAGTTAATGCTATACTGGCGTATTCTATATGTTTGCAACCACAAAAATTCAATTAAGATGAAGAGAGTAATGATATAAGCAGCATATGTATCAAGAATTCACAAACGCATAGCAATAGATAGTATATCATAAGGCTTCCATAATCCTAACAGAGAATTTTAGCTACTCATGAGTGCAACGGAAAACACAATAGACATTATCATCATACCAAAATAATAACAATCTCACGTGAAGTATGTTTTGGTGTCACTTGTGGCATGATTTCCTTGTTAGTAGCATTTCTCTTGTCGTGAAAATTAAAAGTCGAATAGATGAAGAATAATGTTTGAAAATGAATTTTTGAAGAAGGGAAAGAATAGAAAGGGGGATAAGAAGAGAGTGCTGAAAAGTTTCAGCAAAATAGGGTTTATATAACATCCATATCCTAGTCCTATTGAAATAGGGTTTTTATCCTTGTCCTAGTCCTACTGGGTTACTACATACTTGTCCTAATCCTACTAAGTTACCGTTGATCCCCCAAGTCTTTAGAAATGTTGTTTTTGCCCGGGACAAGTTCTCCATGCATCACTTTTAGTCCATAGGCTTCCAAAAGCTGCCTTCCTTCTTACGTGAGGTTTCCTTTGGCGCCAAACCGTCCATAAAATTCTGAAATCTTCATTATTTATACCTGAAAACTTGCTAATCACGTTGGTTAGCTCACTTATAGGAAAAAGGACTAAAAGTGCAGGAATTATATATTTTGTCCTTAAAACTTAGCTAAAATATGGGTGAATTAAGGTGCTTTAGGCGTGTAAATACGCCTAACATCACCCCTCAGCCCAACCATCCCAATCCTTTGGGTGAACATGTCTCCTATGTTTAGTTTAAAGTAGCTTTCACCACCCTAGCTCAATCGGTTGCTGCTCAGACTAAACGTCCAGCTGTCGTTCCAGCCGAGCTAGCGTTTAATGCTGTAGCAGCCAGGATTCGAGACTTCACCCGAATGAACCCTCCATCTTTCACAGGGTCTTTGTTAGATGAGGACCTTCAGAAATTCCTTGATCAGGTGCAGAAAGTAATAGATATTATGGGGTGATGCTAGTGAGAGTGCTGATTTAGCTACATATCAATTGTAGGATTTGGCTCACGCTTGGTTCAAATAGTGGAAAGCACAGAGCGAAGTAGAGGCAGGTCCTATTGAGTGAGAGGAGTTTCCTACTTCTTTTATAGATAGATTCTTTCTCCTAGAGCTAAGAGAAGCTAAGGTGTTAGAGTTTAATAATCTGAAGCAGGGTAATATGAAAACAAAAGAGTATTCTCTCAAGTTTACTTAATTAGCTAGATATGATCCTCATGTGGTGGCAGATAGCAGATCTTGAATGAGAAAGTTTATGTTTGGAGTGAGTAATAGTGTGGTCAAAGAGTATAGGACCACAATGTTGATCAGAGAGATGGACTTGGTTAGGCTGATGTTCCATGCTCAATAGATCGAGGAGAAAAAGAATAAGGAGAGAGAAAAACAAAATAAGAGAGCTAGAATGGGTAGCTTCCACTTTGCTCAACCTAAGTTAGAGAGTGGAAAACGTTCTTAGTTCCGCTCGAAATCTTCAGTTCCAGCACCATCCTCATCTAGTACTCCTGTGCTGAAATTCAAAGATGACAATAAATATAGGGCGCCAGACTCTAAGTCTCAAGGTAGTGTCAGTAGTGCTCGAACCAATCCTCTTTGTCAGACTTGTGGTAAGAACCATGATGGTATTTGCAGAGATGACAGTGATGTTTGTTTTGGATGTGGCAACCCAGGCCACAGAGTCAGAGATTGTCCCCAGTAAAGTTCTCAGGGTTAGCATAACCATCATCCAGTTTAGTCCGATCACTCAAATCAGCAGGGTGCCACTTCCAGTGCCACCAGTGGGCAATGCCCAAATAGACTCTATTCTCTTTAGTCCCGATAAGATCAATAAAATTCTCCTGATGTGGTCACTGGTATGTTATAGATCTTTTATATACATGTTTATGCCTTGCTAGATCCAGGAGTTTTCTTATCTTTTGTTACTCCTTATATAGCAGTTGATTTTAGAGTTGGTCCCAAAATTCAAGCAGAGTCTTTCCCAGTTTCTATCCCAGTGGGAAAATCTATCATAGCCCGATGGGTATACAGGAACTGTCCGATTATGATATCTCAGAATGTCACTTCAGCAGACTTAGTCAAATTAGAGATGACCGATTTTGATATCATTCTCGGCATGGATTGGCTTTATTCCTACTATGCCTTAGTTGATTGTACAAATAAAATTATCCATCCTTAGTTTTTGAATATACCTGTCCTAGAGTGGAAAGGTAGTATTTCAGCCTTCAAGGGTCAGCTTGTTTCCTACCTAAGGGCAAGAAAAATGATATCTAAGGGATGCATTTATCATCTTGTGCGAGTCAATGACTTTATTTCAGAAACTCTCAGTCTTGAGTCAGTTCCAGTGGTGAATGAATATTCAGATGTTTTTACAAAAGATCTTCCCAGAGTTTCTCCTAAAAGGAAAATTTATTTTAAATAGACCTTTTTTCGGACAATCAACCCATATCTATTCCTCCATATAGAATGGCACCTACAGAACTTAGAGAATTAAAAAAATAGTTGAAGGATCTCTTAGACAAAGGATTCATCAGACCTAGTGTGTCCCCGTGGGGTGTGCCAGTTTTATTCATGCATAAGAAAGATGGTTCTCTCAGAATGTGGATAGACTACCATCAAAGTCACAGTCAAGAACAAGTATCCCCTTTGTTGAATCGATGAATTGTTTGACCAACTTTGGGGAGCTAGTTACTTCTCTAAGCTAGACCTCAGATCAGACTATGATCAGCTCAGACTCAGAGAATGTGACATCCCAAAAATATCTTTCAGAACTCGGTATGGTCACTTCAAATTCTTATTCATGTCCTTTGGTCTTACCAATTCCCCAACAACCTTTATGGACTTGATGAACCATGTGTTCAACCAGTACTTGGACATGTTTGTCATAGTCTTCATAGATGACATTTTTGTTTACTCCTATAGTGAGCATGATCATGCAGACCATCTCAGAATAATATTACAGACTCTTAGAAACCATCAGTTGTTCACCAAATTCAGTATGTGCAAATTTTGGCTAAGTTTAGTAGCATTCCTTGGTTATATTATCTCTGGTGATGGCATTAGGGTTGATCCCTACAAGATCAAAGTAGTGAGAAACTAGCCTAAACCTATCTCTCCATCAATTATCAGGAGTTTCTTGGGTTTGGCTGGCTATTGCAGATGGTTTGTTGAGGGATTTTCTTTTATTGCATCGCCTATATCCAAATTGATTCAGAAGAAAGTCAAATTTTAGTGGTCAGATTCATGCGAGAATAGTTTTCAAGAGTTGAAGACTCGACTTACCTAAGCTCCAGTTTTGACTCTTCTAGATGGTTCAGATGGGTTTTTGGAATACTGTGATGCATCTATATAAGGTTTGGGTTGTTCCCTCATGCAGCATGGTAAGGTCATAACCTACTCCTCCAGACAGCTTAAGCCCCATGAGAAGAATTATCCAACTCATGATCTCGAGTTAGCAGTAGTAGTGTTCGCCTTAAAGATTTGGAGGCACCACTTGTTTGGGGTTCATATAGATGTGTTCACAGATCACAAAAGCCTTCAGTATGTGTTTTATCAGAATAACTTAAACCTCTGTCTGAGAAGGTGATTAAAGTTGTTGAAAGACTACGACATGAGTGTCCTTTATCACCTGGGCAAGGCCAATATTATGGTTGATGCTCTCAGTAAACTGTCTATGGGTAGTGTTGCTCATGTTAAGGATAGTAAGAAGAAGTTAGTTTAGGAAGTTCATTAGCTTGCCCAACTAGGTGTTCGCTTAGTCAATTTAACAGAAGGTAATGTATGGGTTCAGAATAGTTCAGAATCATCTCTAGTTTCTGAAGTAAAGGAAAAACAAGATAGAGATCCCAGTCTAGTCAAGTTGAAAGAGTCAGTCATATATTAAAAGGTAGAGTTTTTCTCCCAAGGAGGAGATAGTGTATTGCATTGTCAAGGTCGTCTATGTGTGCTAGGTATAGATGACTTGAGGCAACAATTTTTTGTAGAAGTTCATGGTGCGTTCTACTCTATTCATCCAGGGGCCACTAAGACGTACCGCGATTTGTGACAGATCTATTGGTGGAGTGGGATGAAGAGGGATATTGTAGAGTTTGTGGCTAAGTGCTCAATAAGTCAGCAGGTTAAGATTGAGAATCAAAAGCTTAGTCGGTTCATGCAGGAGTTTAGTATTCCCACCTAGAAATAGGAAGAAGTGAACATGGACTTTGTGATAGGTTGAGCACGTACTCATCGTCAGCACGATTCAGTTTGGGTCATTGTAGACAGGATGTCCAAATTAACTCATTTCCTTCCAGTTCATACCTCTTATTCAGCCGAGGATTATGCCAAACTCTATATCAGGGAGTTGGATAGAATTCACAGTATTTCATTGCCTATTATCTCAGATAGAGGTACCTAGTTCACTTCTCATTTCTGGAAGGATTTCCAAAAGCGTCTTGGTACCCGAGTTTATCTTAGTACAACCTTTTATCCTCAGACAGATGGTCAAGCAGAAAGGACCATTTAGGATTTTGAAGATATGCTACGAGCGTGTGCAATAGATTTTAAAGGTAGTTGGGATGACCACTTGCCTTTGATTGAGTTCGCATACAATAACAGCTATCATTCTAGTATTTAGATGGCTCTATTTGAAGCTCTCTATGGTAGGAGATGTAGATCTCTAATCTCTTGGTTTGAAGTGGGTGAGGCCACAGTTGTAGCACCTGAACTAGTATTTGATACCTTAGAAAAAGTTTAGTTGATCAGAGAAAGACTTAAGATAGCTCAGAGCCGATAGAAGTCGTACACAGATATGCAAAGAAAAGATCTCGAGTTTGAGATTAGCAATTATGTGTATTTGAAAATCTCTCTCATGAAGGGAGTAAAGAAGTTCAGCAAGAAGGGAAAGCTTAGTCCTAATATGTCTTTCCATTCAAAGTTCTCAGTCGTTTCGGCAAAGTAGCTTATGAGCTTAAATTGACTTCAGATTAGCTTCAGTCCCTCCAGTGTATCATGTCTCCTTGCTAAATAAGTACATAGGTGACCCAACAGTTCTAGTCCCTATAAAGGGCAGAGATGTTCAAAACAACCTCTCCTTCAAAGACATTCCAGTAAAATCCTTGACTATCAGACTCACAGATTGAGGAACAAAGAAGTCCCTTTAGTCAAAGTTCTTTGGCAGAATCAGTCAGTGCGGGAGCTACTTGGGAAGTAGAAAAAGACATGTGGGCAAAGTATCCTCACCTCCTCTCTGCAAACTCAGACTAAGCCCAAGGTAATAGTTTTCCCTAAGCTTATTCAATTTTATGTTTAGATTTCAGTTACAAACTTGGTATTAAATACTATTGCATGTTCAGTCATATGTTCATGAGTCAATTCAGTCATGTATTCATGCATTAGATATGCATGATTAGTATGAGAAAACTCAGCTTATCAATACTTCCAAATATACATTCATGAATTAGCTCAGTTATGTACTCATGCATCAGATATGCATATTCAGTGTGATAATTCAGTATATCAGTAATATCAGTTCTATAATCATGTTCCAGATGTTCATGTCCAGTAAGTAGATTAGTCTACTATTACTCTCAGTTCAGTTCATCCTATTCGTGGATGAATGTTCCCAAGGGGGAGATATTGTAAGACCCTACAAAATTTCTAGCTTAATTCAGTCCTTTAAGCTTGTTAAGGGGTCCCAGACTTAGAGAATTCTAGCTTAGTATTCAGACTTATTTTATTTTTGGCCTTCAAAAGTTGGCAATCTCATTTTGTTACCTATATCCGTTAAATGTTGATATTTTAGTTAATTCATGATCAAGAAGGTCAATAGGTGTTCCCGGATGAGTTTTGGACTTTTCGGACCTCATTTAGACCAAATTTGGAATCCCAAAATAGTGAACCAACATGATCTTAGTGTGCCACGTTGACTATCGCATTGGTTAATATTTTTCCTAGCTACCAGCATGCAATTCTAGTGGACTGACACAATCTTGGTACGATGCATTGGATATCGCATCGATGCTATCGACGTGCTGCGTCGATCTGCGTATCGGTAGCCCAATTATCAGTCATTAAAATAGTGCATTCTTGGAGATATTTGGGTCTTTTTTCCTCAACCCTCAGCCCCCAAAACACAAAATTTAATACCCTAGAGGTCAAATAAACTCTTACTTTCCCAATTTCTCTCAAGAACAAACCTTAGGGTTTTTAATTTCAAATCAAGAACTCACGATTTCCTCCTTTAACTTGTAGAAATTCTTCAACAAAGGTATGTAAAGTGTTCATCCAAGGGTTCCTTCCACCCTTGGAGTTCAAGAAACTTCTTTTGAAAGCATGAATTGTGATTTTCATGTTGTGGGTTTGTATGTAATCATGTTGATATTATGGTATGTATTCAAAGTTGAAATCTTTATGTATTTTCTTGATTTTATGATAGCATGTAAGTTAAATTTTGATTCGCTTATATGGAAAACCTTGAAGTATGAAGTCATGATGAATTAGCATTGTTTTTCATGCCCAAGTATAAAGCTACGCCTACCATGTGTTTGAAAAAAAATGCTAAATTGAGATTAAGGTCCTTTTATGATCCTTTGGTGGTCTAAATGATGAACTCATGCTACACTCACATGTTCACAATGTCCTCCATGCTAAAGCTATACCTTGTATGTGTTTGATGGAATGCTCAGGAAATTAGTTTAATGAAATTATGATGTGTTAGCATCCATTCCTAATCATGTGCAAGTTCTTGACTTTCAAGTGATTGATGAAATGCCTATTGATTGTATTATGATTTGTTGACTATTGTAAATATTCAAGAATTGTCATGTCTTATTACTTTTATGCTATCAAGTCCTGGGGGTATCTAATACCTATCAATTTAACTGTGTACCTAGAGCCAGCTTCAGTCATGTCACGGTCAGAAGTACTTTAGTTTAGTTATAGAACTCAAGAAAACTCAGTAAACTCAGTATCAATCTAGTCTTATTCAGTATTCAATTTGTTCCACAGTAAACTCAGTCAGTTAATAGAACTCAATAGCATTCTGCCAGTCAACAAAACTCAATAAACTCATTAAATCAGTACAATGTGTAATATCTCAGTCATGTTTAGTATTAACTAGGAAACTACTCTAGTGTCTATTAAGTTGGGAGTAGGATTCAGCACCGAGTGAACCCAAGGATGGGGACTCACCTATTAGTAGAGGGTGTGATCCTTAGAAGTAGTCCTTGAATTCTAGAACTACGTAGCCAACGTAGGTTGAGACATTAAAACCTACTAGATGAAGGTTGATAAGGTGTCTTAACCTATCAGTTAAGGGTCCCACTGTTCTCATTTGAGTACCTACTAGGTGAGGGTATCTCTTCACTATCTTTACCTCTGGAACAGTACTAACACCCTCTTAACTGGGGTTATAGGTTGGACCCCAAATCTATTTAGAAAAAGGGTCATGTTGGTTAGATGATTACCTCCACAATCTTAGTCTCAGTCTTCATTAAAGAACTTAGATAGTTTTATAGATTTCAAGACTGTCAGATACAGTCACTCAACTCAGTACAAAACTCAGCTAGTTCTACCAGAATCAAGACTATCAGACACAACCACTCAATAAGCAGTATAGCAGTTATTAGTTACATCAGTTAATTAGTATTTAGACTCAGTTTTCAGTATTACCATGATTTCAGTTACAATTCATGTATTCATGCATGTACTCTTATTCAGTCATACTCATATTATTTAGTTGTTATTGTTCATGTATATGAACCCTTGCATTCAACCTTACATCGCTTTGCGTACCAGTATATTCACACGTACTGATGCATACTTTTTTTGCGCTATGGTGTTTTATACCATAGGGTCAAACGTACAGGACTCAGAGCATTCTTAGTGACTCAGACGTTTAACAGATAGAGTAGTGGTGAGTCCTCATAGTTTGAGGACATGTTTATCTATTCATTATTTCTGTCTATTTTTGTAGTCAAAGTTAGTTGGGGATATGTCCCATTAACTCCATTGTTCATACAATTTTAGATGCTTTTTAGACTAGATGTTCAACAGTATTCAGTATTTCAGATTTTGATGTTTTATCAAATTTTATCATTTATCTTTATCAGTATTATAGTTTTGAACCTTATGACATTTTAGTCCATTATTCTGTATTATACAGTATTATTACTCAGTTATTACAGGAAGTACCAGTCATGGGTTAGCTTGTGGTCCTTTGGGATTATGAGCACCATGTAATATCTAGGGTACCAGAATCGGGGCATTACAATCATATTGATTACCTCTATATTATGTTATAGACCCTAAAGAATATGCAATTGTATGCCAAATTTTCAAAATGAGAGTTTTGGTTAAATGTTGTTACTTTTTTGGGTCATGTCATTTCTAGTGAAAAGATCATGGTGGTCCTGAAAAAGGTTGTAGTAGTTAAGAAATGGACAAAAACCACTACTCCAACCAATACCCAAAGCTTCTTGGGTTCTTCTGGTTACTACAGGAGATTTCTGGAGAGTTTCTCTTCTATAGTTACCTCGTTGACTAAGTTAACTCAGAAGAAGGTGAAGTTCTTGTGGTATGATTCTTGTGAGGGTAGTTTTGAGAAGCTAAAGGATAAGATGACTTTCATTCTAGTATTGACTTTGCCTAATGTCACTGGTGGTTTTATAGTCTATTATAATGTGTCTCGTATGGTTTTTTTTTGCATTTTGATGCAGTATGGCAAGGTGATAGCTTATGCCTCTAGACAGTTGAAGGTGCATGGAAAGAATTATCCAACTCATGAGTTGGAGTTGTTAGCTGTGGTAATCACATTGAAAAGTTGACATCGTTATTTGTATAGCATGTGTGTGGATATCTTTTCTGATCATAAAAGCCTACAATATGTGTTCACTCAAAAAGAGTTAAATCTCAGGCAAAAGAGGTGGGTTGATCTACTCAAGGATTAAGACATGAGTCTTCACTACCATCCAGGTAAGCTAATGTGGTTGTCAATACTCTTAGCAGTTTATCCAAGGGGAGTTTAACTTATATGGATAAGGATAAAAGGGAATTGGTAAAGGACATTTACTATTTTGCAAACCTTGGAGTTTGCCTCTTGGACGTGGAAGATTGTGCTGTGTTTGTGCAAAAGGTATCCCAGTTATCTCTTAGTGCTGAGGTAAAAGAGAAGCAAGTGTTAGATCCTATCTTAATGCAAATCAAGGGTGATATAGGTGGGTAAAAAGTGATGGCCTTTGAGATTTATGGTGATGGTACCTTGCGGTACCAAGGAAGATTATGTATTCTCGAGGTAGATAGGTTACGAGAGAGTATCTTAGCTGAGGCTCATGAGTCGCATTATGATATTCATCCTATTTTGATGAATATGTATCATGATCTTAAGGAAATCTATTGGTGGAATAATATAAAGTGAGATGTGGCTAATTTTGTGGAAAATTGCATGGTGTGTCAACCAGTGATGGTTAAGCATTTGCGGCCTAGAGAGTTGTATCAAGAAATTGAGTTGCTTGCGTACAAGTGGCAAGTGGTTAATATGGATTTCATTATCGATCTTCCTCAGTCTCGAAATTAGTTTGATTTGATTTGGGTCATTGTGGAAAGAACGATAAAGTCAACTCACTTTTTGCCTGTGAGGAGAAATTTTTTGGCAGAGGATTATGCAAAATTATTCATTGAGGAAATTGTGAAGTTGTATGGGGTGACTATTTCCACCATGTTAGATCATGGAGCGTAGTTATTATCACACTTTTGGAAGTCATTTCATAGATGTTTGGCGAATAAAGTGAGCCTTAGTACAACTTTTCACCTGTAGTCGGATGGGCATACTGAAAGGACTATTCAGACATTAGAATATATGCTTCGAGATTTCATGATTTACTATAGTGGTAGTTGGGTTGATCATTTGACTCTTATAAAGTTTGCATATAATAACAACTACCACTGTAGCACTGGGATGCCTCCATTTGAGGCTTTGTATGGTAGGAGGTATAGGTTTCCTATTAGGTGGTTTGAGGTTGGTGAAGCAGATATATTTAGCCTTTGATTTGGTTCACCAAGACATGGAGAAGTTAAAGGTGATTTAGTATAGACTTAGGCTGCCTAAAGTGGCCAAAAGTCCTATACAGATGTGAGGCATAAGAAGTTAGAGTTTGAGGTTGGCGATTGGGTATTCTTATAGATGTCTCCCGTAAAGGGAGTAATTCAACTTGGGAAGAAGTAGAAGCTCAGTACCCAATGATTTGACCCGTATCTAGTCTTGAAGAGGGTTGGTAATGTTGCTTATGAATTGAAGTTTCCCTCTAGTTTATGCTCTGTTCACTCGGTATTCGACGTGTTGATGTTGAGGAAGTGTATGGGTGATCCATCACTAATTTTACCTATCAAGGATATTGGTATTTCAGATTCTTTGTCTTATGAGGAAGCCCTAATTGAAATCTTGGATTGACAAGTTCGTCGGTTATGGACTAAGGACGCAACTTCTGTAAAGATTCTATAGAGGAACCATAAGGTTGAAAAGGCTACTTGGGAAGCCAAAGAGGACAAGAAGTCAAAGTATCCATTTCTATTCCCTATTTTAGAAAACCATGCTTAAGGTATATGTTGTTCTTAATTTCTTTGTTTTATGACTTTGTTACAAAGAAGTTGTAAAATTTCTTCGTATTTTTATTTTCTATCTTAAAGGTAAAGGTAGTGATGTCTGAGATCTAATTGTGCTAGTAAATTCCTTGTCCTGTCATTCTAGGATGAATGATCCAAGTGGGGGAGAATTAAAACATTCCAAATTTTGGCCCTTGAAAAATTTCTTAAGCTTTGAGCTTACTATCTTGGTTACAACCTGGCACTATGAGTCATATGGTGTCTTGAAGGTTCAGGTGACCCTAGTCATAAGGTGACCAGTGTGTGGTGTTAGGTATCTAACATGGGTATGATTGTAGAGAATGAGTCATGAAGGCTCGTGATGAGTCATTAGGAGGAATCATATCATGTAAGTTTGTAGCTTGATTCTACTCTAAGAACGAGTGGCTTATCAAGAGCCATGAGGATAGGTTACGAGCTATGAGGTTAAATCATAGGATGTCTAGTGTTTAACCCTATTGAGATTTATATTGACCATGACTAGACCTTACATGTCATAGGATCTGTTTATGAGTTGGTTGATTGAGTTGTAAGGTTGATAGTGTATGGGGATCTTGGTCATTGTCTTAGTTACGACTTGTGGTCACAAGTCATAAAGAGTGGTTATGAGTAAACGATTGACTTGTAGTGAAAGGTGTCCTTTTTCAAGCTTTTAAGTTGAGGAAATTCTGGATATTTCCCTATTGACCCAACTTGAAACCCATGTCTTATAACCTCCTTAGGTTATCCGTAGCCCTAAAAACACAGGAAATAGACACGTAAAATATCTCAAATCCTCAAGGTCAAGAGCACTTAGGGTTTTTAAGAAGTTAATCAGTTGAGGCTTCCAAAGGTAATTTCTCTCCGTACTTACTGGTGTTTAATACATATTACTCTTCTCTCATTTTTATTTTATTAAAAGAATATGTTTTAAGGTATGAATTTCATGGTATTGTTATGGTTTTGATACAAGGGTTGGGGGTTTTGAATGCTTATTGTTGAATATTATTTTTCATGGCTTATTTATGGTTTTCCATGTTTTAAATATGGTTTTGAACATGTGGGTGCATGAGTATGGTGGTTGAACTTATGAATGGTAATTTCCTCTAAACTTGTGACTCTTGAAGTGGTTATGACCCCAACCCTAATTGTAAAATTGGTTTATAGTTATGAGAAAGGTGGGAATTTGAATTAGGGGTACAATGGAATCCCTAAAGTGTTTGGTTTGATTTATTCCCCTTTGAAACTAATGCATGGTATAAATAGTTAATTTGTTAAGGATTGTTTTAAAAACTTTTTAGGGAACAAGATTCCCTTAAGTGAGTGACTTATGAAAACCTTGTGCGGTACACGGGAATCCCCCAAGTAATTTTCACAATGGAGTCTGCGGGGTACATGGGAATCACCTAAGTCTTGGCTTAATGACATTTCTTGCAAGTATATAGTCGGTATAATGATGCCACTTTATAATTCCTTCATAATTGACTCCTAGAATTGGTTATTTTGTTATGTGTTAAATATTTGAATTAGGCAATAATGGGGGTTGTGAGAGCTAGCCGTGAAGGTGTGAGTCTAAAGGACAAACACTAGAAAATCAAGTTTGCCGACATGAGGGTTGGTTTTGATGACCACATGCTTGTGGGGTACAAGGGAATCTCCCAAGTCTATACATGTATATAAGTATCATGGAGGGCAAAGAATACAATGAAATCCTCATCCATTTATGATATCTCTGGTTCATACAGCTAACACACACCAGGGATCGTTCATGGGGTAACACTGGACCCATTTAGCCCATGGGTGGGCTTATGAAAGTAAAGCTACACAACCCAGGTTAAGGTTTTGAAATGCATGCTAAATCTTGTTTCCTATCTCAGCATGGTATATATATATATGTATTTGCATGTGCTTATGTGTATAATTTGACTTGGTTTTGGATTGATGGCATTATTTTGTCTTTATCCCTGAGTTTTATTCTAGTGTTCACCCCGCTAACTGTCTTCAGATGCTGTATCCCCACCTGATGCAGGAACCGGCCATACTTCTACTCCTTTTACTTAGTGACTAAGTGATCCAGAAACAACTTTTAAGTCAGACTAACGTGCATACTTTAGGACCCCCTATTTCATGTAATGAATTTCTTTATGTCTTTACTATTCCTTTTGTCTTGGTTTTAGCTATGGTCGGATGCTTTTCCCGACTGTATATTCTTTGGTTTTGATTAGAGACTTTGTTGGACTTTATGGGAATGAGCGATGTCGGTATTGATGTTGGCATTGTCATTGGTATTGGTACTGGTTGGTAATTTTGTTGTGGATTTTTAGTTTTGGTTATGGAATTAATATGATGTTTTTAAATTGATATTATCCTATATTGTTATATGTTAGGAATTCATCTGACATGGGGTGAAGGGTGGTCAATGGTTTGAGTATTGGGGTGGTCTCTGGCCTGGTTGGACTTGAGATACTCGACACGGCCAGGCCCTGGTTTTGGTCGTGTTAGCACAGAATGGACAAATTGCGGTAACGTAGTGTTTTGTTCCATCCAAAATGAATACAATGGCATCCCACGGCTTTACATAACACTTAGGCAGTGAGGCACACCAATGTGTCCAAAATATCCTAATTCACACAAGCCTTGTCCCATGCTTTTGTCCATCCATTCCAAGTTTTGTGGTGTTGTTTCTACTTGATTTATAGATTATACATCACCTATATATCATCATGATCTACCCCTCAAGCTTCCTATTAACTCAAATACAACACATTCGAGCTTAAAACAACATACAATTCAGGACGATGAACTAGTAATGAACAAACTCAATCTAAGAGTACTAGTTTTATCCCTTAATTCATAACTTAGTGTTTTGACTCCAAAATCACTATGAACACACCTTAAAAACTAAAAATACATTGACAATTAAATGCTTATTTATGTCACTAAGAACACAATAATCATAAGGTAAACCCTCAAAACTAGGCTAGTTAAGACTGGATAATATGGGTTAGGTGCATAAATCCTCCTAATATCAAGTTTGTGATATATCCTTAGGTCTTAACTAAGGGTTAGTTAGTGTGGTATATATTTTATGGTGGAAGTAGAGACAAAGTTACTGGTTAAGATGGCATGGGGTATATTTGAACTAGGAAAGGAGTTCATGATGGAGTGTTAGTGTGCTAAAAAGGTATAGATCATTAATGGAAGTATAAAGTGGTTAAAGACTAATATATTTAGGTTGCACTTTGATACTTTTAAAAAGAAACTGCTTGACATTTATGAAGCTACAAATATAGTTTAGATGTATGGATGGATAAGTAGTAATGATGTGTTAAAGGAGGATTATGGACTGTAATCAGATAAACTATAAGATTTAGACTATTGTATTGGGAGGCTTTAGTGGACTAGTGTTTCTTGATTTCTATCAAATAGTTGTAAGCTAGTATAGTATGGACTGTAATTAGATAGACTGTAAGATTTAGACTATTGTATTAGGAGGATTTAGTGGACTAGTGTTTCTTAATTTCTATATAATAGTTGTAAGCTAGTATAGTATATGAGAATATGTATGTTGTCCATATTAAGTGTTAGCTCCTAAGTTTGAACTATGGATGACCATTGAGTTGGAAGGAGTGATAATGTGCAGTTAGTGATGCTAGTTCTATGAAATTAATCTAGTAAGCTTGATATGACATGTGGAAGAGCTTAAGTTGATAATTTATTAAAAAAATGAGAGTACTAAACCACGACATATCTTTGGACTCGAGATAAAAAAAATTATGAATGAATTAGTAGATTTTAAGTTGAAAAAGGGTAAATCTAAGGTAGTTTTGGTTTACCGAGAGTTTAAGATGAAAGTTCTATGTGTGCCTAGTTATGTCATAGTTGATTCCTTTAATAGCCAAAATTGAGGGATTATAAATAGACCATGTTGAGTCTATTAGTTTAGTTTTAAATTCCTTTGAATTGGGTCAAAATGAAGTTGGAGGTGTGGTGTTATAGGCTGTGTGTAATGACTTGATTTTTGGTGATTTTTGTGAAAAATTATTTCCTAATGATTTAATCATTCTACCCCTATATGGTTGTTTTGTGGTATTTCTAGGATGTGAGGATAACTTAGATGATTCCCAATGTATTTCTGTGTGATTTATGTGAATTTGTGGTTATTGATGATTAAAAAGGCTTTATAGTCAACTTCGGCCAATAATTATTTAAATGTGCATCAGATGGCAAGACCGACTATGCCAATAGATCTATAACGTCAATTTTAGGTTCTTGACATGGTTGGTATAATTTTATGGATTTTATATTTCATTTCAATCCTTGATTTGAAAAGTTGTGAAAGATGATTCAGGGGTCAATTTTATGAAAATGACATTTTTTAAAAAAAATTGATATTTCCTTTGAGTCTAGAGCGTCGAATTTGATAGGGTAGCATAGTTCGTTTTCATCCTCAAGATTTAAGATAACTTTAGAGGGATCTACAATTCTAAGTCTCCAGTTAGTGCACCACTCAGCTGGTTCACCGATTAAGAGACAACTGAATTCTCCACTATTTTAAGACTTGGAACTTGGGATTTTGAGTTTTTGGGTGATTTCTATCATTTTTAAGTTTGGATAAGCTACAAATACCTATTTCAATTACGTTTCTTCTATTTTTATCATTAAACACTTTTAAAACTTGGATTTAAAAGTGGAATTTGAGGTTTTTGGCTCGGAAGGCCTAAATTAGCGATTTCTCAATTTAAACCCCAATTCCAACTCTTTTTCACTTGGGTTTTCTTCTATGAGTTCCTTTAATAATAAAAAATATATTTTTGGACTAAATTTTTAATTTTATCTTTTTTTAAGAACTCATTTTGGGGGTCCATTTTAACCCTAATCCAAAAATATATAGGTATCATTGGCTTCCTTTTAATGCATAGATTCTATATTGATATATATATTTTTTTGATTTCAAGTCTGTTCTTTATGAGAAAACTCTAAGGTAAAGTATTTTTAGATTAGTTTTTGACATTTGACGTAGGTTATGGCTTAACTTTTTTAAGAATGGATTAGGTAGTTAATATGTTTATAAAATCATGTTATGTGTATGGGAACTAATCATGGAAATTGATCTATTATTGTCTTGTGCCTGTGTGGGGGCCTATGTTGTCATTATTTGGTGGTTTTGAGATATGATCAATTATGTCTGACAGTATGGGGTCATATGATGTTGTTGTCCTTATGTGTGCATATTTGGTGGTACCCTTTCTAGTGGAAATCCTAAATTAGAATTTACGTGGTATCAATGGTATATTTTTGTGTATATTACTCTGCTGGCATATGGATTGCATTGAATTCATGGATGGTTGACATATTGAGTGGATTTTAAGCTCACATAGTTGGTATATTGGTTGGAATTGGAAATTCTTCTTCTAGTTAGTTGTGAGCATTACATCGTCATGTTATATATACTTGTGTAACATCTGTACCATTGTGGAAATACTGAAAACTCTAGCTTTGTGACATCTTTATAGACCCTTTGCTGATGTATATGCCAAAAAGGAGTCATGGATATTAGTATTAAAATACTGGTTTATATATGGGTTGAGAAAACCCCATAGGTCCTACCTCGGGATCACAACTAGATGGGTATATGCGGAGGTTGTGCAACAACCTCGAGCATTACATCATCATCATCTTCATTGCACTTTTATTTGGTTTACATTTTATGTTGTATTTGTGTTCTTAACGTGATATCTATATATTTATTCTTCGTTGATGTGTTTGATTTTATATCTTTCTACTGTGTTATGTCCTCATACTTATAGTGGTATATGCGTATATTGTAGAACTATTAGTGGAGAAGATATGGCCTACCGTTTGGGATATTTTCTAATTGCAAGTGATGTACCCATAGTGTGTATCTTATATGCTTTATTTTCTACTTTGCTTAGTCAACCTGTGATACCTTATGAGTACAAGTGGACCATACTCACCACTACTGCACCTTTTTGATGGAGATCAAGGTTTGAGTGCATTGCCCAATAACTGCTTCAAGAGATATCTGGAGTATGTTTAAGGTAGTGGTAGATCTATGCTTTTGGAGTAGACCTACTATCTCTTCCTATCCATTTCATGTATTGTTTTGTATTTCAGAGACAAATTAAAATCCTTTTATACTATTATTGTATATTTTGACATTTGAGATATATTTAGTAGTTCTTATAGTGTTACACAAGGTTTTGAGGAGATTGATGTGATTATTGTGATATACTTTCTACCTTGAATACTTATGTGTGGTTCGATGTCATTCTAGAAGTCTTGCCTTGGGCTTTGGTATTGATTTCTTCTTTCATACCAGTTTGGGTGATAGGCTAACTTTTCAAGGATTTACGCAACAACTGCCATTATAACTCATAACCATTAGGTCATGAAAAATTGGTGTTTGAGCAGTTAGGTTCATTGGTCTCAACAGTGTTAGAATGAGGAGTCTAATAGAGTATCTTGGATTGGTACATAGACGTCCATATCTTTCTTTGAGATGCTATAATCTATCTTTGGGAAACTTTTTGTTTTGTTCCTTATCATAAGGGTTATTTTGTACCTTGTGTTCTAAGTTATAGTTCACTCTTTTCTGCACAGATGGTAAGGACTTGATCTTGCAAGTTTAGAGATATGGAGATATCATTCAAGGAAAGGTTCAGTCTAATGGGCGAGTTATGAGTCATGGATAGGCTAGATATAGTGGACGGTCACAAGGATTATCCCCGTCTAGAGGTAGTACCAGAACACTCTTCCTTGAGCCTTGAGTTGAGGACATTGGAGATGTAGGGCTTACTCAGTGACATGACCTGAACCAAGGCCTAGTCATGTCGGTCATCTCATGTCCGACTGAGATCGGAGACCACCCTTATTACCCAACCATAACCGCTCTAAACCCTATGTCGGATAAATTCTAAACATATAACAAGATAAAAAAATAATAGTTTAAGGACATTAATAAAGTCTAAATCTATAACCATTCAACCATATCCAAATGTCCCACTAGTGTCATCCCCAATGCCAATACCAATACCAAGGTTGACACTAATACCGATACCGCCCATTCTCAAAGTAGTCCCACAAAATCTCTAAACAAAATCAAAGAACATCCAATCGATACATGCCCCAGACCATAGCCAAAACTAAATTCCAAGAAACAAAATAAATGAAATAAGTCCATGGCATAAACTGGAGTCTCCCGGAATATGGAAGCTCACCACTTTAGTCTAACTCAACAACTATCCCCAAATACAAGTCACTGAGCAGGAGTAGTAGTATGGTTGGTTCCTACATCGCATAGGGAAACAACATTTGAAGACGGATTTGAGGGTGAACGCTAGCATATAATAAGAATAAGGATAAAATAATGCAATTATTCAAAATCAAATCAAACCATAATATGCAACCACATACATGCATACATACAATACACACACACACACACACATATATATATATAAAACCATGACGGGAAAGGGAATTGGGTTTAGCATGCATTTGAGAACATTAACCTAGGTTTTGTAGCTTGGCTTTCCTAAAACCATCCATGTGCTATATGGGTTCAGCTCCCCTTACTGAAAGGGCCCCGATGTGTGTTAGCCATACGAACCGGAGAAAAACCTGAGATGATTACAACATCTCCCAAAATATAAGTATGACATTATACACACGGTCATCAATACTAAACCTCACATCGACAAATGTGAGTTTTTAGTGTTGGTCTCTCCGGGACCTCCACCTTCCAAGCCTTTGATAACACATTTCTCTTCAAGCCCATATTAAAACCATTCACACATTCCAACCATCTACCAATGAGTCTTTTATTTAGGCATTAACTGTTGGTATCGTCATACCAAAAATTAGAGCTTGCAAGTCTATCCATTTATGCCATACCAAAGCCATTAAACAAGTTGACTCCAAAGTTTACAATCAAAATAAATACATGACCACCAAGGACTTTCCAAACCATTTAAAACCATCCAAACTAATTTAGGTTCTATTATTTATTTATAGAATGCAAAGGTTTCACTAATAGTCAAACTATGTGACAAAAGAATTCTCATTGGCATTTTAACAAACATGTTAAGGTCATATAATTTCCAAAAGCAAAACCAAGTATCAATTGGCCGCTCCCATGCAATCACATGTTCAAAACCATAAATTTAACATAAAAATCATAATTAAGACATAGAAAAACATTATCCAACCATGAACCACCAAAACCCCCAACAACTATTTCAACACCCAACATAATAACACAATAATACAGTGAAAACCTTTCATTAAAACATGCTTTTAGTTGAACTATCAATTAGGTAGGAGCAATATGCCTTAGATACCAAGGAAGACGGAGATATTCACTCCTAAAAGACCCTAAATGATTGTCTTGTATAAACCATAGCCTTTTCTTTAACCGATAGCTTGAGAGAGATTTTATGAGTGTTTCATTGAGAATAATAGGTTAATAAAGTCCCAAAAAATGTTTTCTGTCATGGGGTCAAAAGGAGTTAAGAGGGAAAATTTCCAAAATACCCCTAACTTAAACTGTAAAACCCCCATAGCTGGTTATGAGTTGACCGTCAGTAATAACCCACAAAATCTTAAGCTTAACTTAGTCCCTAAAATCTTGCCAAGGGGTCCCAAACATAGAAAAAGTATTTAGACTTAGTATTATTTTGTCCTTCATAAGTTGGCAATGCTATTTCACAACCTTTATGACATTAAAATGTCAATCTTTAGGTTGATTCATGATCAGAAATGTCAATAGGTGTTCCCAAACACATTTCGGATTTTTCAGACCTCGTTTGAACCACGTTTGGGAATCCAAAATGGTGTATCGATCCGATCTCGACATGATGCATCGGCCATCGCATCAATAAATATTTTTCTTGATTTTCAATGGAAATTTCCAGTGAACCAATGCGAACTTGATGCGGCGCGTCAGCCTGCACCTTGATGCAGACCATCTCAGAATAATATTATAGATCCACAAAACCCATGAAGTATCATGATATCTATTCATGTCCTACCTGTCAGCTCCATGATCATCGTACATATTTGTGCACATTAGTGAAAACCATGTACGATTTCAGTTCCTAGTATAAGGAGTCCCAGTTAACTTAGTGGTACGAATCATGTTCCATGAACACAGCTTATATTTACGCACCTTCCATATAATCATGTGCATTTCTAATTCCTAGTATAAGGAGTTCCAGTTTACTCAATAGTATGGATCATGTCCCATGAATATAGAACCTTCAGACTCAGGTCATGCAGCACACGGCTTATGTACTCATGTCGTGCTTTACAGTATGCTCAGCCCACATGACTCATGTTCCGCTCTTAGTGATCATCCAAACTTAGGTTATGTCACGTATACCCTCAGTTTAGATCCCTCGATGAATCCATGGTGTCGATGTTCCATCCCTCAGGCCTCAGTTACAACATCAGTTTAGTAATCGATATTCAGTAAAGGACTTAAATAGTCCTACAAGACCACGGATTTCAATTATTAATTATTTAGCCATCAGAATTTAGTACTTCAATACCAGTTCAAACCTCAATTATCAGAAACCATTATTCAGTCCTAGTATAAGTCTCAATTACAGATTTAGTTGTAGTCTCTGCTGTAGTATTAGATATAGTGTCAGCCTCAACCTCAGTTCAGAAATTAGATCAGTACCACAGTCCAATTTTAGAGTTGCTTGACCATAGTGTGTAGTTATCAGTTACGCATGTTATTAGTGTTTTAGTACCTTAGCTTATAGAATTTTTTAGAATCATGTTATACGCCTGGTCTTGTATTCTCAGACAATACCAGTATTTCATTAATTCATGCTCAACTATCATATGTTACTCAGTTAGTCCCTTTTTCATGTTCATAAAACCTCCATATTCTTAATCCAGTTATTCAGACTAAGTACACTTCAGTCTTACATGCCCAGTACTTAGACATTAGTTAGTCAGCAGATCAGATAAGCCAGTCAGTAGGAATTAGTTTGAACAACCAGTATTTCAGCCCGATAGTCAGACAGACAAGTTCACATATTTTCCTATTTTGTCCACCTAGTTGCACCATTCAAAGTCTCATATATGTAACCATTCTAAGATAGACCAATCAAGCAGTTGCGTGTTTAGCTCAGTTCCTGTTTTATGACTCAGTCTCAAATCCCAGATATTCAATTACAATTATATTCGTGGGTGCCCTGTGCATCATTCTAGTCTTTCCTCAGTATCTCGACCAATTCAACATTCTTTGAGGGATATAGTGTCCCAAGGAGGAGATAAATATAATCCCCTGAACTTTCATTACCTAATCATGTCATTCCCTCTTCATGTAAGGAACCTAGCTTCGGTTAGTGGGTACTCATAGGTGGACCCTTAAGCTCTAATTTCAGCCGTAAGCCATGTATGCTATGGCTCAGTTCAGCTCATGATACTCAGTCCATGTCACATATTACAGACTCATTCATGTTCTCATGTTCCCATTTATGCATGTTCAGTAAAGGATTCGGCAAGAAAGGAAAGCTCAGTCCCCAATATGTTGGTTCCTTCAAAATTTTCAGTCGTTTTTGCAAGGTAGCTTATGAGCTCGAGTTGTCTTCAAATATAGCTTCAATGCATCCAGTCTTTCATCTCTCCTTTCTGAAAAAGTGCATAGGTGACCTAGCAGTCGTAGTCCCTATTAAGGGCAAGATATTCAGGACAATCTCTCTTACGAGGAAATTCCAGTCGAAATCCTTGACTACCAGATTCGCAGACTGAGGAACAAAGAAGTCCCTTTATCAAAGTTCTTTGGCAAAATCAGTACGTTGAGAGAGATACTTGGGAAGCAGAAGCAGATATGCAGACCAAGTATCCTCACTTTTTCTCCGCTAATTCAGACTCAGCCCAAGGTAATAGCTTTCCTTAAGCCTATTCAGTTTCATGTTTAGATTTTAGTTACAATCTAGGTATTTTAAAGTACCACTGCAGATTCAGTTATGCATTCATGTATCATCTCAGTCATGTACTCATGCGTCAGATATGCATGTTTAGCTTGATAAATCCAAATTATCAGTGATACCATTCATGTATTCATGATTCAATATTCATGCATCAGATCTGCATGTTCAGTATGAAATTTCAGTATATCAGAAGTTCCAGTCATATAATCATGTTTCAAATGTTCACGACCCTTAAGTAAGATCAATCTGTCAACTTTCCCAATCTAGTCAGTCCCATTCAAGAATAAATATTCCCAATGGGGAGATATTGTAATGCCCCAAACTTTCTTTAAGTCAAATCTAGTCTCTATAAGAGTTAGTGATGACTTCCTAAATGATTTATGTTTAAATCAGATATAATTTCCCCAATTTCTACTTTTGATCATTTGGAATATTGAATTATCTTTCCAACGATATGAATTTCGTCCAAATCTAGTATCGGAGTAAAACGTTATGGATGTTTTACATAGAACTATTGGAACTGGCTAAAAGCTATGGTCAGGCGACGGACCGTCGAGTTAGCAACGGATCGTCGCCTAAGTAGTCGCGACTAAGGTATTGAACTCGACTTCTTATCAAGTGTGCTGGCCAGTAACAATGAACTATCAAGCTAGCGATGGACCGTCGCCCAAATTGTTACAGATGAGATAGAAAGTTCAGGTTCTGGCCAAGTGCGATGGTCAGTACCGACGGACCATCGTCCAAACTTTCGCCACTTCCGGTCAGCGATTTTAATCCATTTTTAAAGGGGTATTTGGGTTATTTTCCACCCGTTTTAACCCCTAATTATACTAGACCAGGGCTCATAACTTTTATATTCATCCTCAACACTAAATTAGGGTTTTCTCTCAAAGATCAATCCCAAGAACAAAAAACCCTAGGTGTTTAAACCTAAGTCGAGAATTCAAGCTTTCCTCCACCAACCTTCAAGAAATTACCCACCCAGATATGTCAAGTGTTCATTCATGGATTCCTTTCCTCCATGAAGCTCAAAAATCTAATTTTAAATTATAAATTATGATGTTTATGTTGTGGGTTGATTATGAATTATGGAGTTTTAAAGTATTAAATTTGATGATTAAGCCTATGCGCTAAGTGGTGCATGAAAGGTGTTCGATAAAATGGCTAAGAGAACAATAATGATGCATTTTGACTCAATAGGGTTTAAATGATAAATTCATGCTTTACCCTTACGTTCAAATGACTCCCATGCTATTGTTGTGCATTGTAGATGTTTTTTGGAATGCTCATGATATTAGAGTATGAAATTATGACATGATTATATGCATTCCTATCTATGTACAAGATTATGATAATCATATACTTCATGAAATCCCCAACTTATTGTAGTATGAATTGTTGGGGCTGGTCATGTGTTCAAGAAGTGTCATGTCTTTTCAGTTTTATATTATCGAGTCCTGGAGGTATCGATACTCGATAATTTAGTTGTGTGCCTTGAGCCAGTGTCATGTTTTCAAGATACTCTCACTCAAGCCATGTTCAGTAGAATTCAGTTAGTCTCATGACTTAGGAAATGTCAATAATCTCAATACTCAGTAATCCTAGTAATCTCAGTAATCTCAGTTAGTTATCATATCTCAGTAGTATTCCATCAGTCAATGGAACTCAATGAATGCAGTCCAGTTTATTTCAGTTAATCATGTTCAGTGTCTATTCAGATAGGAGTAGGATTCAGCATCGAGTGAGCCCAAGGATGGGAACTCACAAGTTATTAGAAGGTGTGATTCTTAGAATCAATTCTTGTGCTCCAGAACTACATAGCCAGTGTAGGTGGAGACATCAAAACTGCTAGTTGAGGGTAGATAAGGTGGTTTAACCTGTTATATAGGGGTCCCACCATTCTCCTTAGAGTACCTATTATATGAGAAATTACTCACAGTTTGTCCATACCAGTGGTGCGGTATTGATAACCTTCAAATTGGGGTTATAGATAGGACCCCAACTCAATTTTATTATGTTATTTGGGTTATGTCGGTTAGATGACTGCTTCCCACAGTTACAGTCTCAGTCTCAGTCTTAGTAATAGAACTCAGATAGTTATAGAGAATCTAGACTATTAGATACAGTCACTCAGTATCGGTTATATTAGTTATCAGAAACTCATGATATCAGTATTCAGACTCAGTAGTCAATATTATCATAAATTCAATTACAGTTACTATTCATGCATATATTCTCACGTTCATGTTATACATTCGGTGAGTATTGTTTATGCATATGAACCCTTTGCATTCAACCTACCTCACTAACATACCAGTATATTCAGTCGTACTGACACGTTTATTCTATGGTGTTTTAGACCATAGGTTCAGAAGCACGTGTTCTAAAGTATCCTTAGTAGATCAGACGTTCAACAGTCAGACTAGCAGTAAGTCCTTATCATTTAAGGATAGCATGATTAATTTATTACTTTACTATTTTAGTAGTCCGGAGTTAGTTGGGGACATGTCCCATCAACTCCATAGTTTTTAAATAGTTTAGAGGTTTTCAGACTATAGCATGTTCAGACAGTTATTTCAGTTTTGTTTTGGTATTGATATACCACATTTTCAGATATTATGTTTTATCAGATATTTTAACCTTATGGCCTTTCAAACTTTTTTCGCATTTATACAGTATATTATGCAGTGTTTAGGTACAAATATCAGTCATGGGTTAGCTTGTGGTCCTTCAAGGTCACGAGTACCATATAGCATTTTGGGTACCAGATTTGGAGCGTTACAGTTTTGTTCTAGAGATATTCTAGTGGTTAAATTCCAGTGGAGACATCAACCTATAGATAAGGCTACTTAGGAGGTTGAGTCTGATATATGTGGTAGTTATCCCCAATTTTTTGTTGATTTGAGTATTTTTTTTTGCTTTTAGTTTTAGGACAAACTAGATTTTTAGCAGTGGATCATGTAATGAATTAATTTTTGGTGATATTTGTGAAATATTTATTTCTATATGATATGACTATTTTACCTCTCCTCATGGTTGCTTTTGTGGTATTTCAGGATGTGGGAATAATTGGCATGATTTCCAATGCATTTTTGTGTGACTTATGTGAATTGTGGTTTTTGGTGGTAAAAAAGGCTTTATAGTTGGCGTCGATCAACATTTATCAATCTATGTATCGAATGGGAAGTGTAATACCCCAAAGTTTTATAAATAATTTCTTTTTAAGACTGTCTAGTATTATCTTTTAAATTGAATAATGTTTATTCTATGGGGAATTTGTAAGATTTTAACTTTTTTCCATGTGGGAAATTCAATAAGCTTTCCATTGATATAAGATTCTTCTAAATCCAATAACCGGGTAAGAAGTTCTGACTATTTCAAGTTTCCATCGTAAAACAGTGCCATATTGGTCAGTGGTGCGCCGTACCACAAGATAAAATAGAAATTGTCCTTTTCCCACTGTCCCAGTTCAATTTCTCCGCGTCGCGGCAAAATTCCAGGTCACAAACGAAGTGGCAACACGATGGCTCCGCATCGCGCCATCCCTCAATTTTTTAGTTGTCAAATTCCAGTAACATAGCGCGATAGCGCCGCGTCGCGCTAGGGGTCCAGGTCGGGAAATTTCACTAATTTAAAAGACGCGTCCAGGGTTAAAAGGGTCAATTTCCCACCCCTATTTAAGCCCTTTAACACGAGATTCAGCTATTTAGAACCCAAAATAAACTAGTTTCTCTCAATTTTCTCTCAAGAACAAGCTAGGGTTTCAATTGGGGATTCAATTTCAAGAAAGTCTCTCCGGAAGAACTAATGTATGCGTTGTTTTGATTTATGGATTCCTTTCATCCATAAAGCTCAAGAACCCTATTTCAAATTGCAAATAATGATATTTATGTTGTGGGTTGATTGTAACCATGTTTATTTTGTTATCTGATTCCCAAGTTGGAATATTTATGTGTTTTTCATAAAACTACATTAGCAAGTGAGTGAAATCCATAAATTGAGTTATTCATAATGTGTCAATTTGATGATTAAGCCTATGACCTATGGGTGTATGCAAGGTGTTTGATGAAATGCCTAGGAAGATAAAAATTATGTACTATAGCTAAATTGTGATTCAAAATGACTTCCATGTTATTCTCATGTATTGAAATTTGTTTGTTGGATTGCTCATGAGTTAGCCTTATGAAATTATGCTATGTATACATGCTATATTATTCATGTACCAAGCTATGATAATCAAATACCCATGAAATATCTCCAATTATTGTATTATGGATTATTGATGATTGGTCTTGCATTCAAGAATGTCATGCCTTGTAAGTTTCCTTCCATCGAGTCCTGGGGGTACTTGTACCTGAAAAATATAGTCGTGTGCCTAGAGTCAGTGACATGTTTCATGATATCCTCAGTCAAGCCATGATCTATAGAACTCAGTCAGTCATGTGACTCAGCAAATCTCAGTAGTTCAGTAATCTCAGTACTATTCCACCAGTCAACGAAATTCAGTTAATTCAGTTCAGTAATTCATGTTCAGTGCCTATTCAGATGGGAGTAGAAATTAGTACCGAGTAAACCCAAGGATGGGAACACACACTACCAGATGAGGGTGTGATTCTTAGAAGTCATCCTTGCATTCCAGAACTATGTACCCAACATACATTGAGACATCAACACTGTTAGATGAGGGTTGATGAGGTGGATAAGTACTATCAGATAAGGCCCCACTATTCTTTTTTGGGGACACTATCATATAAAGGTCACTCATAACTTATCCTTACCAGTTGTGCGGTATTGACACTCTTCCAATTGGGGTTACAGATTGGACCCCAACTTTTCCATAATGGTGTATTAGGGGCTTGTTATTTAGATGGCTACTTCTCATAGTTTCAATTACAGAATTCAAGACTGTCAAATACAGTCAACTCAGAACAGTACAGAACTGAGCTAGTTCCATCAGATTTAGGACTGTCAGATACAGTCACTCATGTTATCAGTTATATTAGTTATCAGAACTCAGTTATCAATCATGTTAGTTATCAGTAAACTCATGTTATCACGATCTCATATATAGTTACTATGTGTTCATGTATGTATTCGCACGTTCATATTAGTTAGTTAGCCAGTGTTGTTCATGCATATGAACCCCATGAATTTAGCCTACCTCAAAGTACTGATGCATTTGCGCTATGGTGTTTTATACCATAGGTTCTGAAGCACAAGCTCTAGAGCATCAGTAGATTCCAGATATCAGCAGTCAGTTAGCAGTGAGTCCTCATCCTTCAAGGACATGATTATTTATTTATTATTTCATTAATTAATTTATTAGTTGGAGTTAGTTGGGGACCTATCCCATCAACTTCTTATTCAGATAATTCAGTCAGTTAGAGGCTTTTCAGACTAGTGTGTTCAGACAGTTATTTTAGTGTTTTGGGTATTTCATATTCCATCCATATGTTATGATTTATCAGTTATGTTATATATTTGAAGCTTATGGACTTTCAGTTCATGTTTTTGCATTTATATAGTATATCATGCAGCATACAGGTACAAATATCAGTCATGGGTTAGCTTGTGGTCCTTCGGGGTCATGAGCATCGTGTAATATTCCGGGTACCAAATTCAGGGTGTTACAGCAAGACAGGCTATGCCAGCAGATCTAGAATGTTGATTTTAGGTTGATAACATAGTTGGTGTGGTTTTATGGCTTTCGTATTTTTTGACCCTCGATTTGAAAATTTGTGAAATTAGATTATGGATCAATTTTATGAAAATAATATTTTTTCAAAATCTAATATAGTCGTTTTGTTCAAAGCGAAGAATTTTATAGGGTAGCATAGTTCGTTTGCATTCTTAAAATTATGGATGAACCCCGAGGGGTCCCTACAGACTTGGAATTCTCTAAGTTTCTAGATGGTACACCGCTTAAGTAATATTTTGGTCTCTTAAGTGACCTAGCAGTAAATCGAGGGTGTCACTTAAGTGACTCTGTTGTTGCGTAAGAGATTGCCACTTAAGCGACAGCTGGTTTGCTCACGCAATACTTGTGCAGCCAGTGGGTATCGCATAAACGACATCTGTTTGCTTAAGAGATAATCGCTTAAGCAATTTAAGTGATATGGTGCTCGCTTAGGCGATGCGTGGATGGTTTTAATTATGATATTTGGGTGATTTCTTTCATTTTTAAGCTTGGGTAAGCTTCACATCCCTATTTCAATTACTTTTCTTCAATTTTTGTCATTTGAATCTTGTTAAAACATGGATTTAAATATGAAATTGGGGATTTGGCCCAGAAGGCCTAAATTAGTAATTTCTCAATTTAAATCACAATTCCAACTCATTTTCACTTGGGTTTTCCTCTATGAGTTCATTTAATGATGAAAAATATATTTTTGGACTAAAATACTCATATTATATTTTCTTTTCAAAAATACATTTCGAGGGTCCATTTTGACCCTGATTAGAAGTGGTCAATTTAGGTATTGTTGGCTTTGTTTTAACATGTGGATTCTATATTTTTATGTTTTATTTGATTCTGGGTTCGTTTGTGAAGAGAAAGCTCTATAGTAACGGCTATTTGGACAAATTTTTGGCATTTGAGCTAGGTTATGGCTTAACTTTTTTAAGACAAGGCTGGATAGTATAAAATCTGTTATAGGTGTGTGAACTAATCATGAAAATAGCTTTATTATTGTTTTGTGCCCATGTGAGGACCTATGTTGTGTTATTTAATGGTTTTGAGACATTATTATGTGATTTTATGGGATCCTATATGATATTGTTGGCCTTATGTATGTATATTTGGTGGTACACTTTCTGGTGAAAAATCCTAAATTAGAATTTATGTGGTATCAATGGTATATTTTTATTTATATTACACTATTGGCATATGGATTGTATTGAATTCATTGATAGTTGACATATTGAGTGAATTTTGAGCTCACATAGTTGTTATATTAGTTGGAATTAGAAATGCTTTTTCTGGTTGGTTGTGAGCATTACATCCTCATGTTATATATACTTGTGAAACATTGGCACCATTGTGGAAATATTGGAAACACTAGCTCTGTGACATCTTTATAAACCTTCTGCCGATGTATGTGCTAGAGAGGAGTTATTGATATTGGTATTTGATTTTTGATTATATATGGGTTGAGGAACTCCCCATAGGTCCGAACTCAGGGCAAATCTTGGTAGGTGTATGCAGAGGTTGTGCAACAACCTTGTGCATCACATCATCATCTTCATTGCATTTTTATATTTTGTGTTATATTTGTGTTCTTGAGGTGATATATATCTATTTATACCTCTTTGATATGTTTGATTTGATTTCTATCCATTATGTTCCTTTCTCGTACTTGTGATGGTATATGGGTATATTGTAGAACTATTATTGGAGACTGTGCGGGCTACCATTTGGGATATTTTCTGATTGGAGGTGATGTGCCCATAGTGTGTATTTTATTAATTTTATTTTCTACTTTGCTTTGTCGGCCTATGATACCTACAAAGTACAAGTGGATTGTATTCACCCCTACTGTGCCTTTTTTGTGTAGATCTCAGTACGAGTGCATCATACGATAGTTGATTCAGGGGATAGTTGGAGTATTTTCGAGGTAGCAGTTGATTAATGATTTTGGAGTTGACCTACTACCTCTTCCTATCTATTTCATGTCTTGTTTGTATCTCAGAGATAGATTATGATCTTTTTGGACTATTATTATATCTTTTGACATTTGAGATGTACTTATTATTTCCTACATTGTGACATAAGGTTTTGGGGAGACTGATGGTGTTATTATGATTTACTTTCCACGTTTAATACTTATATGTGGTTCGACTTCATTCTAGAAGTCTTGCCTTGGTTTTTGGTTTTGATTTCTCATTTGATATCAATTTTGGTGATAGGCTTACTGGTTAAGGCTTTACGCGACAAGTGCCATCATGAATCTTGGTTTTTGGGTTGTGACACTATGAAGGGGAGCTCAAATTTTAAAGTGTTAGAAAAGTAGTTATGTTCACCTATGCAGGTGTTAGTTATAGGATGCTGGTTATAGGGGCTAGAGAATGTAGTATTTCTAAAAGGAACGCCCTAGAATAAAGCTAGTAACTTTCAAATATAATTGATGTAGTTAAGTTTAGCATTTATATGCAAGGTAAAAACCCTAACTATTAGAGTAAGGTGATTATAGCTCAGTCTAGTGGATATAGAATAGGCCCACAGACTTAGAATATAATCTTGAATCTAAGGGGGATATGATAGGCACCAAATTGGGTCTTGAGAATCACATAGTGATAAGACTTAGAAAGAGTTATGATGAGATCTCTAGATTATTCCTCATATTCACATTTAGTTATAGTTACTAGTGTGATAAATAATAGTTTCACTCAATGGTCCTAACCATGCTCCATGATTCTATGAACTCTAGCTTTATGCAATATATCTTATGAGATGTGCACTTATATTTTATAGTATATTCAGTACTATGAACTTATAATATGCCTCTATTGACCAGTAAAGCCACACTACACCATGTACACTATCATAGTATATCTCTTTGAAAATCTGTGCTTATGATCATTTGCTTTAAGCCCTACGTACGCCCATTTATGAAAGTTCTAGATGGATATGTCTTTTCCCTACCTAGAATTATACCCTACTTACACCGTATGTGTTAATATATGAAGTATCTGTGTCTATGGAACCTTACCTCATAGGTCACAGTAAGTATAAATCATAGCTGAGAAATATCCCTCTTATTCTCATACCCTAGAACTTTTACGATTTTCCTTACATTATGATAATAACGATGAATATGGATCAAAAATGAATTATATGGGAGATAATAGATATTTCTTATTATGGAAAATTATGGTGTTCTTGTATATCTAAAGTTATGAGTGTAGAGGAAGATTGAGGCACGAATTTGCTATATGAGCATTTGGGAAGTCTCTTATAGTAGTTCCTGAGATTGTAGTTGGTAGAAATGTTAGGGACGATGATAAAATTCTTAGATATCTTGGTTGTCTAGAAGTCCCACTAAGTGGTTATAATTATAAGCTTGAATATTGTGTTGATATAATGTGAGTAAAGTCATCGCACACTAATAGCCTTTGATTTAGGCTCATAGTTAGTTGCTTGAGGTGGTAAGAATTAGTAGTATTCTTGGGATTAAAATAACTTATAGAATACAAAATCTCTTAGCTTATATTGGTATTTTTTCTTATGTATAGCGCTTTATATCATCGAGTTAGACTTGAACATGGAATTAACTTTAAACAAAACTCAGGTTCTAGTAGGTATGTGTTCACATGAGGGTCATAAGTTGACACTACTGTAGTTCAGTAGTCAGAAAGAGTGGCGTAATTGAGAAATGTTGCGAATATTAAAGAGTAATGGTCATAATACTTAAGACGATAGTAGTCCTATTCATGATTCTTATCAATGTATGTATGTGCTTATATGAATCCTTCATGCCTATGCTAGTCTTTTGCACTCATAGCTTGTACTTTTATTGTTCTTAGTATTGATTAGCAAACCCTAGTTGTTAATACAGTTCAGTCCATGCTAGTATATGTAGCACAAATAGCCCAAATAAATCGTGATTTACTCCATCTATATGTTCACTCTAGCTTTGACCTTTATTTGGGGATGAATGATCCCAATGGAGTGATATTATAACACCCCAAATTTTATGAACTAATTCGAACCATTTTTCAGATGTGTATGGAAATGAATCCGACGATTTCTAGTTATATACACATGTTAATATCATTCTTAGTCTGATAATAGATTTGTATATGAATTAATATCATAAGGAAACTCTAGCACAAAGTTAAATTAAAGCTTCCTTATCGGTTGAATTTTCGTATAACGTTTACCTAGGTTCAATGTTGTCCCTCAAAACTACATCTCCAAGAAGTATAAAGCGGATGATGTGAAAATATAGTAACCCAACTAGGTTGGGTTCGAACCCATAGGTATAGGTCAGAACTATCTCTTACAGTTATTGAAACAGCCTGGTAGTGCAGAAAAGTAAATGAGGGGGGCGGGATTTTCTGTAATTAGTAGAAAGTAACAAGATTTGATTAGATTTCGATTGTAATCAATCTGAAACAAATACTTCCCTTACTTGGTTATTCGGTCGGGGTTTCCACAACCCTAGCTGAGGAATTTAGCTGCTCAGAGTTACAAAACAATCCATCAAATTCAATAAAGAAAACATAAAATCAGTTTCACAATAATAGACGAATAAAACCCAAGGTCTCAAATTAATAAATCAACCAAAAACCAAGAATAAGAAAATCCCAAGATCAAAAGTCAATCTTGGAATTAGTATAAGAATTTGTAAACTGGGCTCCAAGGACATAAAATAATACAAAAATGTCAAAAGGTTATTTATAGATTACTTGGACACCCTAAAAATATATCCTAAATGAACATGGAAACTTGATTCGGTGGTCACCTACGGTGCCACTTAGAGGCCGTAGGTGGACCCACAAAGGTGACATGATCCTTTAGAATGCAGAACTCTCTCGACCTCAATTTTCTACTACCAACGCTACCCTACCTAAGCTAGGTAGGTGACACCTATGCCAGGTACGCCAGCATAGGTAGCCACTTTTCATATTTTAACTTCTTTTTCTTCCAATTAGCTCCCAGAACCTAATTTCCTGCAAAATAGACATAAAACACATTATACCTAAAAAAAATGGAGTAAGTAACTATATTTTTTCATAATTTTAAGCGTAAAAATTTCCATGAATGTCACATCAAAACCCTCTACATAGAATTTTTGAATGTCCTCAAGCAACAAAAACATAGCGATCAACATGACAACGCTTAACCACGAGAATCCTAAGATACCTACGAAAGTCAATTTCAATTTAAGTTCAAGAACATTACCCTCAACTATAACTATAACACATCAAAACCAACTGCGTGTAACAATGTAGCTCAATAATATGACACAAAGGAATCAAGATATGACATTATATTAGCTACAAACAATTATGCATATGTATAAGTTACACTACCCGAACAAAAAGCAACTAGCAATACAACCCATGTACCCTCCGAAAAGAGAAGTCAGACTCTCATAGTATACTAATGAATGTTAATATTGGGACTATCAAGAGACACTCACACTCATAAAGAAGTTCCAACAATGTGCATAGAATACCATAGGATTGCCCTTATTATCTTTAACCTGGTTTTCAAACAGACGGGTTAGGATCACTATAGGACTTCACTCGACTTTTAATTTAGGTTTGGGGATAGTATAGTACATATGGAATTTAGTGACTAAGCCTCCTTGACACTACACTCACTTTTTTTAGGTCCACTTATTAACCAACTTTTCTTTTATTCCACCCTTATTTCTCCCCTTTTATTCTTTTATAGCTCAGTCAAGTTGGGTGGTTCCATTTTTTCTTTTATTTTCTTTTTCAAATTTTTATTTATTATTGCTTTTTTCTCATTTTTCTTTCTTTTTATTTTTTACTACACCCAGTCCTACTACTTACTATTTCTCTCTTATTCACACCCTTCTTCATGCCCACTTCTAATCTCGCATCTCTATGATAGACACCCTCAACTTAGTGATTTTTTGAGATACACAATGCCCAAGAAGGACCAGGGCCAAAATAGGTTGATTATAATAAAAATGGGAATATGAAAGGTGAAATAAGAAAAATAGTCTATATAGGCTTGATGACATCCATGCAACACCTCGTTTTTGGATGATGATACGGTCGTTGTCAATATATAGTAACCTAATGAAGGTTGGAGTCGAATCCTAAAAGAACACATGGCTTTGTAAATCTCGGTAGTTGTAGTCAATGGGCAAGACAAGAAAACTAAATGGGGGGATTTGTTTGTAGTAATATCAAGCAAAGAACTGTATTAACTTACTTGTAATCAGTTGTATGTGAACACTAGTATTGTGTTCCCCCTGGTTTCTCAACTATGTAGGTTTATCGTTCTTTGAACTAACCCAATCCCTTGCATGAAGAATTGATAAGTTATGTACCTTCTACAGTCTTTTGGATAAGTAGAAAGATAACTTTTTACCTTTTGTGTCTTAGGATGTCGCGTTACTAACCCTTACCTTGATCCTAGTTAACAATTACCTTTCGAGTCTCTAGTTATTAGATGAAAGCTAACAATATTACCTAGTAGCATGGATAGATAGTTAAACCTCAAATTACTATTGCCATTATCTTTTCCTAGTCACTACTCCTCTTTTGGAATAAGTAGCAATAATCTAGGTAAGATCCTAACATTTTCAACCACTAAGAAATCTATTATAATGAAGATAATGCAATGAATGCCATGGATAATTGTACAATTCATACTTTTGTTGAAGATCTTGACAACACCATAAAATTTTGTTAGATTCAACTGTAGGTGGTCAAGCTTTGGAGAAAACATATGATGAGCTATACACTTTCCTGAACTAAATTGCACTAGGTAATCTCGAATGGCAGGGTGATATGTCTAAAAGAGCAATGAAGAACTCAATTGAGATGAATGAAATAGATAGTGTCATAATTACTTTTTCTCTCTCTCTTTTTCTTTTTTTTCTTTCTTTTTTTTCTTTTTCATAATTTTCTACCACATTTGACCCTACTTTTTTTACTCTTTTCAACACCTTTCTTCATACCCATATTCAACTATGCACCCCAATGATAGCCACCCTCAACTTAGGCAATTTTCCTGAGTTGAGGTACATAATATCCAAGGAGGGACTGGGGCTAAAATAGGTTCATTGTAATTATAATGGAAAAGTGAAAAGGTTAAAATAAGAAATAAGTCACTTTAGGCTCAAATTAGGGATCAAGGGATACTTAGTCTCATTTGGTCGGTCTTTTAGGCCAAGAGTGGACTTATTTAAACGTGGCCTATGATCGTGTCCCAACTGAATATCCTACAAGCTAGGCAAGACTAACCAAGCAAGTTTTGAATTACACGCACAAAGTGAACTAGGTAAATATATCACACACACATGACATATGATTGCATTACCATACTACTACCTATTTGGTTAATGCAATGCTAAGCTAAGATCATTTTATCCCCAATACTAATGCCATAACCAAATTCAACAATGGTTACATCATATTTTCACAACATACAAATCACCAAAATTTTTTGGAAGGGTATCATTTTTTCAAATACAAAATAACATGAAACATAAAAATATTTGACTGCACCAAGGTTCCTCAATTTTCTTTTAGTTAAGCAAAATAACACATAACAAAGATCACAAACACAACAAAAAATCTAAACATGTAGGCTATACTATAATAGCTCACTATGGGTAAATGAGACACAGCAACAGAAACCCTGAGTAGTTGGTATACCCCCGCCTGGGCCTGGGCTGAGATGCTGGTAGTGGTGCAGGCTGAGAGCCTGTCTGAATGGCAACCCATACTGTTGCATCTCACTGAGACTGACGATAATTTTAGTGTTGCACCAAAAATATACTATCAATGGAGTACTCCTCTATGGATCCACTCCATTTGAGAAACTTATCCCCAATCTAGACTATATGCCCTTCTTTGATATTGCTTTTGGTTCTATGGTACCTGTATTCCATGGTACCTATACCAAATTAAAAAATGGTGACATCATATCTTCACAACACATAAATCACCAAAAATTTTAAGAGGGGTATCATTTTTTTAAACACAAAAAAACACAAAATAACATAAAACATAAGAATATTTGACTGCAACAAGGTTCCTCAATTTCCTTTAGTCAATCAAAATAACACATAACATAGATCATGAGTATAATAAAAAAATATAAACATGTAGACTTTACTATTATAGCATACCATGGGTAAATGAGACACGACAACAGAACCCCGAGTGGTTCTGGGGCCAGGGCTAAGATACTGGTGGTGGTAGAGGCTGAGAGCCTATTGAATGGCAATCCTGGCTGCTACATCTCACTGAGACTGGCAATAATTTTGGTGTTTCACCAAAAATGTACTATCAATGGAGTACTCCTCTATGGATCCACTCTATTTGAGAAACTCATATCTCAATCTGGACTATATGCCCTTCTTTGGTGTTGCTTTTGGTTCTATGATACCTGTATTCCATGGTACCTGTACCAGATTCAACAATGGTCATATCATATCTTTACAACACAGAAATCACCAAAAATTTTAGGAGGGGTATCATTTTGTGAAACACGAAAAAACACAAAATCACATAAAATATAAAAATATTTGATTGCACCAAGGCTCCTCAATTTTCTTTTGGTCCAGCAAAATAATATATAACATAGATCACGAACACAACATAACAATATAAATATGTACGCTATACTATAATAGAAAACCATGGGTAAATGAGACATAACAACAAAAACCCCGAGTGGTTGGTACACCCCGCCTCAGGCCTGGGTTGAGATATTGGTGGTGGTGCAGGCTTAGAGACTGTTTGAATGGAAACCCTGACTACTGTATCTCACTAAGTTTGGTGATAGTTTTGGTGTTGCACCAAAAATGTACTTTCCATGGAGTACTCCTCTATGGATTCACTCTATTTGAGAAACTCATCTCTCAATTTGGACTTTACGCCCTTCTTTGGTGTTTCTTTTGTTTCTATGGTACCTGTATGAAAAAGTGTCCGTAATAACATCAAAATAATCAAAAAAGAAAATAAAGAAAAAATAAAGTTCAATTTTATGTCCAACCTATAAGTTCAGGCCACGACTCATGGGTTGAACTCACGAATCATAGACTAGACTCGTGGGTTGAAAAACTAACCTACAAGTTCAACCCATGATTCATGGGTTCAATTCACAAGTCATGACAAAAACTCGTGGGAATTAGACAAAGCCTCTGAACTCTAGGGCTTCAGGTCCAATTCCTACGAGTTCGACCCATAATTTATGAGGGCAACTCACAAGTCATAGCTTGTGTTCGTAGGTTTGAACCTAAAATTACCCAATTAATTTTAGATTTCAATTTTACATCAGGAAATATTTCCCTTTTGACAGGTCAGTTTAGATCACACAAGGTCAAGGCAATATTAAGAAGTTTAATTTCATAATTTTGGGGTTTCAATCAATGTAAGACTATGAGAGTTAATCAAGTTCTATATTAGTCTAAATGTGATCCCAAGTTTTCACTATCAAGATCAATCTATTAACAAATTTAGCCACGAGAGACCTTACTTGAGAGAAAAATCCAAGAATAAAAAAAGTGCAAGTTGGTTTTCACCACTTTAGGGCCTTGGATCACACAAGAATGTTGGTTGTAAGTAGGAGTGGGAATAGGATAAGGTGGAGAAGTTTAAACTTGAGTGGGTATGAATTTTGACAAATAGATTGGGTTTAAGGTTTTAATCAAAGGGAATAGCCGATCTGGGTTGGGTCACATGGACCTATTGATTTCTTAATTAAAATTTGAAATTTAGGCATAGTGGTAACCCGTGATCTAACTCAAGATTTTTTATTTGAACTACGAATCTTGTGTTGAAATCGCAAGTTAGATTCTACAACTAACATTTCTTGTATGATTTTTGTGGCTCCACCCATAATTTGTGGGTTGTACCCACTAATCGTGGGTAGGGTAGGAGATGTGAGTTGATGTTCAAAGACCCATTGGAATTTTTTAACTCCCACGAATAACTCACGAGTCATGGGTTGGACTTACAATCTATGGGTTCGATTCTCGAGTCCACTTACTTGGACTTGTATGAATTTTTTGTAATTTTATCATACACTTTTCTTTCCCCATGATTATTTTGTAATTTTATCATACTCCTTTATTTCCCCATGATCCCTATCATGCAAAACAAAACAAAGTAAGAACTAAAACCTTGGGTTGCCTCCCAAGAAACTCTTGATTTAATGTCGCAACACGATGTGACTATGTCGGGTACTCAGACTTCACTAAAAAGCCCTTGGTTGCCTCCCATGAAGCGTCTGATTTAACATCACGGTATGACTTAGATCCTTTGGCCACTCAAACTTTGCCAAGGATAACATTCTCAAACACTTTTAACTCTTCTTTGCTTCCCATATAATGCATAGCACAATGTCCATTCACCTTGAATGGGGCATCCCCATCTTATTGTAACTCAATCGCACCATATGGAATTACTCTTACCATAGTGAATGGCCTAGGATACCTAGACTTTAACTTGCCAAGAAATAAGTGAATCCCCAAGTTATATAACAAGACCACATCATCGGGCTAGAGTACCTTCTTCTCAATTCTTTTGACATGATACAATTTCATCTTCTCCTTATACAAGGCTGAACTTTCATATACACAGAGGCGAAACTCATCCATCTTATTCATCTCGTCCAATCTCAAGTGCGTGATATCACTCTCCTCAAAATTTAGCTTCTTCAACACCCATAGTTTCTTATGCTCAAGTTCAATTGGCAAGTGGCATGCCTTGCCGTGCACAGGATGATAAGGAGAGAAACCTATAGGGGTATTGTAAGTTATTTAGTAGGCCCAAAGTGCATCATCTAAATTTCTTAACCAGACAGTTCAATTGTCATTCACAATCTTTGAAAAATTGGACTATATCTCCGTATTGGAGACCTCAACTTGTCCACTTATTTACAGATGGTGTTGCCACCTTATGCTTCACACCATATTTCTCATATTGGTCTTTGAACAGACGATGAAAAAAATATGATCCACCGTCACTGATTTTAGTTCATGGAGTCCCAAATCGAGAAAATATTTTTTTATAAAATATCGTGACACTCTGACTTTCATTCTTAGGAAGCACAATTACTTCCACCCACTTGGACACGTAGTCGACTTCCACAAAGATGTACTTCATCCTATGTGAACTCACGAATAAATCCATAAAGCTTGTACCTCACACATCAAACAACCCAAGATCAAGGATGGGCGTCATAGGGAGCTTATGTTTCTATGAGATATTGCCCTGCCTTTGGCATTATTCATTGGCCCTGGAATAATCATATGCATCCTTATAGATTATCGACCAATAGTAACCTCATTGTAGAATCTTGTGGGCAGTGCGAGTACCTTTATGGTGACCCCTACCTGGAGATAAATGACATGCTTCCAAAATACTGATCATCTCAGCCTCAAGAATATACCTCCGAATCACACCATCAACACTCACCCGAAATAAGTGCAACTCATCCTAAAAGAACTTCCTTTATCATGCATGAATCATCTTTTTTATTGAAAAGACATGTCTTCCGGGATGAGGTCACTTGCCAAGTAATGAGCAAAGTCAACAAACCAAGGGATTAAGTCTTGTGATGCTGCCAATAGATGCTCATCTGAAAAAGCATCATTAGTCTCAAGCTCATCCCCTAATTTTAGCATCGCCTACTTTTCTAAGCATGATAAATGGTCTGCAACCTTATTTTATATGCTTTTTTTATTCTTAACCTCAAAATCAAATTATTGTAGCAAAAGTACCCCTCGAATCAACCTTGGCTTAGCATATTTCTTTGCCATAAGGTACCTAAGAGAAGTATGATCAGTGTGCATAATGACTTTGGTACCAATCAAGTAGGATCAGAACTCTTCAAAAGTAAACACCACCACAAGCAATTCTTGTTTAGTAATTATGTAATTTTTCTTTGCGGGGTTGAGTACTTTAATAGCATAATAAATAAGATAAAATATCTTATCACATCTCTGGCCTAGGACTGCTCCCAAGGCCACATCACTAGTGTCACACATCACTTAAAATGGAAGGGTCTAATCTAGAGACACAATAATAGGAGTTGAGATCAACCTCTCCTTCGGGCACTCAAAAGACTTGAGACAAGCATCATAAAAAACAAGCTCACCTCCATCTCTAAAAACTTTCATAATGGATTTGCAATATTACAAAAGTCCTTGATGAATCGCTTATAAAAACCTACAAGACCTAAGGAACTTCTAATATCTTTCACAAAAATTGATGGAGGCAATTTTTCAATCACCTCAATTTTATCCCTATCAACCTCTATCCTTTATTTCAAAATTTTGTGCCCAAGAAATATCTTCTATTTGACCTTGAAGTGACATTTCTCCCAATTTAGTACCAAATTACACCCTTCACATCTTTGTAGTGCATTGGCTAAATGAGCCAAACAATTATCAAATAAATCAACCATAAATAGAAATCATCCATGAAGACCTTGATAGTATTCTTCACCATATCAGAAAAGATGGACATAATGCAATAGTGAAAGGTGGTGAGAGTATTAGAAAGATCAAAATCCATCCTTTTTAATGCAAATGTTCCATATGGACAAGTAAAAGTGGTTTTGTTTTGGTCCTCGAGAGCAATATAAATCTGATTATACCCCAAATAACTATCAAGAAAACAATACCATCCTCTACCCATAATACGGTCTAACATTTGGTCTATGAATGACACATGAAAGTGATCTTTTTCAGTCTAAGTATTAAACTTTTGATAACCATGCAAACTCTTCATCCAATGAATGGTATTATGGGAATTAACTTATTTTCTTTATTGGGGACCACATGATCCCACCCTTCTTTGGTACCCTAGACTAGGCTCACCTATTTGTTGTCGACAATAGGGTAAACCACACCTGCATCTAACTACTTAATGATATCCTTCTTCACCACCTCTAGCATAGGTGGATTTAATTAATGTTGATACTCAATGCTAAACATATATTTTGGTTTAAGCTAAATCTTGTAAGTGTAAATTTTAGGTGGAATTTTGACAATTTCAGCAATAGTCCAACCAATGTCCCTTTTAAATCTCCGTAACACTAATATCAAGGCCTCAACCTGTGAATCTAACAAATCTACTGCAATAATAATTGATAAGGTGTTGTTGTCCCTCACTAATGCATAACTCAAATGATAAGGGAGGGCCTTTTTCTCCACGATTGATGGCTCCTCAATAGATGGTCTCGTTAGAGAAATTGCTATATTTTTCAAATCAAGGTCAACCTTTAGCGCATGAGTATATGAATCTCTACTGACAAGTTCACTCGCTATCTTATAATATTCATCAATACCATTAATATCAAAATTTATGTCACGGTTTCCAGTGGCTTAATACTAAGACTCTTCATAATGGGTACAGCTAACACACCTTCATCTACGATGTCTACCACAAAAACCACCCACATATCTTTTGGCTTCCCATCGACTAACATATATTGAATATGATTTTATCATTATTAAGTCTAAATTTCATATATCCTAGCTTTATGTCCACTAGTGACCTACTTGTTGCTATGGAAAACCTTTCCAAGATGATAGAGATGCCAAAATCAACCTTTCAATCGAGAATTAAAAATTAGCTAGGAATATAATAGAATCCACCTACACCAACACATCACACAATATATCAATCAGTTTCTTCATAGTGCAATCATCCATTAATAGTCTTATAGAGGTTCGCTTAGGCGACTACAACCACAACTTTTTGTAGACAACTAGCGATATCAATTTAATGCTATCTCCCAAATCACATAACACTCGTGCAAAATTGAAAGATCTAATATCAAAAGGAATAATGAAAACACTGGGATCCTCCTTATTTTAACTAAAGATCAGAGGCAGGCACTACAGTGGGGTATATTATCAATTGGCTCAAAACTTATCATCTACTTCTTAGTCACTAAAGCCTTCATGAATTTTGCATAACTGAGCATCTTCTCCAAATCTTCCATAAGAGAGATATTCACAGATTAATCTTTTAACATCAACATAAATTTTTGAAATTTCCCTTATTCAACTTTCTTCTTCAACCTTTAAAGAAAAGGTGGAAGAGACCATGGAATGGGCTTCAATACTGGTGCGATCTCCTTACCCTTTCTTTTATCATTATTAGCTTATTTATTTACAACTGTTGATTTCTGATATGCCTCACTATCAGTCACTAGCTTTTTAGTTTCAATTTCGTACACATCATCAACATCCATAGTATCATTCCTCACATCATCATCCATATGCATAAATAGATCGATAGTATCCTTACCACTCTAAGTAGTGATAGCTAGATAGTGACTGTTATTCTTAAAATTTTGAATAGTATTTCTAGAGAGAGTACCTACATGATGATGATTTGATATGGAAGACATCTGACCAAACTAATGCTCAAGATGCTTAATTTCAGTTGCATGCGACTCAACTTTCTGGCTCAACCATGAAATATCTGCCTTGATTTTCTTAAGAAAACTCTCTTGGCTCTCTGAACCCTTTACAAGCTTTACAAGTAACACTTACATTCTTAAACTTCTAATCTCAGCATCATGGTTCCATGGTGGAACAAAAAGGCCACTCTTCTCCTTGTAATCATCTTTCCTCCTTCAGTCACCATCACACTCTCTACTCTTTTCCCTATACTTGTCTCCGTAGTAGTACTAACCTTGATTCCCTTGCATCAAGTTCCTAGTGACTTGATTAGACCCTTGACCCTTGTCTTAAAAACTTTTCATCTCTTTATCTAAGTACTTTTATTCTTTCTAAAAACAAGCCTCTTTATATTTATAATCCTTATCTTATGAACCCACTACATTTACCCTTTCTGCTTTAATATTTTCAAATTTCTTAGTAAGAAACTAATCTCAGTCCTCATCTGTGCTACCTCTTGAGCTACTGACTCATCCAAGGCCCTCTACTCACTAGAAGTACCAATAACATAAGTACCCACTAACCTATCCATATTTTGAGTAGGCCATCCTTGGTTGGTTTTAGTGATTCTATCTAAGATTTTCACAGCATGCTCCCAACAAAGACTTATATATTCTCCTCTTGTAATAGTATCAACTACAACCTTAAAATTGATATTCAAGGCTTAGTATAACATATCAAGCATGCTCCTCCTTTTGATTATGTGATTTGGAATATTCTTCAGCTTCTTTTTGAAACTCAACCATGTCTCATATAATGCCTCTAAATGCAATTGCCTAAAATTATAGATCTCATCCTTCAACTACAAAATTTTAGAGGTCAGGAAGAATTGGTCCAATAATTGGGTCCTCAACTAATTCTAAGTGGTAATAGATCCATGAGGCAACTCTCCTTTCCATAAAGTCACTTTTCCTATCAGGGTAAAGGGAAAAAACTCAGTTGTATAGCTTTCTAACTCACCCTAGGCAGATTGTATAAAGTGAAAATCCCTAATAAGTTCATAAGGTGCCCGTTTACATCATCAGTAGGTAAACCAACATACATTCCTTTCAAATTTAGTAACTCTACCATTGCACTCATAATGTTAAACTTAATCCCTTGAGGCAATTCTAGAAGAAAGATTGCACCTGTCTCAACTGGATAAACATAACCTATATCTTCTTTTGGATTATCATACACTGGAAAGTATGACTGAATAGAATATTGAACTTTATTCTTTTTAATTCTATCTCTATCATATTCTACTTGATGTTTATCCTCTTCGTGTATAATCCTTTCCTCTATAGTTGTGCGATGGGTAGCTACCAGCCTAGTATTTTCTTCAGCCACTAATCGGATAGTTACTTGTTTTGTAGTTTATTTAGTCCTATGTTGTTGTGTCTGAGTAAATACAGCTAGGTCATCATGAACCCTTTCGTATAGGACTTCTTAATTAAAAGCTTCTTATCTCTCCATCTTATATTCTAACATAAGATCTATTCAAGCTTAGGATCAAATAAAATTAGGGGATTGCCTAACTCTGAGTACTAGGCATACACTAACGTGTGCCCTAAAAATAGTAGAAAAATAAAAAAAATTATAAATGAAACCAACAAATTTAGCAAACCCATTCAATCAATCTGTAATTGTATTCCCCAGCAACGACGCCAAATATTGATGTCACTAAAATTATACCTCCAAGAAAGTATAATATGGTCACTAGTCAAATATAGAACCCAACTAGGTTGGAGTCAAACCCACAAGGAATAGGCTAAAAAACTATCATGAGCTTGCTTGCGTGATCGGAAATTGTGAAAAGTAAAATGGATTTTGTAAAAATTAGAGTAACAATAACGATTGCTAGGCACTTAGAGTTGTGATAAATATGAGACAAGCACATGGATTGTGTTCACCCTGACTTAAAAACTCCACAGATTGTTCGTGCTTTTTAAAATATCTCAGTGTATTGCATGTAAAATCTAACAAGTTATGGATTACCTAACCGTCTACTGACCTTGGTTTGGGTGAATTTCACTTATTTCCTCTCAGTTACAGAGCATTGCATTACTAACCTTTATTTTGTGATCTCAAATTAACTATATCTTTTCGGTCTCAACTTAACTAGATGAAGGTTGATCGCTTCAGCTAACTGTTGTGGTCTACTTTCCTAATCTCTGCTTCTCTCTTGAGAAAGTATCAAATAAGGTAAGTTCCTAATATTTGCAACCACTTAGAAAGCAGTCAAAGTGAAGGAAATGTCAATACATGGAAGACCACCATTCTAGAATGACTTTGTACGTAACCTGCTTTGTTTATCTATCAGGGTTCCTGCAATCCTATTTATGGGATTTAACTACTTATGGTTGTAAGAACAAATATAGAGTTTATAGATGAAAGCATAAAGATGAACTTACAAAGAATAAGAATGAAAACCAAAATCTCAAATCAATTATAAACCCTAAAAATTAAAAACAATATTTCCAAGATCATTAATGAATCTCAGAACTCAAATAATGTCAAAAGTGTATTAAAATACATAAACTGATAATAAAAAAATCCAAGGGGCATTTATAGATATAAAATAAAATCTATCCTAAATAGTATAGAAAACTGGGGTTGGTATCAACCCATGATTTGTGGGTTGAGTCATGGGTTCAACCCATGAATCGTGCCTTGGACACATGAAAATCAGGGCAAACTTCAACTTTTCAGGATCCCAACGTATGATTGTAGCCCACTAGTCGTGAGTTTCTCCTACGAATACTAGGCTGGATCATCAAAATCAGACTCAGTATGTACTCCTTAGAACTTTAACTCATTAATGCAACTCATGAATTGCAGGTGTCGCACCCTATTTTTCTCGCAAAAAAGTGGAATTCAATGTGACAACTTTTTTTGGTATATATTAAGATTAGGTTGTTTTTTTATTAAAAGAAAAGAAAAAAGACGATTTAATTTTAACCGTTGGATAAATCTTGATCAATGACTAAGATTAAAATAATATGATGGTGATTTAAAAGTGGGTCAAAATTGGATCTTAATTTGGGATTTAAAATTAATATCAATTTTTGCTAAAATTGACATTAATTGAGTACCAAAATGACTAAAAATTAAATAAATAGGAAGAATTATATGGGATTGGCTACTATTTTAATAATAATAATAATAATAATAGTAATAATTATAATAATAACAAAAAAATTTATTATGAACAACTCGTCCAAAAACACAAAACATATTATTTAACGCCTACAAAATACGACTTTTATGGAATGTTAATATAATAACTATTATTATTATTATTAATAATAATAATAATAATAATAATAAAATAAGAGTAAATCATTGTAGATTATGGGCATGAACATTAAATAAAATATTAACAAATTACCTGAAATGTTATTTAAATTAATAATTTTTATGTAGTATGAAAATAATAATATAAAAGTAATAAAATAAATTATATACTTTCAAATAACAAATGTGACACTCCAAAATTTTATTTAATACTAAAATAATGTATAAAAAATATTAATATTTAAAAATAATAAATTTTGATAAAAACTAGCAACCTAAGAAGAGTATCGGAGGGTCAGAATTGGATGTCAACAACTGCCCCTTTGTTGCTTGAGAATGATAAAAGAATTATCAAGCAACGAAAGTTGACATAGTAGCCAATTTTGTATGATCGAGAGAATAGTTTGTTGGAATTGACGCAATAGGAGAAGGTTTTAAAATTAGCATGGCCAAGTCTTTGGTTTTAAGTCACCTATATATCTCTGTTCTATGAGAATCAGGCCATGTGCAGTTCTAGATTTAGGAACGAACAATATTCCTAAAGAAATGTAAATAATAGAGGACGGGTATTAATAATGATATCATGGGTGGATGAGATAGGAGTAAATAGGATTTGAACTAATGGCATAAGGAGAGGTATGAAAATGAAATATAAGTAAGTTTGAGGTTGAGTTTTTGTGATGGACGAACGAATGAGATGATATCTCAAAAATAGGAGAGAAAATTATTCCCGTTTGTTACTCCTTTTTTATTACTTGTGTACCTTTTTAGTGCACTAGATATAAGGGTTAGAGCATGTAAACGATAAGTAATTGACAAACAGAAAGTATATATAGGAATAAAGAGAGCATATAAGTTATATTATTGGATCGTCTATTAAGCCTCTTAATGCAGTATTGGATAAGCTGTTGGGCTTTTTGATGCAATATTGGATCGGCTATTGTGACTTCCGATGCAATATTGGATCAGTTGTTAGTATTCTTGATGCAATGTTTGATCACCTATTGGGCTTCTCGATTCAATGTTAGATCGGTTGTTGGGCCTCTTGATGCAGTATTGGATCGGCTGTTGGTCCTCTTAATGTAATGTTAGATCAACTGTTGGGCTTCTCGATGTAATGTTGGATCAGATGTTGGGCCTCTCGATGCAATATTGGATCGATTGTTGTTCCCCTCTATGCAACATTGGATTAACTTTTGGGCCTCTTGATATAATATTGGATCGGCTGTTGGGCCTCTTGATGCAATATTGGTTCCACTATTAGCCCTCTCAATGCAATGTTGGATCAGTTATGGAGCTTTTCGACGCACTATTAGATTGGATGTCGAGCTTTTTGATGTACTGTTGGATCAGTCATTGGACTTCTTGATGTAATGTTAGATCATTGTTGGGCCTCTCGTGATGGTAACCATTTGAGCTGTCATGGAGTGATTCTTGTCATTAGTACCAGTTAGTCCTACACTCAAAGAAAAATTAAGAGTTTGTAAAAGAAGAGGTTGATTTTTCCTTCCACCTTGACTGAAGTGTCTTCTTATCGATGTCGTTATCAATGATGAGCCTCATATGGGTCTTTACTTGGGTAGAGAATAAATAATTTTGATATCATATTTGAAAATAATAGTCTTTTGAAAGTGATTAGTAAAGTTTATATTGTAAAGAATGTGAAATATTGTTGAATCATTGGCTGTGACATATTTCGTGACAATATAACATTTTATAAGAACTTGTTTTCTTTGTCAAGAAATTCTGCAGGACCACTCAAACATTTCTGCCCCAATATAGAGTTGTCTTGTTTCAAAGATTGCAAAAGACTGCTTGTATGAATTTTTGAGGCTGTCTCAAAAATTCTTCCCTAGTTCATCATCATTCCACTGTCATGCCCTTATAGATTTTTTAGCAACTCTTTAAAATTTTGCCCCTGTTACAATGCTCATAGAGTGGAAATATGACAGTTTTATTATAATGTGACCAAACTCCATAGGAGCACCTACATATCCATCTTACAGGGGAATCAGGTCAAACGTAGTTTCAATTCCAATGTAGTAGGGCATGAAATAAAGATTAAACATAATATCACTTAACAACATCTGAATTGATGGGTTTGGACCAAACTATGCCATCCATTTTTGCAAGTGTGAGTACTTCTCCTGTCAAGACTCGATCAACTATGTAGGGGCCATAGCAATTGGGTGAAAATTTGCCCTTTGCCTCGTCCTGATAGAGAAAACTCAGTCTTAAAACTAATTGTCTAGGCGTGAAGTGTCTTGGCTTATCTTCTAAATCTTCGATATTCCTAGGGGATTTCATTTTCCTCCACATCTTCTAATTTTGTTTGGTCTCATTATATGTCACAGTCTCAGATTCAACACTTTTCTAAAAGTAATTTTATTGTAAAAAGAAATAGGGAATATCAATAATCCAAAAAGAAAACCTTTATTAATTATGCTAAAATGTCTTAAATCATAATGTTAAATCAAAAGGGAAACAAACTGAAATTGTAAGCTAACTCAAACATCAAGTCTATTTATTTTTAAAATCATGAAAATATAAAAATCTTCCAGTCTACTCAAGTGCCCGGTGAGGTCTAGCTATTTAGTATAGTCTTCTGTCCATTTCTTTGACTAAGGGCTCCTTTCTCCTCATTGATGATGACATGTATATTATTCCATATTGATGGGGGTACCCCTTTTACCCTCAAGGAACCAAATAGAGTATTCCAAGTCTATATGTTCATCAATATTGAGCATATTAACCTAATAGTCTAGAAGTGGATTGTTAGTGACAATTGGTGTTGGTTCCACCAATTGGATGACTTTCCTGTTGATTAACTGTTGAATCTTATTTTTAAAGCAAAACATGCCTTTATGGGATTCCTTCTCATCCTAAAATGGTAGGTACACATCTGATCATAACAATACCGTACAAACTTAGTATCAACCGACATGATAGAAATATGTTTTATGTAGCCCGCTTCTTTGAGTCGTTCATATAATTGGTCTATGGGTTTGGCTAAAAGTGTGTATTGTTTCTTTTAAAAATTGGCTTTGGATTTGGGAGAAGGATTTGGAGATAGAATATGAGTGGGTTGGGGTGTTTGGACAAAAGTTTGTTGTGCATTGTACATAGGATAGAAAAGGCTTGGGGATTGTGGGTGTATTTGATATGGAGTAGGCGTTTGGTATAGTGGGGTCTGATATGACATTACGGGCTTAGTTGGTAAGGAGATGTTTGGCATGATATCAGAGTTTTTAGATAAAGTGATGGAGGTGGAGTAGGGGTTTAATAACTTAGAGCATTCTTTGAAGGTTGGGCTTCCATCACTGTACCTACCTTATTGTTTTTGTTGTTCTCTAATTTCTCTCCAGACTATGAAGTTTGTAAAGATTACAGGATGATGATACTTCCATTCTTAAGACATTTTTCTAACATTTCTCCTACCTTGATGATCTTATAGAAACTTTTGTCCATGACCGTTATTAACTTATCAAGGTATTGTGGCTCTTGTGCTCGAACAAAGTACTCCTTTATTTGAGACTCATCAATTGGGGGTTGAGCTCTTACATCCTCAGCCCTCCACCTCATAGTGTAGTCTCGGAATGACTCATTTGGTTTCTTCCTCAATGTGTGCATGTAGAACAAATTAGGAGTAATTTCAACAGTAAATCCAAACTGCTCCATGAAGTCAGATGCCATATCAATCCAGCCAACCAATTTCCTTACATCTTGTTCCATGTACCATGTTAAAGCTTCCCCAGTGAGACTTCTCATGAACATCTTCATTCTTATCTTTTTTCTCTTTCCAACTCCTTCCAATTTGTTACAATATATGTGCATGTGCACCTAGGGATCTTTAGTCCCATTATATAACTCAAACTTAGGAGGTTTGTACCCCTCCGGTAGTTCAACATATGGGTGAACACACATGTCTTTTCGACCACAGATTTCATTGTATAATCACTTTCTTGAGGATCAAATATATGTTGGGAGAGGGTCTCAACATATATGGTGTTCAAATTATGACTACTAAATGCATGATGGTGGTATTCGTTTGGGTTTGGAGGCTTTTATGGAGATAGATCAGTGGAGTATTTGGGATCTTGGGTATGTTGAGTAGGCACATATATAGGATTTAGGATGTTTTGGATAGAGTTTTGTAGATTTTGGATATTTGAAGGAATTTGAGGTTGAGAGGGAGGCAATGGATGATTAGAAGGAGTTTAAGATTTTGTGAGGGTATAACTGTTGACCTATAGCTCGGGAGCATTCAAATTAACGAAAAGTTTCGCTAAGTTGCGCACCTGTGCCACCTCTCCTTGTAACTCTAAAATTTTTGTTCTTTTTTCAGCATTATCTCATTCTTCCTAGAAATACTTTCTCCCTCTGATCTAGTGCCTTCTTTTTTCACAGTATAATTCTTTACCCTTATGGCTTTCAGGTAGAGGAGGAGGAGAAAGGGAAGAACCTTTTGATCTGGTGTGGTAGGACAGGGTACATAAATCAACTTTTTGGGAGAGGGAAAACAACAACAAAAATAAGAAACAACAACAAAAATTTAATAATTAATACGAGTGACATAAACAAGTAAACAAAATAGCACAAAATAAGCACGTTGTTTAACATTTTCTATTTTGAGAGCCTCTTTAGAGCCAGAGGTAGGCCTAGTATTGTTTGAGAGATAAGATGCCATAAAATAATGTCATTTGCTTATAAATGATAAACCCTCCAAATTAAAAATTTATTGAACTAAATTACCTCATAAATTAAAAGAAAGAGAAATACAAAGAAATCATAAGGAAAACTAAGATAGTCTTTACTCAATTTGTCAAATTCATGAGGTTGAGGGTACCATAAAACGTGCGAAACAAAGTGTTAGCCTATGCCGCCCCAAAGAGAAACTGACACCATTTAGGCATATTTATCTCTGAAAATGCACATAGGTAATGAGGCATTCTTTTTCGAGATTATGAATCCCTTAGAACTTAGGGTTGGGTTTTCTAACACAACATCCTAGGCTTTTGGGATGCTTATTCCTTAGTAAAGTGATAAACGATTAGGCTCTAGGAACAAGAGTGGTTGCATGATACAATCCCCCCAAGTGGATAACTTGAGAGTGGAAAAGCTCATGACTATCGACGCACCGCTGATCGATCAATTCACGATGCATTTACCCAAGTGTGTTTTAGGAGTGAATGTCCGTGCAACCATGAAAACGTTCTTACTAAAAATAAAAGGACATTTTCAAGTGGAGGAAAGTATGAACAGAATGACAGTTTATAGAAAGTGGTAACACATAGCACATAGCAAGAAATACAATAACATACTTAGCAATATAAAAACTAAATAAATATGAAAAATAAGACAACATATAACCAGGCAACAACGAAAAAACAGGAAGGAGATAGACATGGAAAGGCATATAAAACATATAATGAGAAGGGGAAAAGGACTAACATGTAGAAAAGATAAATAATGATGTTAAATAATAAAGGGAACAAGAATAGGGTAACTAGGAAAACACAAGAATCAAAATAAAATTTAAATAAATAGAGAAAAGCATAGAAATTCACATAAAACACAGATTCCTAATGGTTGGAACCTAAATATCTCCAACAGAGTTGCCATGTTACGACGCCCCATTTTTCTTGCAAAAAGTGGGATTCGACGTGACAACTCTTTTTGGGATGGATTAAAGTTAGGTTGTTTTTTTATTAAAAGGGAAAAAAAAGATGATTTGATCTCAGCCATTGGATCAATCTTGATCAATGATTGAGATTAAAATAATATGATGGTAATTTAAAAGTGGGTCAAAATTGGATCTTAATTTGAGATTTAAAATTAATATCAATTTTGACTAAAATTGACTTCAATTGAGTACCAAATGGCTAAAAATTAAATAAATACAAAGAATTAAATGGGATTGACTTCTGTTTTAATAGTAATAATAATAATAATAATAATAATAATAATAAAATGTAAAAACACGTAACATATTATTTGACACCTATAAAATACGATTTTTGCGAAATGTTAAAATAACTACTACTACTACTACTACTAATAATAATAATAATAATAATAATGTAAGAAAACATAACATATTATTTGACGCCTATAAAATATGACTTTTACGGAATGTTAAAATAACAACAACAACAACAATAATAATAATAATAATTAAAAAAATAACAACAACAATACTAATAAATAAAAAAATAAGATCAAATGTTTGTAGAATACGGGTGTGAACATTAAATACAATATTAACAAATTACCTGAAATATTATATTTAAATTAATAATTTATATGTACTATGAAAATGATAATATAAAAGTAATAAAATAAATTGTATATTTTCAACTATCGAAAGTGACATGTCAAAATTTTATTTGATACTAAAATAATTTTGGTAAAAATAACTGCCTAAGAGGAGTATCCGAAGGTCAAAATTAGGTGTCAACAGTAGGTATTACCCACGAGTTGTAGGTTGACTGGTGGGTTAACTCTTCAACAACTTTTAGTTCTTTTTTTTCAGTCTTTGCTCCAATCCATGTTTTCCTATAAAATCAACACAAATACACATCTATCTAAAAAGAATACCTAAGTTCCTGCACAATTTTCTAGTTTTAAGTATCTAAAGTGCCATGAAACTATGAAACATCAGTTTATAATTAGAAAACAACCTCCACCAATCCATAGCCACATTCGTCAACTGTTTGATAGTTTAAGCAACTCCATGAGACTCAAAGGATCCAAGATTATGTAACTTCTTCTGGCAATCAGTCAGGAACTCATATGCATCCTCTACAATAGCACCACTAAACTTAGGAGGACCTAAGCGAATAAAACTCTAAACTTCTTCTCGTTATCATAAGACATAACTATATTCGAGCAACTAGAGGTATAGTAAGTCCGACAAGCTAATAATCCATACTTAGGGGCAATATAAATGAAGTTTGAAACCCTAAACTAGGAATATCATTATCAGATATTGGAATAGAAGGTGGAGCACACTCAAAGGCTAAGGAATTCCACAATTAGATATCGATATAGATGGCAGAACCACAATCAGAGTTAAAAGAATATCATAAGCAGACGCCGACACTGATGGTGGTGTAGTATGCAAAATTGAAGGAACATTAGGTTTAATCAAGGTAACACCCTCCAAATAAGTCAATAACCGAATAAAAAAAATACTTCCAAACTGGGGTAGTAGAATCCTATGGAACTTAAGCCGACACCATATCGCTTATTTGCTCAACCTTAGGCTTGAGGGAGTCCTCCTAGCACTACCTCTGATAAGGAAGCTCCCCATGCCTGTCCTCTACCTCTGAGATATCCACTACCCTTACCCTGCCCTCTAGTTTGAGATTCATCCTTGGGTGCTGGCTTTATATCCCTAGCCTCTCGATATATATTCCTCACCATTAACACAGAAAAGATTGGAACACAACTTAGAATGTTGAGTAAGAACAACCCTCCATGACTTAGGAACCAAAAATAACAAAAAAAGTTATTCCTAAAGATATTTATATATATCCTTCTAAAGATAGATACAAATTTCTATGTACCAATCCACGATACTCTATTAGACATCTTGCTTTTACACTTATAAGACTAGTGAACCTAGATGCTCTGATACCAATTTGTCATGACCAAAAATGGGGCATGATGATGCTTATCATGGCTCAACCTTGATAAGTAAATCAATCACCTAAACTTATAAAAAAAGAAAAATATACATTTAGTACACACCAAGGCAAGACTTCTATAATGAAGTCAGGCATTAAAACATAAGTAAAAGTGGAAACCTAAAGTAATATCATAAATCTCCAAAAGATGGTGTCATAATGTAATAGCATCTAAGTATAAATCCAAAAATTAAATAGTATAACACCTATCTTTAATTCAAATAAAGACATAAGTAAAATAAAGTAAGATCTAGGATCTTCCCTTAGCACTAAAATAGTCCAGTACCTTGAAATAACACCAACCAACAACACAATTTCATCTTTCGTACATCATACTCGTGCTGGAATCCAAACCAAAAGAGCCCAAGAGGGGTGAGTGCAGTCCATTTGTACTCAATAGGTATCATAGGCTGACCGAGCATGACAAGTAATAAGATAAGTAAAATATACTTAGAGCACATCACCTGCAAGTATAAAAGTCCTAAATAGTAGCTCACACCAACTCTACTAATAGTTCTAATATATAAATACACAAAATTATAAGCTATACATATATAAAATAAAATACACTAAAACTAAGCACAAGTTGAGAAAACTAGAGAAATCATGCAAGATGAGTGAAAATATGATACAAGCCAAATCGACATTGAACTCTCAAAGGCTATATTTCAAGGTCGACACAAAGAGATATAAGACACACTAATCTTAGTAATTCAAGGATATGACTGGAGGACTATTTTAAAGCTCCCAAGAGCTCAACATCATATGTAGAGGATATCTTGGAACCTAGAGCCCAAACTCGACTCAAAATTTTAGCAAGAAAGTAAGATCGAGAATTACAAATACTCTAATGATTATTGATGATTTTATATGTATTTCAAGCCATATTGATACCATTTAAGGAGTGTTTTGGAGTGCACAATGCATACAAGAAGGGTCGAGGGCCATTAGAGAGGTCATTGGAGGGTAAAAAAGAGCCCGATTGCATTCTATTTTGACCTGCAACCTGACCTTCACCAATATATCAATCACCTGAACCAAAGGTGCTTTATCTATGCCAGTAGATGTCATCTTCATAGGCATGTGGGACAAAATGGACAACTTTCTTATTTTGTTGAATTTGGGTCACTTTTGGGCCCGTGTAAGTAATAAATGGCCCATGAATATAAATATTAGTTCCCTTAGCTTATTTTTGGAGATTTTGATGATATTTGACTTTGTGTGACTCCTTATGGAGTATGAGTACTTGGAAAATCTTGTATTGATCATTGCTTAGAAACAGTAGTTGTGAGGTAATTTTGATTCCCTCGTGGTCATTTGTAAGAATTAGGTGGTTTCTTTGGATTAATCTTTTTAGTTTATTGGAGTTAATAATCCTTTATTTTTGTTTGATTTCCTTGCTTGTGTCTATCTTTTATCGTAACCTATCTATCCTTTACTTTTTATATTTTCAATTCCTTCCTTTCTTAACTTTCATGTTTGCTTTCATCTTTCATATTTTTGGGGTTCCTTCTAGTGTTATTGAGCCAGAATATTAAGCTTGATATTCAATTTGAGTGGATTTGGAGAAACTCCATTGTTGTGTTCATGAGATTGAATAAAAAAATAAAGTGGGTTCTAGATCTACAAAGTTTGGGTTGAATTTGAAGGTTTAAATTAATGAAAATGTGTTCTATACATTGAGGAGAACATAGGTTCAAAAGATGGCGTAATTTGGAGAGGTTTGAAAAATGCACCATTTTTGGATATGAAGGTTGAAGAAAATACAAGTGGATTTGAAAATATGAATTTTTTCATTATGATTTATGGGCTAAAAGTTGTTGAAAATGCATTTCAACAACTTCCAAAGTCTATTTTACTCAAGTTCCATGTTCTTAGATTCATTTCTTGATTCCTCATTTCAATTTTTGATTCTTAAACTAGTTAACAATTAGTAATTCACCTAATTAATTGGCTAATTGGTTCTTTGAGTTTGTTTTATTTCATCACTCATTCTTTTTGTGCCTTTTCACATTTCGTTTCATTGTTATTTTGTCGTTTAATTCTGTAGACATTTGTTTTGAGTATTTATTCTTTTTCAAAAGATGAATCCACTTTGACTACAAGTAGCAATTAACACCATGTCTTTCATTGGAGTAGAAACTAACTTTTAATGCATGTGACTACTATTGCAAGGCACATAAAGGTGAGATTCTTATGAGTGTTGGTGAGGAACTATTACTCTGAATCTTCTTTGTTGATTTTATAGGTACAAGGTATAATTAGAAAATATGTCAAATGCCTTCTCCCTATCTAGGAACACCATATCCTATTCAACTCATTCTAATAAAAAAATATGAAAATAGCGGAACCAAGGCGACTATGGGAAAAGTGATGTAAGTCTCAAGTCCATCAAGGTCACTCTTCCTACCTTTGAAGGATAATATAATGCTAAAGCCTATCTTGATTGGGAGTGGAAATATGAGTTAGTTTTCCAAAGCTTTGACTTTATTGAAGTTGAGAAATCCATTTATTCCATTGGACACCTTAAAAGGCATGCATTTAGTTGGTGGAAATCCATGAGAAGATGCACTCCAACATAGGATGAATTGAGTAGGCTTATGAGATTTAAGTATGCACTGGAAGGATATAGAAAGCTTTATACTATGGATCTGAGAAGACAAGGTCTAAGAATAAAGGTTGATATTTATGGAACTTTGGGTTTCATCTTTTCTTAGAATATTTATGTTACAAGAATTACATCACCCTATCTACAGTGGACTACCTAAGGATACCTTTAATTTCAATGCAATATCCATACACCATGGATGGATGTGAAGTTAGAGAGATGGTAAAGGTATCCTTCACACACCATGGGTACTATAAGGAGGTATGGTGTGATACCCAAACACTTTTTTCAACTATGTTTGGGGGAAAATTAGTTTCAAAGGCATAGGAAGTAGCAAAAATGGCCCAAATATGTTATGGACCAATGGGGAAATAATTCTTTTCCAACTACTTCCACCAATTCTCATTAAGGAAATTTAGACACTTACTCTAAGTCTTACAAGATTGAGAGACAAAATATTAAGAGAAATAACAGAATGCAAAGTGATAACCTAAGAGCAAAACAAAAAAAGGTTGTGTGGAGTGATATGATTGAGTAGTCACAACCTTATTCTAACTCATGTAACTTTTCTTCTCTCTTTAGTTTTCTTGACACTTATGTAGGTATTGTTAGAATATAATCTAATGGAGATCGCCAAAGTGAGAATAACCAAGAGGTTCTTGAAGAGTGCTTAAATAAAGAAACGACTCAAGGGAGTAGACTTGACAAAGACCCATGTGGTGAGAATTTCCCAATGGAGAAAATGAGCTCCCATGTTGAACACCAAGGTGAAGACCATACTTTGAATGAGCTACAAGGTAACAATTCTAACCCTTGCACTTATCTAAATTTGAAATATCATCATATGACTAGTAGTCGAGTGAGTGTAGTGGTGGATTGTCTAATATGGAGTTTCATGATTCGTTCCTTTATGATACTTTTGGTAGTGCTAAGTTGCATAATGATCAAGTTCTTGTTGTGATTTTGCAAACACTAGTTGATCCTATAGATTATCGAGTTGAATCTTCTAGTAAGATCAATTTGTGTCCACCTAGTTCTAGAACTTGTAACTTGAATAACGTCCTATTGACATGTAATAAGACTATTCACACACTAGTTAGCCCTTGTGAAAATCAAGGTGATTCTATGTTGGCATGTAAGTTGATTACAACTAGTGAATGTGTGTGCAATGGTCAACTTACTTGTGTATATAATCCATTATTTGAGCATATTTGTTATATGATAGATGGGTCTCAAGTTAGTGATGATGTTGATAAAGTTAATTATGTGAATGGAAATGATTCATTGAGAATATCATGTAATGAAGATCCTATTATTAGTTTTGCTCATTGAAGTCATGTAGATGAACATGTTGGAAAAAATGACATGTATCTTTTTTATAGTGAACTTGCATACTTTAACTCCTTACCTTTGGTTGTTGATCCTCTCTTAAAGAAAGATGTTTTGTGAAAGTAGTGAGATCACTCCTTTCTTGACATCTAGTGATGTGTCTCTTGTAATGATTAGAAGGATGTATGGTATGCTTAAGATTCACATATTATCCTATTTCTTGAAATCCATTAATAATATAGGTTGAGTGACGATTCTACTAACTATCCAATTCTTGATAGTGATCTCTCACTTTTGAAAAAGAATGACCAATTGGGTAGTAAAAACTTTGACTGACTTGAATATTTGAGAAACCCTAGTAATGATTATTCTTATGAATATTATTATGGTTGTGATCCTTTGTATGTGACTCCACCCTTGTTTGATGAGTATGAGGATGAATTTCTTGATTCCTGTGGTAACTTCAGTCATGATTACCTTGATGTTAGTGGTGGTTTATGTCTACTAGAGGGTTTTTCCCTTAGAAAAAGAAGGTGTTGATTATTTATAAATTGCTATTTATTCTTTGTGTTCTTCCATTATTGAGGATACTCATAGTGATGATCTTGAATATAATTGTGAGTATATGTATGAGGACAGCTTAGTTGAAATTAACTTTTATGCCACCTCTCTCTACTCTCTACTTATTTAAGAAATTGCCTATAGTTTTATAAAGAGTGTGTATATTTCTGATTTTGGTACCCTTGGGGAAAATGGGTCTTGCCTTGACCCATGTTCATGGATACTTTTTCCAATTGACCCTGATGACAATTTGGAATGTGGTGGTTTTTTTATACCTCACTTGGTGCTTGGTCAAGACGACAAGCAAGATTTGGTTGGAATTGTTGAAACAATTCCCTATAATAGAGAGTCTTTCTTAAGGATTTCTAATCCACTTGAGGGACCAAAGTTGTGTATGAGAAATATATCTAACAAAGATGAATGTTTTGAATGGAATTTTGAATGGTATATATGCTTATTGAGACATGGAACCCATGTGAGCTCTCATGTGTGGTTGATGTGCAATTTTTTATGGAACTTTCGATTCTTAAAGAGAAAAGACATTCCCCCTCCCCTGAATTTGTCCTCCAAACTCACTTTGGCAGTTAAACTTTACCCCCTTAACATCTTTAAAGTGTATTGTTTGGCCCCTAAAGTTGTCGTGACATTTTTTTTAAAAAAAAGAGCGCGTTTATTTATTAAAAAAATTAATTTCAGTAATCCTATATTTAAAATATAATAATTTTTTAAAAAAAAATAAAATTAAAATTAAAATAAAAAATGGACACTTTTTTCTTCTTTCTTCTTCAAATCATAATCAACAACAACACTCAAACCTCCATTAACAACCTCAAATTTTTTTCACTTTCCTCCATTAACAACACCACCCAAGAACAACACTTTCCTTTAATTTTTTTACTTTCCTCTATTAACAACACCACCCAAGAACAATACTTTCCTTTAATTTTTTTTACTTTCCTCCATTACCACCACCACCCAAGAACAACACTTTCCTTTATTTTTTTTACTTTCCTCCATTAACACCACCCAAGAACAAACATGAAAACACTATTAAAAAATTTACTCCTTTGAACACCATCTCAACCTTCAATCCAATTCCCTCAAAATTTAGATAAAAATTAAATTAAATTGATAATTTTGTTTTTGAATCACTTATCATCAGTGAGATTTCTTTTAACTTTTACTTTTGAATTTTTTTGTTAATAAGGCAATTTGAAAAAATTAATTTTAACTTGATGAAAGTATTTTTGTGTTTGAATAAGAAAGAAAAGGGTGAGGGTGAGGGGCTGGAAGGGAGAAAGAACGGGGGTGGGGGCTGGAAGGGTTGGGTAGGGATGGGCCTGAAAGAGGAGAACGAATGGCAGGTGGGGGGTGCTGGAAGGGGAGAAAGAATGGGGGTGGGGTGGGGTGGGGGGTGCTGGAAAGAATGGGGGTGGGGTGGGGTGGGGTGGGGGGCTGGAAGGGAAGAAGAGCGGGGGGAGGTTGTGTGGGATTTTTTTAAAAAAAAATCCTAATTTCTTACGTGGCAATGACCTGGCACTGATTTGGCGCTGACATGGCGCGTGTGTAACCCACTCTCCATTTGAGAGTGGTATTTAATTTTGAGAGCTGAAACAAATACATTTTAAAGATATTAAGGAGGTAAATAAACAGAAGTTAAGTTTAAGTGCTAAAGTGAGTTTGGAGGACAAGTTCAGGGGGGAAAAGATGTATTCCAAGTAAATTTTGCAGGAACTTAGATATTTTTGCTGTATATGATGTGCATAATAAGTTTTTGCAAAGACAAAGAAAAAGGGATAAAAAGTTGTTGAAATGGTGACCCACGAGTTAACCCTCCAATCATGGGTAGGACCTACAGATCGTGTGTAGGATTGTGACTTGAAATATGAAGGTGGGTATGTTGTTGCATCCTAGAGTACACGCAAGAGTACGTGGTCACCTAAGTAGTATAGTGGCCCTTTTAATCCAATTATCGATGACATAGGGACTTTTGTGATTATAAAACTATCCAATTTTAGCATTTGATAATAAGATTAAATAAGTGCAATTTATAACCAATTATGCGTTTGAGTTTTTATAATTATACCTAAGTAACCAAAAAGTAACAATGGTATGAAATTTGGATCGTAAACAATATATGGAGAGCTTCCAGGGTTGTGGCATTTACTTCATATTCATGAATAACTATGGTTTTATCATGATTTTTCATCAACAGGGTTGATATTATAACTTAGTACTAGTCATCCTCTAAGTCATCTACCTAAATTAATCTCACAACTACATCGTTGAGTGAGGATGTGAGTCTTTAATTTGGATGCATTAAACTATCTTTTTGTTTTATTAACCAAGTGGGGCATTTAGGTATATCCTTTTTCAAACCACAAATCATCCTTTTAAAATGAGTATCTAATGATTAAAGACAGTCCACACTCCTTATATTCCTAATTTTGTACCACCATTTCTATGGTAAATTCATTTTGGGACTTAGATTTATCCTAAAGATCCTAAATTTCATGACACTTTAGAATATTAAAATAGAATGTAAGCACAATCACATACTTGATAAACATATAAACCAACTTTAAAACATAATTGGACAATAATTCTTATATCCTCAACCCTAGAATTATGGTATTTATCCACTAATTTTCTTATAAAGAATCAAGATAGATGAGTTCATAAAGTAAAACAACAAGAAAGTAAAGTGAAAGAATAAAAAACCCTAGTTTTAGCCCCTTGATGCCTTGTCTCCTCTCCAATTCGTGTATTGATCCAAAGAGGGCATGAAATTGTGACTAAGTTATACTTTTATAGTTTTTTAGGTCGTCCATAAGTACCCTTATAGGAAATACATGGATTGACAACATTGCCCCTCACTTAAGAGGCTTAAAATTCATTTGTGGACGTTTTTCACCCTTGGTTATGGCACACCCTTATTACGGATGTCCAAGGGCGTGGCACACCATTAACATAGATTAATAATGTAATTTGATTTTTAATTTGTGTATCAGTACATGACACACCTTATATCGGAGCTCGCAGGGCGTGGAATGCCACAGTTCTCCAAAATGCCACTTTTTTTGTTGTTAACTTCTTTCATTTGCCTCCAAGTTCCACACTTTTTGCCTGCCTTCCCCACTTAATTTTGGAACTTTTAAGCTTCAAGGCATTGATATTGACATCATCCATGGTCTACTATAACAGAAAAGTAGACAAATTAGTGAACACAGCATAATAGAATCCATCCAAGTTCACTAGAACAACACATAACTCAAGCTAGAGACACTAGTTTTTCCATCTAACTTCTAAGTGACTAATTTGACTCTTAACTCATTTTAAATGCATAAAAAACACTCTAAACATAAGATTTAACACATATATTCTCAATTATACCATTAACAACTCGTTACACACACAAAAGAAGTCCTAAAAACTAAGCTAAATACATATAGATAATGACACTTAGTTGCATAAATACACCTAATTTCACTACCCCACACTTAAATCCTTGTTCATCCTTGAAAAACTCTTTATATTGATCAACATCAAAGATAGATTCCAAAATTACTACTACAAGTAAGAAACTCAAGCTAGACTACAACAACTATATGAATAGCAAGTTCCATACCAAGCATGTCATGTTACAATTTTAAGCTCATGAACACTACTTCTAAACATCCTAATTCTCAATGATTGACTCTACCAAGTTGGTAAACTCATGCATTTTACTCAACAAATAGATCATATAAGTTACCTAACTATCATCAAACATGCATCCTCACCATACGAGAGTTACCCGTATTCACTCACAGATATTCAACTCATCACAAGAAAGGGTATAATAATAAAATTTTGATCACTCTCACAAAGAATTCACATGTCACATAAGATGAACCATAATCTTGACCTTAGTGTATTACTCCACTAATATCATATTATCGAGGTTCGATCACGTAGGACTTTACAGGTTGTATTGTAGGCTAAGGGATGGTAGAAACTATTCTGGTCAGTAATAGTGACTATCTTCCCTAGGTGATTTTATACATCAGACTATACATTAGAGTCCTCTCCAGATAATAAATTTCTCACCGTATCTATCTTTCCATACTCTTTGGTGTTTCCCTATCTCTTTAAGCTAGTTCAAAAGTTGTAAGAAGGGAATATTCTATATCAACACATGCTTTAATGTTGATAAACTTTTATCATCTCATTACACCACCTTAACCACATTACATAATGTTTTAACACCAATAGCCAATTTCTTGAGGCTTCACTTTCACTTACTCCTTTAATTTTACTCTTCTTAACTTCATTAATTTTTCAACTAAAGCATTTAGGAGTTTGGATCAAATTATGGTAAATCAAATAAAGGGAATAGACTACATACAAGGCTACCAAAAAATAGGCTAAAGTCTCAACAAGCCTATCTAAGATCATGAAAAAAAGGTAGATAAAGAGGGTATGAAACATGGTTATCAAAGAAATGCCTATATCATCTCCTGAAATTTCACTTTGTATATACCCAAGAAAGTTCTAGACATCACTATGCAACAAGACATATCATAAAAGACCTCATTCACACATGGTGTATTCTCAACTCAAGTAGGATCCCTATAGACTCTAAACCAAGTAATATCACAAATTCAAAATTGAGACAACATCGCATAAGTGTCATATAACCTAGCCTAGGTGTGTCAAACATAGTTATGCAACTCATTCAACATAATTTTTACATTCAAACCCACTTGCATGACTTCAAGAGCTCTTGCTCTGCCTATCCTCCAACTTCTTATTCTGGGGGTCATAGAAAGATACGAACCGCCTACTCGCCCTACATGTAACCATACGTAGCACTTAGCAAGAAATCTCATTTATTCGTAATACAAATTTTTAAAATTTACTCATAAAAATGAAATAGGGATACTTAATTAAAAGTGTATCCCCTCAAAAAAGAACCAAAATAAAAAATCAAGGGGTAGGTGTAGTGTGCCCCTACCAGACTGACACCAACAAAAACTAAAAAGAAAATATAATCTTTTTCTAATTTAGTCAAAAATTAGAAAATAACTAAAATGGAAATCCTATAGAAGCACTTCACCCTAACAATTGAAAGATTTCCCCACCCAACACTAAAATCACACTTTGTCCCTAAGGTATAAATAAGAGTAAGGATAGAAATACTCCTTGAGGCTTCTAGGACTAGCTAGCGATATCTTTGATCATCAAAAAGGTTCGAGGTCCCCACACCCCATCTTTGCCATACTCCTTAGCTTAGTTCTCCAGCACTCAGCTTTCCATCAACCTGTGACTCAAACATAAAAACAAAAACAATGGTGATAAAAAGAAAAAAAAATACCTACCTTAACTTGGATTGACTCTCAAGCAATGCCTAATTTATTTTCATGACATGACTAATATCACCATCCTTTCAACCTCGTTATCCTACTTGGATCCCATCTTCTCACTCTTTTTTTACCTCTTAAGTGTCTACTCTCTAGGTCTAAAACTTTCTACTCACTTTTCTTTTCAGGATTCTTCTGATATTTCTGAAAGTCAGGCTTTATTAGCAGTTTGGATCAATCTATGAAATAGTCCAAAGAGGTAAATAGAGGTTTGCACTCCTCTACTCACACTCATCCATTTTCATAGTCATAATGATGCACAAATACTTATAGTGTAAGGGTGTAGTGAGTGTTTTGTATACCTTGAAGAACAATTTTCATCACTCAGTTTCATTATCAGATTTCCCTCTCTCACATTAATGAGTACTCCTGTGATTTCTAAGAATGCATGTCCCAGTATGATTGGTACCTTATCATATAGATCATAATCAAGCACAATAAAGTCATCAGGGATAATGAACTTACCAACCTTAATGAGGATGCCCTTAATGATTTCTTCGAGCACTACACTTGTTCTATCCGTTATTCAGGGCACTACAGAGCATCACCTCAACTTCCTTGACCTAAGAGTATTAATCACAGATAGGGCATCAAATTTGTGCTCTCCGCCAATTCACTCAAAGTTTGGAACATATCACTTTCACTAATTTATATGGGGATGGTAGAACTTCCTGGGTCCTTAAGCTTTTTCAGCTTTTTGCTCATTACAACTAAATTGCACACCTCAGTAAGTTCCATAGTCTTAATGTCGTGCAATTTTTTATTTTGGTCACCACATCCTTCGAGTTCTTAGCATACATAGACATTCCCTGCAGAACATTTAACAAAGGAAGGTTAATGTAAAGTTCTCTGGATTTGCCAAAGAACTTCTTAAATTATGCATCCTCTTTAGCCTTCTTGAACTTTTGAGGAAATGGTGATGGGGGTATCTCTTATGTACACTTTTCTACCTTTACCTTTAGGTACTCAGACTTCCCTGAATTTTTAGCATATTTGGCTGCTACTTGTTTCTCCTTTGCCTATTGCGAGACTAACTATACATATAATTCCTATTTTTTTATAGCAGGTTTGCCAATCAATTCTTTACCACTCCTCAAGGTCATTTTCATTTCCTGCTTTGGATTCTCCATGTTACTTGGCAAACCCCCTTAAGGTCTTATATTATGGGCCATAGCTAACTGCCCCAACTGTGTTTCTAGTTTCTTCTGAGCAAGTTACTGACTTTTTTATTTCCATGACCATTTGTTCTTGATAGGCCACGATCTTTTTCAATATCACTTTGATATTACAGGCCTGAGCATTTTACTGCTGCTGATTTTGCTGAGTCTGAGCTTGAACTTGCGGTTGTAGGCATTCTAATAGTTTTGATTACCTATTGTCCATTTATCAAACAATTAACCAACTCCAAATTTGCTTAACATGAGTCTGTAGAGTGCCCATTAATACCATAAATTTCACACCAGGATAAGGTCTGTTGTAATATATTTACTTGAATTTGAGGTTGGTTCACACTCAACTTGCTAAACTGTGTCATCATTTGATTTTAAAATAATGCCAATTAAGCGGCCAAAGAAATGTAATGACGGAAGAAAACCACATCAAATCCAAAAATAAATAAAGGAGAAAAAAGAAGAATAAAATAAGCATGGTTAAGTAGTGGGCCAAAAAATTAAGTGTAGTATCAAGGAGGGTGAGTCATTACTTCCATATATAGCATACCTGTCCCCAAGCCTACATTACAAGCTGAGAAAAGTCCTATAGTGATCCTAGTCCAACTGTCTAAAAAACTAAGGTACAGGAATAAGAGAAAGCCTATGGGGTTTCATGCACATTGTTTGAACTTTTTGTGAGTGTGAGTATTTTGATATAGTCCTATATTTATTGCATTATGATACTTTGAGAGTGGAACTTCCTTATTGTAAGGGTACATGGGTGACGTTATTGACTAAATATTTATTTGGGTTGTGTCAATTGCATAAATGTGTGGTTGTTTGTTGCTAATCGGATGCCATTGCTTGATTTCTCTAAATGTGTGGGTGTTTGTTGCTAATCGGATGTCATTGATTGATTTCTCTAGTATCATGATTGTATTACATGACACACACAGTGGTTTTTAAAGTTGTGCATATAAGGGGATGGAAAAGTTGATATAAAATGAATAAATTGATTGTCGTAGGTGCCTTGGACATCTTCTAGTTAAGCATAGTGTTTGTTTATTGTTTTTTTGTTGCCTGAGGAGATGCAAATGTTCAAAGTTGAAGGTGTTGATGTCGTGGTTTCATGGCATTTTCAATGCTAAAAATAAGAAAATTATGCTTGAACTTAGGTATTCGTGTTAGATATGATGTGCATTTGTGTTGATTTTTCAGGGAAATAGGGTTTGGAGCAAAGATTGAGAAAACAAGAAATTTATAGTTGCTAAGAGGTAACCCATGAGTCAACCTAGGACTCATGGGTAGTACCTACAATTCTTGAGTGGCATTAGTGAGTTGAAGTTCTATGGAGTACCTACTGACTTTGATTTCCACCAGCCAACCTATGATTTACAAGTGCAACCCATGACTTGTAGATTGCAACCGTAGGTTGTGATCCTGAAAAGTTAAAGTTTGCCTTAATTTCCACGAGTCCAAGGCATGATTCATGGGTTGAACCCATACTCAACCTATAAATCATGAGTTTATGTCGATTGGTTTCCTACACTGTTTAGGGTAGATTGTATTTTGTATCTATAAATACCCATTGGATGTTTTATTATTATTTTACGCACTTTATACACTTTTGACATTATTTTGAGTTTTGAGATACACTATTGATCTTGAAATTATTGTTCATGGTTTTTAGGGTTTATAATTAATTTGAGATTTTGGGTTTTCATTCTTATTCTTCATAGGTTCATCTATGAAATCTTTGTTTGTTATTACAACCATGAGTAGCTAAATGCCATAACTAGGGTTGTGAGAACCCTGATGGATTAATAAAGTAATTTAAGTGCAAGTCATTCTAGAATGGTGTTCTTACATGTATCAAAATTTCCTTTGCTTTAACTACTTTCTTAATGGTTCAAAAAAATTAAGAATTCACTTGTATTTGATACTTGCTTGAGAGAGAGGTAGAAATTGGAAAAAAAATCATAATATGAATTTGAAACTATTAACCTTTGTCTAATTAACTTGAGATCGAAAGGAGATAATTAATCTGAGATCATAAAATAAGAATTAGTAATGTGACACTCTAAGGCCAAAAGGAGATGAGTGAGATTCGCCTAACCCAAGGTTGATATATGGTTAGGTGATACACAACTTGTTTGATTTTGCATGCAAGGCACTGAGATAGTTTGACAAGCATGAATAGTCTATGGAGTTTTGAAGTCAAGAGAAACACAATCCTAGTGTTTGTCTCATGTTAATCACAACCCTAAGTGCCTAGTAATTATTTTTGTTACTCTGATCTTTACTACCCCTATCTTTTTACTTTATGCAATTTCCAATCACGTCAGCAAGCTCTTGATAGATTTTTGGGCTATTCCTCGTGGGTTTGACCCCAACCTAGTTAGGTTCTATATTTGACTAGCAATCGCTTTATACATTTTTGGAGGTTTAATTTAGGCAACATTTAAACCTTTAGGTTCTCCTGCTAAAACTTAGACTCAGTTTTCGAAGGCTTTTTTGGAGAGATTTGTGTCATATAGCTTGAGAAATCATATGCATGATGAGTTTGATTACTTTGAGCATGGCTCCATGATTATTATGAATACGAGGCTCATTGTCACACTTTATCTAAGTTTTCAGCTGCTAGCATCTCCATCGAGTCGGAGAGGATACAAAATTTTATAAAGGGATTAGATGGTACTTATCAATTAGATAATACTCAAATGGTAGTTTCAGAGGCTTATTCCAGAATATTATTGAGCATGCCAAGATGATCAAGTCTATTATCTAAGATACTCATGAAGGCACCAAAAAGGTACGTTTTCATAGTGAGTTTAGTAGACACGCCTCCCAATGTAGAAATTTCTCTAGTATAGTTTTTTTGGTTATCATGGTAGGTAGTTTCATGATACTTTGTAGGGATCGGGTGGTAGAACTTTAGGTACAACGACTTTGGGTAGCTATATATCGGGCCAAGATAGTCGTTCTACTTTATTTACACCTTCTCAAGGAGTCTAGCTATATAGGATATTTTGTATGTGATAAGTTTAACCATATGGTTAAATATTATCCTCATTATGTTTTTAGAACTACTCTCATATTTGTAGTAAGGGGTGGTTCACTGAGTGGTGGGGATGCTACTAAAAGTGCTTGAGATAGAGGTAGAGGTGCTTATAGTGGTGTTCGTAGGGTTACTTAATTAGAAAGCAGATGTTGTCAGTGTTATGCTTCACCTAGAGGCCGCCAATGCAGTTATTATAGGTATAGTCCTAGTTTGCTATAGATCTACTTTTTGTGTTATTTGACTTCGAGCCTACATTCTCCTATGTGTCTGCATATTTTGCTTCTAGTTTTGATATTGCGTATGAGCCTCTTTCTATGCCTCTACATATTTCTATCCCTGTAGTAGTTGTTATAGTAATGGATGGGGTGTATCGATCTTGTATGATTACCTTTGCGGGTCATGAAACTTGAGTAGACTTGATTTTACTAGATATGGTTAATTTTGTTATTATCTTGGATATGGATTGGTTATCTCCTTATCATGATATTTTAGAGTGTTAAACCAAGACTTAAACTTAGCAATGTCGGGTATGTCAAGGTTAGCTTAGAAGGGTATGCTTAATTCAGCTCCGAATGGTGTTATATCTTTTCTGCGTGATTATTGCATCATAAGGAAAAGGGGTTTGTCATATTTAGCTCATGTCTGTGATTCTAGTGTTGCCTAACCGCCTCCTATGGATTCTATCTGAGTTGTTCACAAGTTCATAGATGTGTTCCTTATGAATTTTTCTAGTATGCCTCTGAATCATGATATTGAGTTTTCTATAAATATGGAGGTGGGCACGTAACCCATTTCTATTTCTCCTTATAGGATGACCCAAATAGAGTTAGAGGATTTGTAGAAGCAGTTACAAGATTTGTTAGGTAAAGGGTTAATTAGACCTAGTGTATCTCCTTGGAGTACTCTAGTCTTGTTCGTGAAAAAGAAGGATGGTTCCATACATATATGTATTGATTATAGGCAGTTGAACAAAGTGGCGATTAAGAATAAGTATCTTCTTTGCATTAATGATCTTTTGGACTATCTATAGAGAGCTATGGTGTTTCCAAGATTGATTTGATATTTGGGCATTACCAATTGAAGATTAGATCTTTGGATGTTCTAAAGACAATTTTTTAGAATTCATACAGTCATTATGAGTTCTTAGTCATGTCATTTAGGTTGACCAATGACCCTGTATCGCTCATAGAGTTGATAAATTGAGTATTTCAACTGTATCTCAACTCATTTGTTTTTATATTTATAGATGGCACCTTGGTTTGTTCGAAGAGTAAGACCGACCATGTGAAGCATTGGAGGTTTGTACTTCAGAGGTTGTGCCATGAAAATATTTTATTATGTTTCTTCTATGTGAGTTTTAGTTGCATTCTCTCTCTTTCTTGGAACATGTGGTGAATAAGGATTGTATTATAGTTGATCCGACCAATATAGCGATGATTTGTTATTGGTCTGGACCTACTTCTCTTATTGAGATACAGAGTTTTTTCGGTTTGGTGGGTTATTATTAGCGTTTTGTAGAGGATTTCTTATCTGTTATGGCTCTTTTGACCAAGTTGACTTAGAAAAATATTATTTTTTTAGTGGTCGGATGCGTGTGAGAAGAGCTTCTAAAAGCTCAAAGAGTTGTTGACTTCATCTCCCATCTTGACTTTTTCCAAGGAGAGTGTGGTTCTTTTTATGATTTGTGATACTTCTGGTGTTGGTTTGAGTGCGGCGTAGATATAAGAGGGTAAAGTAATTACTTATACCTCTAGTCAATTGAAGCCTCATGAGAGAAATTACCCTACTCATGATTTGGAGTTGGCAGTCATAGTATTTATGTTGAAGTTGCAAAATCATTACTTGTGTGGAGTTCCTTGAAAGATTTTCTCAGACTATCATAGCCTTTAGTACTTCATCATACAATGAGATCTTAAGATGAGGCAAGGGAATTGGCTTGAGTTTCTTAAGTATTATGACCTTATTATTTATATTATTGAGGCAAGGCTAATGTGGTTTCAGATGCTTTGAGTTGGAAGTCGACTGGTATGGGGAAATTAGCTCATCTTTTAACCTAAGAGTATCCATTAGCCTTGGAGGTTCAGTGTTTATCTAACCAAATGATTAGATTTGATATTTTGACACCTAAGCATGTTTTAGCCTTTGTTGATTCTAGAACTTCTTTGATAGAATAGATTAGAGCTCACCAATTTAATTATGAGAGTTTAAGAGTGATTCAAGATAAGATGTTGGGTGGTGAGGCTAAGCAAGCATCTCTTGATTTCGATGGAGTTTTGAGGATTGGAGGCCGAGTTTATGTATTGAGAGTTGGTGGATGGGTGAGAATAATTTTAGAAGAGACACATTATTCTAGATATTCTATCTATCTAGGTATGATCAAGATGTATCATGATTTGAAGTATCATTACTGGTATGAAGAAGGATGTAATAGATCTTGTAGCTCATTGCTTATGTTTTCAGCAGGTGAGGTTGAGCATTAGAGATTGATGGTTTACATCAGAGATTACCCATTCCTAAGTGAAAGTAGGTATGGATCACTATGGACTTCGTGACTGGGTTGCCTTTTACTTCTCGTGATTTTGACTGTATTTAGCTCATTATGGATTAGTTGACCAAATCAACCCATTTTATCATAATTCAGACTTCATCCAATGCTGAGAAGTTAGTTAGTATCTATGTTTATGAGATAGTTTGTCTTCATGGGGTACCTGTGTTTATTATCTCAGACATGGGCTCAATGTTCACTTTTACTTTTTAGCAGACCTTTTAGAAGGAGATGGGTACTCGAGTTGATCTTAGCACAGCTTTCTACCCCCAGACTAATGGTCATTCGGATTGGACTATTTAGATTTTGGAGGATATGCTCTGCACATGCGTTATGGACTTAGGAGGTCAGTAGGAGTAGCATTTAGCTATGGCAGAGTTTTCTTATAATAATAGTTATTATTCGAGTATTGAGGTGGACCTTTTTTGAGGTATTTTATGGTAGGCGTTACCGATGTCTTATTGGTTGGTTCGAGACCTCAGAGGTTAGACACTGTGTTACCGACTTCCTTCATGAGTCTTTGGACAAATTTCAGTGGATTCAGAATAGTCTTAGGACAGCCCAGAGTAAGCTAAAGAGCTATGCAGTTTGTAGGCTCCGTTTCTTCAAGTTTGGGATTGGCAATCAAGTCTTTCTTCGTGTGTCGCCCATGAAGGGTATGATTAGATTTGGAAAGAAGAGAAAGCTCATCCTAGGTTATATTAGACCATTTGAGATTCTTCAGACTTTTGGGGACATTGCTTATAAGTTGGTCTTACCTCTAAATTTTTCAATTGTTCGTCCAGTTTTTCATGTTTCTATGCTCCGATGCTATATTTTGGATGACTATCATGTACTTTCTTGAGACACGTGCAGTTAGATGAGAGGTTTTCCTTTGTAGAGGATCTAGTCTCCATATTAGCCAAGGATGTTAGGCGGTTGCACTCTAGAGATATTCTTATGGTTAAAGTTCAATAAAGACACTATCATGTTGAGGTGGCTACTTGGGAGTTCGAGTCTGACATGCATAGTGTTTACCTCCAACGTTTTACCGACTCATGTATTTTTTTGCCTTTTAGTTCGAGGACGAACTAAATTTTCAGTGGTGGATATTCTAAGGACTTAAATTTAGGTGATTTTTCACTTTTACGTGTTTTAACTATTTTACCTTTCTCCATTGTTGCTAGATGTTGATTTTGGAGTTATGGATAGTTGACATGGTTTTCAATGCCATCAAGAATGATTAGTGTAAGTTTGTGGTTTTCTAGAGGGTTGAGAAGTCATATAGTTGACTTCAGTCAACATTTTAATGATCCGAGTGCCGAATAGCGAAACGGATTGCACCAGCAGATTCAAATGTTGAATTTAAGTTAGTAGCAGGGTTGATTTAATTTTGAGATATTTTCAAGACTAAGTCGCGATAAGTGGCGTCATGATTCATTTTTGGATCATGACAATAGAGGTGCTTTGTCATATATTTTGATGTAAGGAGAATAAGGAGAAATGTAAGGAGAATTATTCAAGTTTATAGAATAAAATATTTTTCTTCAAATTGGAATCATAGTTTCTACGATCCTAGTAAAGAATCAAGAGCCTCCGCTGCTGGCGGGCGGATCTGACCAATCTATGTCGCCCGTCTGGCCAATAATATTGACAAAATCTGGGCCAGAGAAAAGTGAGAAAGAAGAAAAAGAAAGTTGATTACAAGTGAATCAACAAAGTTGAATGATGATGACAAAGTGCATCAACGAGAGTTGGAGAGAAGTGCTCCAACAATTGAATGTTGAAGAGAAGTGCTTCAACTATTAAAAGTTAGAGATATGTGCTCCAACACAACCAAGAAAAAATATCGGATATTGAAAGAAAGTGCTTCAACTATTGAAAGTTGAAGAGAAGTGCTCCAACACAATGAAGAAAAAAAATGTCGGATATTGAAGAGAAGTGCTTTAACTATTGAAAATTGGAGAGAAGTGCTCCAACACAACCAAGACAAAAAAGTATCGGGAGTTGGAGAGAAATGCACCAATAGAACAACAACCATAATGACAAGAAAAAGGCAACAACATACAACTTTGAATTAAGGGAGATGTTGGAAATAATAATTCAAAGTTGGACTGGGAATTCTTAAAAGAATTTAATATTTTATATTTATTTAATTCATGTCTAGTTAGGATTAGAATTTGTTTATCCTAATTCATATAGGAATAGATTTTTTTAGTTCTAGTTTAATTTAATTTTATTTTATAAAAAAAAGCTGCTCTTTGTAAGGAAAATTCTTAGAGTTTATTGAATAAAATATTTTTCTGCACCAAGTCATTTGGGAGCATATATGTGTCTCAAAATGATTCTTCAAAAAATAAAAAGGCTTTGTTCTCCGATAATTTACCGTACATTTAATTTTTGACAGCCTCTTGATACGTACGTTACGCTTGGACTAAAATTCCAACAAGGTAAATCCATAGCACGAGATCTAAAGTACGAGCAGAATTTGGAAACTGGTTTCGAAAACTCTTTAACTTTTTAAAGTATGAGCGAAATTTCTTCAACTAACTTTACTAGACTCAACTAGCATTGTATCATAATCATTCTGGCATCTTAAGCTCCTCAGTTACACATTTTAAATTGATTTAAAAGGGAAAAGGCAAAAAAATTACCTCTAAACTATTCCAAATAGAATAACTTTATCATTCATTTTATTTTTCGGCACAAATAATCTTGTGATTAATCAAGCAGATCAAACATACTCAAATAGTCGAATATAATTTTCTATACTATATTAAAAGTGTGAATAGACTTAGAAATATTATTTGAACTTTCTGTTCTTAGTTAAACGACTCCACAATAGAAAAAATTGTCTTTTGATATTTTCTTATTCTTTAAAATTGAAAATCGACAGAATTCTTGGCTATTAAATATTTCTATAATTGAATACTATACTAAGCCTTTTACGAATCCTATGTATGTATTATATTTTTAGAAGCCTTACTACAAATAATACTAAACTACATGACCAGTATTTGTAGAAGTTCCCAAAAAAAAAATAAGTCGGTTGTTGGGATTTTTAGATTGGATACGTGACTTTTTTCCACAATAAAAGGTCTCCGATCTTGAATGTCGCTGAAACTGATAAGGTAGGTGTCCATCATTAATCCTATTCATTCATTTTATCTCTAAAATTTTGGCTAATTATTTATTCACTGTGTATGACGATTACAGGCAGTATGCTCGTGAATATCATGTGCATGCGGGACATATTCTTAATGATAAATTATTTTATCATATATTATCATCACCATTGGCTTGCTCAGAACAAGAACGTATTGTTGTTTGTGGCTTTATGTGGGTTTTTCTGGATCCCCAACCTCCCCAGAAGAGGTAATATTAACATATTTTAATTTAATTGTAATACAAATTTTTAAATACTTATTTTACATTTTATTATTATTATTATTATGAAATTCATTCTTCTAACCCTGAAGAACATGGTCTCTTTTTCCATATTTTCTAACTACGTTTCTCTTCTATTAGTACTATTTGACTTCTTCTTCCTCTTTCTTTAAGACTCTTCCTATTTAGATTTGGCTTACATTATTTATGTCATTCTCTAAGATGTTTAAAAAGTTATAGTTCTATGATTGTTTCTGACTTTATGTTGTTCAAAACAGTTTCTGATTAGTTAACTTTTAAAAATTATCTTCTGATTTTGTATTTATCTTTGCAATAGGGTAGGGGCAAGGGGAGGAGTTAGGTAAGGACACGAGGTTCGGCTTAATAATTCACTCTCTCTATATATAGGGTTAAAATTATAAATTCTCTCTCTATTGTAAGGTCGAAGTGAATGCTTATTTTGCAAGAACAAAATTTAAATTATGCGCAAGCGATTGTATCGATCAAATGTTCAACAATTTTTGGTAGTTTCAATAGTTATTGCACTAATTTATGTTTTGCACTAATAACATGACGACCATCCCAAATAAATTGTTAGTTTCAACGGTGAGAATGTTCCATTTGAAGCGATAGAGGAAGATGTGAGAAATTAACTAAAATATTATTTCTTATATAACTAATTAAAATAATATCTTTTTTTTTAATCTATAGTTACCCAATATAGCTGGGTCATGTTGTATTTACGAGAAAAAAAAGAGGAGGACTAAAGTCTTACCAGCGTTACAACACAAAGGTGAACAAATCACCACAAAAGCCAGAAGAGAGGCCTATATATATATGTAGGAAAAAAACTCTTCCGGTAAGTTCATATATATTGACATCAACTAACAAAAAAATAGTCTTATCAAATTTTGTCCTAATACAAGGCATTTGACTTTTGTCTAGGAGGTATGCATTTATAGCAATTGTGGGAAGTTTCCTAAAGGATCTTAGAATCATTGTTTTAGTCTGCATAGCTGCCATTTTCATCAAAAAATTCACAACTTGATACTTTGGCTAAAACAGTGAGTCACCTGGGCATTTGACTGATCCACTACTTCAATGATATTGTTGATGATCTATTTGAGTTTGTAGTTGTTGTTGCTCCTGTTATTCACCATATTTACTATGATCATGGAGTCTAGCTCGAGAGTGAAATTAGGTAAGCCTTTTTGCCCACACCATTTCCCACTAAACTCAGCTGCCAATACCTCTTCCATGTTGTTGTTGGTATATTCCACGGGAATTGAAAAGGCCATCATCATCTCTCCATTGCTATCCCTTTCTATCCCTTCAATTCTGGCTTTTCCTATTTTCAAAAATAACTTCTATCAGTGTTTACTTTAATATTACCGGTCTGAGGTGTGCTCCCTTTGACTTGAGTTCATTTTTTGATTGGTTTGATTCGTTCTGAAACATCACAAAAATTGATCCACAAAGTAATAGTGTTAAGAGGTGGGAAAGTTTCGAGCCGATGTTTGTAATACACCATATTCCTTAGAGAACTATTGTAGGATTCTAGAATTTCCTTTGTGTTCCATATCGAAAGCACATCTTTGTTTCCATAATTCATAGCATATAAAGATAGTGTGATGTGCAAGATCCATTGATGGACATCATTCTTTGGTTTAATGGTCCACCATTTCTTGAAGATATTTATTACAGGTTCATTTTTGTGAGTAACTCCAATAGGATTTCTAATCATGTTCCAAAAAAAAAAAGGTTGCATCACTATCAATAAACACATGTTGTAGTGTCTCAGGTTGTGAAATCTTGCAACAAAAACAAGACAGAGATATGTTAATGCCAAACATGTTTAACGTATCTTGAAAAGGTTTTGTTTTTAATAATACTATAGGTCAAAAAGGAAAATTTGAAAGGAGGAACTTTATAGTGCTAAATCTTGTCCATAAACTCATGTTTGGGCTTATTCATTCTAATAAATCCCAGGTTGCTTTGTTGGAAGGAAAAATATTTTCAGTGGTGTTCCACACCGGATAATCCTTGACATCATTATTGCCGACAAAAATCACCATCATTAACAAAGAATTGTTTCACGCAGAGTTTTGTACTTTTTTCGAGCCCAGGAAATAACTTAGCTAAAGCACCTTTGTCTGTCCAATTATCCCACCAAAAACTAGAACACCCAGATTGAATAATCCACATGATATTGGGCTCATCTTTTTCTCTAATCCTCGGCATACTTTTCCAGGCATGAGAGTCAGAAGAGGTAATTTTTTAGAGACGAGATGAGATCTCTTACAATACTTGACTCTTAGAAGAGAAGTCCATAGCGAGGGGTGAGTTTTGAAACTCCACCACCTCTTTAAGGTGAATGAGTTTGCAATATCTTCCAATTTCCTGAACCCTATCCCTCCTTCTTCCTTAGGAATGCACAGGTTCTCCCAGAAAAACCAATGGTACTTATCTTTGCCTTCTTTTGTTCCTCAAAGAAAATTTGCAAAAGATTTTTCAATAAGATTCTAGGTTACTTTTGGCAGATTCAAAACCGGGAGAGTATAAGTAGGCATATATTGTTGGACACTTTTGATCAAAACTATTTTTCCTCCATAAAAAAGGGCATTTTTCCTTTCCACCCATTAATAGATTTGACGATCCTAGCCAACAAGTCCTCAAAGTTTCAAATTTTCTTCTTATCGTGATATACTAGACATACCAAGTAGGTGAACTGGTATTTTTCATCTAAAACCTAGAAGTATCTCTCATCCTATTGATTCTACTGGAAGCATATTAGTAGCAGTGACAAAAAAGTTTTTTTCTTTGTTTACACTTTGGCCAGATGTTTTTTCATATCTCTTTACTTATTTCAAAACAAGCTCGATTGATCTGGTATTTGCACCTATAAAAATAATAATGCCATCAGCATATACTAAATCATTAATGATAAGATTTGTAGTATTAATACTAAATGGAGTAAAGTTTTAATTGTCATTAAGGTTGTTAAGGATCCTAGATAGCACCTCAGCACCTATAATGAACAAGAAAGAAAAAACAAGATCTCCCTGTTTGAAACCCTGCCATGAAGAGAAAAAACCTTTCCTGATACCATTAATAATGATAGAGTAACACACATATGATAAGAAGTCTCCAGATGATGTCTAACCAATCCTCAGAGAAGCCAATCTTTCTCATAACAACCATTAGGAAGTTCCATGACATCTTATCGTAGGCCTTAGCCATGTCTAATTTGATGATCATGTTACCACCTAAGTTGTCTTGTTTAATCTAAGGGGATAGCTCTTGAGCCAATAACACATACTCAATAATTATCCTACCTTTGACAAAAGCACTTTGGTTATTAGAAATAATTTTGTCAAGCGGGGGTTAAGTCTCTTGGATAGAATCTTAGTGATGATTTTTGAAGAGAAATTGGTCAAGCTGATAGGTCTGAGGTATGAGAAAGTAGAAGGTGATTCAATTTTTGGAATAAGAAAAAAGCAGGTATGAGAGAAAAACTTGGTAAGGTTTTTGCCTCTGAAGAGATCTTGAACAAAATTTTAAACGTCATATTTGATCACATCCCAACACTTGTGATAAAAAGCACCATTTACACCATCTGGACCAGTAAAGCTATCAACGCTCATACTAAAGACAACCTTTTTTATCTCTTCTAAATCAAGTATGTTGGTAAGACTAGAATTTTTCTCCTCAATAATGACACTTTGGATACTCTTCAGGATGTTAGTATCCTTAAATTGATGATGAAGGTTGAAAAGTTTCTTGTAGTGGTGTATTGCGGCCTTGTTAATCTCTTCATCACCTTGGAGTCACTTATCCCTGTGATCTTTAATTCTGTGTAACTGTAATCTCCTTCTTCTTTCTCAGATCAAACTATGGAAATATTTGGTGTTGAAATATCCTTCTTCAAATCACTTGGTCTTAGCCTTTTGTCTAATAAGATTCTCCTGGATGCCCGTCCATTTTATATATTTTTCTTGGCCTCTATTAAGATTCTCCCTGCATTGATCACTGGTATGAATAATTTCCAACTCTTCTAGTACTTGGATCTTTGTTTCCCACTGGTTAACATGATCAAAAATATTTCTAATAACTTTCTTAGACCATTGAATCAGTTTCATGCTAAGAACTTTCAATTTTTGTTGTATAATCTACGTATGGTTTCCTTGAACCTGAGAACTCTAAGATTTCTCCACTACTTGCATAAAAAAAAGGTTGATCAGTCCAAAAAATCAAGAAATTTTAAAGTATTTAACACCTTCCTGCAATTCCTTCTAACGGGTTATGAGCATTTGTCTATGGTCAGAGCCAGTCCTAACTAGATGTCTGACCACACTGGTGTTGAATAACTGATTCCACTGGTCATTAACAAATACTCTATCAATCCTTTTCCAAAATTTTTTCTTTGGTATTTTATTGTTACACCAGATAAATCTAGGTCCAACAAAACCCTGATCGGTGACTTCACAATTATTCATGTCGTTGAATTCTAGGCTCTTATCCATTTTATGAGGGTGGACCCTAATTTTTTCATCAGGGTTCAAGATGGCCTTAAAACTCATATCTTACTGCTGTACTTTTTAAATTACTAGGCCCTGATATCATTTGTAGGGGGTGCGGATAACTAGATTATAAAATAGATTTATTATATATCTAATGAATCTATTCTTTTTTGTGCGTGGATATTTCTTAGATTTTGTTTCAATAATTTTTAATAATTTATTTTTTTCGTAAGATGTATTCATTAATTTGTTTGGTTTATTATTTTACCCTGTAGTAACTGCGGAGTTACAAATTTCTGTATAATAATTTATCCTAACTGTACTGTAATGTATATCTAATTCTAGATTTTCTATGTTATTTATTATCTTGTGTTGTTCTTCTCGTAGTGAGTTTTTTAAATTATATAAACTATCACATGTACTTTTTTCTAAATTTTCTAAGGTTTCTTCTATCCATATTAATTTTTCTTTTAGATTTTTCATTATTTTTCTAATTCGGTTTCTGTAATAAATTTCATTATTTAGATTATCTTGATTTTCTCTAGTTTTTTTAATATATTCTAGCATCCTTGATCTGAATAATATCCTTCTGGGTAAATTTCTTCGTATAACTGTTCTAGCCAATTTATGGTTTCAATTTCATAGTCTATTACTTTTTCTAATATTATTTTCTTAATATCTATAACTTCTATATCTTTAAGTATATATAAAATTAAAACTTTAAAATAGTCTAGATGATCTATTTTTTAAAATTGATATTTTATAGTTGTTTGTTTTAGCCTTAGTAGTTTTTGCATATTTTTATTAAGAAATTCTATATATTTTATATTTTTATTTTCCATGTATTTGTCTATATTTATTTTCATCTGTTTTTCTAGTAACTGTATGTTTCTATATCTTTTTCTAAAAATTTTATGTAATTTGTCATGATAAGTATTTGTAAGAGTAGTTAGGTAGGCATGGTATATAATTTACTCTAGTCATGTAATATTCACCAAATGCTTTTTCTAATATGATTTTTCTTATATCTGCTACTTTTATATCTTTAAGTGCATACAAAATAAGTATCTTAAATTTATCTACCATCACATCAGATAAATTATTATTCATTTTCATAAAATTGCTTTTTTCAAAATATTCCCTTCAACCATGTACATAACAAAATATGGTCATCTTAGATTACTATATACTAGATTATTCTTAAATAACATGTTCTTCGGTCACTATTAGCATGGTAATTTGGATATTTTTTTCCTTAAACAGCGCCTCTACTCTGGTTACTCTCCGTCACGGCTTCTTGCCTCATTGGTTTCACCTTTAGGATGGCATAGTTCTTAGGGATTTTTCTCCGTTTTCACTTTGCTAATAAACTTCTTAACATATTATTCTTCGAATAATTCTACTATAAAGTAACTAATATGAATTTATTTTATCATATCATGATTGTTGGGAACTATGAATTTAACTATTCATAATCATAAATAAATATACCTGTTCGGGTAGCTTTGATATTTCTGAAGTTTGTTCCTCCATAGGATTAACTGAGCAAAATATTTTTTATGGAATGGAGAGTATTTGCTTTAACGTGAGAAGGCTTGCCTTGCAATGCCTTCAGCTCTCTTTATTTATAGAACGAACTTTACAAACTTTACAATCCTAATTTCTTACACGTTTTTTGAAATGCTAAAAAACTACTAAAGAAGTCAAAAAGTCTATTACCTAGGCTAGTACCTAAAAAGTCTACATAGCCTTTAAAGGCTAAGAAAAGTTCAAACTACATTTAATGCTTTACAATAATGCTAACCTACCATCTTATCAAGCTTACGTAAATACTAAAAATCTATACAATATATGGTCCAATATCTTGATATCTTGTCTCCCGTTGTTGTCGTATCTGCTATATCTTCATTATTGCTTCTTATCTTATCTTTCCAGCTGGTATTTTGTCTTCTTGATTTTTATTCTAGATGTACCTCTGGAATAATATTATCTTCTCCATTACACCTTGAACATTGGTGATCTGGATATTTATGTCCAATTATTTTACAATATCTTGTTAGTAGTCCATCTGAAATAAATTCTTTTTAATAGCTCTTGCGGTAGATTGTTTCTCTGGGTTGAGTAGTGTCATTATCCATTGTCTGACATCCTCCATATCTACTGGTCGTAGCTCTTTTGAATTTGAGTAAATCATTTGATGATCTCTCGAATAATAGTTTCATATTGGGTTTCCATTAGTATAATTATTTGCTAGTTCTTGTATAATCGTAGCTAGTCCAATAAGTCGTTTATTTGCGTAGAAATCTGGTATCTCAATTCTGGGTATCTCCGATTGCTGCGCAATATCTTCTGGTATGATCATATCTCTGGTTAGTCCTATCTTTACAACTTGTATAACTGGTTTTATTTCATCGTATAATATCTCTGCGGGTGCAGTATAACACTTTATATAAAATAGATTGCCTTTCGTTATTCTTTTGTAGGTGGTGAATATCTTGTATAATTCTTCCATAGCTGCTAATTCTTCTCCGTCTTGGGTGTATATGGTGTTTAGTAGTCCGTAGTCAAAACAAGTTTTTACTAGGCTTGGGTTAGTTTTGGGTAGTGCGATTAGTTTGTTATATCCTTGTAATTTTTGGGTTATATAGTTAGTGTTTGGTTCTTTGATGTTTGTAGCTCTGGGGTTATGGTTTAGAAAAGTTGGTACTCTATAGATGTTTTCTATATATTTTTGGGTTGTATAATTATAAACTTTTTTATCTTGGTTTAGGCTATCTCGGTATGTGTTAATTTGTGGGGGTATGAATAAATGGTCTTTTTGTGTTTTTGGTGTAAATGGTTTTTCAAATATTTTATTCATGTTCATCTTTTGGTATCTTGGTCGACTAACTCCTTTGCTTGTACCTGCAGAAGTAGATTGATAAATGTTATGGGTTTTATGGAGTGTCCCAACGTCTCCTTCTATCTCTGGAATTTTATTGTCTTCCGATCGACATAGCTCTACACACTGCTGAGTTAGCTGATTTATAGCTATAGACTTCAGTTTATCTTCATTAGTCTTTAGCTTTTCTATCTCAGTACCCATACTGTCCATTTTCAATGAAAGCGTAGTTAGGGTGTTGAGTATTTTTTCTAGAGTATCTTCTTCTATAATTTCAGTCTGTGTAGCTTTGTCTTGATATGTAATCTGCAATAACATTTTTCTTAGTACTGATCACTTCAATTATAAATGTGAAATTTAATATGTTTAAAATTAGTCTCCGAATCTCTTTCGTTGTAACTGAGTTTTGTATTTTCTTTGTTAACCACCAGCGTACCTGTGTATTATCTGTTCGTACAATAAATTTGTTATATACAATATATGGCTCAAACGCTAACAAACATTTATATAATGAACATAATTCTTTTCTATTTATTTCTCATTTTATTTCTGTCTCATTGAACGTACCTGAGTAGTATCTACAATGGTGTTCTATTTTTTCTGCTTCATATCGATATTTAAGTACTCCTCCATAACTATATTCACTAGCATCTGCTTCTACTATATATATAAATTTTCTATTTTCATCTGGAAATTGTAATTTTGGTAATTCTTTACAAAGTAATTTTATTTTTTGGACTTGTTTTTTATCTTCTTCATTATAGTTATATTCTATATCCTTTTTTAATTTTTTCTGTAATGGTTTTAAAGTTTCTGCTAATTTTTGAATATATTCTCTTACTTGGTTTACTAATCCTAAAAATGATTGTAATTTCTTTTTTGTATCTAATTCTTCTTTCGAATTTATTATTTTTTGTACTATATGTTGTTGCATTTTTACTCCGCTTTTATCTATTTGTATTCCTAAAAATTCTATCTGGTTTTTCATAATTTCAGCTTTCTTTTCGCTTAGACTTATTCCCGATTTTTCTATTATATCTGTAAACTGTTCCAATAATTTTAAATGTTCTTCTTTAGTTTTGTATATAATAATATATCATCTATGTACACTATACAATTAGATAATTGTTTAAAATAATTATCCATAAAATGTTGATATCTACCTGGTGCATTTTTATATCCAAATTGTAATACGTTTCATTCATAAAATCCTTGTGGTACCGTAAATGCGGTTAATTCTTTAGATTCTTCTTCTAACTTTAGATGGTAAAATCCTGATTTACAATCGAATTTGCTAAAATAATTATATCCTTGTATTTGCCTTATTTTTAATATCTTATTTGGTATTGGATAATTATATGTTATAGTTTTTGCATTTAAATTTCTATAATCAATAACCATCCTACTTTTTCCTCTTTTTTGTTCACTATGTTTATTTACTATAAATGCTGGACTATTATGTTTACTATTGCTTTTTTGTATATATTGTTTTTCTAATAATTCATCTATATGCATTTTAAATTCTTTTAAATCGTCAAAGTTATAGGTTAATGGTTTCTGGGTTATTATGTTATTTTTGTCTATTAATTCAATTTTTATAGTAGTTTTATATTTTTCCCATCCTTTTAATGAATCTTCACTATATAATTGTTCTAATTTTTTCTTAATTATTTCTATCTTATTTATTGAAAATATAGTTATTTCTGTTTTATTTATCAAAAATACTACTAGTTCTATTGTATCTTCAGTATTTTTTATATTTTCTAACTTTTGTGTAATTTTTTCACTTCCTCTTATCCAATCAGTTTTCTTTCTTATTTTATTATTAACTCTTTTTGCTCTTACTTTTTGTTTGCATGGTGTTGTAAACCACCTATCGTTTCTAGTTATTATATGTGGGTATAATTTATCTAAAAATGGCATTCCTAAAAGTATATCTTTTGATGTTAGTTCATAATTATAAATTTCTTCTATTGTTAATATCTTATCCCATATTTGTACTTTTACATTCCTAGCTTTATAAGTGATTAAGCTTCCTTCATTATTAAATCCTTTAACTATTATTGGTGTTTTTAATTTATCCCATTTACTTTCTGGTAAGCAATTATATCTACATAAATTAGCTTCTGCTCCTGTATCTATCATAGGCGTATAATATCTACTGTAATATCCTTCCACTACTATCTTCATTAATACATATATTTTCATTTTATGTTAAGGCTCTTTTTAAGAATAATTTTTCTTTGTTATATGTTAAGGTTAATTGTGTATGTTCTATATTATATGGTTTTACTTGTTCTAACCATTTTATTCCTAATATTATATCTGCTTTTTGCATTTCTTCCTTTACTTCAAATTCTATTTTTATTTTTCTAACTCCTATTATTATTTCTTTTTCTGCTATGTTTTTATTATTTATTAAACTTCTTGGTAGATCTGGGCACATATCATTATCGGTTTTTATTTCATCATTTTTTACTAGGTATTTTGCTATATAATTTTCTTCTTGTCCAGTATTTAAGAGTATGAACTATTCTTTTTCATTTATTTTTCCTGTTATGTAATATTGGTTTAAATTATTTATCGAATTTGTTTCATAACTTGTTCATTTTGATGAGCTTGATGATTCTGGTTTTTCATCAGCTATTCTTTTTGTTGTACTTATTCTATCATTTACTATTTCTAAATTTTCTTCTATATCTATGTCTTTATAGCTATAATCATTATAATCTATTGTTTTTACAATTTGTTCAAATGGGCTTTCTATTCGTATCTTGTTAATCTTATTTTTTCCTGTTATTTTATGTTTTGCTGTTAATACATATAAATTTTTGCATCTTGCTGTAAATATTTTACTTCCTGGAGTTAATTCTATTCCTGATATTTTCCAATATAATACTAGTGATTTATCTATATTTCTATCTGTTACCGCTACTGAATAGTTTGCACTTATTATGAATTTAAATTTTTGGTATATTAAATTTCCTTTTACGGCAGTTATTATGCTCTTTTCTATAGGTTTTATAATTCTATCATCTGCTAGATATAATTCTATCGGTGTATCTATTCCTTCTCTAAAACATGTTTTTATTAATATCTCTGTACCTCCAAGGTGTACATATTTTATTGGATCTCCTTTACTTTTTATATCATTTATCTCTTTATTAATTATTCTTTTTGTTACTAGTGGTATACTAACTTTGCCTTTTGCATATCTGCAGTCTATTACATGTTCTTTTTGACATACTACAAAATATTCATCTTTTTTCCTAGTAAAAATATTTTTTATTGTTGGTATTTTAAATATTTTTTCTACACTTAAATCTAATTCTTTTCCTTTTATTTCATCAAATATGTTGCTGTCAAATATTATTTTTTGTTCCGTTCCTTCATCATTTAAATATTCTTCCTTTGTTATTATTTTTATATCTTCTTCAGTCATTTGATTCATCTATTTCACTATCTATTTCAGTATCTGTTTCGTTTTCTGAAATTTCATATATACTATCCTCACTTTCTAATTCGTAATCTATATAATCTATCTGCATATATTCTGTATTATCTATTTTTATTTCTGATATTTGTTTATTTTTGGGATTTTTAGGTAATGTACAATCTCTAGCTAAATGTCCTAACTTTCCACAATTATAACAAGTACATTCTTTTATAGATTTCTTTTTTCTATATGGTTTTTTGTATTTATAATTTTTATACATAATATCTTTTTCTTGGTTTCTTGTATTTGTATTTTGATTTTTTATATTTCTTATATTTCTTGTGTCTTTTTCTTTTCTTATAGTATCTTTCTTCACATCCAAATGGGGGTGCTATTTTATTTTTGCAACATGCTAAATTTCTTATTAATGTTTTTTCCATTTTTAATTCTTCTCTATATTTTTCACATAAGTTTCTGTACCATTGTTGTAAAATTTTTATTCTTGCTCCTAACGTATCTACTATTTTTGTTTCTTCCCAACTTTTTATTATCTTTGAACTAAATGGTTCGGGTAATTTATTAAAATATAATTTTCTTATTTCCTTACTTTCTTCTATACTATATGCTCCTTTATAATAATATTCTTTAAATGCGCAAGTATATTCGTCTATATAACACATATTACATATTGTTAATTTTAACATTAAATTCCTATTTGTATCTTTTTCTTCATCTTGTTCTTCTTCTATTGTTGTCATACTACCAAATTCATCTTTTATAGCTGTTTCATATTTTTTCAATAATTCTATAGGTGTTAGTCTAGTTGTTGTTGATGATGTTCCTTCCATAGGTTTATTAGCTCTTAATACTTTCTTACTATTTTCAGTTAAATTTGAAAACCATAGTTTTACTGATCCTATTAGTGTTCTTTCTATATATTCTGGTGCACCTGTTACGTTTATATTATTATCTAATAGTTGTTTTGTCATATATCCTATCCATAATTGTATTATTTTTTCTGTATCTATTACACAGTCTAGGTCTAAAAAGTTATAATTTTTATTAACTATCTGGTTTGGTGTCCATTTGTCATATTCATTATATCTGTTAAATTTACTTTTATAATATATAGGTTTTCTTATTTCTGTTGTTTTAGGTATTATATTGTCATCTTCTTTTTTATCAAGAGTATTTATTTCTGTGTTGGTATTTTCTAAGTTTTCTTCATTAATTATTTCTTGTTTTTCATTGATTTCTAATTTTTTTGTATTTGTTAATATTTCTGTATATGTTTCACTATTTTCTGAATCATAATTATCTGTCTCTTCAACGTCTATATTATTTATTTCTAATTCCTTGTTTGTTATTTCTAATTTTTTCTTAAATTGGTTTATCTCGTTTAGTAATTTTTGTTCTCTTTCTTTTTCTTCTTTCTCTTTTTGTCTTTGTTCATACAGATCTCTTAACATTTGTAGTTCTTTTTCTAATTCAGCAATCCTACTATTTTTAGTTTCTTCTATTTTTCGTATTTCTTCCGTAGTTTGTTGTTTTATTTTTTCTATTTCCTTTTTTCTGTCTATTTCTTCATTTTCTTTTTCTATTCTTACCATTACTGTTAATTTATCTTCTAATTTTAATTCTTCTTTTTCTAACATTAGATATAAATGTTCACCTATTTTCTTATATCTTCTTCCTAGATTAGAAAATACTATTTTTATTTTTAATCCTTCGTGATTTTCATATATTTTTTCATCTATTATAAATTCTTCTTTGTTCATTTTATTGTGAATAGTTCATGTTGGTATATATATTCTAAACTATCTATTTGTGATTGTAATTTTGATATTTCATCTTTTTGTGTATTTATTGAGTTTTTACTAACTCCGGCAAATATATTATAATGTAGTCTTTCTATTCTTATTTTTAATTCTTTACGTTTTTCAGAAATAAATTATTTTAATTCTTTGTATTTTTGCTCTTTATTCATTTAAATTATATTTATAATATTTTGGCGGATATCTAAATCTAATTTTATCATAATTAGGTGGTATGTGTCTCATTCTTCTAGATTTTAAATGGATTATTAATTTTGCTTCAATACTAGATATTAATGTAATTAGGTAGGCTAATCTTTGTGGGTTTTCTTTTGTTTTATTTAGACTTATATATTCTGAATAATTACTAACTAAAGATGCTTTAATTTTTCTAAAAGCTTCTCTATTTTTAAATGGTCTTCTCATAATTAATTCAATAAATATAACTCTAACATAACATAACTAACATAACTAATTAACTCATATCTTACTGCTGTACTTTTTAAATTATTAGGCTCTGATACCATTTGTAGGGGGTGCGGATAACTAGATATTCCACTTGTTTATCCTTGTTGGGATATTACTAGATTCTTGTTTATCCTTGTTGGGATATTACTAGATTCTTGTACCATCTCATTGTTGTCATATTCACAATATTGGGATCTAATATTGCTATCTCTATCATTGTTGCTTTTTCAGAATATTGAAAGTAACCTCATTATTATTTTCATCTATGTTACTCTTTTCTAGATTGTTAGTATCAATGCAAATGTCATTCTCCCCTCTATTGCTTTTTTCCAGAGTGTTAGGGTCGACTTCAACACCATTCACTCTTGTGTCCTCTTCTCGATTCTTGTTTTTCTTAGAATCTTGCAGCATAGCACATGAATCCTCTATTTTTGTAAACTGATCTTATTCCTACTCCATCTTGTTAGCTTGTTTATTCTTCCCAGTCCTCTTCTTTTTGGGGTTTTTGTCTTGTAAAGTTGCTTTAAAAGTCACAGTAGTTCATTTCTTAGGCATTTTCCTATCCTTGTTCTTTCTTTTAATTGTTGTCCCCATAGTAACATCATTATCAATACCAACAACTATTTCTTAGTTACTTTTTTAACTGCAAAAAATTTGCTCATTATCACCCTTTCCAATATCTTGATTTGATGTTCTTTGTTGGACCTCAATGTATTCTCATTTTGTGCCCCTTTGCTGCTGCCACTGCCCACACCTCTTTCATTGTCAACATTCTTCTTATTTTCCCTTTGAACATGTTTAGGATTAGGATCAGTGGTTTTGTCTTTAGGGGTGTGATTGGATATCGTTTCAAGTTTTTTTATTTCAGCAGTTTTTTCCTTTCTAAAGCCCGACAGTCAACTATTATATGCCCAAATTTTTTGCAAAATTTGCAGTATTTTGGAATTCCCTCATATTCAAGTTTCTGAGTATAACCCCTAAGAGGAGAAGTCTCATTTTCAAGTCCAACCCAAATCACATCAGGTAGCATTTTCAACAAATCAATTTCGACCCTGAACTTTGGCATGCTAGGTCGGGTTTTACTTCTAGTGGCATTGTCCATTTCCAAAGGTGTACCAACATTGTTCACCAGTTGCTTAATATAGTGCCACGTATGTAAGTGAAATGGTAATGCAAGAAGTAGTACCCATATCGAAGAAATTGAAAGATCCTCCTCCAGCATAAAATCTGGCGATCACTTTTGGAGCCACATTTGTTGGCCATCGTTAGTGAGGACTTTTTTGAACCAAATAGAGTTAAAATCCTCTTCATTGGAGAAGTCGATAAAGATGTTGAAATTATCGAATACACCAATTTTAGTCGAGCCTTTGATTGTAATTGTCTCCTTGAAACTCGATCGAATTTGATCAATTTGAGGTAGAGAAATCTACCAACTATTGTAAGCGTACACTCAGCTGCCATGACTCCATAGTAGTCGGAGACTTTGAAGATGACTACCAGTATACTATTATGAGTGGTTTGTCGAGCTAACACAACTTTTCTTCCGGGCAGGGTTGAACCCGATTTGATCGTCACTGAGTTGGCATAAGAAGTTTTTCCAGCAAATCCTTCCTTGGGTGTGAACACTGAGGAAGAAGCTACGTTTTTTCCATCCAGATGCGCCGGAAGGGCGACGTTTGATGGGTCCATTGGAGAACGCGTGTGTTACAGAGGTCAAATTAGGACTCCATTAGATAGAGAGAAAATAGTTGTTCTATTTTAATTAAAACAATATCTCATTTGAAAACATGAAATTGTGACATAATTTTTCTTTGGTTATCTACCAACATAAACAAACAATAAGGAAATCAAGGGTGAAGCTCAACCTTATAGATCCCATTTATTTGCTTATTCTACCTTACAAAACTCATATTTTGTTATGAGAAAATTTTATAAAAATGACTATAATTTAGACTTAATTAGATATTTATAGTTATAGCTTGCTTAATTATAAGTTATAGCTACAAGTTAGAAGGTGAAGAGAGGTGAGCAAAATTGAGAGAGGAAAGAGAGAGGTGAGAGTGAAAAAGAGAGGGGGCGTGATTTGGGAGAGAGGTAAAAACGAGGATGAATACAAGATACATTCGTTGTATCAGGTCATATCATGAATACAATTGATTTGTATCAGTGAATGCAATAATATCAAGTGTATCAATAAATACAATTTGTATAAATGAATATGAATATATTAGATTATATCAATGAAAAATCTTCAATACAACGCTTGTAGCTTTCTTTTTTCATATTCAAGTTTTATTAATTTACATAGGTTATTAATTAAGGTTGTGTATGGCTGATAGATATGTAATTAATCATTGATTTGATTATTTATTTTTAATTTTATCAGGACCTGATTGATTCATGCTATAAATGCTATGGCTAAATGCTTCAACATTTAATAATGGAAGAACAAATAGAGGAGGGCAGGAAATTACTAGAGCAAGAGATGGTAGGTAAAGAGGTGAAAAAATTCTCTCTTTCATTGTACGATTAAAGCGAATTCTTATTTTGGAATAACAAAATTCAAATTATGAGCAATTGAATTTGCCGATCAAATATTCAACATTTTGTGTTTAGTTTCAATGCTTATTACACTAATTTATGTTTTGCATGATGTAAGTATTTCGTGGACAATGGTGTGAAATTACTAAGCTAAAAAGGTCAAATTTAACTAAAAAATATCGAGTTTAAATGGTGTTGCACTATGTGCCTAATACTTATCGTGGTTGAAAAGAAATGCATATATAGAACACTTGTTATTTCCCTAATGTTATTTTGTATTGATATATCGTTTTCATAGATAAAGGTGTGTAACAGTTACGCATAACATATCATTTCAGACATTAAAAATGAGAATCAATAGAACTTTAACCTATCACCTATAGTTGAAAAAATGCATATATGCTGAAATTTTTATCTTTAATTTTTACTTTACTTCTAAAATTTGTATTAATCATTCACAGAATCATATATTTTATTATTTATATATAATTATTTACTCAAAATTTTATTTAAAAGTATTGATATTATTCTTCGACTTGTATCCTACATGACTTGATATGCATGTTTCTCGTGAGTGGAGTAAAACTAGCATAACCAAAATAAGGGGAAAGATAATTTTACCCCTAAACCATTCAGATGAAGAAAATTTTCTCTTCAACTATTCGAGACAAAATTTGGCCCAATTCCCTTGAGTTAAATGGAAATAACCACATGCATGTGTCTCAATGTTAAAATTGAGGCTAAGAGCCTAAGATTATTATTTTTTCCATTCTAGTTTGGGTTTTATTAACCTGTTGTTTTCTTATGTGCATGCAAGTTCTTATGGTCATGCCTGCTTATTTTTCTAGGAATTTTAAAGTAAAGTTATTTTTATCAATTATATGAAACTTACAATTTTTTTAATTTTGAATTGGATAAACTTACAATTTTTTTACGTATGGGTATAACTAAATAGAAGTCTCCAAATGGGAAGCTATGCAGTTACAAAAAGTAATAGACACATGAAGAAGCTTCACTTTTGTTATCGACTAAGGGTCCTATTAGCGATGTTATATTAGATTGGCACCCTAACTTACAAAAGTTGAAGGAAAAAGATCCTAGAAAAGAGAAAAATAGTCAATCTTAAAGGAGTTTAAGCAAAGGTGTATCGTAGGTCCATAAAGCTGGATTTAAAATAAAAATCTCTACCTTAGGTGGATAGAAATTGAAACCAAGTTTTTGCACGAAGTATCCCTTAAACGGACTGTGTACGTTTAGTTTTTTCCCCTCGTATCTCAGGTGTTTAATTTAACTATTGCTACTCATTTAATGAAAATTTATAAACCAAAGTATCCTTATCTATTCAAACCTAATTTGCTCGGCATAAATTTAAAACTTTTTATCTTCCGAACACGAACATTTGCCTCATTCATCACAAATATTGTAGGAATTAAGTTATGCAACATAAGTTGAGAAGTATTTTTTTTTAGAATTTGTTGTAATGTTCAGGAACTAGAGTTATGCTTTTGGAGGGCCAATGTTCTTTATCCATCTTGTTAGATATAGTATAATTAGTATAAATGGTCATACTTTAGATGTTGTAACGTATCTTTCAACATCTTCTCTCTCTTACGCTCCTTCTCTAACTAACGTATCTTTCAACGTCTTCTTTAACTTGACTGTGAAGTCACTGACGAAGCAGATGCCGGCGACAGACACCGGCGGCAAAACAACATCGACGACAGTAGATTTGTGTAGGCAGCAACTTGCTGGTTACTGGTCTGTGATCGACTTCGACGAACTGGTTCGGCGGACTTCAGTGTGAAGGTGGCAGAGCCAGAAAAATCAAGTGGGGGTCTCTATCGGATATTGCAACTACTGTCCATATTTGAGTTGGAGACTTTCCGGCAAAGTGATTCCGGCGATCCAATTTGTCGGGTTCCAGCACAACAAGCAAGAGCAGATTACGTGATATACGTATCCTGGTGAATTTTAACCCTTGAACTTTACTTTATTCGCGATTTTTTGGTATTTTTGTTGCCTGTAATTTGTGTGGGATTTCCTATCTGTTATTTGAATTTCTAGTAGTTACTATTCTTAAAACTTTAATATAGTGTGTGCTTTGAGGGTGTCTTTATTGTCTTTCTATTTTTGAACCTCTTCTATTGCTTCTATTGGGTAGTGGCTTGAGTGGTAAATAGTGGACTAGGGTCATGTCTTGGGGGGCTGGGGGTGGAGTCGGGGCCAGGTATTGGGTTAAAGTTGAGACGCGGAGGGGGGCTTAAGAGAGGAGAGGAGAGAGTTGGTAAGTTGAGGGTAGGTTCATGAGCATAGGGACCCTTCAGGGTAAGTCGATAGTGCTAGTTAAGATTCTTAGGAAGAGAAGGATCAATATTATGTGTGTCCAGGAGACTAAATGGGTAGGTGCTAAGACTAGGGATGTGGATGGGTACAAGTTGTGGTACTCAGGTAGTGAAAGGCGTAGGAAAGGAGTAGGTATCTTAATGGATGAAGGGCTTAGGAGACAGGTAGTGGAGGTTAATAGGGTTAATGATACAGTGATGACTATTAAGTTGGTCATTGAGGGGTTTACGGTGCATGTCTATAGTGCCTACGCACCACAGGTGGGCTTGCGCGAGGAGGAAAAGAGGAGATTTTGGGAGGTTTTAGATGAGGTGATTTGAGGCGTGCCTAGTTCAGAGAAGATTTTCATAAGAGGGGACTTAAATAGGCACATCGGAATTTTACAGATAGGGTACGATGATATGCATGGAGGCTTTGGTTTTGGGGATAGGAATGATGAGGGAGCTACGCTTTTAGACTTTGCGAGGGCCTTTGGGTTGGTGGAAGTGAATTCCAGCTTCCCGAAGAAAGAAAAGCATCTGGTTACTTTCCATAGTAGGATAGCCAAGACTTAGATTGACTTTTTGCTACTTAGGAAGGGGGATAGAGCTTTGTGTAAGGATTGTAAGGTTTTTTCGAATGAGAATCTTGCGACCCAACATAGACTCTTAGTGATGAATTTAGTTATAAAAATGGGAAAGAAGAGTAGGGGTGGGGAGGGTAGACCTAGAGTTAGGTAGGATGGCCTGACTTCGGTCAGTGCATTAGAGATAGAGGCGAAGTTGGAGGGGATGGGGGCGTGGAAGTGTCGGGGGTGTGTGGATAGTATATGGAATAGGGCTGCAGTTTGCATTAAGGAAACTGCTAGAGAGGTTTTGGGTGTCTTGAAGGGCTTGTCTGGCCGGCATCGGGGGGATTGGTGGTGGAAGTAAGAAGTTAAGAAGAAGGTGGAGACAAAGAAGGCGACTTACATTAAGTTGGTTGAGAGTAAAGATGACGAGGAGAAACGGGTGAGTAGGGAGGAGTACAAGTTATCCTAGAAAGAGGCAAAGTTAGCAGTTATAACTGCTAAGACAGCAGCTTTTGAGAGACTGTATTCGAGTTTAGAGGAGAGAGGCAGGGAAAAGAGGTTGTATAGGCTTGCCAAAACTATAGAGCGTAAGGGTCGGGATCTGGACCAAGTAAATTGCATTAAGGGGGAGGATGGCAGACTTTTGGTGGAGGACGTTCTAATTAAGAAAAGATGGCAGTCGTATTTTTATAAGCTCTTAAATGATGAGGGGAACAGAGGTATTATGTTAGGGGAGTTGACGTACACCGAGAAATCTCGCGATTTTAGCTACTATCGATATTTTAAGGTGGAGGAAATCTGTGAGGCTATTCGCAAGATATGAAGGGGAAGGGCGATGGGGGCCGATGAGATTCTGGTCAATTTTTGGAAGTTTGCTAGCGGAGCAGGGTTGAGGTGGCTAACCTATTGTTTAACAACATTTTCAAGACCTCTAAGATGCCCGAGGCGTAGAGATGGAGCACGATAATACCTTTATATAAGAATAAATGAGACATTCAGAATTGCAACAACTACCGTGGTATTAAGTTGTTGAGTCATACGATGAAGATTTGGGAAAGGGAGGTGAAGCGGAGGTTGAGGAAGATAGTGCCTATTTCGGAGAATTAATTTGGGTTTATGCCTAGTCGCTCAACGACTGAGGCAATTCACCTAGTGTGGAGGCTGGTAGAACAATATAGAAAGAGGAAGAGGGATCTGCACATGGTGTTTATTGACCCGGAAAAGACATATGACAAGGTCCCTAGGGATGTTCTTTGGAGATGCTTAGAGGTGAGAGGGGTCCTAGTGACGTACATTCATTTGATTAAGGACAGGTACGAGGGGGAGAAGACTCAAGTATGGACGGTAGAAGGGGACTCCGGGCATTTCCCGATCTTAACAGGGTTGCACCAGGGATCGACTCTTAGTCTATTTTTATTTGCCTTGGTGATGGATGTGTTGATGCGGAATATACAAGGGGAGGTACCTTGGTGTATGCTTTTTGTGGATGATGTATTTTTGATTGATGAGTAGCGCCGAGGTGTCAATGATAAGTTGGAGGTTTGGAGACAAACCCTGGAATCTAAAAGATTCAGGTTGAGTAGGACCAAGACGGATTACTTGGAGTGCAATTTTAGTGAATCGAGGCAAAAGGATGACGTGGTAGTAAAGTTGAAGTTGCAGATGGTTTGTAAGAGAAATAGTTTTAAGTATCTAAGGTCTATGATCTAGGGGAATGGAGAGATTAATGAGGATGTCTCTCACCATATTGGGGAAGGTTGGATGAAATGAAGGCTAGCCTAGGGACTTTTATACGATAAGAAAGTGCCTCTCAAGATTAGGGGTAAATTCTATAGAGCTGCGGTTCGGTCGGCTATGTTATATGGGGCGGAGTGCTGGTCTATTAAGAATTCTCACGTTCAAAAGATGAAGGTAGCAGAAATGAGAATGTTGCATTGGATGTGCAAATTTACAAGGGCTAATAGGGTTAGGAATGAGATTATTTGGGAGAAGGTGGGGAGTGTCTTTGGTGGAGGATAAGTTGCGGGAAGTGAGGTTGAGATGGCTTGGCCACGTGATGAGAAGGGGAACGGATGCCCCAGTTCGTAAGTGTGAGAGGTTGTCCTTGGAGGGTTTCAAGCGGGGTAGGGGTACACCAAAGATATACTGGAGAGGATTAATTAGACGTGACATAGAGCAGTTACAGCTTAGTGAGGACATGACCCTCGATAGAAAGGTTTGGAGGAAGAGTATTAAGTTAGAGGGCTAAGGTGTGTGGTCGAGTCATAGTCTGCAAGTATGAGGGTTAGGCGTAGCTTGGTTGGTAGTTCTAGATTTGGGGGTGGGGGGTCTTTGGTTAGGTAATTGCACTTCTTTTTTGTGGATGATGCTTCTCTGTTATTTTATCATTTTTCTTGCCTTTTGGTCTACGGTCCTTCATCTTGAGTTGGGGGTCTATCAGAAAAAGCCTCTCTACTTCCTGGGGGGTAGTGGTATGACTGCGTAAATTTTACCCTCCCCAAACCTCACTATGTGGGAATATACTGGGTTTGTTGTTGTTGTAGTATAATTAGTATAACTATGAGAATATAATCTAATCCCTAGAATCAGACAATCGGGAGATTGTGTAATAGTTTTTAATCTTCTTTCCTTATTCACATCATCTTTAACAGTGATTTAATCCCATGAACTTGAAAGAATAATCAATCAATACAATTTTCAATATCTCTCATCTTATTTTTCAAATTCACATTCTATCAGAGCTTGGGGTTCTATCTCCACTAAATGTTTAGTTTTCAGTAACAAACACTGACATCAAGTAAAAGGGGAAGGGATTGATCAACTAGTTGCTAAATCAATCATATTAGAACACTGTTGAGTCTCACCTCTCTCTTTCTCCAGGTCATTTATTTTCTGTATAAAATCCTTTTCTATCTCTTTCTCTAAATCTTTGTACTTCTTTCTTGTTCGTCCAAAAGAAACAAAAACAAAATAGGCGATAACCAAAATAATAATGAGAATCAGATTGTTAAGTCAATTGCTTCCTCTACACCATCATTTGCAATAACCACAGTAAAGTTAGATGATAGTGGTAATTACACCACTTAGGCAGCCTCTATAGAATTGTAGTTTACAGGTCAAAGATTTGAAGATCACTTGCTAAAAAATATTAATAGTAGTAGGCCAGCTAATAGACCTGCTTGGGTTAAAATAAATGCTTAATTGTGTAGTCTTCTGTAGAATTCACTTGATTCTAAGTTGTTAAAATTGATTTAACCTTGTAATACTTGTTGCAATGTGCGGAATAAGTATGGAACAAAGTCAAAACCTTATATACAACTGACATACAACTCATTTGTAAAGTTTTGACAGATATTATTCATCTACAACAGAATCAACAAGAAATGGTAAGTTACTTGGGTCGGGTATAATTCTTAAAGGATAAATCTGATTCTCTTTTGCTTTTTACCAGTAAAATAAATGATAAGGAGATACAAAGAGATAGGTTCTTGATTGTCTTGTCTTAGTTTGGGTTGCGAACAAACATAACCTCAGTTTGTGACCAAATTCTTTCTAGCACATCTGTTCCTACCTTGGAAAAAGTATTTGCAAGATTACTATGCATTACATCTGCACCTCCTTAGGTAAATTCCTATGATGTATCTATCATGGCTTTCCAAACTAATAATTTTCAAGGTGGACATAAAAAAGAAAATTGGAGAAACAATAAGCAATGCACTCATTGTTATAAGGGGGACATGTAAGAGAGGAATTTTTGCTTCTACTCTTACAATTACTCACTGTAACAAGGTAGGGCATGTTAGAAGGGAATGTCTGTTGCTTCATGGTAAGCCTACGTGCAATAATGATCGTCATCGAAACACAGCACATGAGGCTCATAACAGAGAGGGTATTATGCATACACACAACACATGAGGCTCATAACAGAGAGGGTATTATGCATACACCTGATGTCAGGGATAGATCATCTCAATCTATCACTTTAATTGGAGTAGACTACAATGACTACCTTCAACACAAGAGTCAAGGCAACAACTATCAACTTCATCATCTACTTGCATAGTACAACTTGGTAACTCCTTTGCTTATGTCACATAGACTTCATCTCAAGAACAATGAATTCTTGATTCTAGTGCTTCTAACAATATTTCTTGTAACAAAATACTTTTTCTACTCTTTCTACTCCTTCTTTTATTGTTACTTTGGCTAATAGATCAAAGATTATTATAAAGGGGATAGGTATATTTCACACTCCGCCTTTCATACCTTTAAAATCAGCCTTTTTTGCATTTGAATGTACATATAATCTTATTTTCGTTAGCAAATTAATCAAAACCTAAAATATGATGTAAACTTTCTTAATGATTATGTTCTTCTACAGGATTAGAGTACGAGACAGGAGAATAAAAGAGATATGAGTCCTAATTACTGTACTTTTCATCCATTCCAACACCACATGTTGCTTTCACTTTCATTGTTTTCCTTGAATTTCTCCATAGTCAATGGGATCATCCGAGTCTCTTGAAACTGCAAAAGATGGTTCCTTGTTTATCTAGTTTATCTTTGTTAAAGTGTGAGTCGTGTCAACTTGGCCACTTCAATGTTTGAAATTGTTCATTCCGTTATATGGGGTCCAAGTCGTGTCAGTTCTTCCTTAGGCTTTTATTATTTTGTGACTTTTATTGATGACTATTCTCAGTGCACATGGTTATTTTTTTAAAAAATAGATCTGAGTTATTCTCTATCTTTCAAAAATTTTGTGCTAAAATTCATAATTAATTTAGTATTTCCATTAAGAAATTAATCAGTGATAATGTTTGAGAATATCTCTTTACTTCTCTCTCTTTTTATGGCATCCCAAGGCATATTGCACTTGTCTTCTATGCACATACTCCTCAATAAAATGGAGTTATTGATCGAAAGAACAGACATCAAATATAAACAGCTTGGACACTACTCATTCATAATAACATCCTTTTACATTTTTGGGATGATGTCATTGTTACTTCTTGTTATTTAATCAATTGTATTCCTTCACCTATTTTGCAGTACAAGAGCCCATACTCATTCCTCTATACAAACCAAACTTTATTCCCCCTTCCGCCACGTATGTTTAGTTGCACCTGTCTTATTCATAACCTTAACCCAGAAAAAGATAAACCTCAACACTTAAATGTATTTTTCTCGAGTGTTCTCATCAACAAAAAGGTTACAAATGTTTTGATCCCTCTACCAATATGTACTTTATCTCAACAGATTTTACTTTTCTTGAGACTTCTCTGTATTTTTCTCCTAATAAAGAAAAATAAAAAGCAATATTAGTCCTTTCAATTCCATCTATTCTATCCCCAACTCCATCTCTATCTCCTAAGTTTATTCTTGACAACATCAATCTTGTTTTGAGCTTGCTAATCTAGTTAGTATTTCTAACAACGACACAGGTACACAAAGCACTCTTGATGACTCATTAGCTGCTCCAACTATATCTCCTTCTTCTATCGAGCACTTATTCATATGATCTTCCCGGACCAACCCAAACGAACCAACCATCCAAACCCAACCAATAACTGTAACCAAACCAAAACCATAATAATAACCAAACAAAGTTCCATAAAATAAGATAAAAGGATAGAACAATGAGAAATTTAGTCCAACAGTATCAGCCCCAATACTAATGCCAATACTAAGGCTGACACCAATACCAACCCATAGTGGTTCCAGACAAGCCTCTAACCAAAGGAAAACCAATATTTGGTTGGGACATGTCCCCAACCATAGACAAAACCAATATCCATAAATAAATAAAAGTATGTAAAAACATCCATGAACATGAAATGGAGCCTTCCGAAATATGAAAGATCACCACTTTAATCCAATCGAGCTGATCCCAAGTTCCGAGCACTAAGCAGGAGGAGTAGAATGACTGGTTCTTGCATCGCGTGGGCATACAGTTGCCGAGGATGGATTAGCGGGTGAACTCTTGCAAGTACTCAGGATAAGGTTAAAATAATGTTATCCAATAAACCATATAAACCAACCATGCACACATATGCATACATATATACATATATAAACCATGCCAGAAAAGGGAATCGGGTTTAGCATACATTTAAAACCATTAACCAGGGGATGTGTAGCTTAACCTTCCTAGAACTACCCACAGGCTATATGGGTCCAGTGTAACCCCCTAAACGGGCCCCAATAAGTGTAGTTGCATAAACTAGAGTTACCATAAGAGTAGGAGATTCTCGATTACCCTTCACTCTCCATAATATATATGTATAGTATAGTTAGAGGATTCCCATGTACCTCATAGTATCATATATAGTCGCCATGACCAACCCCTCATGTCGGCAAATATAAGTTTCCAGTGTCCATCCAATGGACTCACACCTTCACGATTAGCTATCACACCCCACCATTATTACCTAATTAAAACAATCTCCATCCAACCAAACCATTATACCATTATTATTAACCAAGGCTATGAGTAGTAGTATCGTCAAACCGGCTATAGTTTGGAAACAATGTCCTTAGCCAACCTTTATGAAAAAGGGATTCCGATAGACCCATAGATTACATTAATTAGTTAACTTAGGGGAATCCCATGTACCCCTCAAGTGTTCCATTATTAAGTTGCTTAGGGGAGTACTATGTACCTCATAAGTTGTGCATTAACATGTTTACTTAAGGGATTCCGTTGTACCCCACCAGGAAGTTTAATTACCATAACCATGACCACCAAACCTTACCATTTAGTCATTTCAAACCATTTAAATTGTTTATACTATTTAGAGTTCCATTACCAAACCATACCATGCAATAGTTCCATTAAAAGTTCAATAATATAGTAAAATCATTCTCATAGGCATTTTGTCAAACACATTGGGGGTATAGTATTTCCAAATCCAAATCCAAATACCAATTAACCATTCTCATGCAACCAATTGTCCAGACCACCATTAAAGCATGTAAAATCATAACTAAAACATGGGAAAACCATAACCAAGAATTTATAATCAAAAACCCCAACATATAATTGAAAACCCAAATCATACAACAATTATGCCATGAAAACATCGTATAAAACATGCCTTTAGTTGGAACAAACAATGAGGAGAAGTATCTTGCCTAAAATTAAGAAGATGATGAAGAGAAATCACCAATACAAGTCCTAAATTGACCCCGTTAGTAAAACCCTAGCCTTCCTTTACCCAAGAACTTTAGAGAGAATTAGAGAGTGCTTCTAAGTGTTTAAGAATAGAATAATAGGACAAATAATGTCCCAATAGATTTATAAGTCGTGGGGCCTTAAGTTGGTAAGTGAAGAAATTTCTAGATTACCCCTACTTAAACTGTAAAAAAGACCCACATATGGGTACAACTAACCATACAAGTCGTACCCTTCCATATGAGTGGCACCCACCACTCGTACCCTAAGCTCCCCTTAGACCCAACACTATCCACTATACGACTTATCCAAACTAAGTCGTACCCAAACCATACAATCAGGGAAGGTTGAACACTGTCTACCATACGAGTCAATGTGATGACTCTACCCCACCATACGACTCGTACAACCAAGTCGTACCCATTCCAGAAACCAATCCACCCAACACCACCAACACTGGACAACATACGACTGGGTCATACGACCCATACCTATACTATGCGACTTGCATGATAAGTCATATCTTGTCTAGAAAGTCCAAAACTCAGGAAATTTTCAAAGTCCCAAAAACGCAGGGTGTTTCAGTCTTCCCCACTAAGATCATTCATCCCCGAATGAAGAACAAGGTAGGCACAAGCACGATTCATACCCCTTAGATGCCTCTACTCTTACCTTTAATAAAGATGCAAAGAAATCAAGTAGAGTCATTTACATTATCAAATATAAATCACGAACATATACCTTCCGTATAAATATTCGAAGCAGAAAACAAATACAGATTTTTTGACTTCATGTCTGCTTTCGCTTCCTATGTAGCCTCTTTTACCTTGTGGTTTCGACAAAGAACCTCAACCGAGGCAACATCCTTGGTCCGTAACCGATGAACCTATCAATTTAAGATTTCAACCAGGACCTCTTCATAAGAAAGAGAATCAAGATAGCCAAACCTTCCAAAGGAACCATCGAAGAAGGATCACCAAGACACTTCCTCAGCAAAGAGACAGGAAATACCAGGTGAATGGAGCTCAAACTAGAAGGCAACTCCAATTCATACGCCATATTAACAAATCTCTGCAAAACCACATAAGGAATAATATACCGGGGAATGAACTTTCCCTTTTTTCCCAAACCGCATTACTCCCTTCATGGAAGATACCATTAGAAACACCCTATCCCCAATCACCTTTACCTTTGCCATAGCCTTATAAACCAAATCCAGACCAAACATATTTGCCTCACCAACCTTGAACCACCCAATAGGATACCTATACCTCCTACTATACAATGCCTTAAAAGGGGCCATTCCAATATTAGAATAGTAAATATTATTATAAGCAAACTCTACCAGAAGTAGATTCTTAACCAAGCTACCACCATAGTCAATCACACATGCCCGAAACATGTCCTTCAATGTATGAATAATCCTTTCTACTTACCCATATGTCTGCGGATGAAAAGCAGTACTCAGACACACCTTAGTACCATAACCCTTCTGAAAAGAACTGTAGAAGTGATATAAAACTGCGTACCATGATCAGAGATAATCAAAAAAAGTACCCCAGGCAGCTTTACAATCTCATGAAGATACAACCTCACATAATCTTCCGCCAAAAAGTTAGCCCTTATGGGAAAGAAGTGAGACGACTTTGTCATCCTATCCATGATAACCCAAATCGAATCAAATTGATTCTGAGATTGAGGAAGACCGATAAAGAAATCCTTATTGACCACTTCCCATTTCCATTCCGGCAATTCTATTTCCTCATACAATCCACCAGGCCTTATATGCTCAACTTTTACTTGTTGGCACACCAAGTACTTGGATACAAAGTTATCCACATCCCTCTTCATACCATTCCACCAATAAACCTTTTTGAGATCATGGTATATTTTTAGTCAAATTAGGATGAACAATATAGTGTGATTCATGCGCCTCAGCAAAAACCTTTTTAGGCAACCAATCCACGTCAGGAACACATAACCTCCCTTGATACCTCAAGGTACGATTACCACTAACCTCAAATACCATTACCTTTTTCCCACCTACATCACTCTTGATCTAAATTAATATAGGAAATAGCATTTGCTTCTCCTTGATTTTCGCACCAAGAGACAACCAAACCACTTTCTGTACCAACACACCACCATCCTCTAAGTCTAAAAGACGGACCCCCAGATTAGCCAAGTGATGAATATCCTTCACCGATTCCCGCTTCTCCTTTTCCATATGAGCTAAACTCCCCATGAATAACCTAATAAGAGCATCAACAACCACCTCACTTTTAGAATACACCAAGATGTCATCAATGAACACAATGATAAAAAGATCCATAAACTGCCTGAAAACCATATTCATCTAATCCATAAATAATGTTGGAGTGTTAGTTAACACAAATGACATCACCAAGAACTCAAAGTTCCCATACCTAGTTTGGAAAGTCGTCTTGGGTATATCCACCTTCCTAATCTTAAGCTGATGATACCCAGACAAAAGATCTATCTTAGAAAAAAACTTGGCACCTTGAAACTAATCAAACAAGTCATTTATCCTTGGAAGAGGATACTTGTTCTTAACCGTCACCTTATTCAACTGACTATAATCAATGCACATTCGAATCATCCTTCTTGCACACGAATATCACTGGTGCACCTCCACGGTGACACACTAGGATGGATGAAACCCTTATCCAAAAGATCCTTAAGTTGCTCCTTGAGTCTCCTTAACTCATCCGGAGTCATTCTATAAGGAGGAATAAAAATTGGACGAGTGTCCAAAACCAAATCAATACTAAACTCAATCTCCCTATCTGGAGGAACACGAAGAAGATCATCCAAAAAGACCACAGGAAACTCATTCACTACTAGAACTAAATGAAAAGGCGGACCTTCCAAGTTAAAATCTTTAACCCAGACCAAATGATGTAGACATCATTTGGATATTAATCTTTGATCTCTATGATAAGAAATAAACCTCCTCCTAGGAACTAGGGAACCACCCTTCCACTCAATAACTGGTTCACCAAGTGACCTAAAAACAACCTTACGAGTTTGATAAACCAAGGATATGTAACAAGAGTGTAACCAATCCATCTCCAGAATAACATCAAAATCCATCATCTCCAGTTCAAACAAATCCACCAAAGTTTGCCTACTACCAACAGATACCACACCCCCCCTATAGACTCTTTTAGCAATAACAGAGTCACCTACCGAGGTAAAATAGAAAAAAGATCTAAAATAACCTCGTGATCAAAACCAGATCACACAGACATATATGGGGTCACATAAAAAAGAGTGGACCCCAGACAATCAAGCAATACACGTCATGAGAAAAAAGTTATAACATACCTATCACGACATCAGGCGATGACTCAGATTATTCTTAAGTAGAAAGAGCATATAACCTATTCTGACTTACATCGATACCAAAGGCAAAAACAGATGCAGAAGCAGCACCCTTGGGTGTTGGAGAAGAAGATGAAGCAACCAGAGCTTTGCCTGCTCCTGAATCACCCTTACCAACCGAATAGTTTCTAAGTATACGGCCTGGCTGACCACATTTAAAATATTTGTCCCTCTCTTCATCATAGAAACCTCGGTGTAACCGACCATAAACCCGATAAGAAGGGCATGGAGAAGCTGACTGTACCCCATTTGCTTGAGATTGGGCACCCTGTGCCCAAAAATTATCACCACCCTACTGACGTTTGTTCCCCGACTATTTTGGGTATAGAGCACTAGCTGTAGAGAAGGAACCAAAACTCCTCCACTTTTCCTTTGCCCACTTACTATCATCCCGACCATATTGCTTTTGAGCACCACCCTATTCAAATAACTTGAACTTCTTACCTTGCCTTTCCCCAAACTTATCCTATTTTTTTCTTTTTTCACCTATTGCATATGAATAACTAACATAGAGATATCCATATCATTGATCAGCAAATTAGTCTTGCTTTCACGGATTAACTCCTGAGATAACCTTGAGGCAAACTTTCTCATCCTATCCCATATATCAGCCACCATATTTTGAACATACCTTGACAACTGATGAAACTTCAAGGCGTATTCTTTGACTGATATCTTTCCCTACTTAAGATTAATAAATTCCTCCGCTTTTGCTTCCCTCAGCTACTAAGGAAAGAAGCAGTCTAGAAAAGCATTTGAGAAAGTCTCCCATAAAGACGACTCCTCAACATCACCCTTTACCTCATCCCATTCCTCGTACCATTGATATGTCACATCTTTAAGCTGATAAGCCACAAAACTTATGCCTTCCATATTTGTAGCCTGCATTGCCCTAAAGATTTTCTCTATTTCATCCAAGAAACACTAAGGATTCTCCTCCACCTACACACCAGTAAAAGTATAAGGATTCATTTTCATAAACTGGCCAACCCTCGTAGCCTCCACAGATGAAGCACAAGATGCACCCCGCTCAACTTGAGCAACAACTAACTGAGCAATAGTATGAATTAATTGCCAAAATTTGGTATTAGTAACCTAACCCTAAGAAGGACTAGTAGCAACTGGTGGAGCTCCAGAAATATCAAGGATTGGACCCCTAGATCGAGTATGGATCCCTTGAATAGTACGTACCCTTTTAGTATTGTCGCCAGTTGGGACCAAAGTATTACCTTACATCTTAGATCATCGATGCATGTTCTGAAAAACGAACAAACCAGGATTAGAATAGGCCTTAGACTTTGCATCTTGAAAATAGAATACCAAGAAAGTAAAACATTTCTAAAAGCCTTGTAGCCTCTCTCTTATGAGTGTGGCGTGCTACACATCCCTAAAAGAGACTCTACTCAACACAGCTTTGTAGACTCCCAATTGACTATGAACCTAAAGCTCTGATACCTACTTGAAATGACCCAACTTGGAGCCTTGTCGTAATGAGCATCTCAAGTCCAACTTTAAATCGGAGACCACCCTGGTTCCCAACACAACCAACTAATATATACCCTGAGTCTGATGAATTCTAAACATATAACAAGATAGCATATAATTGCACAAATCTAGACACTGGGATAGGTCTATGTCCGAGACCGATCCAAAATGAGCCAACCATCCAAACCCAACCAATAATCGTAACCAAACCAAAACCATAACAATAACCAAACCAAGTTCAATAACATGACATAAAAAGATGGAATAGTGAGAAATTTAGTCCAACAGTATCAGCCTCAATACCAATGCAATACTAAGGCTTACACCATTATTGATCCCTCACATACCAATCTATAGTAGTTCAACAAAAGCCTCTAACCAAAATAAAACCGATATCCAGTTAGGACATGCTCCTAACCATAGCCAAAAAAAATAAACTAAAGTGTGTAAAATCATCCATGAACATGAAATAGAGCCATCTGTAATATGGAATCTCACCACTTTAATCCAACCGATCTAATCCCGAGATCCAAGAACTAAGCAGGAGGAGTAGAATGGTTGGTTCTAGATTCGCGTGGGGATATAGCTGCCCGAGGACGGGTTAGCGGGTGTGCGCTAACAAGTACTCAGGATAGGGATAAAATAATGCCATCTACTAAAACCAAGTAAACAAACCATGCACATATATCCATCCATACATACATACATACATAAACCATACCAGGAAAGGAAACTGGGTTTAGCATGTATTTAAAATCATTAACCTAGGTATGTGTAATTTAACCATCCTAGAACTACCCACAGGCTATATGGGTTTAGCGTAACCCCCTGAATGGGCCTCGATATATGTACCCACACAAACTAAAGATACCATAAGAGTAGGGGATTCCCGAGTACCTTTCACTCTCCATGAATATATGTACAGTGTACTTGGAGTATTCCCATGACCTCATAGTATCATATATCGTCACCATAACTAACCCCTTATGTTGGCAAATATAAGTTTCCAGTGTCCGTCCAATGGACTCACACCTTCACGATTAGCTATCACACCCCACCATTATTACCTAATTAAAACAATCTCCACCCAACCAAACCATTATACCATTATTATTAACCAAGTCTATGAGTAGTGCTATCGTCATACCGGCTATAGTTTGGAAATAATATCCTTAGCCAACCTTTATGAAAAAGGGATTTCAATGTACCCATAGATTACATTATCAAGTTAACTTGGGGGAAGCCTGTGTACCCCACAAGTGTTCCATTATTAAGTTGCTTGGGGGATTCCCATAAACCCCACAAGCATTTCATTAACATATTTACTTGGGGGATTCCCCTGTACCCCACAAGGAAGTTTAATTACCATAACCATGACCACCAAACCTTACCATTTAGTCATTCCAAACCATTTAAACCGTTTATACCATTTAGGGTTCCATTACTAAACCATACCATGTAATAGTTCCATTAAAAGTTCAATAATATAGTAAAAGCATTCTCATAGGCATTTTGTCAAACATATTGGGGGTATAGTGTTTCAAAAGCCAAAACCAAATACCAATTAACCATTCCCATGAAACTAATTGTCTAAACAACCATTATGGTAAAACTTGAAACAAGAAAGACCATGGAAGGCACAAAAACAGTCCACAAATTGGGAGCAACCCGAGGACCCCTTTGAGTGCTTTGTCCAATAATAACAACACAAGTATCACGAGTTTACAAGGTTTTTCAACACCAAAACAGCAACAATACAACAAGAACAAGATAAACACAATGAACACAAGATTTGGATTCAATAAGAACAAACAATTACAAGTTGCAAACACTAACACAATTGCAAGAAAGGTAAAGATAGATAGTAAGACATAGATTATTACAAAGATTAGGAACTAAAAAGTATATTAAACTCAAAAACCCCTAATTATTGTAACAAAAACTCCACATTATTACGGTGACCGCTAAGGGAATGATCTCACCTCAAGATCCACCATTTCCAAGCAAAGAACAATATTGGCTTTTCCAAGCCCTAAACTACAGTAGCTAGTCCAAGCCCCAACTAAGAACTACACTAAGATGTTCTACTCTCAAGAGAGAGGATTTTCAATATCTCATATTTTATCATTCAACAACCAAAAAGAGAAAACCTAAAATGTCCTATTTAAAGTATCTTACAAAAGGAGACAAAACGACTACACTACCTTTAATGATAGGGGTGGCCATGGAGTGCATTTTGGGCAAAGTGAAGTGACCAAAATGTCCTCAATAAAGATTACCCAAACTATAAGCCATTAAATTTCCAAAGTCGTGAGTCCTAAAGTCTTCAATGCTCCAAGCAATCTTCCACTCATGGCCTTGATGTATGGTATGCTCAGAGGTAGGCTCAAAACGGGTCCTCCATGCATGTTCTCGTATCCTCGAGGTGAACAAGTCTTGATCCTCTATGTGTTGGCCTCCAAAGATGTCATCAAAAGATAAGATAGCCATTTGTCCCGTATCATCCTCCCCTTTTTGAAAAGGATTCGACCTCGAATCCAAACCTTGTAAAATTGAAGATAGGACAAACAAATACAAACTCCTCATGTGATGAGGGTTAGGGTTAGCACAACAAATCATCTCAACATTCTAAGGTTGCACATATTTTCAATATAACCAAGGATCCTTTAAAGGAAATATTAAAAACTCATTGAAATATGTACGAAAGATTAGGTTTTGGGTTTCACCAAGAGTGACACTTTGCTTATCATGTAGACCAAGCAACAACTTAGGTGCACCAACATAACCATTTTTATATTTGGCACGGGGTTCAAAAGGGAAGAGTGGCCATAGACACGGGTCTAGACAACACTCCCCTTTATCGTGGTCTCCACCCAAACTAAATGGAAGACTCTCTACAATAGCATACATATCATCCAAAGCGAATAGAGATTAGGAAAGGTATCACTCAAGTTGACTTCTAATAAAATGTCCTCATGTGTGTACTCACTACTAGTTTCCCAATCATCACCATGAGTACTCTCAACAATAAAGTCACACAAAGTAGAAGGAGAAGTAGTTTTCAAGACCACACATTCCTTGCCCTTAAGAGTACTCTCATTTTCCAAGAAGAGATTTCCATTTTTAGGAGGAATATTGTCACACCATAGTCGGTTAGCATATAGGCTATATATTCGTAGGCAAGCTATACCATTATTTTTACCATTAGGTCTATTAGGAGTGTTTATATCATCTTCAAATAACACGTTATACCTAAAGAAAGCATGATCTATTTCACGGGTAGATTCAGAACAAACACATTCATCACTCTCTAAAAGTTCAATAGCAAGTTTCAAAAAGATTTCAAGCAAAAGACTATCCCAAGAATAGCTCTCGGGTTCACTCCCATTTTGTTGCCTGATATTTTCAAATACTTCACTCACTTGAGTTATATTAAGCACATCACACATAACCTCAAGAGGCAGGCAAGTTTCACACATAAGTTGATTAACACCAATTATACAAGACGATGTACTTTCATTCAATATATTGGCTTCAACACTAGGTGGATAGAAATTGCCCTTATAAGAAGAGTCAATTTCATCATCAATAGGATCATCTACTATATCTACAATCACAACATGTATATCATCAATAAGAGGCAAAAAATCATTAGACTCACAAGTAAGTAAGCTACAACTCATACTCAATAGGATGCTAGCCACACAATTATCATTCGCACGCGCCAAAGTGCAAGAGTTAGCTATTTTACCTCGAAGATCTTGACTAGAATCCTCTTTGCCTTTGTGTGAAGGTCCTCTACAAGCTTTGGCAGCAACTTCTTTTTGTTCTTGCTCTCCTTCGCTTGCCATGTTGGTACCTACACAAATGTCCTTAGGAATAGAAGGACAAATATCGTTAGCATGGTTTTGTGGTAATCCCCTCACTTTGCTCCACACAACCACTCTTTTTTCCACTCTCGGATTACCACCTTGAACACCCTTACTTCTCTCTATCTTTTGTCTATCTTCATCATTCGGATTGGAGTAAGTGAACACATTTCTTTGCAGCCCAGGCAGAATATATGTCATGAGGTAGTTTCCCCATCGATCTCTTAGAACATTAGGGCAATCTTGCACATTTGGAACCTTATGTTGAGCAAACCAATCGGCACCTAAGGATACATAATAGTAAGTCAAGGGAAGAATATCGCACCACACCTCTTTATGATATTCAAATTGGGATAAAAAAAACTTTACCCTCTTGGTAACCTTAAACCCATCCAAGGAGTATGAAATAAGTAAAGGCTCTCAAAACAACTCTAAGTAGTCAACCATGGATGGAACAATGTAGCTCCTATAGTACCTATCATTTAACACAACAAGAAAGCCCGGTATCCCACAAATGGTCACCTTTTTGGGGTGTACACTCTTTCTCAAATCAACATTGTAAGGCACACGAGTACCCCTCAGTTTTGGAAATGCATACCCTCTTTTTCTTATTGGACAACCTCTACTAGAGCTAGTATAACCATTCATACTATATCAACCTTGATAAGAAGTATTACAAGGTGAAAAATATGAATCTTCACACTCCTCACGTGTACTCTTATCATAGATCTCATAAGCTTTGCAAACAAAAGGGTTATACCTAACACCAAATCTAGGTTCTTAGTGAGAAGTGTAAGATACGTCACATTCCCCAACTTCATTATAAGATCCATCGCAAGGTCCCACATTATCTCCAAATTCACCATAAGCACTAGAAATTTTATTCACCTCATTTTCTCCCTCAAAACCATAACTCTAAAATCTTTCTAAGTTTTTATCATGGCTATTTTCATAGCCTCCGCAATCTCCCTCAACTTCGATGCCATAAAATCCTCACTTCAATCATAGCCTCCTATGTCGTAGCCACAATAATCTCCATCTATCAAAGACATGTTCCCCTTATATCACCTTTTTATATACACAATGAACAAACAATCTTAGTAGTAAATCTTCTCACCAATACTCGTATACACTCACCTTTGTGATTCCTACAATTGGAGCGGCGAATATGGAAAGTTGCGTATACTCCGGTAGTTAATAGGATGCCAATTCTACTTGGCTGCCGAAATAGATTCTTGTTTGATCGACTAAAGACACAAAAATAAAATTTACTTACAAACTTGAAACGAAGAAGTTACAACGAGTTAAAAATGAGAAAAGCAAACAAATGGTCTTACACCTTAGTAGGTATTTACTAGTCGCCAATTAGTATAAGAATCAACATAATGAAACTAAGAATCAACAACAAGAAACTAAGAATCAAAGATTTTAAGCCAAAATTTTCAGTAATGTATGGAATTTGGTGATGTGGCGGTCTAGGATTGGTTGCGGTTTTTGAAAAGTTCTTATTTTTCCCACTTTGAAATTTTGGTTTGAATTTCGGTTCTTGAAGTGGTTTAACAACTCTTGGAGAAGACAACAACAATATTGGAGCCCTTTTCACCTTTCAAAAAGGTTTGACTTGTCTTACACCTTTTAGGCAAGACACCTTTTTGAGGGGTTGGTGGACTTTTCATCTTTTGGACACCTAGGAAAATGGTCTTTCTTTCTTTTGGCAACTAGTCTTTTTGGTAGATATTTTATCTCCCTTCCCTTTTGGTAGATTTGTGGGGACTAGTTTCAAGACAAACACAAGGGTGTCTCTTCCCACTACTTGGGTTTGGATCAAACAACACTATTAAAGAGTCTTCTTGCAACTATACATGAATATTGGTCTAGAACAACAAAAACATTCAATAGGAGTTTGAATACCAAGTCTCACATTGAGCTCCAAGAACCAACAACATCTTTTCCAAACTTAAAACCCACAATAAAATACCAACAACACGAGTTCAAACCACACCTTCAAATTTCAGTCCACAAACACAACACCAAAATGCACCAACAATGTTCAAGTTTGGAACCGCAACAACAATACCAACAAGAATCATTCAAGCTCAACATAGATCTTGACTCAATGGTGTTAGTGAAGAAAGAATCTAACACAAGAAACAACAAAATAAATAAAAATACACCTAGATCTAGACTCAAAATTGACCAAGACAACTAAACAACACAATTTCAGTCAAGACACAAAAATTGACAGATTTGCTTCTTTTTGATTTTTCAGTTTTCTAACACCCTTTTTTTTATTTTTAAGTTTATGATCCCAAGATTGATCTTGTGGGAACTAGATAAAGCCATGCTCTAATAAAAAATGATACAAGAAATACCACGGAAATCACAAAAACTACACCAAAACAGTCCACAAATTGAAAGCAACCCGAGGACCCCTTTGAGTGCTAGTTTCGGCCAACAACACAAGTATCACGAGTTTACAAGGTGTTTTAACACCAAAACAAAAACAATACAACAAGAACAAGATGAACACAAGATTCGGATTCAACAGGAACAAACGATTACAAGGTTCAAACACTAACACAATTGCAAGAAAGGTAAAGATAGATAGTGAGACATAGATTATTACAAAGATTAGGAACTGAAGAGTATATTAAATTAAAAAAAAACCTTAATGAATATAACCAAAATTCCACACTCTTACGGTGACCGCCAAGGGAATCAACTCACCTCAAGATCCACCATTTCCAAGCAAAGAACAGTATTGGCTTTTCCAAGCCCTAAACTACAGTGGCTAGTCCAACCCCTAACTAAGAACTACACTAAGGTGGTCTACTCTCAAGAGAGAGGATTTTCAATGTTTCATATCTTCATCATTCAACAACCAACAAGAGAAGACCTAGGGGCGGCCATGGAGTGCATTTTTGGCAACGTGAAGTGACCAAAATGTTCTCAATGAAGATGACCCAAAACCGTGAGCCAATAAGTGTCCAAAGTCGTGAGTCCTAAAGTCTTCAATGCTCTAAGCAATCTTTCACTCACAGCCTTGATGTAGGGTATGCTCAATGGTAGGCTCAAAACGGGTCCACCATGCATGTTCTCGTATCCTCGAGGTGTCCAAGTCTTGAGCCTCTATGTATTGGCCTCCAAAGATGTCATCAAAAGATAATATGGCCATTTTTCCTGTATCAAAATCATAACCAAACATTTATAATCAAAACCACCAACATATAATTGAAAACCCAAACCATACAATAATTATGCCATAAAAACATTGTATAAAACATGCCTTTAGTTAGAACTAACAATGAGGGAGAAGTATCTTGCCTTAAATTAAGAAGATAATGGAGAGAAATCACCAATACAAGTCCCAAATTGAGCACCTTAGTGAAACCCTAGCCTTCCTTTACCCAAAAGCTTTTGAGAGAATTAGAGAGTGTTTCTAAGTGTTTAAGAATAGAATAATAGGGTAAATAATGTCCCAATAGAGTTATTAGTTAGTAATAGGTCCTAAGTCGTTATTGTTGTGGGCCCTAGTAAATGTATAACCCCTACACAACTATCCCCATAGTTCCCTGGTACACATAGCCTATATGTGCCACTACCTACCGTACCCAATCCTTCGTGTTGTACACTACACTTACAATCTACTACCTCCACCGCCCCTACTACCCATTTGAACACTCTACCAATAATCATATGGCACTATACCCTACCTCACATACCATACTTACAAACCATACCCATATCCACTAAACTCCACAAACCAACCCAACCATACAATCACCTATATTGGAAATAAATATTTGAACACCTGGAATAAGTCACATACTTTACCCTACCATACACTCATACAAATCGACCCATTCCAGAACCATCTTACCACCTATATGAAAATCGTACCATCGTTATGTCCAGAAAGTCCAAAACTCAGGAAATTTAGGACCAAAATCCAGGGCGTTTCCAGTCTCCCCCACTAGGATTATTCATCCCCGAATATTAAACAAGGTAGGTACAAGCATAATTCACACCTCATAGATGCCTCTACTCTTACCTTTAACAAAGATGCAATGAAATCAAGTACAGCCATTTGCATTGTCAAATATAAATCACATACGCATATCTTTCGCATGAATATTTGTAGCAAAAAATAAATGCAGATATTTAGACTTCATGTCTGCTTCCGCTTTCCATATAGCCTCTTCCACCTTGTGGTTCTACCATAGAACCTTAATCGAGGAAACATCCTAGGTCCGTAACCAATAAACCTGTCGATCCAAGATTTCAATCAGGATCTCTTCATAAGAAAGAGAATCCAAGATACCCAAACCTTTAAAAGGAACCATAGAAAAAGGATCACCAAGACACTTCCTCAGTATAGAGACATGAAATACTAGATGAATAGAGCTCAAACTAGAAGTCAACTCCAATTCATATGCCACATTACCATCTCTATGTAAAACCACATAATGACAAATATACAGAGGACTGAGCTTTTATTTTTACCTAAATTGCATTACTCCCTTCATGGTCCCCTTAGAAACACAGTATTCCCAACCTCAATCTCTAAGTATCTATGCCTTACATTTGCATCGGACTTTTAGCGACTTTGGGTAGCCTTAAGCCTATCCCTAATCACCTTCACCTTTTTATAGCCTGATAAACCAAATTCAGACCAAATATATCTGCCTTACCAACCTCAAACCACTCAATAAGAGACCTACACCTCCTACCATGTACTGTCTCAAAAGGGTCCATTCAAATACTAGAATGGTAACTATTATTATAATCAAACTCTACCAAAGGTAGATTGTCAACCCAGCTACTACCATAGTCAATCACACATGACCGAAGCATATCCTCTAATGTCTCTAAAGTCCTTTCTGCTTGCCCATTCGTCTGCAGATAAAAAACAATACTCAGACTCACCTTAGTCTCTAAATCCTTTCAGAAATACCTCCAGAAGTAAGACAAAAACTTTATACTACGATCAAAGATAATCAAAACAGGTACCCCATGCAGCTTCACAATCTCATGAAGTTACAAGCTTACATAATTCTCTGCCGAAAAGTTGTTGATGCTCTTAGCAAGTTATCTCATGAAGCTTCACAATCCTTCTGAGTGAACACATACTGTAGACTATTATGATCAGAAAATATGTCCACATACACTCTATATAAATAATGTCGCCAGGATGTCAAAGTAAAAACTACCACTAAAAGTTCCAAGTCATGAGTAGGATAATTTATCTCATGCACCTTTAACTGCTTAAAAGCATAGGCTATCACCTTATCATGCTGCATCATAACGTAATCAAGTCCCACCCTAGAGCATCACAATAAACAACAAACCCCTCTTACCTTCAGGCAATGTCAAGACTATAGTTGAAGTTAGCTTATCCTTATGCTTCTCAAAACTACCTTTACAAGCATCAGACTAAGAAAACTTTGCCTTCTTTTGAGTCAACTTAGTCAATGGGGCATCTATCATCGAGAAACTTTTCACAAACCACCTATAATACCCAGCCAAACCCAAGAAGCTCTGAATGTCTATTGGGGTTATTGGTCAAGGAAATGTTTTAACTATAGCCATCTTTTGTGGATCCACCATGATTCTCTCATTAGCAATAATATGACTGAGAAAAGTTACAGCGTTCAACCAAAACTCACATTTAGAGAACTTGTCATACAACTATTGCTCCTTCAAGGTCTGCAACACCACATAGAGGTGATTAGTATGATCTACCTCACATTTAGAATACACCAAGATGTCATCAATGAACACAATGAGAAAAGATCCATAATTAGCTAGAAACCCTATTCATCAAATCCATAAATATTGTTGGAGTATTAGTCAACCCAAATGACCTCAACAAGAACTCAAGTGCCCATACTGAGTTAGGAAAGTCATCTTGGGGTTATCCACCTCCATAATCTTAAGCTGATGAGACCCAGACCAATGATTTACCTTAGAAAAGAACTTGGCACCTTGCAACTGATCAAACAAGTCATCTATCCTTGGAAGAGGAAACCTGTTCTTAACTGTCACCTTATTCAGCTGCCTATAGTCAATGAACTTTCAAAAGATATAATATGTCTTATGCATGAATAACACTACTGCACCCCACGATGACACACTAGGATGGATGAAACCCTTATCCATAAGATCCTTAAGTTTCTCCTTGCATTCCCTCAACTCATTCGGAGCTATTTTATAAGGAGGAATAGATATTGGGCGAGTGTCTGGAACTAAATCAATACTAAAATCAATCTCCCTATCCGGAGGAACACTAGGAAGATCATTCAAAAAGACCTCAGAAAAGTCATTCACCACTAGAACTGAATGAAAAGTAGGACCTTCCAAGTTAGAATCTTTAACTCGGACCAAATGATAAAGACATCTTTTAGAGATTAATCTCCAAGCACTAAGATAACAAAAAAAACTTACCCTAGGAGCTAGGGAACCACCCTTCCACTCAATAATCAATTCACCAGGGAAACTAAAGATAACCTTATGAGTCCAACAATCCAAGGATGCGTATTAAGGGTATAACCAATTCATACCCAGAATAACATCAAAATCTATCATATCTGGTTCAAACAAATCCATTAAAGTCTGGATACTACCAACAGATACCACACACCCCCTATAGACTCTTTTAGCAAAAATAGAGTCACCTACCGAGATAAAAATAGAAAAAGAATACATAATAACCTCGAGATCAAAACCAAAACACATAGCCATATATGGGGTCATATAATAAAGAGCGGACCCCAGATCAAGCAAGCAATACACATCACGTGAAAAGAGATGTAACATACCAGTCACGATATCAGGTGATGCCCCAGATTCCTATCGAGTAGTAAGAGCATATAACCTATTCACACCTGCGCTGGTAGAAGAAGCAGAATAAAATACAGAAGCAGCACGCTTTGGCGCAGGAACAGAAGATGAAGAAACCGGAGCCTTACTTTTTACCAAAGAATCCTTACCAACTGGATAGTTTCTAAGCATACGGCCTGGATGACCACATTTGAAATATTTGTCCCTTCCTTTATCATAGAAACCTTAGTGTAACCAGCTACAGAACCAACAAGGGGGCATAAAAAAGCTGACTATGCCCTATTTACCTGAGATTGGGCACCCTGTGCCCAAAAATTATCACCACCATATTGACGCCTGTCACCCGACTATTTCAGGTAAGGAGCACTGGCTGTAAAGAAGGAACAAGAACTCCCCCATTTCTTTTTTGGCCACTTACCACCATACTGACCATCTTGTTATTGAGCACCACCCGATTCAGATGACCTAAACCTCTTACCTTGCCTTTCTCCAAACTCAGCCTGTTTTCTCTTTTCTTCTTTCACTTATTACATATGAATAACTAAAATAAAGATATCCCATATCCTTAATTAGCAACGCAGTCTTGCTTTTAAGGATCAACTCCTGAAGCAAACTTTCTCATCCTATCCCTCATACTAGCCACCATATTTTGAGATCGACCTAAAATGAGCCAACCATCAAAATCCAACCAATAACTATAACCAAACCAAAACTATAACAATAACCAAACCAAGTTCCATAACATAACATAAAAGGATAGAACAGTGAGAAATTTAGTACAATAATATCAACCCCAATACCAATACAATACTAAGGCTGACACCAATACTGACCACCCATATTAACCCATTATAGTTTCACAATGGCCTCTAAACAAAAGAAAATCAATATCCGATTGAGACATGCCCTCAACCATATCCAAAACCAATATCCATAAATAAACCAAAGTATGTAAAAACATTTATGGGTATAAAATGGAGACTTTCAAAATATGGAAGCTCACAACTTCAATCCAACTAAGCTAATCCTGAGATTCAAGCACTAAGTAGGAGTAGTAGAATGTCCAGTTCTTGCTTCGCTTAGGGATACAGCCGCCTGAGAAAGGGTTAGCGGGTGAACGCTAGCAAGTACTCACGATAAGGATAAAATAATGCCATCCATTAAAACCAAGTAAACAAACCATATACACATATCCTTACATATATACATACATATAGAAACCATGATGGGAAAGAAAACTAGGTTTAGCATGCATTTAAAATAATTAACCTGAGAATGTATAGCTTAACCATCCTAAAACTACCCATGGTCTGTATAGGTCCTATGTAACCCACTGAACGGGCCCCAATACGTGTAGCCACATGAACCAAAGATACCATAAGAGTAGGGGATTCCCGAGTACCATTCCCTCTCCATGATACATATAAATAGTATACTTAGAGGATTCCTATGTATCTCATAGTATCATATATAGTTGCCATGACCAACCTCTTATGTCGGCAAACATGAGTTTCTATTGGACTCGTACCTTCACGGTTAGGTATCACACCCCACCATTATTTACCAATTGAAACCACTTACATCCAACCAAATCATTATACCATTATTATTAATCAAGGCTATGAGTAGTGGTATCGTCATACCGACTATAGTTTGCAAACAATGTCCTTAGCCAACATTTATGTAAAAGGGATTTGAATGTATCCAAAAATTACATTACTAAGTTAACTTGGGGAATCTCTTATATCCCACAAGTGGTTCATTATTAAGTTTCTTGGGGCAGTCCCATGTACTCCATAAGTTGTTCATTAACATGTTTAATTAAGGGATTCCCTTGTACCCCACCAGGAAGTTTAATTACCATAACCATGACAACCGAACCTTACCATTTAGTCATTCCCAAACATTTTAACCATTTAAACCATTTAGGGTTCCATTAGCAAACCATACCATGCAATAGTTCCATTAAAAGTTCAAAAATATAGTAAAAGCATTCTCGTAGGCATTTTGTCAAACACATTGGGGGTATGGTATTTCCAAAGCCAAAACAAAATACCAATTAATCATTCCCATGAAATCAATTGTCCAAACCACCATTAAAGCATTTAAATCATAATTAAAATATGAGAAAACCATAACCAAGCATTTATAATCAAAACCCCCAAGATATAATTGAAAACCCAAACCATACAACAATTATTCCATGAAAACATTGTATAAAGCATGCCTTTAGTTGGATTAAAGCATGTAAAATCATAATTAAAATATGGAAAAACCATAACCAAGCATTTATAATTAAAACCCCCAATATATAATTGAAAACTCAAACTATACAACAATTATGCCATGAAAATATTGTATAAAACATGCCTTTAGTTGGAACTAACAATGAGGGAGAAGTTTCTTGCCTTAAATTAAAAAGATAATAGAGAGAAATCACAAATACAAGTCCCAAATTGACCACCTTAGTTAAAACCTAGCCATTCTTTACCCAAGAGTTTTAGAGAGAATTAAAGAGTGTTTCTAAGTGTTTAAGATTAGAACAATAGGGTAAATAATGTCCCAATGAAGTTATAAGTCGTGGGACCTTAAGTGGGTAAGTGGGAAAATATCCAGATTACCCCTATAAACTATATAAAAACCCCATATAAAGGTACAACTCACCATACCAGTCGTACCCTTCCATAAGAGTAGTACCCATAACTCGTACCCTGAGCTTCCCCTTGGACTCAACACTGTCAACTATACGACTTACCTAAATCAATTCATACCCAAACCATTCTATCCATACCCCTAAACCATATCCCTGGAAGAATGGAATCAAGGAAGTTTGAATATTATCAACCATACGAGTCAATGGCACGACTCATGCACTACCATACGACTCGTATCACTAAGTCATACCTGTTCCAAAAGCCAATCCACCCAACACCACCAACACTGGACAACATACGACTGGGTCATATGATCCGTACCCACACCATACGACTCATATGATGATTCATATCTTGTCTAAAAATTCTAAAACTCAGGAAATTTTGTAAAGACCAAGACCCAAGGTGTTTCATTCCCATTGATCTTTGAAAAGGTGCAAGAACTACTACCAATAAAACTCTCATTTGTACTGATTTAAGCCATCATTGTCTGTCACCTTCATATCATGCTTTCATTACTAGCTTATCAACAGTCAAAGTATCTAAAATTGTAGTAGAAGTACTTGTTCATCCAGGTTGACATCGGGCTATGATTGAGGAGATGACTATTTTTCTTGATAATTGTACTTAGGAGCTTGTTCATTTACCTAAATAAAAATTATAGTTGGTTGTCTTTGGATATTCATAATTAAGGTAGGTTCTAATGAAGTTGTTGATAGTCTCAAAGTGAGATAGGTTGTCAAGGAATACACTTAAATATATGGCATGAATTATAGATATACCTTCTCACCAATGGCTAGATGACTTTTGTTCTTCTTCTTATCTCTATGGTAGCAATGAATCACTAGCCCCTTTTCAGTTGGATATCAAAAATGTTTTCCTTCATATAGAAATTATTAAAGAGGTATATACGGAGCAACCACCAGGGTTTCTTGCTCAGGGGGATTCTTGACTAGTTTGTAGACTTTATAGATCCCATTACAGTCTCAAATAGTCTCTCAAAGCATGGTTTGGTTATTTTTGAGTTATTGTCCAATAATTTGGAATGATCCAAAAAAACGTTGATCACTTCATATTTTATAGGAATTACTCTCACGGCATACATATATTTTTAATTATTTATGTTGATGATATCATTATCACAGCAGATGATCATAAAGGTATTTCTTAACTCTAACAACACCTCTCAAGTCACTTTCATACTAAGGATTTGAGCAAGATAAAATACTTTCTAGGCATTAAAGTGGCACAGTCTAGCAACGGTATTGCTATTACACAAAGTAAATATGTCTTAGACATTTTGGAAGATATTTTTATATTGGATACAAATATGTGGACACTCCTATGGATCTAAATACTAAGCTTATTCCAGGACAGGGAAAGTCTCTAAAAGATCCTGACATATACCGGAGACTTGTTGGAAAACTCAACTACCTTACACTTACGCAACCAAACATCTCATTTGTTGTTAGTGTTGTTAGCCAGTTTTTGTATAACCTCATGATAGCCATAGGAATACAGTGATTCACATCTTGTTATATATCAAAATCTCACTACGGAAAGGTCTATTATATGAAGACAAGGGACACACCCATATTGTTGGGTATTTTGATGCAGATTGGGCAGGATCTCCTTCATACAGGTGATCCACGTATAGTGTTCTAATTGGAGGCAATCTAAAGTCTTGAAAAAATAAAAAAATTAGTTGTCGTAGATAGATTAAGTGCAAAGTTAGAGTATCAAGCTATAGCATTGGATACGTGTGAGCTTATATAGATGTGACAACTTCTCCAAGAATTAAAAATGGGAGGAGTTGAATCGATGAAATTTATTTATGATAACCAAGTTACACTGCATATCACTTCTAATGTCGTGATTCATGAAAGAACGAAGTATATTGAGATAGATTATCACTTTATTCGAGAGAAGATCGAGTCTGGATACATTACCATAAGTTTTTTCAACTCAAAATATCAACTAGCAGATATTTTCACAAAATCACTTTGAGGATCCAGAACTGACTATCTTTGTGGCAAACTGAGAGCATTGACTTGTACGCTTCATCTTGAGAGGGAGTGTTAGATATGTTATAATTAGTGTAGATATGAGAATATTTTGTATAATTAATATAGATATGAGAATATTCTCTAATTCCTAGAATCAGGCAATAAGTAAATTGTGGCAATAGCTAAATTGTGTAATGTTTTTATCTTCTTTCCTTATTCACATAATCTATAATAGCTATTTAATCCTATAAACTTCAGAAAATAATCAATGAATACAATTCTCAATATGTTTTCTCTTCTTTTACAATTTCATACTTTTTAAAAAGGAAATATAGCTAATGAATGTGGGATCATAGAGTATATATGGCAGTCTATTATATTTAAAAAAAAAAAATACATTATGCCCTCGCGGCATAAGTTGTGTAATATTTTTATTATCTTTTATTTTTTGAAATTGAAAGTTTGCCTAGTTGGGCATTAATTCTCTAGGAATTAATTTATGCAGCATAAGTGTGTTCTTTCTTTTATTATACTTCATACTTATGTCCTACGACTTAAGTTGTCAAAAAATTCTCTAGTTCATGGTTTGTGTTAGGGGTGTGCAAAAATTGAATCGGCTAATAAAGTAAACCAAAAAATGTTATTGATTTATTGTTATTGAGTTATTGGGTTAATAATTTTATAAAAAAAAATGATCGGGTGATTGATCCGATTTTGATTTTTAATATTGGATTATTGGGTAAATTGATAAACTCATAAGACTATACTTAATTACTATTTGCCCTACTTATATATTAGGGCCTTCACATTTTACAAAACCCTATTCAATTTACTTTCCTCTTTCCTCTTATTTCCTCTTTTCCTCTTTGTAGTGGTCTTTTGAATGTTCCTATTTTTCTTGATTTCACGTTCTTGAAAGTATCGTGTATACTTTGAACAAAAGGGACTTACTAAGTACACTATTATCAAAAATTCCTCTGATGCAAATTCAGGAGACTTATGTAGTTTCCTGGTACTGAAAATTTCTTTAAATGAATGTAAGAAGTTACATTGTGAATAGTCGATCTTATTGATCTTACTTTTTCTTTGTTTATTTTCGAAGGTTGAATATAACATTGAGATGTTGGAACTACTTTGTAGGATATGTAATTTGTTAGTTTGTTACTAACTTACATATTGAAAAAGTAATTTGATTTTATACGAGCATTTTCATATTGGTTAAATCAAAAATTGACCGTTAAAGACCAAAAATTGATAAACTGAAAATCGATAAAAAGTATCTTATTAATTTGATTATTGGTTTAGGGTGTCACTGATAATGCATAACCAAATCAAACCGACCGATACGCACACCTGATTTCTATTATACTAGAGTATAGGCTTACGAGGCACTATTTTATATTTATATTGTTGTAAAAGTCGAGGTCGTTGAGTGACTAAGTTGTAACTTGTTTGAAAATCTCTACGTCAGAGTTTGTGCAACATTGAAATCTTGATTTATCATGCACAATTTTGTGTTTTTATTTTACTTTTTATATAAATCTATGTTGCTGACTATAATATAGTTATGAATTACGTCACAACTTGTAGAATATTATGATATGAAAATATAAACTTGTGAGTCTGCGTAAAAGTTGTTTGTTATTTCGGTATCAAAGGTATTTTTGTTCCCCTATTTTACCTCAAGTATTGAAAGAAAAAATTAAAGACCATCAAACTTACTAGAAAAAATTAAAGGCCACCCGAAATAGGGGCATTTGTGTGAATTCCCCAACTTAGTTTTTCAATGGCCTGCTCTTCTCTCTTTATGTTCTGTCGGCCTGCTAGGATGGTTCAAACATGTGAGAAGGAGGTGCATAAAGGCATCAATAAAGAGGTGTGAGATTTTAACTACAGCAGGTTTTAAGAGAATAGAGGTAGTTCAAAAAAGGAACTACGGTAAGGCGATCAGACAAAAAGGAACACACAACTACAAGATCTTCCACCCCAATCCCTCATTTCTGAAGACACGACACTAGATAGAAAAATGAGGGATTGGGGTGGAAGATCATGTAGTTGTGTGTTGCGTAGTACTTTCCGAGGGAGAGGAAAGAAGCTAGCATCCTTTTCTCACCTTCTTATTTGATAATCTTACCGGCCTTTTTTTTAATTTTATTATTACTTGTTCGACTGTTTGGCTTATTTTTCTGGTTTAATATTGTTATTTTAAATTCTATTATTATATGCTTAGAATTCTTTTAATCTAGGGTCTATGCTTATACTTGTTGGTGTAATACACCACAATAATTAAATCATAGTTGAAATAAAATGAAGAAAATAAGATAATCTTCTTCTTTGCTGAGGCGTGGATATCTCGCTCTCTTTAAGGAGATTCAAGCCCACTACGGCATAATCTACACTAATCCAGTAGTATATCTCTTAACTTTTCCCCTCTAGGATACAACATCCCATCAACAATGTACAACTCAAGTAACTCCGGATTAGTTGAAAAGTCCAAAGCTCTACCACAAAAACACCTTCCTTCAACATATAAAACTCTTTTTTTATAGTGAATATAGTTAAAGACTTACACTATTGTCTTTGTCTCAACTCTCTCTTTTACTAATATGGTTACTCTCTTTTGTATAGTGAATATAGTTGGAGATTTAGAATATTTTTCTTGTCTAAACTCTCTCTTTCACTAATATAATGTTCACAATTATATTATCATCTTTTCATGTACATATAAAACTATGGAAGACCACCTCTATTTATAGGGGAGGTATTCTTCCTTGTCTTGAATGAGATGAATGAGGGGTAGTAATGTGGGTAGATGAATAGTATTGATGTTACATATGTTACATGCAACTAATGGTCATGGAGTTACAAGAACAAATGACCATGAGAGTTACAAGAACTAATGGTCATCTTTTATCACAATTATACCCACTAACACCAAAGGATAATATGGTGAGTTACAAGATTTATTGTGGTAGATAATGGACAAATAAAGTGTAAGAAGTTACAAGAGTTATCAAAATATAATAACATCACTTTCTCCACTTTATGTCCATAAATAACATGCAAATTATGATTTTAATATTAAAATACATAATAACACCAACAAGACTTTATAGAGGTAGAAGTATGGCCTAAATTATGGGCAGAGGTGGACCTACGTTGATTTTTAGGGTGCTCCGACACTCATTAAATTCTATGCGAAATAGGTATAATTACATAGAAAATATACGAAATAGGTATAAAAGATATAAATTCACTCACTAAAATAAAAAGTTGGTTGGCTGCACTAGTAAAAGAAAAATTTGGTTGGTTGCACTAGTATTTAGATTGATTTTAAGGTTCTCCATTGAAAGAGGTGCCCCAGGTTCGAACCTTTGTAAGGTTATTTTTTATTTTTTGGGGCTTTTTAATTTTTTAAGCATCCACGATCCTTAAATCTTAGATCCGCCAATGCTTATGGGGTTATATTGGAGTTGTTATATAATTTCAAATATATCCCTAAAGGTTTAGACTTTAGCATATCGATCACTTGGGTTGGAATTCTTTTTAAAAAAATATATGTGAGTTGGAATTTTCTTTACAAAACCTGTCTTTGTTGCCTTCACAAATATTTAAAAACAGAGACAAAGTCGGAGTTGGTTTGAGGCTGGGGAATCGAGGAATGTTGGTGCCGCCTTAAAGTTCTTTTATGCTCTTGAATTAATTTATAATATAAATATTAAATCTAATTTATGTTGGGGAACAACAGTAAAATAATAATAACAATATTATTTAACTGTCAACAAAATATTAATATTAGCAATACAATAACATAACAGTGAATAATATTATTACTACTTCATTTTATAATACTATAATCAATATGGTAACTATAACAATAATCTAACTACTTTTTAACAAGTTAGTATATTAATTATACTTGAGTCATGCTAGGCATTGTCCTAAGAAACTATTTCAGCAGAGTGAAATGTTTTTCTAGGATTAAACAAGCATTTTTCTGATTAATTAGAGGATATTCTGAGTTAAATAAGTCTTTTCTAATTAACCAGAGGGTACAGGAATCAACAAAATCATTGATACAAATATCAGCAAGTTAAAATAATAGTTGAACCATTAAGCAGGATTATATATAAAAAAAAAAAAAGAAATACTAAAGAGGAAAATTTTGAATTCTTAAGGAATTCATAAGGATTGCAGTAAGTTTAGAATATTTATAGGAAAGACTTAGTTTCTCAAGTACACCTCTTGATGGCTTCCAAAGTAAGCCGTCTCAAGTATATCTCTTGATGGCTTCTAGAGTAAGCCTTCTTAAGTATATCTCTTGATAACTTTTAGAGTAAGCCTTCTCAAGTCAATCTCTTGATGGATTCTAAAATACATTAATACACTACAAATATAAATTATTTAAATAACTAAATAATTTTTCTACAATCTCCACATTATTTCAAAATAATTTATAGAAAAAGCATTTTAACTTACTAGATTTGCATGGACAAAATGCAGAAGGCTTGGTGTCTTCTGGACTATGAACCAAACTTACACCAATAAAATTTAACTTACAGAATTATAGGTGAAATATAATATTTCTATGAACTGAATAACACTTGTTGTAATCCAGGGACTTTATCAATCACATTTTGACCATAATTTTATTGTTCAATGTGGTTTTGCGCCAATAGACCATGTGTATGCCTGGTATTCATGTGAGCTCTATAGACTAAGGCCAAAAGTCTCATAGGAACAGCCTCATTCCATATCACATATAGGTGAATTCATCAAGTGTACACTGTTTTAAATACACCATCCGTAAGGACTATGAATTTATTAAGAGTTAATAACTCATTCCTCAATTTTAATAGCAGTTCAAGCACTTTCAATAAGTGCGCAGAGTCAATATCGAATTGTTATTACCCATATGAACCTACTTTATGGGATCTCCAATCACATATATTGGGTTACCATCTCAATTGACAATCATATTGGCCTTAACCCCATCTCTTTTGAGGTTTGAAGAATTAATTTTCTTCCCACAGGTTTAGTCAGTGAATCGGATGAATTCAATTCTGACTTCACATAATCAATGAAAATTATTTCATCTTTTAGTATCTGCTTAACAATATCATACCTCAATTTCATATGTCTACTCTGACAACTGTAAGATTTATTCTTTGCAATAGCAATTATGGCTTGACAATCACAGTGTATATACACAGAAGTCATCAGATTATCCTTTTTAAAGGGATATTAGACAACAGATAATCCTTTTTCAAATGGCTATTAGACAACAGATCATCCTTTTTCAAAGAGATATCAGGCACCAGATCATCTTTTTTCAGAGGTCTATGAGGCAACAGATCATTCTTTTTAAAAGGGGTATTTGCTAAGAAATTTCTTAGCTATTCAGCCTCAGTACTAGCTAACTCCAGAGCCACAAACTCTGATTCTATAGTTGATCTAGAAATGATCGTCTACTTATCTGATCTCCATGATACTGTACCTCCACTAAGCGTGAACACAACCACTAGTGGATTTTATCTCGTCTGAATCAGAGATCCAATTTGCATCACAATACCCTTCTAAAGTAGAAGGAAATTCACTATACAAGATACCAAAATTCATAGTTCCTTTCATGTATTTCATCAATCGCATTAAAGTAGACCAATGCTTATTATTGGGATTATGAGTATATCTACTCAGTCTACACACGGCATAGGCTATATCAGGCCTAGTAAAATTTATTAAATGCATCAAACTTCTAATAATCTGTGCATACTTAGATTGAGAAATTGGGTCACCATTATTATTTTTTAATTTAGAATTAGCATCATAAGGAGTGGCTACAGGAGTTACCTCCAAACATTCAAATTTCTTAAGAAGTCTTTCTACATAATGTTCTTGAGGCAACATTATACGATTTTCACTCTTTATAAATTTAATTCCCAATATCATATTCACTTCACCCAGGTCTTTCATATCAAAGTTAGTAGACAAAAATAATTTGGTATGTTCTACAATATTTAAACATGTACCAAATATAAGCATGTCATCAACATATAAGAAAATTATCACATGATCATTGTCTACCACTTTTGTATAAACACATTTATCCACCTAAATAGAAGAAAAGCTGTCTTTTACTAAGACTTGATCAAATTTCTCATGCCACTATTTAGGAACTTGTTTAAGGCCATAAAGAGATTTGATTTATTTACAAACTTTATTTTCTTGTCCAGAAATTACACATCCATCAGGTTAAACCATATAAATTTCTTCTTCTAAATCACCATTTAAGAAAGCTGCTTTTACATCCATTTGATGGATAAACAACTATAATACGCCACATTTTGGACTAGAATGGAAATCCGTCATTCATATGCGTGGATGTTCCAAAAGCCTCGAATCCTATGAAATTTAGTGTATTAACCAATTATGTAGTGTGGAAATCTATTTTATCATGAATTAAGATCATAGAGGTCCCCTAACTCAAGGGGGAGTTGAAAGCTTTCCTATAGTTCAAGTTTTAGTGAGAGTCAAAACATGGGTCAAATTCAATCAACCATAACTCCTTGTATATATGGAATTAGAGGACCTACTATATATCAAATAAAATATCTTTGAATTATCTTTCCAATGATACCAATTTCGTCAAAAAGCGATATCGGATAAAGACGTTATGCCTATTTTACTCTAGCATCTCAAGCTGAAAAATGGAGTGACGACATTCGTGATACGCCGTCACACCCGTGATGACCTATCACCAATATCATCATCCCTGGGCATATTTCTACCCCCAGTGATAACATTTTGTCATAAGCCGTCACGCCCGTGAGGGCCTATCACCAATGTCGTCAACCTTAACTAGAAAATCAAAATTTTACCTTTTTGTGACGACATTTCGTGATGACTTATCACCAGCTTGACGGCTTGTCACGGATGTCGTCAGCTACTTTTTTCTAGAAATTTAAGTATATTTTTGCAAGGGTTTTTAGGTCTTTTCCCATCTTTTGGAGGTGTCTATAAATATGAGGAACCCCATCCAAACTCTAATTTCATCATTTACTCATCCAATTCCCTTAAGAGAAAATATCTAGGGTTTTATTCAAGAACCCTAATCTTCCAAAAATCATCTATAAATTCTTCAAGATTTCTTCAAAAATTAAGTTCCTCATAGTGTGGGCTTCGAGAATCATTTATTACAAGTGCGGATAGAGTCTCAAGCATTAGAATTTAACTAATTTCAAAGATTAAGGTATGTAGATGTTGATTCTTGGGTCCCTTTCATCCAAAAAGCTCAAGAACCCTTTTTAAAATATGAAGATTTTATGTTTGTGAGATTCCATGATTTTTATGAGTTAAAATTGATGTTACATGTGTTGTTGATTTTTGATTCATGTTTGTTTACAAGATTCATGAGCTTTGACCCTAGTAGGTGGAATCCATGTGATATTTGGGATGAATCTTCCTTCTGTTTCTTTCTATGTGATGTGTTCATGACTTTTGGATGTAGAAATGATTGAATAAGCGAAGCATGTCCCCCATAGGTTTGATAAAGAGCTTAGGTGAAGCTTAGGGGCCATAATAGTATGTTGAATAAGAAACCCCAAATTGTGAGTTAGTTTATGCATACCTAGTGTTTGATAAAATGTCCAAGTAAATGAATTATTCTATGGTAGTAGGAAATCCCCAAATAAGTGTGAACCCGTGCATGTCTAGTTTTGTTGAAGGACCTTAGTGAACAAGTGGAGATGTGAGAGTAGTAAATTCCCCAATTATGTGCTCTTGATATATGCTAACTTTTTAATACATGCCAAGTGGTTAGCAAGTAAGTTATCATATGATAGTATGAAGTTTCTCCAAGCCATGTGATATCCAAACACATGTCAAGACTGATATAGGTATGAAATAGTTGAGGTAAAACCTAGTTGAATGGAGTACGATCTAGTAGCATATTTTCCCTACGTTATTATATGATTATGATTCCGAGATGCTTAAAGTGACCCCTTGGCGACTGTGATGATGAATAGATATTTGTGATCCTTAAATGCTTGAGGTGATATTGTAATGATTGTGGGAATAAACATATGACACGATTCTTAATTAGTTGAAGAGATACTTTAATGATTGTGAAGATGTTTTAATAATGGTGGTGATGACTAGTCAAGAATGATTATGTTGTGCTTTTATGCTATTGGGTCCTTGGGGTATTTATACCCGACAATAGAGTTGTTGTCTAGAGCCCGTGTCAGTTTCTCAATAATTTTAGTTGATCCATGATTCTCACAACTCAGTGAACTATAGAACTCTGTATCCTCAGACAAGTGCAGAACTTAAGAAATCTCAGTAATCTAAGTTATCTTTATAATCTCTGTATCGCTAGTAATCTAGCCTCAGTCCTGTAATCAGCTCAGATCTAATAATATTCAAGTGATTTAATTTTAATCTCAGAAGCGATTTGAGTAATCTATTCAAGCTCTGTATTGTTAGTCAAATACCATAACTCGATACCTTTTCCGTCAGATACGAAACTAAGTAATCTCAGCGTAACTCAGTCAGATCTTTTGAGAAATATGATTAGTATCAGATACAGTTCAGTTGTGGTCAGTTAAGGATTTAGTCAAAGTCTTTCAGTTGGGAGTAGAAACTAGCACTGAGCAAGGGAAGGAATGGCGGCTCTTTCCGTCAACGAGAGAGGCCAGAGTCATTAGTAGCAATCCCTGAACTCTGTCATTAATATGAGAAGATGTTCCAAAAGCCTTGAATCTTATGTAATTTAGTGTGTTAACCAATTATGTAGTGTGGGAGTCTATTTTATCATGAATTAAGATCATAGAGGCCCCCTAACTCAAGGGGGAGTTGAAAGTTTTCCTATCGTTCAAGTTTTAGTGAGAGTCAAAACTTGGGTCAAATTCAATCAACCATAACTCCTTGTATATATGGAATTAGAGGACCTACTATATATCAAATGAAATATCTTTCAATTATCTTTCCAATGATACTAATTTCGTCAAAAACCAATATCGGAGAAAGGCGTTATGCCCATTTTACTCCAGCATCTCAAGCTGGAAAATGGAGTGACGACATTCGTGATAAGCTGTCATGCCCGTGATGACCTATCACCAATATCATCATCCCTTGGCATATTTCTACCCCCAGTGATGACATTTTGTCATAAGCCATCATGCCCGTGAGGGACTATCACCAATGTAGTCAACCTTAACTAGAAAATCAAAATTTCACCCTTTCGTGACGACATTTCGTGATGACTTATCACCAGCTTAACGGCTTGTCACGGATGTCGTTAGCTATTTTTTCCAGCAATTTAAGGATATTTTTGCAAGGGTGTTTGGGTCTTTTCCCATCTTTTGGAGGTCTCTATAAATATGAGGAACCCCATCCAAACTCTAATTTCATCATTTACTCATCCAATTCCCTTAAGAGAAAATATCTAGGGTTTTATTCAAGAACCCTAATCTTCCAAAAATCATCTATAAATTCTTCAATATTTCTTCAAAAATTAAGTTCCTCATAGTGTGGGTTTCGAGAATCATTTATTACAAGTGTGGATAGAGTCTCAAGCATTAGAATTTAACTAATTTCAAAGATTAAGGATGAATCTTCCTTCTGTTTCTTTCTATGTGATGTGTTCATGACTTTTGGATGTAGAAATGATTGAATAAGCGAAGCATGTCCCCCATAGGTTTGATAAAGAGCTTAGGTGAAGCATAAGGGCCATAATAGTATGTTGGATAAGAAACCCCAAATTGTGAGTTAGTTTATGCATACCTAGTGGTTGATAAAATGTCCAAGTAAATGAATTATTCCATGGTATTAGGAAATCCCCAAATAAGTGTGAACCCGTGCATGTCTAGTGTTTTGTTGAAGGACCTTAGTGAACAAGTGGAGATGTGAGAGTAGTAAATTCCCCAATTATATGCTCTTGATATATGCTAACTTTTTAATACATGCCAAGTGGTTAGCAAGTAAGTTATGACATGATGGTATGAAGTTTCCCCAAGCCATATGATATCCAAACACATGTCAAGACTGATATAGGTATGAAATAGTTGAGGTAAAACCTGGTTGAATGGAGTACGATATAGTAGCATGTTTCCCCTACGTTATTATTTGATTATGATTCCGAGATACTTAAAGTGACCCCTTGGCGACTGTGATGATGAATAGTTGTTTGTGATCCTTAAATACTTGAGGTGATATCGTAATAATTGTGGGAATGAACATATGACATGATTCCTAATTACTTGAAGAGATGCTTTAATGATTGTTAAGATGCTTTAATGATGGTGGTGATGACTAGTCAAGAATGATTATGTTGTACTTTTATGCTATCGAGTCCTTGGGGTATTTATATCCGACACTAGAGCTGTTGTCTAGAGCCCATGTCAGTTTCTTGATAATTTCAGTCAAGCCATGATTCTAAGAACTCAGTGAACTATAGAACTCTGTATCCTCAGACAAGTACAGAACTTAAGAAAGCTCAATAATCTCAGTTATCTCTGTAATATCTGTATCGCTAGTAATCTAGCCTCAGTCCTAGAATTAGCTCAGATCTAATAGTATTCAAGTGATTCAATTCTAATCTCAGAAGTGATTCGAGTAATTAATTCAAGCTTTGTATCGTCAGTCAGATACCTTGATTCGATACCTTTTCCATCAGATACGGAACTAAGTAATCTCAACGTAACTAAGTCAGATCTTTTGAGAGACATGATCAGTATCAGATATAGTTCTGTTGTGGTCAGTTAATGATTCAGTCATAGTCTTTTAGTTGGGAGTAGAAACTAGCACCGAGCAAGGGAAGGGATGGCGGCTCTTCCCGTCAGCGAGAGAGGCCAGAGTCATTAGTAGCAATCCCTGAACTCTAGAACTGTTTAGCCAGCACAGGATATAGGATTCACCGTTAGTAAAGGTTGTCACCTTCGTAGAGAGAGTTTTTGACTATTATATTGCCTTAGGTCAACTTCCTGGTAAGGGTCATCCATCATAGAGGATTGACCAGAGAGAGGTCTTTACCCATGGCACGATATTGACACTCTTCCAGCTGGGGTTACAAGTTGGACCCCACCTGTGGTAGGTTGGGGCATGTCGGTTAAGTATCTACTTCCCACAATTATAGTTTTAGTTTCAAATTCAATCTCAGTTTCAGTATCAATCTTCAGAAATCAGGACTGCCAGATACAGTCATCTATCTTTATGAGGAACTCTGATAGTTTCATTGATTCATGGACCATCTCATAAAATAGTCTTGGTCTCATATACAATTATTTGATATCATATTCAGAGATATGCTGCCAGACAGGCTTGATCACAGTATCAGATTTCTATTGAGTATTCTTGTTGTCAGATTCAGATATAATCATACTTCTTATCTTTGATAATCGCTTCCGGAATAATCTGTTAGAAAATTTGATCTCTAATCCTGTCAGTCGAAATCAGTAAGCTCAGAATTCATTCTTTGATGTAAGTATATCCAGACTTTCAGTTATTAGTATCAGATGAGTCGGTGATTCAATATCTCAGTGCAGTAGTGAGTTCAGTCTGCGGTAGAGTGGTCTCCGAGTTTCAGTATCTAGAGTTGCGATGATTGTGTTCATGGTCTGTGCATTCATGTGTGTGTTCTCATGCGGCATCTTCATGATTATTCAATTTAGATATTGTGCATGAGCCCTTGCATTAGCCTACCTCGTCTACATACTCGATACATTCCTGTACTGACGCATTTGCACTATGGTATTTTATTTGACACCATAGGTTCAGAGGCACAGAATCCAGAGTATCCTCAGCAGTTCAGTCCCAGTCAGCAGCAGTAGCAGTGAGTCCTCTTCTTTCGAGGACGAATCTCAGTTTACTATTATTGCTTCAGATTTTGTTTATTTTTAGTTGGCAGAGTTAGTTGGGGACCTGTCCCATCAACTCCACACTTTAGACACTTTAGAGGCTTTTCAGATGGATGTATTCGTATTTAATTTTCTGTATTATGAGTATTCATAGATGTGTTTAACCTTGTGGCTAGTTTTCGCATTTATTTATGATATTATGCAGTGTACAGGTACAGATATCAGTAAAGGGTTAGCTTGTGGTCCTTCGAATCATAAGCACTGTGTGACATCTCGGGATGGAATCTCAGGGCGTTACAACAACTTATGAATTGATGCTAAGGCAATTAAAATTCGAATAAAAGCAATTCTTGTTACTAGTGCAAACGTATCAAAATAATAAATATATTGCTTTTGAGAAAATCCTTTAAATACTAACTGAGCTTTATATTTATCTATAGATCCATCCGGGTTAAGTTTTTTTTTTGAAAATCTATTTACAACCAATCGGTTTTGCACAGGAGGTAAATTTGTTAAGACCCATGTATTATTTTCATAATTGAATCAAGTTTAATTTTTATTGCCTCTTTCCAAAATTTAGCATCAGAAAAAGATACAACTTCAAAATAATTTGATGGTTCATTATCAACAAGAAAGGTTTGAAAATCATTTTCTCAAGAAAAATATTCTTTTCTAGGCCTTTTACTCCTTTCCAGTTCCTCAATGTTAGAGGTCGATTCATTTTCTCTTTCAACAGGTGCATGAGAGATTTTATCATATAGTGGAAAAATATGTTCAATTATGGTATTAATATCAAGCACATCACTTTTCAAGACAAGAAATCTGTATGCAGCACTATGTTCAGCATATCCAATAAGCATGCAATCAACAGTTTTAGAACCTATTTTCCTCTTTTTAGGTTCAAGAAGAAGAACTTTAGCAAGGCAACCCCACACTTTTAAATATTTCAAATTAGGCTTATAACCTTTCCACAATTCAAAAGGGGTTTTGTCAGTTCTTTTATGAAGAATTCTATTTTGTAAATAACACGCAGATAAAATAGCTTCATCACACAAATTATCAGGTGCATTAGAGCTAATTAACATAGAATTCATCATTTCTTTCGGTGTCCTATTTTTCCTTTCAGCTACACCATTAGACTCAGGAGAATAAGGAGGAGTTACTTCATGAATAATACCTTCTTTTTCACAAAAAGCATTTAAAGATACATATTCTCTACCTCTATAAAATCTAATTCTCTTGATTTTTCTACTAAGTTAATTTTCAACTTCAGATTTATAAGACACAAAAGCATCAAATGCATCATCTTTATTTCTAAGCAAATACAACTTAGTAAATCTAGAGAAATCATCAATAAAGGCCACATAATATCTTTTACCACCTCTAGTCATAGTTTGTTTAAATCAGCCAAATTTGTGTGAATCAAAGATAACAATTCAGTTTCTCTATCAACTGAAAAACATGACTTTTTAGTAATTTTAGCTTTAGCACATATTTCACATTTATCAAAATAACTTGAATCCAAATCAGATATTAAATTCAGTGATTGCATATTCTTTATATATTTGATATTAACATGTCCTAATCTACCATGTCATAAAGAAATAGACTCAATCATATAAGCAGAAGTTGATGCACTATTATTGAAAATATTAAGTACATAAAGTTCATGGTTACAATGTCCATTTCCAATAAGAATATAATTTTTAGTTAATATGACCTCATTATTTTCAAATATAACCTTTATTCCAACTTTTTCTAATAACGCCACAGAAATTAAATTAATTCTGATATTAGGAACATGCAGCATATTACTCAACATCAAGGCTTTACTAGATGTGAGTTTGAGAAGAACTTTGTTTTTTTCAAGAACTTGAATAGTTCTCAAGGTCCCAAGATAAATAGTTTCTTAGATTGTTGGGGAACAACAGTAAAATAATAATAACAATATTATTTAACTGTTAACAAAATATTAATATTAGCAATACAATAACATAACAGTGAATAATACTATCACTACTTCATTGATAATACTATAATCAATATGATAACTATAACAGTAATCTAACTACTTTTTAACAAGTTAATATATTAATTATACTTGAGTCGTGCTAGGCACTGTCCAAAGAAACTATTTCAATAGTGTGAAATATTTTTCCAGGATTAAACAAGCACTTCTCTGATTAATTAGAGGATATTCTGAGTTAAATAAGTCTTCCCTAATTAATCAGAGGATACAGGAATTAACAAAATCATTGATACAAATGCCAGCAAGTTAAATAATAGCTGAAACCATTAAGCAGGATTATATATAAAAATAGAGAGAAATACTAAAGAGGAAAATTTTGAATTCTTAAGGAATTCATAAGGATTGCAGTAAGTTTAGAATATTTATAGGTAAGACTTAGCTTCTCAAGTACACCTCTTGATGGCTTTCAAAGTAAGGTTTCTCAAATATATCTCTTGATGGCTTCTAGAGTAAGCCTTCTCAAGTCGATCTCTTGATGACTTCTAAAATACATCAATACACTACAAATGTAAATTATTTTGTAATAACTAAATAATTTTCCTACAATTTAATCTCTCCAGTAATGAATAGTGATGTTTGTTGAACAATTAAATTGCATCTAGCAGAAAGCAACGGGGAATTACGTAGTGAAATTGCTTTGGTTAAAATAAAAAATGGCACAATGAAATTCCTTGTACATCATAAGTAACTTAGGTGTTGATTAGATAGATTGTTGATCTTTTCAATTTATGATTAAATTAGCGCCAATTACAAAGTTGACTTAAGGAAAGGGTTGACTATTGTTAACGGTTCAATCGTAACCAAACCTGCATTTCATGAGGCACAAATAAAATAGAGAGAAAATTATGAAAAATGTCCATTTATAGAAAATAATCAGCAAAATGAAAATACTCTTAGCCTAACTTTTAAAATTATAGTTCATAATGTCTTTCTTTTTTTTCTTTTTTTTTTCTTTTTTTCTCAACTATTTCTCTTTTTTTTCATTTTTTCTTTTTTTATTTCTCTTTTTTCTCTCTCTTTTATCTCTAGTATTTACTTCTCTTTCTTTTCTTTTTTTATTTAGTTGTATTTTATATTTTTTATTTTTTATTTTTAAAAAAAATATGACTAAATTAAATACAAGTCATGGATGATGACGGAAATATCGCATTATATTTGTATTTACCTTCCTTTTTTTCTTATGTTTCTCTTTTTTTTCATTTTATTTACTTTTTGATTTTTTTTGCTCTATTTTTGTTTTCTTTTTGTATTTTTCGATTCCTTCTTTTTGTTTTTCATAATTTTCTATCTCTAACTTTTATTTCTTTTTCTTCTTGTTTTTCCTTTTCTATTTTTGCTTTGTATTTTTTTCTTTTCATTTTTTTTCCCTTTTTTCTTTTTTTCTTTTTTTCGTTCCTTTCTTTTTCTCTCTTTTATCTCTAGCTTCTATTTCTCTTTTTTTTCTTTTTGGTTTTGTTTTTTGTATTTTTTTCTTTCTTGTTGTTTTGGTTCTATTTTATATTTTTTGTATTTTCAAAAAATACAACTATTTGAGCACAAGTCATGAATGATAAATAAAGTACCACAATTGCTTATCGTACTTGCATTTGCTTCTTCATTTATATTTTTGTATTCGTTGATACAATTGTATTTGTATTTGTATTTTATAAATCACGCTTGTATTTTTATTTGTATTTGCATTTGCATTTGTATTTTATAGTTCGCATCATCATTTATATTTTATATAGTTCGTACTTGTATTTTAGAGAATTATTTTGTAATTGTATTTTATAACTAGTCGCATATTGTATTTATATTTTGTGGTTTTATTTTGTTTGTATTTGTATTCTATTTTCATTGATATACTTGTAAATTTAAAAAACTATTTTGTATTTATATTTGTAAGTTGACCACATATTGTATTTATATTTTTAATTTCATTTATTTGTATTTGAGTTTATAATTGGCAGCATCATTTGTATTTTTAAACAATTAAAAAGAATTAGTATCTTTCTTTCTACGAATACTTGTATTGATATCATTGATACAAATTGTATTTTATTGATACAAATTGAATAATACAAATATAAGTGATAAATTATACAAACACAAATGTTAAATTATATAAATACAAATGTTACATTTGTGATACATGTTTATCTTGAACCATACGCATACTAATGATACTTGTTTATATACAAATACAAATGATAAACTGAAATACAAATACTAACGATACATTTGCATTGAATGACACGTTGCATATTTATATATTTTAGACTGAAACAAATACAATTAATTCATATACTTATTTGTAGACAAATACAAATGATAAATTATAAATATTCACGGCTAAACTATCAACTATAAATAATAAATCTATTTAAAATATATAGTATGATACAAATAAATATAAATATACTTCCTCCATTTTAAAAAGAATGACTTACTTTTCTTTTTAATCTGTTTCAAAAAGATGACCTCTTTCCTTTTCTAACAATACTTTGATTTCAATTTTTCATGTGACACGTTAAAGACCACAAAATTAAAGAGCATTTTTGGTATATTTTCCACAACTTTAACTAGGACCACAAGATTCAAAAATCTTCTTTATTTTCTTAAACTCCGTACCAAGTTAAAATAAGTCATTTTTTTTAAAATGCAGGCAGTAAAAAAAATTTCAAAAAAAAAAACAGAGAGGGCAAAATACAAAAAAGAAGGAAGAAATAAAAAAGCACAAAAAAGGAAAAAATGAAAATACAAAAATAAGACTGCAAAGAAAAAAGAAAAAGAGAAGAAAAAAAAGAATAAAATATTAAAAAAAAGAAAAAAGAAAAAAAGAAAAATGAAAAAATGGTAAAGGAAAAAAGAAAAAGAAAAAAAAGGGAGAAAAGGAGTAAATTAAGGAAGAAAAAAAATGAGGGGAGCTATGAATTGTATATAATTGAAAAAAGGACACTAATGGTCTGTAGATTGAAACAAATTCCATCCAAATAGCCTAAGAAATTGCATTTTCATATTATAGCCACATGGCTGATGTCGGTCGCTCATGTGTGCGCTGACGCATGTCTTTTTTTTTGTAAAACTTACATAAATTTCAGGATGTTTACCCATAATTACATATAATCCCAACTTTATTCAAAATTTCATAAATTTCATTTTTATGATTTTCAGATACATAATATTAAAAGAGATACATGGTCGGTGATACATCTTGGTAATCAACTAATTAGAGCTAATTAAGCAAAGTAACGAAAATTAATGCAATTAAGGAGTAAAGTACTCTACAAATCTTCTAATTAATAGTAAAATATTCCTAAAAAATATATTTTCATTGATAATATATATTTTTTAAATAAATCTTTCCCCAATCAACTGGCAGATTATTTTTTCTCCTTTCGTTCCTAGTATTTTGTTCAAAAAAATTTCAACGATTTTCAAATAGTATATCAATGTTATTACGATATTTCAATTCTTAGGTTATCGATGTCAAATACGAAGGACATAAGAGTGATGGCATTGTAATCGGCAAACATGTAAGCTATGAAAAAATAATTTATGCCTCTGAGCAGAACTTGAAATTGACAAAACATGAAAAAAGTTGAAGCTCGATATGTTATCGATAGAAATTCAGCTTCATTGTTGATTCGTAATGATATGAGGGTGAAGTTATATATCGAGGTTAAGAAAAGTGTGCCAGATTTTTGGGTGTATCCACTGTGCATAACTAGAATCGATAAAGATGAAAGGGAGATGTTGTTTAAGGGTGAACTAGGATAGTTGTGTGTTTAGAGACTACTGATATGGAAGGACTAGTATTAGCTCTTGTTAATTCTGATATGTTGGAGCCTTCGTATTTTCCCGACATTAAGGTGAACAAAATAATTATAAATCACAATAATGCAATCGTTAAGGAAGGTCAAATTTACAAGGATAAGAAAACAATGATTTCTGTAATGAAAAAGTATGTCATTGATCATTCTTTCAATTTAAATCCAAAAGATCTGACAAACAAAGGTATGTATCTTCTGTATAACATATTAGAAACAATTATGTATCTCATGTTTATTCATTATATATCTCATTTATGGTACAATAAATTTGATCGGTTAATACATATCAATAATTGTCGATATACATGATAATAAGATGTATCTGGTATTTAATTTATTAGAAAGAATTTTTTATGTCTTATTTTTTCATTATGTATCTCATTTATGATGCGATAAGTTTGATCAATTTACCTAATAATAATTGTTGAGATACATGTTATTCAAAATTTATTAGTACAAGATAACAAAAAATTAAACGGCTAAAGTATACTTGGATACATAATTTATGTTAGTTATGGGATAAAATGTATGAGATACCTTTATCGTTATGTTGAAAAGTTCAAATAATATTAAATTTAAAAAATAATTGTCACGTTGTCATTAATTAATTATATATCTGTCAGTATAAATTTTGTTCTAAATATTTTTTTGTTTGCAGCTATGTCCTAAAATGTTATTCAGTAGATTGTAGTTGGATTTTTAAGGCATTATGTCGAAGGGTATCAGAAATTGTCAAAGTAAGGGTGTTTCATGATTTTCACACCTGTCCTTTGAAAGACAGAATGTTCACACAAGTTCAAGTTACGGTCTCGCTTATTAGTGGTTTTACTGCCTCAAAATTAGTCAATTTAATTTAACAAACTATATTAAATAAAAAGTGAAGAGGAGAACTAATCTCAACATACATTACGACTACATTCTCAAGTTTTGTCTTTCACTCGAGAGTTTCAGATACCTGATATGGAATTGCTAATTAGAACTATCCACCAATGAGTTGCGTAGTAGTATTTTTGCTCATCTATTTTATGTTTAACATTTTTATGATTTGTTATTCTTTTTTTGAGAAGTATGGTTCTGTATTCTTGTAATTACCACTGAATAAATGAGTGAGCTTCCTTGTTGATATCGTGCATCATTGTAATTAATTTGCTCATTTGACTTGAGATTAATTTAAATGGAGATATATGACTGATGAAGAATCATATAGTAGATCTTTAGTTTTTGTGTCATTGCACATTATTGATTTACTCCATTACAAGTCTTCGTGTGTATTTGTTACATGTATTAAAATCATGTTAAATCTAGAAGTTGTAGCACTTAAAATAATTTTCAGTCAAGCTCAGTAAAACCAACATCCAATGATTATATTCATAATTCAGTGGATTGTAGTTGAATTTTTAAGGCATCATATTGAAAAGATTCAAAAATTTTCAAAGTAGGGGTGTTTCATGATTTTCACACCTACCTTTGAAAGATAGAATGTTCACACAAGTTCAAACTATAGTATCATTTGTTAGCAGTTTTACTACTCTAAAATTATTCAATTTAATTTAACAAATTAAATTAGACAAAAATGAAAAGGAGAACTAATCTCAACAAATATTACAGGTACTTTTTCAGGTTTTGTCTTTCACTCAAGAGTTTCAGATACCTGAGATAACAGAATTGCCCACCGATGAGTTGCATAGTAGTATTTTTGCTCATCTATTTTATGTTCAACATTTTCATGATTTATTATCCTTTTTAAGAGCAATGTGGATGTGTATTCTTCTAATTACGACTGAACAAATGGGTGAGTTTACTTGTTGATATCATGCATCATTATAATTTAATTTGCTCATTTGGCTTGAGAATATTTTAAATGGAGATATATGATTAGTGAAAAATCATATAGTCGATCTTTAGTTGTTGTGCCATTGCACATTATTGATTTACTCGATTATAAATTTTCATGTGTATTTGTTATATGTATTAAAACCATGTTAAATCTAGAAGTTGTAGCACTTAAAACAGTTTCCAATCAAGATCAGTAAACCAACTATTGCGCCCAAGCGCACACGCAAGTGTATGTGGTCTCACCAAGTAATACAGTGGCCTTATAAAAAGTCGAATATCGAACCCTTAGAGGCGTGTGTTGACAACTATCTAATTCAAGTTTAACTATTGAGATTAAATTGGTGTGAAAGTAACCACAAGAGTTTGAATGTTATAAGTAAATATAAAGTAAACAACGCGGTAAAATAAAGTGCTTGGACAATCAATAAAGAGAAATTCGGGGTTAAAACGCTACGAACAATCAAGCTATGCTATCGAACATCATTAGTTAGATTACTTATCTTGGTTGTTAATTCACGGGGTTGATTTTATGATCATGAGCTCTCGAGCCTCTAATCACCTATCTAACTTAACCCCACAACTACATCGTTGAGCGGGAATATGAGAACTAAGCTAAACACATTTTTATTTCATCTCGTAGTGAACCAAATAAGGCTTTTAGGTATATGTCTATCCTATATTCTAATTCAAATCCTTTATTTCATAAAATAATAAGAACCTTACTCTATTCACCTCCATGTTCTATCCTCTTATTCCCCCTCTCGAGCTCACAAAGACGACAATAGTATTTTAAGTTAGATACTCTTTAAAATAGTTATAACAAGGATTAAAAAAACAAAATATTATAATAAATCAAAACAAAATCAATTCAAAGCGATAGTATTCATGTTCTTGGCCTTAACCCTAGAAAGGAGGTTTTTAGCCACTCATGGACATAACCGTAATCACAATAATGAAATACATGTTAAAATTCATAAACAAACTAAATTAAAGATAGAAAAACCCTAATTGAAGTATTTTATAGTCTCTCTCTAAGTTTCCAAGTTGTCCAAGGTATTTTACAATGTGTTTAACTGTCTTATTTATAGGAGCAAAATTTTATCGTCAGTGGAATAGGGTGTGTGCCGCCCCTCTCATTCCCAGGGAGTAGGGTCCAAGGTGACCTGGTTATTCCCATGAAATGAAATGTCCGGCTCTCTTCTCATTCCCAGGTAATAGGGGGTGCGACGCGGCTCCATCGTGAAGACACACTGGAAAGTCATTTTTGACTTCTAAACTCGTCTTAAGCATTTGTCCTTCCATTTCAAGCCTTGTGGTGTTATTTTCCCTTGATTTCCAGCTTGTTTATCATCCATATATCTTAAAAATAAACTCACCAAGAATTATATAGAATCAAACACCATATATTAGAGCTCAAAATAATACAATATCAAAGAAAATGAATTAGAAACATAAGCTAAGAACTAGTGTTGCCCTTTTTTATCTTTAACTTCTTGTTCGACTCTAAGATTGATACAATTGAATCTTTAACAATATAAATACATTGTTTCACATATAATTATACAATAATATCATTAGGAAGTCATTAAACACATTAGAATCCGTCGAGATCAACTAGACAAACACCTATCTCAAGCTAGTAACACTAGTTTTCTCGTTTGAACTCTAAGTGACCAATTTTAGTCTAAATTTGTTTGAAAAACACCTTAAACATTGTTATTAAGTACTTAAATACTTATATTCTCAATTATATCACTGCTAGCACATAAAGAACACCAGAAGTCTTCTAAACAAGCTCGGATAACAACTCTGAGATGCATAAATCCACCTCAAATCACCAACATACAATGATTATGTTCATAACATCGGTGACTATTCTACCAGAAAGCCTTTCACTTTGTAAGTACTCATATTGGTCTTCAGCAACTCATTAAGAAAAGAACCAAAAAATACTACTCCCTTCGTTTCAAAAAGAATTACCTACTTTGACTTGGCACAAAGTTTTAGAAAATAAAGAAGACTTTTGAATCTTGTGGCCTTCAATTAAAGTTGTCTCAAATATACCAAAATGCTCTTTAATCTTGTGGTCCTAAACATGCCTTGTGGAAAGTGAAATTAAAGTATTTTCAAAAAAGGAAAGGGGTCATTCTTTTTTAAACGGACTAAAAAGGAAAGTAGGTCATTCTTTTTGAAACGGAGGGAGTACATAATTTCTTTCTATCTACCTTTCTATGAGTATAATCTGGTACACATAAAATTACACGTACAGACTACCAAACATGAGAATTTGACAAACAGATAGCTTCTTTCAACAGAGAAGTTCCACAAACACAAGAAAATTGAAATCAATATTCGAATGCAGAAATATCAAGTAAAGGATATTTTGAAGAGACAAACTTTCTCATAGGCACAAGAAGTTCATTCACATAAAAACATCCAAAAGAAGAGGAATGGATAAATAATTTCAATTGCCATGAACTAAATTTAGTGTACTCTAACCAAAAATGGCACATAAAACGCCATATGTTCTTGACATGAAAAAAATTGAAACGTCTATAGAGATGGCATATTAAATGTACTACTATAGATTAAAAAGTAAAAACTTAATCAACTTCTTCCATCTTGTTTTCCTCAGCATCAGCTTCAGGATCCTCCAGTGTTTGCGTGTCAATATCAGCATCGCCAGCATCCTCATCAATACTGAGACCAAGTTTCAGCATTCTGTGAATTGTATTGCCAAAGGTGTTGGGGTTATGGAACCTAAGGTGAGAAGATCTATATCAAACGGCAACATGACTAAATTCTTGACAGACTTATAATTCTTATTAGCGTCATCCCTCTTCCTAAGCTCATTTATGATGGCATTCTCTAGGTTAATCTTCATGATTTTTTTGCTAGACATGTATCCATCTATGCTAAAATCCCTGAGAGCTTGTTTTTTCATGACTCTCTTCATGTTTGAACTCCATCCATACTCATCAGTAACCAAACAATAGGGAGAGTCCACAACACGGTCTAAAACGATGATTTTTTCAACAAATATTTAGTAATTACAATGCAGTCTGATGCACCTCGAGCATCAATAGACATTTAGCAATTTGTCCTATATAATTTTACTTTGGCATCTTTAGGTAAAAGCCAAAGCATGTCTCACTAAACATCTCAATTACTTATTTTGACATAATTTTTCCAAAATTTTCTAAAAATTTGTCATTGCACGAGCTGCCAAATCTTAGTAGATGTTGTGAAATATCATCGATTACATATTTTATACCCTAAAAAAAAGAGATACAAATAGTGGTTACTAATTAGTAAAACGTATCATGGTTATATAAAATATATTAGCATAAAAATTACATTTGAACCCGGCAGAAATATAAGAGATACATAATTCATATATGTATCGGGTGCAGAGATATATAATTATAAAAAGAGATACATATATTAACCTTTCAACTATGTATACATGTATGAAAGAGATACATATCAAAAATATGTATCATGCGTTAAGACAAAAATATGCACATGCAACACGGATATAGAACTAAGCTAAAGTTTGTATCTTCAGTTAATAAACGTGTATCTAGAAGTAGAACATGTACAGATACAAAAATTTACAAACCTTTGGTAGGATTTCCCTCGTTGTCACTTCAATAGCTTTTCATTTCGAAGCACCACCTTTTAGCCTCAAAGTGCCAGAATCTCTTTTCTTAACATCATCTACTCCATGATTTTGCTGTCATCTTTTTCCGAAACCTCTTCATCTTTATTAGACCATTTCAGTGTTTAGATCTATTTTCATGAAAATCTTTGGAGATATTATCAAAAACACCAAAAATAAAATTATCAACATCTTCATTTACTTTAATGTTGTCTATTTGAGAAATTCCTAGACTAAAATAAGACAAAAAATCTAATTCCATTGTAAAAAATTATATTGTAACAAAAAATTGAACTGATGAAGGTTCAATTTCTTCAAGAATGCAACTTTTAAACATAAATTTAACAAACTAAACTAGACAAAAAATGAAGAGAGGAACTACCATTTTGCAGTTGTTCAACTCTGATAAGATTTTAGTGTCGATGAAATTGAAGAAAATGATTAAATTTCAAAATATCACATATTGTGGAGTAACTGCACAATGTGGTTGCTTGAATGGCGCCATAGTTGGAGTAGTTGCCACTTCACAAGATTGTAACAGTGAAAATAGAAATTGCAAAGGATGTATCGGTTGTTTGTAGAGGAAAGAGAAAAAAAATGGAATTTTAGTAGTTTTAAAATATGGAAGGAATTTTATGTAGCTTAGTAAACTTAAATTGTGATTTTACGAATTTTTTTCTATTTTTTTGACTTTATTACTTTTTGGTTGGCCAGCTTCTTTTTTCTTCCTTTTTTTTTTTTACCACTGCTTTGCTTTTTTTTCTCCTTTATTTCAAAGAATAGTTGATCTATTTTTTTAAAATTCTACCAAAATAAAAAACAAGCAAAAATTATAAAATTTATATAATTACTGTACAAAAGAGTTTTTTTTTTCAAATAAATATTTGGTACCAAATACATAAATACATATTCTATTCAAATAATGATACAACTTATATACACATTATAACAATAATTTTATAATTTTTATACACATTCTATGCAATATATAGCTATGATAATTATTTAGATACATATTCATACAACATTTATACAGTTTTTATACACATCATATGCAAGAACATATTCTATACAATAATTATACACTTTCTATACATATTTTATACAATAATTTTACAGTTACTATACATATTTTATACAATATTTAGCTGCAATTATAGTTTAGATATGTTTTTTATATGTCTATGATATATATATATATATATATATATATATATATATATATATATATATATATATATATAATGCAAATACATACTTTATATAATAATTATATAGTTTCAATACACATCCTATCTAGTTTCTACATATATATCTTATATAGGTACATATTATATACAACAATTATACAGTTTTTGTATAATTGTATTTATTTTTTGTAAAAAATTAAAGTAGACTTTTATCCCAAAAAAATATATATATTGAAATTTTTTGAAAAGATAAAAGAAAGAAGAGAATTCAAAGTAAAGGGAACAATAGTAAATCAGAGTTGACTTAGATGAAAATATTTTATAAAAAATCCAACTCTTAAAAGGCGAAATGTAGATCTTCAGTTGCATAAATATGTAAGTCTAAAGAAAGAGAGAAATCTTGCCAAATCAATAGTTAGAAATTGAACCATATGTGTGGATAATAGCCCCAGGAAATGGACAAGAAAGAAAGAAATCTTATAGTGATGTGATAAACAAATAAAAATTTAAAAAGAAAGAAGGGGGAAAAAATTAAATAAAGTCCTTAGATACCAGAGAAAATTGAAAGAAAGGTGTCTTTTAAGTCTTGAATAAAGAATTGGTGACATTGGCCAACTTAAAGGGTCAAACATAATTAGAAAACTTGATTAAGTTAATTGTGGACTTGATTAATATTTTTAAAACTTTCTAATATTTTCAAAAATATAAATCAACCCACACCCCTCTCCTCGAAATCAACCGTCTCTCTCCTCTCTCCTCTCTCTCTGACAGTCTCTCAACTCTCTCTCAACCAACAGTTCTGCAAAATTTCTCCCTTCAAGCTCCGGAGACAAATAGCTAGGCGATTTTATTTTCGACTTTCAACCGTCAATTGACTTGAAGAAACAGAGGAAATTGAGCTAACTTCTCCGGCGATAACAACTTCGAGTTCTTCGTCGTCCCATTTCTTCTTTCACAGGTAAAAAATTATGACTTGAGCCAACTTCTCTTCTATATTAGTTAACAATTTCAATATTTCTTGCTTAAATTTGAAATGTAGACTGAATAAAACCCTAATTTCTAGCATTTTTTTTCTACTCTTTCCGCTGTTAAATATAATTTTTTATTGTTATTGTAGTTCTTATTGTCGAACTGTTGATTTGATTTATTGGTAATTTTTTATCACCGTTGATGTTCTTAGTGTGCGTGTGTTGTGTTGGTATTGCTGGGTTGATTTGTTATTTTTCTTGATAACAATGACGATGCAATAGATTAATCATCTGATACAACAGATTAACCATCTAATGCAACAGATTAACCATCTGGTGCAATAGATTAATAATCTAATGCAAAAGATTAACCATCTGATCCAACAGATGAACATCTGATGTAACAGATAAACACAATAGATCATCAATCTATTGCGACAGACAACTCCTCTGTTTGGAAGAAATCTAAATTATATTAATCCAACAGATAACTTATTTGGCAACAAATGAGTGATCTGCTTCAACAGATGTGCAGCCTATTTTTATTATTTCCAACGAATTACTCATCCACTGTAACAGGTTGCTTATATGATACAACAGATATCCTACCTGGTGCAATAAATGAGTGATCTATTTTTATTGTCTCCAATGGATTACTTATCCGTTGCAACAGGTTGGTTATATGTTGCAACAGATAACCTACCTGGTGCAAAAAATGAGTGATTTATTTTTATTATTTCCAACGAATTACTCATCCACTGCAATAGGTTGCTTATATGCTGCAACAGATATTCTACCTGGTGCAATAGATGAGTGATTCATTAGAAACAATAAAAATAGATCACCCATTTATTGCACTAGGTAGGATATCTGTTATAACATATAACCAACCTAGTGCAACAGATGAGTGATCTGTTATAATTGTTTCGAACGGATTACTCATCCATTGCAACAGGTTGGTTATATGTTACAACAAATAGCATTCCTGGTGCAACAGATGAGCGATCTATTTTTATTGTTTCCAACGTATTACTCATTCGTTGCAAAAGGTTGGTTATATGCTGCAACAGATAACCTTCCTGGTGCAATAGATGAGTGATATATTTTTATTCTTCCCAACGAATTACTCATCCATTCCAACAGGTTAGTTATATGTTGCAACAGATAACATACCTAGTGCAACAGATGTGTGGTCTGTTGAAACTGTTATTTTATTATTTGCATATTAGATTTATTGTTATCCCTTTTAATGATATATTAATCAATTATAAACTATTTTATGTTCCTGTTAATTTAAGATAATATGGCTTTCAAAAGAAAAGAAATCGAATCAAATCCAAGTAAAGGAATAAGTGAAGTAGCTAGGATACATCCACTACTCTATGAGCTTGCTTTACAAGCGTTATCTCAATAAGGAGCAAAAGATAATGAACATGGAGAGGAGGAATATTTCAAAATAGATAATCCAAATACTAATAGCCCTTCCTCCGAAGAGTTGGTCAAAATCTTTAGCATTGATTGTTATCCTATGAGAATGCAGTGCGATGATGCCACAGATTTAATAAGTGATTTCGTGGTTAAGTCAGCCATGGAAAAATCTTTCGATGCCTTCAGAAAAATTCTTTGAGAATAAATATTGGATTATTATTTTAGGAAAAGCTGCTTTGGGTAATAACTTGATTTGTTAGAGGACAACAATGCTCGTTTTCAAATGAAAATGGTATATGATCTTCCCAAGCATAGGTTTATGTATGAAAACATAGATAAGATGAATGAGGTATGGATAAATTACTGTGACATGCTTGTTTGTTTTGGTTGGAAGGAGTTTGACATAGTTATTGGACTAAGATATTATCCTCCTACTACTACTCAAGTTATACCTACTCTAACCCTTAAAAAAAGCACCCCGCACACCCAAAAAAGGCAAAGTCAAGTCAAGTGATCGTGATGACCTGGTATCCATTGTTAGTCCAAGCTTCAAAAATAAAAATTTAATAGAAGTGTTGAAAGGTAAAAGACTTTCAAAGAAGCACAAGAAACTATTGTGCTTGGTTAGGTTTGTATATAATATTCTTTGAGCGAGAGACGTTAACAACAACATAAGCCTCAATTTAATAAATCTCTCCGAGGATCTTGAGGTATTTAATAGCAATCCTTGGGGTTATAAAATCTTCAAAATGACTGTTAAATATTTGTTGGCTCCGTTAACGCCAAAACAGTCAACTTATATGGCTTTTCATGGACTTTCATGATAAATATTTCTTTTATTATGATATGATTCATATTTTTATTCAATAATGCTTTTGATTTATTGATGTTATGTTATAGGCTTGGGCATTTGAAGCCATTCCTTATTTGAGACAACAAGTGAACTACGAGGAAGAAGTTTCCTGTCCAAGAATTCTGAAATGGTTTTCAGCTAAAACTGATAAAAATGTAAAATTTCTTGATCTTTCCAATATCTCAAAGGAAGCAGTAAGTCTAATTCTAATCAAGTTTTTATTTTAATGAATAATTATTTTAAATGATTTCATCATCATTCTAATATATGTACTGATTTATTTTAGAATGTCCATCCATGGCATGTTCCGGCCAATCGAGAGTTGAAGATGTCATTTTTTATTACTTTATGGTATGTGCAAACTTTATCGGACCCTAAGGTCGTTGATAGAATAAAATGAAATTTTTTGGAGCAACAGCCATCACACGAAAAACAATTTTGAAGGGTGGGCTTGTTGTTGTTGATGATGGTTGTGGTAATAGTGCTGCTGTTGGGGCTAATGATACTCCTCTTACAGTTTTTGAAACAACAAGCCATTATTATTATGATCATATAGGTTACACAGATTTTTCCACTTCTAACGAATGATCTACATACAAATGTCAAAACTGCAAGGCGAAACATGATGGAGTGATTAATGTTATTAATGCACTAACTGCTTCTGTAAAAATAATGACATCTAAGAGGGGTGTCATTCCACCTAAGAGGATTTCATGTCCATACACTCCACTAGAAATTAAGGTGGCTAAGAAGAGAAGAAAGGATATTTCCAGGGCATCATCAAGCATTGAAAAAAGCAAAATTACAACGCCTCTATTTTTGTCTTGCACCATTGTTCAATGTACAAGGGCCACAGAAGAGAAGCTTGAGCTAAAGAAGGTGAATGTATACCATCTGTTCCAATAAACAAATAGGCACATATCTATTTCAATAGATGATACATTTGCTGAAAATTATCAAACAGATATATACATATGTTGTAACTGTTGTCTAGCCTATTGCATCAGATATGTTATCTGCTGTAACATATGTTAGTTTATTTCAACAAATCAAACAGGTTTTCGTACTATTTTAATTTGTACCAATAGATGATCCTTATGTTGTAACAGATGGCTCATCTGTTTGAAATTATCATACCGCTTTATTTTACCTGTTCAAATTTTTTCCAACAGGTGATCTATCTATTGCAATGTAAGACTCATCTATTGTAATAGATAGATAATTTGGAGTATATTTGTAATTAGCATTGACAATTCTGACTTTTCAGATGGATCTCACAGTAGAAGCTACTACTGAAAAGCATAATATCACAATTGATAATCCATCAACTACTTCCAAAGAAGAAGAAAAAGTGGAGCCTGTCAGTTTGGGAGAACGGAAGAATTACCCGTTTGAAGGGTTCAACATCTCAGACAAGGCTCCAAAAAAACTAACAAAGTTGATTAACAACTATTCAGAATGGATTGCCAATGGGTTGTTAAAGCATCATGTTGGCAGGTACATAAATTAATTTTAAAGATATTGATTGATATAATTCTTGTGGTAAAAATATGACATTAACACATATAAATCATCATGTAGAAAATAAAAGGACGAACACTCAAAGTGAATAAATCGAGTCTTGGTTTTGATATGTTCGACTTTACTGTTGCACATCCCAGAATGAAGAATTGGTTCTATTTGATGTCACAGCCTCAAATTTGGTGGAATGATGAGGTTTAAATGCCATACATATTACTATTAATTAATACTATATTTAATTACATTTGTGTATTAATTTTTTTGTCACGTAATATGAAATGTTAGATAATATGTACAGTACATCCATGTCATATTTTACTACCTTCGAAAGAAGACCAAGTTGCAAACACAAGAACAATACAGATACATGACAGGCAATTATTTATTCAAAGTTTACATCATTAATGACTACGATAGGTATTGTCAATAAAAGCTAGAAGTTTCCCTAAATGAGGAATGCTTAATTAACATCATCAAAGTTTTTAGCATTCCAGATGGCTTACCTTGGCATTTGGTCGATGAAGTGTACATCCCAATCAGTTGTGGTGATGAATTCCATTGAGTGTTGGTTGTCGTCATCCTAAAAGAGAGGCGCATCTGAGTTTATGACTCAATATCGCAAAGGAGACATTTCAGGCCAACGTTTGAGATACAAAAGCTGGCGAAAATATTGCCTACTTACCTTGATATGAGTGGATTTTTAGACAAAAAGGTTTGTACTAATCGGTTGACGATTGAAGCATAGGAATAAAATGGGTAATCCGTTTGATGTACAATATATTGAAGAAATTGCTCAACAAACCATTGGTATCCTGTAAGTATAAGTATCATGATTTAGTTTCATTGCATAAATTTCACAATGCTTACAGGAACTGCAAAATATGGATTATCTATTTTTTTAAAACACAAGGATTGCGGTTTTTTGTTACCACTTACGCCGAGTATTTGAGAGATGGATTACAAGTACCAAATGATGGACTTGATGCCAGATTACTCCACCAAAGATATGCTGGTATTTTATGAAAATACGGAGAAGCTAAAGCTCAGACACCGTGCGCAAGCGACATTAAAGATTCACGATGACCAAAGTCGAATTCTGTAGCACCGGATGAAGAACAAGCTTTCCATATTGAGTATATCTTTATAGATTGAGTCTGTCAATGTAATAACCTATCCTCCTCGGTTAACTTGTTGATTTATTTGTAGAATAGATCATTTGTACTCATAATAATTTTTTTACATTTCACTTATTTATTGAATTATTTCATATAATTTTTGAAGGCTTCGATTTATTTTATGTTGTCTATGAATATAATTTAATCCTTAGTTTTGAACTTGTTAATTGAAATGGAAAACTAGATTCAAATATCGCAATAGATAATACATCTGCTACAACAGACGACATATCTTATCAAACAGATTTAGATATATGTTGCAACATGTAGGTTATCTACTGGAAACTATATAATAGGTCTATCTACTTTTATAATTTGTTCTAATAGATTACCCATCAGTTGCAACAGTTAGATTATATGTTGCAACAGATTGTATATCTGTTGCGACAGAAAATAAAAACATTTGCATAATACAATAGATGACCAACCTATTGCAATAGATAATCAATCTGCCATAACAGGATGATATCTGTTACAATAGATAGATAATCTATTGCATTGTAAAAATTTAACTTTCGTCATACATAAAAAAATTGTCACTACAATGTAAAGTGAAGTGAAGTGGATTAAAATAAAAAATTATTATCATTTTCTCCTCTGTCTTAGTACATATTATTCTTTATACACGGGATCCAACCATTTACTTAGTACCCTATAATTCCAGACCTCTTGCATCTTCTCCACAATGGCTTCGCCATACCGTCCATTCTATTTTGGTCAGCAAACACTCGATGTATACAAGTGAGTACGGCCTGCAAGCGGCACCGGTTTTATTTTTTTAAGTTGCATGCCCTTGTTTCAACCTTCAAAATCCCATGATTCCTTCATCAAGACTTCCGCTGGCAAATGATCAATCAGTTTACTCTGCATCAATGATTTAGGGAACAACTTCAAGAGTGGTTGCACGTGGGTTAAAAACTTGGCATCCTTGAAGAAAGGTAAGTTACAGTCATAAACATTAATCTTTTCCTCGTTGAGAAGTATCTCAACAGTGAGAAAATGTTTGACTTCCACGTTCATGACTGCATGGATTCTCTTTGCTTTGGTCCAGTTTTTGCCGTATGGATATGGCTTTTTCTCTCTAACATAGTCAATCATGTCTGCATTGCATTCGAATGTAGAAACTAAATGATCAATTCTTCAACCACTAGGACCAGTTTAACTACAGAGTGTATCATACCTACTCTTGAAATTATTGTGGAAGTTGAGATCTATTATCCTATCGACAACATCATAAGCATTTGGGTATGCTAATTGTCTGCCCCTCATTAGGCAGAGAATTTCATCAACATACTATGGTATAAGAAGACAATTTTTAAATAGGTTAGTAATTGTAAATAATAAAAACACAATAGAAAGATTTTGTTGTAGAGGGTTCTCTGAATCAGTTCACAGATTATCCAGCTAACGCAAGTTATGCAACAGATGTGTATTATGTTGCACCAAAATACCCAGCTGTTGCAATAGATTACATATCTGTTGTGTAGCTTATTCTTCATGGACTAGATAGGAAGGCTAGGTTATCAAAAGTAAACTTACATTGTCCACGTACCACTCACTCATATTTTCCATACTCGAGAAGTCTTTAGCGTCAAATGAATGCATTAGGTATTCTTGTAGAACCTATGTCTTGTCAGTCAAGATTTCTTGAAGTTCCTTCTTTTCTTCGTAGCCAAGTTCCGCGTATATGTCTACCTTCTTCAGCAGCCCCTGAACTTCAACAACTCTTAGAGCAGAAGGAGTTGCAATTTTCTTATATTTCTAATTGGAAATACTTGGTAAATTACTCTTTTCTTCCTCCTAACTGCCGTTGTAGGAATGTATGGATCCCTCACCTTGTTAGATGGTATGACACCTCTCTTGGATTTCAACTCCTCAACAACTTCAATAATAGCCTCTAGTTTTGTAAGGAGTTTATCCTCTCTGTCCTTGCATACTTTGCATTTGCAATAAGAACATGAGTGTGAAGAAGGGTGAGAGGGACCTGTGGAAGGGGTGTTTCCAAACGTATTTATTTTTTCCTGAGCACCAACATACTCATAATCACGACTAACAGTAGCAGCAGCATCAGGATTGCTATCACCATCATCAACAACTCCACCAGCAATACCCCTAGAAGAAGCACGTGGATCTGTTGCAGTAGGTTGGTCATGAAGATCTTCAACATTAGGCTGACCTTGCCTAACTGCTCTTCTTATGGTTGTTAATCTAGCCAATTCCTTTTTTATTAACTCCACTATTGGGTCTGTTATTGTATCAACAACACCTAGAGTGATAAAAGAAGCCATCCCCAACTCCTGCTCAGAGGCACGATCCAAGGATGCACAACCTATAAAAAAATAGAAGGCATTTAAATCATATCATATAATAATAATTTACAATCAGTTGGGTTACATGTTAACACAACCAACTTATACAACAGATGATCTATCTGTCACAATAATTTATCTGTATATTGATGATAGGCGAATTTACACGCCTATAGTGCTATATTTCACCCATATTTTAGCTAAGTTTTGAGGACAAAATATATAATTCATGCACTTTTAGTCCTTTTTCCTGTAAGTGAGCTAACAAACATGATTAGCAAGTTTTCAGGTATAAATGATGTAGAATTCAGCATTTTATGGATAACTTGACGCCAAAGAAAGCTTCACGAAAGGAGGAAAGCAAAGCTTGGACGCCAAGGACCAAAAGTGGCGCATGGAAAATCTGTCCCGGGCAAAAACAGCAATTCTAAAGACTTTTAGGACTAGCACTAACTTAGTAGGATTAGGATAATGATACATTAACCTAGTAGGATTGGGTTAAGTAATGCAGTAGCTTAGTAGGAATAGGATATGGGTGTTATAAATACCCTATTTTGCTAGAGATTTTAGGGCATTCCTCACAATTCCCCCATTCCATCAATTCCCATCCATCCACCATCCATCCATCCATCAAAATAATTTTCTTTATTAATTCATTGTTGACATTATTTTTCATCTATTTGACTTTTAATTTTTACAACAAGTGAAACGCTATTTGCAAGGAATTCACGTGATATTTTTATAATGATAATGTCTATTGTGATTTCTTTCACACTCATGAATAGCTAAACTTCTCTGTTGGGGTTATGGAAGCCTTATGAGATACTATCTATTGCTATGAGTTTGTGAATTCGTGACACGTATGCTGCTTATATCATTATTCTCTTCATCTTAATGCAAATTCTTGTGGCTGCAGACGCATAGAATAACGCCAGTATAGCATTAACTTGTTCGAAAGAAAAGTTATATGTCTGGAAAAGAGATAATGTCAAGGTAATAGGGTCCCATCCCCTATTAAAAAGTTAGTGCCGTAACTGGATTAACCTCTTGGAGAATTCGTACCATTAGATACTCTTTAAGATCGAAAGAGTTAAAGTGAAATAGTCCTTGTTTAGGTCGAAAGACGCTTGGATTTACCATCGAATACAATTCTCTATAAGCACATGCATGTCTGAATTCCGCACAACTCATAGCCGATAGAGACGTACAACTCAGAAGGTGGACATAACCCCAACTTCTCAATTCTCATTGTTTTACATCTTACTAAACATTCTTTCTTTTTACTTTGCTGTTTTTGTTTTTACTTTACTATTTTGATTACATTATTTGCACATTAAAATCCCCCCTTTCACGAGACTTGCACCAAAAGTCTAATAATCTTTGCTCACTTATTGACCGGTTATTCCCTGTGGGATCGATACCCAACCCAGTTGGGTTATATATTTGACAGCGACCGCTTTACACTCCTACGAGAGCTGTAGATTGAGCGTTATCATATATCACAACAGATTGAAAATATATTATATCAGATTACACATTTATTGCATAATTTGTAGTAGATGGGTAATTTGTTGAGTCGGGTTCATGGAACCAGAGCAACAGATGGTTAATCTGTTGTGAAATTTGGATCTTCCATCGCAACATATTACTCATACGTTGCACCAGTTATAGTTGACGGGTAATTTATTACAACATATAACCCATCTATCGCAACAGATTAACTATCAGTTTAAATATCTTTCTTTGAGGCAAATTATTTTAGTTGAAAGAAGATGTACTGCATTATCCGAAGGGTTAAAGAGATCAGCATCCTTAATTTTTGGGTTGTTCTTTGCAGCCAACCACCTAATGATCCTTGGATGAGAAACCCCATCTGGGTAATCCATTACCTGCTTTCGGGGGGGGGATGGCTTCAAATGCCCAAGCCTAAAAAATGTAAACAAGAAGTAAGGAAAAAAAATTAATAACTATATTTAATATAAACTAATGGATGAGTAAAAATAGTGATGAATTTTACCATGAAAGCCCAAGAAAAGCTGTATAATGTGATCGTCCCTGTAGATAGCTTTGTCAGTAAATATTGGACGATCAAGTAGTAGTTGTCATATCCCTAGGATAATCATTGAATTTCTCAAAATCATCAGAAAGCGCCAACAAATCATCTTCTATGACTTTCCTGACGTCTCTTGCCAATAAAATGAAATGGACAAACCAAACTAAGCATAATTTCTCCTTGTAGAGCTTTAGTATGTTTTTATCCTCAAGATCTGCCATCAAATCCCCTGCTTTATAGCTACGTCGTCCAACAATACCCAACAACCTATTTTTTTCCTTGAATTTGTTGGAGGGTGTTTCGTTGATGAGAGGTTCTCTTGGACGATCGCATCTCAAGCTCGTCACTATGACAAACTCTTTCAATCCAAAAAAAACCGACATTCCACAGTAGTTGATACAGATTTCATACATCTTTTTTTCCCTCCTTCAGATCTTTATCATCCCCTGCATACTTAATCCTATGCTTGAGAAGACCATATACCATGATCATTTGGAAATTGAGAGTGCGGTCATCAGGCAGCTTAAGAAAGTATGCAAAGCAGCTCCTCTTAAAAAGTCCGTCTATATTTTCATTCTTCATAATACTCCTAAATTCATCTGAATGTTTCCCCAACTGACATTTAAGTACAATATCACCAGTTACTTCTTTAGGATGATCCATCGGCATCGCAAATTGAAACCTGTCGATACTAATGGTTTTGACAAGATCAATGTGGGCATTTGATATTAATTCACGCCCCATTGGTGAGAAGGAGTTCTTACTTTCCTCATCTTTATTTTGCCCTGATTGGATTGTTCAGGAAGTTCCTCCGAATCTATCTGTACTCTAGCCTTTTTTGTTGGGTGGTCATAAGTTGATCCACTTTCAATTTCAGTTTCTTTTCTTTTGGGAGACATCTTTTAACTACAAACAATAGAAAAATAAAAAATACAAAACATTTGATGTCTGTATAATTTTTTAAAAAAAGGTAAGACAAATTTCAATAAATTATTAGACGCCACATTACGAAAAAATACTCCAACGGATAACCCATTAGTTGGAATGGATGGGGAATCTGTTTGAAGACCTAGTTAATATCTGTAATACCCCAATCGTTCCTTAAGCCTAAATCCGTCTTTTGAGTAAATATGGATTACTTCCAAAGTGATTGATGTTTATATCATATTGTATTTATCTAAGCTTTCCATGTAGATCATTGAATAAGCTTTCCATCGATACCAAATTCGCCCAAATCCGATACTCAGGTGAAGAGTTAGAGCCATTTTAGTGAGACAGTGCGCCACCTGACACTTTAGCGCATCGCGGAGCCAGCCAAAATGGCAATTTTCATTTTCCAGTGAGCCTCCGTGATATTGACACAGCGCGCCAAGGCTCAATTTTAGGATTGTCAAATTCCAGTGCACCAATGCAATTCCACCGTGTCGCGATACCCTTCTAGGTCACGACCAAGGTGGCAAATGCGACTTCACCGCATCGCGCCACTAAGCAGTTTCCCAATTGTCCAATTCCAGTGAAGGACCGAGATCCTAGCGCGTCCGTCAGGGCCAAAAAAATCGGGCTCCAGTTCTAGAATTTGCTCAAGGGTATTTTGGTCTTTTTCATCCATCCTTACCTTTTATATATGTACAAGTAAGGGAGAAAATCCTCATTTTCTCTTCCATCTTCTCCAAAATTCTAGGGTTTCTCTCCAAAATTCAATCCAATTCTTGTCTAAACATCTCAACATCAAGCCATAGTTTTCACAAATTAGTTCAAGATTTAAAACTTCCCAGTCAAGAACATTAAGATCTCTAACTCAAGAAGTGGGAAAAGAAGTCTATAGCAAGTTTATTCATCCCGGATAATAATCAAGGTATGTGGGGCTTGAACAAGAATATCCTTTCATTCTTATGCCCAAAGAATTAATTTTTTTTACTATTGGAATTTCATGATCCTTGCAAGTGGGTTTACACCCAAATTTCTTTATTGATGATTTATGAGATTTGAGTTGAATAAGTTTGATATTTATGATTATTTTACCATCACATTTCTTAAATTGCGAATTTATTCCATGAGTTGTATATTGTCATTTTGTATTGATGATTTCTAAGCGATTTAAGAAAAGTGTCATGAGTTACGCTTTTTTCATGAGAAGTTTGAGTATTGAATATATTTATCGATATTGAGCTTGAGAGTCAAGAATGAGCCCTATGACATTTTCCCAAAGCTTTTGATACTTGATACGATTTGATAAGAAAATGTACTAATGTTGAGAAAGATTGTTTTGAGTTGAGTCGAGTTAGGAATCCACAAGTTGTTTATGATTTACAGATGAGATATATTTATGATTTGGTCTTCATGATAGACCCTTGAGTTGATTAAGGTAGATTTCCTAACGCATTATGAGCTGAGTTTGGGAGGAGTATTTAGCACCGAGTGGGACGTGTGAGTTCAGCACATCCTACTTCCCCAAAACTACGTGCCACCATAGGAATGAGATTTGAGGGCCAAAAAGCCGAATCTGTGATCACAGAGATGAGTTTGAGGTTATACTCTCTCGCAAAAGTATAACGCTCCCGCCAATGTGGGGTTCCTTCCTTAGGAGGGAAAAACGTTGGACTCCATGCGGCTCACATGGTTTATGTCGGTTATAAGAAACTCCCAAGTCCATAATAGTCTAAGTTTCTTGAGTTACCGGGTCACTCTAAGTCATGAGTTAAAGAGTTTAAGTTGAGTCCAATGATTTATGAGATTTGTGAAGTATGTGTTATTATCGATGATTTATGGAAATTATGTTTCAGGAATTTCAAGCGAAGATAGTCATTATTGTCAGCATGCATAACTTTATTTTACATTTATGATATTGTTTAAAAGGGTTGCATACAACCCCACATACTCAGTACAATCCCAAGTACTGATTCCCATACTCTTCTATGTTCTACATTTTCTCGTGATGTAGGTTCAGGTGCTCAGTCTCAGCAGCGACAGTGATCTTTAAGTACCTCCATCTACATTCATATACTTGTTGAGTCCTCATGGTTCGAGGACCTATGTCCCTAATTTTTTCCTTGATAGTAGATGGTTGTTTCTTTTCAGTTCAGGCGAGTTAGTTGGGGATCTGTCCCAATGGCTTCTCAGTCTTTTGTAGTAGAGGCTTTATCATACTAGAGTACCAGTATGTACAGAACTTTTAGTATTTTGTTTGTACAGGACAGTATCTCTTCGTATCACAGTATGCTCATGACATGATTATTCTTCCCTATTTTAAAATGATTAATGTTATAGTGAGTTTTGAAAGTGATGACAGGCTTAGAGGGTTAGCTTGAGGCCACGTGTGGCCTTAATAACCGTGTAACGTCTCGGGATAGGTTCTTGGGGCGTTACAATATCTCCTAACAGATCTTCCACCTATTGTAATAGATGGACCACCAAGACCACCATCAATGCCACCAATACCAACAACAATACCAAGACCGTTAACACTACCACCAATGCCACTAATACCAACACCAAAACCACCGACACCACCACCAAAACCACAAATGCTGACGCCACCAACAACAGCCACCAGCAATACCACAAACACCATCCTACAATACCACAACAGGCAAGAAAATGCTGCAACAAAAACTAGGGTTTTCTCGGGTGCTTCCTTCATTTTTAGCATCAAAACTCAAAATTGTTAACCTATTCTCGAAGATGATACAACTAAAAGTATTATTTTTTAGCATTAACTAAAAATCCCTAATTTTTAGAATAAAGAACAAATGTAAAACTCTTCTCGAACTCTATTTCCTATAAAGACAGAGAAAGTGACGGATACAAGCGAGAATGAAGTCGAATATAACAACTATGTGGTTGGAAATGGAAAGAAAATCAATCTATTTTGAAGGGTTGGGCAATATATTGATAGATGTTGTCTGTATTGTTGAGAGAGAGAGAGAGAGAGAAGAGCGAGAACTTGAGACTTGAAATGAGGAAAAGATTTTTCCCACAAATGGATGATTTGTATGGATTGATTTGTAATTTTGGAAAAGAATGACAAGTTTTGAAATTGTTGATTTGGTCCGAATTGATCTTAATTAATTTTTAGAATTTTAAAAGATATAGTTTTAAAAATACTAAGTTAATGATAATCTTTTCAACTCAGAGTGATCGATCGACGACTCGGGTCGGGATGAACACAATACCAACACTATGCAATTGCAAAAACTCAATTGAAGTTGTAGTTGACCCTATGAACTCATCATCCCCAATTCTACCTAAATCAATTTAGGTAGTAGCTTAACATTAAGTCAATCAGAATATTTTCAACTCAAATTGATCGATCGATGACTCGGGTCGGGATGAACGCAATACCAATACAATGCAATTGCAAAGACTCAATTGAAGTTGTAGTTAGCCCTATAAACTCATTCATCTCTAGTTATGCCTAAATCAATTTAGGTAGTATCTTAACATTAAGTCAATGAGAATATTTTCAACTCAGAGTGATCAATCGATGACTCGGGTCGGGATGAACGCAATACTAACACCATGCAATTATAATGAATCAATTGAAGTTGTAGTTGACCCTATGAACTCATTCATCCCTAGTTCTACCTAAATCAATTTAGGTAGTATCTTAACATTAAGTCAATGAGAATATTTTCAACTCAGAGTGATCAATCGATGACTCGGGTCGGGATGAACACAATACCAACACCATGAAATTGCAAAGACTCAATTGAAGTTATAGTTGACCCTATAAACTCATTCATCCCTAGTTCTACCTAAATAAATTTAGGTAGTATCTTAACATTAAGATAATAAGAATCTTTTCAACCTAGAGTGATCGATCGATGACTCAGGTCGGGATGAACGCAATACAACCACCATGCAATTGCAAAGACTCAATTAAAGTTGTAGTTGTTCCTATGAACTCATCATCCCCAATTCTACCTAAATCAATTTAGGTAGTAGCTTAAAATTAAGTCAATGAGAATCTTTTCAACTCAAAGTGATCGATCGATGACTCGGGTTGGGATGAACGCAATACCAACACTATGAAATTCCAAAGACTCAATTGAAGTTATAGTTGGCCCTATAAACTCATTCATCCCTAGTTCTACCTAAATCAATTTAGGTAGTAGCTTAACATTAAGATAATAAGAATCTTTTCAACCTAGAGTGATCGATCGATGACTCAGGTCGGGATGAACGCAATACAACCACCATGCAATTGCAAAGACTCAATTAAAGTTGTAGTTGTCCCTATGAACTCATTCATCCCTAGTTTTACCTAAATCAATTTAGGTGGTAGTTTAACATTAAGTTAATGAGAATCTTTTCAACTCAGAGTGATTTATCGATGACTCAGGTCAGGATGAACTCAATACCAACACCATGCAATTGTAAAGACTCAATTGAAGTTGTAGTTGGCGCTATGAACTCATTCATCCCTTGTTCTACCTAAATCAATTTCAAGAGAATTTGTTGCAACAAACGACTGCGCTGTTTTTAGAAATTTTCAAAAAGATATTCATATATGTTGCAACAGATAACATATATGATTTAATTATCAAATAGACATTTGCATCTGTTGTGACAGATGACTAAGCTATTGAAAATTTTCAAATAGCTATTGATATCTGTTGTAACAGATGACATATCTGATTTAATTATCAAATGGGCATTTGCATCTGTTGTTACAGGTGACTGAGATGTTAGATTTTTTAAATAGATATTGATATTTGTTGCAACAGATGACATATCTGTTTGAAAATCTTTTTTTTCTATTAATTCTAAAGCAAGATTCTATCCAAAATAAGAAAAGATAGATAAAATAGTACTACTAAAGGCTGTAAAAAATATTCTTGGATAACTCAAAATCTTCATTGAGTAGTCTTATCTTGTCTTTTTAATGTCACCTGTCTTTCTCATGCCCCTCAAAGTTATTAACGAATATTAATTAATGAATATTTACCCATGTCTCCTTCAGCCCTAAATTTATTTTATTCATCTCTTATTTTGTTTTGTTTTTCTCCTCTTTAGGATTATCATGGCCTTTTTCTCTCTTTTCTCTCCTTTTTCTTATAAATTTCCTTTCAGATCTAAACCGAATCATATATTTTCTAGACTAAAATTACTATTTTGATCCCCTTTTGACATTGCAGGTAAGACATGGTTCAATATTGTTCTTTTATTCTCGTCTTCTTCTTTACAAATTATTTACATCTATTTTTTTTAATTACCATTTATCCATATCATATTTATTCAAAAACTTTGAAGGAACTTTTAAGTGTTGAATAAACAAACCAAGAATTTTTATTACAATAGGCGAAAAAAGTCATCTGTTGGGAGAAGTTTAAAAGTCTCGTTGGCAGTATCATTTTTGTATGTATTTTTTTTGTTGTTGTTGATGCTATTATTGATGTTGTTAGTGGGTTTGGTGTTGTGTAATGTTGTTGATGGTGTTGGAACAAAGGATGTTGCTTCTTTGTTGTTATTGATTTTGATGGTGTTGGAACAAATGATGTTGTTGATGTTTTTTATTTTATTTTTTAATAGTTTATGTTGTTGTTGATGTTGCAACAGATGGAGTAACTGTTGGAACAAATCAAACTACTAGCAAGGCTGGTTTGATGTATTCCAACAGACTCCACATCTATTGTAACAGACTCCACATCTATTGCAACAGACTTCACATCTGTTGCAACAGACTGCACATTTGTTGCAACAGACGAATAATGTTCTTTTTGTTCTTTTCTTGTTTGACATCAATTTTTTCCTTTTCTTTGTAGATATAAGGAACTGAATGTTGATCAACTTTTGCCCGACCAACACAAGAGGCTACAGTAAATATGGGTTTGGAGGAATAAGTTGTTTGTAGATGGGACCACTTCATATGTGAGAGGTATGTATTACTGATAATGTAATCGTGAAAACACACATAGAGTACACTGATTTTGTGAATGTTGTTTTTACCATTTATTCATTGATCATTCAAATAAGATGTCTACATTTTTACAGTTAAGTATTCCAATATAACTGCAAGAGACGTTAAGAAAGTCATAAAAGTGATATTAAGAGATTACTAGTCATGTCTTCTCAAGACTTTTGTTGTGGCAAAAATTTCAGAAGATGGTGTAGACTTTTGCATGATTGATATGTTGTCCTCTATACAAGAGAAAGAGATCAGCAAAAAGGTTGAGAGATTGAGCTCGTTTGATTTATAAACTAACTCGGGCAAAGGTTTTGATAGGTTAATGAGCCTAGAGTTACATAACGTTTGAAAGGCTTAGTAGAGTCAGTTTAGATCAATCATTATGTAACTCCTTTCTAATTAATTTATCAAATCGCTTGAAGGTTGGTTGAGCAAGCAGCATTGAGCAACGCTCGTGATATTCAACTGTTGGGACCACTGCTTGAGTGTGCATCAACACATTTTAACCTAAAACAAACATAGCGATCCTCCATGTATAGTTTAAGGCTTCTGAATAAAGTGTTCTAAAGGCCTTCTACAATGCTACAAATTCAAAGAAAATATTCCTGATCGAGCTCACAAAATACTAGCAACTATACCAACTTCAAAGATAGCAACGACAAGCTTGGAAATTATCGATATTCACATACTACAGCAAGCATCTAATCTTCTCCAAGATATGTTGAAAGTATGCTAGGGCAAGAAAACACAATCAATTAATCCATATTGCTAAGGAAGTAGTGATACTCAATCTGCCTTTCAATCTTGTTTATGGTTCTGATCAGGTCAACAGCAGTGGACCTAATCGGAACCATAAACAAGAAGGCATGGGATGCAATTTAAAATTCAGAAATTGCAACCTTCTCTTAGATTTCATATTTTAACTACAGCTGTCATTGCCGCAAATTTTCTCAACTTATTGTACATCATTTCAACCCTCGATGCTCGCGAGGCTGCTTTCTTGGTCTTCTGCTATTTTCTATCTAGGTGGTCATCCTGACCATGCTATCTAGTTGCAGCTCCCTAACAAAGTGTCCATCTGTATTATTTTTCTTTCACAGAAACATCAGGCGGATTTACATTACCAGATACATTCCATATTTGCACTTGATTAAAATTTCTCATGTTTTATCTGCCAGATTTGCTAGAAGTTCCTTTCTACCCTATTTTCCTATTCAATTAGCTCTCAGATGATATAATCTTTCATTAACTCCCCTTTCTCTTGCAGGCATTCTCTTTCAGCTCCTTCGGCGTATAATCATCTTCTCGAACAACCCTTCCAGATAAATTTGGGCCAGGGGAATTTTTATTGATTTGCCGTTCTTATTTGATGCAGTGCGGGCTTCGAAGGCCTTCTCAGAGTCCAATGCACACTTAAAGTTAAGTCCAATCGTTATTGGATCGCTGCAATGACACCAAATATTGATCCCTTCTCAAAACTTGACATGCATAAACATGAGCAACAACAGTTAGCAATTCGTAACAAGGTATCGGCACCATCATCATGGGGCCCTCGGCCTTATTAATTTGAACCCATCAAACTTAACTGTACAATGCAGGATCTTGTTTGAATGATCAGTGCCTAATCGATTAAAAGCTACATTCACAAAAATATTGTACTATGTGTGTGTTATCCTGATGACCTTACCAGTAATACTTAACTCCCACACATGAAAGTGGATCCATCCATCTACACACACCTTATTCTTTCTAGCCCATATATGGCTTAAATTGAATAAAAAGATGAATAACAAGTTGCAAAAGATGCCACATCTATTTAAATTGTCAAATAATTATAGACATCTATTACGATAGATGAGCGATCTGTTACGACATAGGACTTATCTGTTGGAAATATCAAATAGGTTTATGCATCTGTTGCAACAGTTTTAATATTTTATAAATTATCCAATAGATAGAATGTATTTTGCAACAGATTACGCATCTGTTAGATTTATTTTAAAGCAATTTTCTTTTCTTTCTGAAATACTATAAAGATACAAAGATACAATGTTTATTTAGATCCATTTTTTTAATTTACATATTCGAAAAGTCACTAGTTTTATTTAATTAAGGATGAACAGTCGTGGTTTTTTTACTAACCCCTTTCTTTATAAATAGGTCCCTCCTTACTCGTTCATTCTACTACTACAATTCCAGATATGGCTGATCCATATTCATACAATAATATTTATATCGAGTCCTTCCAGAAACTTCGAAGGCAATATGATGAACTCCAGAGGGATTTGGCCGACTTCAGAGTAAGGCTGAAGAGGGTCCTACTGCTGCTGGATAAAAAATTGTCCTTCAGACAATGAAAGTAGTAATAGTAATACTTATAATAATAATAATAATAATAATAATAATAATAGTAATAGTAATAATAATAATAATAATAATAATAATAATAGTAGTAGTAGTAGTAGTAGTAGTAATAAATAGGTTATGTTTTTCCTTTTAGCGTATGTATTTTCTTTTTTTATATCGGATCTACCTAAGGATGAACCATATGTTGCAACAGATGGTTAATCTATTGCGATAGATGGATCATATGTTGCAACAGGCGATTATTAATTAAAAAAGGGGGTTATTATTATTATTATTAAGAGGGTGAAAAGTCTTTAGTCGTGACTTTTTCATATGAAAAACGGTTCGTAAAATAAGAAAATAAATGATAAATATAATTTATAACCGTAAAAAAAATGGTTATTTAATTTTAAAAATTGATCGTGACTCTTCGACATATTTGTTTTTAAATCAGTTTTTTATAATTTATCTAATAAAAAATTCACCAAATTTGGATTAAAGATATGATGATTATTAAAAAAGATAGTTTATATGTGCAACAAATAGATTATCTGATCTAATAGATTGTCAATTTATTTCAACAAATGGCATATCTGTTGTCACAGATGGGTTACCTGATGCAACAGATATATAATCTATTGCCACAACTCAATAAAAATGGTTACTGAAAAGAACTTATCAAGTCATAACTTTTCACAGTAATCAAAAAGTCACCAGTTTGAATGTAATTAATAAATGGAGGTGAACAGTCATGCCTTTTTATTTTTGAATCTATTTTTTTAATTTATATAATAAAAAAGTCACCAAATTTGGAATAAAGATAAAGATATGATGATTAATAAAAAAGATATATGTTGTAACAGATATATTATCTGATGCAATAGATTGTAGATTTGTTGCAACAAATGGTATATCTGTTGTCACAAATGGGTTATCTGATGCAATAGATATATAATCTGTTGCCACAACTCAATAAAAACGGTTACTGAAAAGAACTAATTAAGTCATAACTTTCCACGGTAATCGAAAAGTCGCCAGTTTGAATGTAATTAATAAATGGAGGTGAACAGTCGCACCTTTTTGCCTAACTCATTCAAATCCAATCCTCTATAAATGGCTCCCTCCTTACTCGTTTATTCTACTACACATATCTATTTATTTCTTGCTCTTGTCTTTCATATTACACCTTCAACTACTTTCAACCACTTTCTCTTCAAGGACTTGATAGCTTTTTCCTATCTCTAGTAAGTTTTTTTTCGTGCTTCTTGTGTAAATATACGTTGTATTACTTTTGAATTCTTTTCTTTACTTTTATTTTTATATTTTTTATCAATTTATGTGTGTTCTAGATACGATTGATCCAGTGTGGGATGTCGCTATTTTACGAGATGCCATGCGGGAAATGCAGAGGGCCGCTGTCAGAGTAAGGATGTTGCGGGAGATCCGCAGGATGAGGAGGGCATTGCTGCTGTCGATTGAAGATTAGCCGGCTGGCAATAATAATAATAATAATAATGATAATAATAATAATAATAATAATGATAATAACAATAATAATGATAATAATAATAATAATAATAATAATAATTAGATTATTTTTTTCTTTTATCTATGTATAAATGTATTTATATTTATTTTGTTTAATAAAAATTTTATGTTTCATCCACTTTGATGTTTTAATTTTTATTTTATTTATTTCTTTTTCTCAACAAACATGTCTACGATTAAGAAATAATTTTAATCCAATATCAATAACAAGAGATCAACGTACGGGTTATCTGTTGGGTTTGTGACAGGAGCTATATTGTGTTGTTTGAAACAGATTATTCATCTGTTACAACAGAATTATAATATGTTACAAAAGATAAATATTCTATTGGGACAGATTAATTATCTGTTGGAACAGATTACTAATTTGGTACAACAGATTAATTGACTGTTAGAACAGATTACTAATATGTCGCAACAGAATACCCATCTGTTCGATTCATGTTATGGGCACTATAGAACTATAAACATGAATCCAACATATGAAATATTTCTTTTACCTATGTATTTTTATTTTTTTTGTTTAATAAAAAATTTATGTTTCATCCGCTATGTCGTTTTAATTCTTATTTAATTTTCATTCTATCTATTTCTTCTTCTCAACAAATATGTCTACGATTAAGGAATAATTTAAATCCAGTATCAATAGCAAGAGACCGACATACGAGTTATCTGTTGGGTTTGTGACAGGAGCTATATTGTGTTGTTTGAAACAAATTATTTATTTGTTACAACAAAATTATAATATGTTACAGCAGATAAATATTTTGCCGCAACATATTACTTGTATGTTGGAATAGATTACTAATCTGGTGCAACAGATTGCCCATCTGTTCGATTCATGTTATGGGCACTATAGAACCATAAACATGAATCTAACATATGAGTCTTATGTTGTAACAGAATATCTATTTGGTGCAACAGATGATGGATCTGTTTAAACAGATGGCTCTTATGTTACATTCATGTTCGCGTGCTAGCTATTGTTGAAAAAATAGCACACTAGCAGTTACCCAGATGACAAATTCAACTAAAAAACGTAATTTGACTTACCAAAGTCTCCTATTAAGTAAATTCCAAAGTTGAAAGTGATGTACGAAACAAAATTTGACCTAAGAAATTGGTCAAAGAGAAACAGTTGCGGTAACAACAATAGCAATAATGGTCAACAAGAAGAATATGAAGAGGATAATGAAGTATAAGATGATGATAATGAAGAAGGAGATGATGAATAAAGCAGCAGCAGCAATGAACAACAAAAATTGCAAAGAGAGAGAAGACAACAATGGATGAGAAGAGAGAGAAATGCTTCCTTTTTCCCTATGTTTTCCGTTATATCAACTAACATTTGGATCAAAGTATAAATTTAAAAACTTGTGGGTTATTTTGAAATCTCTCCAACTTTCTTAATCCATAATAAAGTAATTGTCACCTCCACTCAATTATTAAGACTTATGCTACCTACACCTCATTTTAAAACTCTTTTATCACCTACAGCCCAAAACCCCTAGTTACCAAATATCACTGTATTGTTGGTTTTGTATATTTTCTAGTTGAGGTGGACGGTCCAGCTCTATGTCTATCAATGGCTATAAATTGAAAATATTTTCACCGAGGGGTCATATTTAGTACAATAGCCCAAACTTGGGTCATTAATTTTAAAAAGAGTCAGCTCATATCTTTTCCTTATTTAATTGACAAAAGAGGTTAATTTATTGTAATTAATTAAAATTTCGGTTAAATAGGGTAACTAGTAGTTTATGTTTGCTAAGTCATGTATTATCCCTTAAATTTTTACACAAAAAATAAATCATTATTTATTTTTTATCAAAAGTGACCACTCGGCTAAACAATTTCCATAAAAATGTCAGGTTGCGTTCCTTATAGTTTTCTTCGCTGCTACATCGTTGTTGGGTCATTTGGCCATTTAGCCTATTTTCTTTATAATTTTATTTTAAAAAATATAATTTTATTTTTTTATTTTGCCGTGCTATTTTAAAAAAAAATCACTGTTTAAAGTTTTTTTTACTCTTTTTAAAACTTTTTTCCTTTTTCTAATTGTTTCACTTCTTTTTGTGGAAAAAATAAATTTTATTATTTTTGTTTATACTTTTATTTATTAAGGTGGGAACACATGATAGTCAAATAAATATTGATATTGATAGATTACATAATTTTGTATATAATATCAATACACGATTATACATCATTCATACAATATCAATGCATTACATACCTATTTATATTTTATACAATATCGATGCGCATCTATATACTATTTATATAATATTGATGTACGTTTGTACACCTTTTGTACAATGTTGATATATTGGATAACTATTTATAGAATATCGTTAAATGTTCATACATATGTTTACACTATCGATATATTACATATACACTACATAACTATTTGTACATCATATATCCATATTTATACACCATTTATATAATATGGGTACATGTTTATACAATATTTATACCTTATATATACATTTAATAACTATTTATACAATATTGATACATCACATATACACTACATAACTATTTATACATCATATTTACATATTTATACACCATTTATACAATAGTGATACATGAAAAAGTTGTATCGAAAAATTTTGAATTTTTTAAAAATCAAAAATAAAAATGCAGCAAATAAAACAACAAAAATATTTTATTTTATTTTAAAAAAAAAAGAATAGTTAGAAAAAGAAAAAGAAAAAGAAAAATGACCTAATGACTATTTTTGTTGTAAACAAAAACTTAGCTATTTTTATTGTAAACTATTTACTTTTTTTTTATATATATAATTGAAATCTCCCTAATAAAAATTGGGATAATTTCAAAGTGTAGCCCAGAATTTATAGTACAAATCTTTAGTCAAAACTCAATACATACAACAATATACATCCTATATATAAAATATACAAAATATTCATCTATATATTTTCTAGAAGTATTTTAAAAAGTTGATAGACAATATTATACACCTAATTATATTACTTTACTATATATATATAATAAAGGGCAATAAGCAGGCACGTCTTCGACATGTCTGCTTCAACTGTAATTTTACTATATTATCCCAAATTAATTACTATAAGTTATTTAATTATTAAAAAAATTATAACATTTAATAAAAAATATAAAATAGACATAAAATAATAAATTAACTTTTGATTTTTTTAAATTAACTTGATGTCTTATATGAGGCCTATTTATGCTTTTTCCACAAGTATTTTTTAGGAGAAAGGACAGAAACGACACTTCAAATCAAACTATTTCCATGAAAATGGCCATGGAATTTAAATTCCACTTTCTAGCCATTTCAATTTACTGGTTTATTCTATACCATTTCTACACACCTTCTATACAGTTTCTATACATATCTTATACATATAAATATTCTATACGACAATTATATAGTTTTGCTACATAATTTATACGTACATTTTTTTCACATTTTATACAATCATTATATAATTTTCATACACTTTTTATATATTTTTTATATATATTTTATACATATACATATTTGATAGAACTATAAAATTTTTATACATATATCTTATATAGATACATATTCTATTTAACAATTATATAATTTAATTATTATTTCTAAACAATAAAAAAAAAGCAGAATATTTGATCAGTTAAAAAATTTATAACAAAAAAAAATTGAAATATTTTTAAAAGGGTGGAATTGCCCTAGTTGAATACTGTATCAGTATTGTATATAGACTGTATCAGTATTGTATATGGATTACACAAGTCAAAATGATCCAAATTAGGACATGGCTATAAAGCAGAAATAGTATATCCGCTTGGCCACTTTTTGAAAAGTTTTCAAACTTGGGCTATTTGTTTTAAAAAGTGCTATAGAGTGTCCTTCTCCTTATTTTTTATAGTAATTTTATTTCATCACTTCTAATTAGTTATTATAAGTCATTTAAGACATGTCTTCTTCGTTGCTTCAATCGTGATCTTATAATATCACCCCTAATTAATTATTATGGTCGCAATACAAAATTAATAATATTTCATAAAATGGACTCAAAATGATATGTCAACATAAAATATTTGATTGACTATCGAAATTATATTAGCACCACAGAGGCTGACTTTCGAAATTATATCAGTGTCATTTAAATTGAATGTAACACCCCGCACATTCGAGCTAAAGTTTAAACCATCATTCCTACGCGTATAAACCCGAACTCATTGATTCATTGTTAATATATGTGTGGTGATCACTCGTATAGTGTAGGAAAAACCTTTGAATATGAATTGAGGTTACAAGATCCCTTAACTCTAAGACGAGTTGAAAGCAATTCTATCGATTAAGTTTTAGTGGACACTTCAATTTAGGTCAATTTTCATCAACCATAACTTTTGTTATATAACAAGTTGGGTGGCCTACTATAAATAAAATGAAAGGTCTTTGAGTCTTCTTTCCAACGCAACTAATTTCGTCCAAATCCAACATCAGAGTAAAAATTTATGCCTAATTTACTTCAGCATGTCAACCTGTCAACTGAGGGACTGCTGCGACTTTTTTTATTTCCTTAGGGGTATTTTACTTTTTTATCTCGACCCCAAAACGTGAAAATAGATGATTTAAGGAATTATTGAGCAAAATATGCTCATTCTTCACCATTTTCTCTCAAATAAAAACCCTAATACTTTTCCTAAAGATCAAGAAAACAAGCCTTTAGTCAAAGATTTCTAAGGAAACAAATCAAGATCCGAGTTCTACACTTTAAACTAAGTAATCTAAGGTACGTGGGGTTTTCCTAAATTACATGGGCATGGTGAAAACATTTTTAATGATGTTTTGAATGTTGAAAAATCATGGATTTGTAATGGGTTTTGGAACTATATTTACAATCTTGCATTATGAATTCTTTAATGATATTATTATTTTGGTCTTAAGGCCTTTCCCCCAAATTGATTTGTAATCTTATATATGTATGTATGAAATCGAGTTTGGCTATTGAATTGAGAGCATAAATTATTGAAAATCCCTCTCTCATTTAAAGATTTCTTATTTTCGTAAGTCATGATTTTATTTGAATGTATTTCTGTGAAGTATGTTACAAATGCCTTATGATTGTTAAGACTTGTTTATGGGTTTGAATTAGAGAGAGGGGGGTTTTACATGTTGATAAATGTTGAAGATTTATAATGAAAGAATTACATAGTTTGTCAAAAATACATGACCACCACATGTTTGTTGAAATGTTGAAAAGAGAGATGCTTTGCATTGTTTGACATATGATTGAAATATGGATTCTCTTAAATTGTTTGAATGATATGGTGGTCCAAACTTGATATTTTGAATAAAAATACTGTAATATGACATTTTATGGTTCAGAGCTATGACTTGCAAGTCTTAGTATGACGATACCAAATTAAGATAATGCCATAGTAATACAGAACATAACAGAATATGGAATTTCTTTCAGATTTTTAGATTTTGAACTTAGAATAATACAAGTTTAGAAAAGGCTAAAAATGGGCATAAAGAGATGTTAGGTGGTTACTCAAAGAAGGCACGATTTTAGAAAACTCATTGTCCGAAATCGTGTTTTGCCGATACTGAATTATTATGTCCCCTAGAAGGATTATACACTGGCCTAGTTCCCTGTGGGGTATCAGAATCAGAAACTCCAACTCTTGCGGTAAACTTAGGTTAGGGGCTTGGCCGCCGAGTTAAGGGCGGACTCCATATCGCCCTGGGGTTGTAGAATTATAGGGTGTACCACCTAACTCAGAAGTAATACAAAGATTAGAACTGTCTTGTCAAAAATTATTTTAAGATTAATGAAACTGCCCATGTGTTTTTAACTATTTCATGCATAATATTTCAGACTTTCTCTCATCTATGTTATATATATATATATATATATATATATATGTAAACACATTATTTTGGATTGATCTACATACCAGTACATCTGTATTGACCCTCTATATTTCAGCATTCTAAGACACAGTCCTGGGGTCCCGTTAAGCAGTAGATTGACTTGTCAGAAGTTTTCAACTGGTGAGCCCTCCTTACTTCGAAAGGTCTGGATTAGAACTTGTTATTGTTATTTTATTTTGATTCGTGGTCCGATTGGAGGACTTGTCCCAGTCTTCAGACAAAGGTTATTTTCAATCAATAGAGATTTCGCAGACTAGTGTTATATATTGTTGATCGTTATGAACTCATTCAGTATTGTGTAGTTGAATTAAAAGTTGACCATGATTTTGTTTTGTTATGTATTCCGCATTTTCTCTTTGTATATGAATGGTGTATGTGATTTCAAATTAGAAAGGCTCTCAGGCCTTCATGGTTTGGGATGCCCGTCACGGCTAGGGACCTGATTTGGGTCGTGACAAACTTGGTACCAGAGCATGGTTCATGGTCCTAGGGTATCTGCAAAATAGCGTCAAGTAGCGTCTTGATTATGGGTGTGTAGCACGCCACACTTATAAGCAGGAGGCTACAAGGCATTTAGGAATGACTCTTTTTCTTCATGTTCTAGTTCGTGCTATATGGAGTCAGAATGTCCCTCTTTCATACTCCAGTTGGCATCGTCCATACGAATGTAAAGGTTTCCCAATTCTTTTCTTACTCTAATGTTCTTAGACATGTTTCATTTTGAGGTGATTCAAGTGTAGAAGTTAGAATCTAAATGATATGGTCCTTTTATGATTCGGTCATAAAAGATTATGAGATTGCACAAGGACTTGAGAGGAGTCCGTTGGTGCTTCAAGGTGTAATGATTTTAGTGTAAACTTTGATTCTGATGAAGTCGTGCTTTTCAGCCTGAGGTATTAAGTGTATCCATTCCTTTTCAAAAATTATGTTGCAGATGTCATGCATAAGGGGAATAATGTGTCGCAAACTATTGGAACTGTATTTTCTCTCGAGTAGTAGTATAAGTTAAAGTTTCAGTGTCATGACCCATTGGTAATGAGATTGAACCAAGAAGTTGGTGATATGAAGTCACAAGGTTAGAAGTCAGAGTGAGGATGACTTTTGTATAAATAAATATTTTAGTTGTATAACCGTTGATTGAAGGATGATTTGTCATTTTATAGTGATAGTCTAATGTGGTAGTAATACTTGTAGATTGTATGGTATTCGATAGAGGAAGTATTTGATTTTGATTATTGTCTATTCAAAAATAGGGAAGGATCTCAGAGTGGATAGTTATGGTGGTTATAGAAATCCCTTGTAGGTTGTGAATGAAAATGTTTAGATTTGCCAATAAGTTATAAGTATAGACTCATTGTTGTTTGTGGAATTTGAAGGTAGTCTAATGTATGCTTGGGTAAATAAGTATGATGTGAGAAAGTAGAATATGTAGATAAGATTGTATATGGTTATAATATAATATTAAGGTTGACCATGTCTATTATGTGCTTTTACCCCCTTGACCTTCTTTTCTTTAGTAGTTGTAAACTAGTATTACTTGTGAGAAGGTATGTAGTAAATTTTGAGGTGTAGTAGTAATGTCATAGAGGTGATTTGGTTGTAGATAGTATTTAGGTGAAATGAGGTGTTTGGGTAGAATTTTCCCATTTGATGGACTAGTATATTATGTTGCATTCTTCATTGGTGGTAGATGATTGATGCTAGACTATAGGCTTAAATTTTAGATGTAGAATGTGGTGGTAAGAATAGTAGCTTAAGATTAATGATGTATGTTTTGTGGGAATGAATTAGTATGCTTGATGTGATTTATGAAAGAGCCTTGGTTGATAACTGATGAAAAGTTTAAGTGGTAATTATGAGGTATATGTGTATATGGGGACTAAAGTTAAAATGATGAATTGTGGGTGAGTCATTAAGTGGATAAAGGCGTAAGTATATAAGAATAAGTTGAACCCCGGGTAGCAGGTTGCTAAATAAAGTTTTATGTGTATAAATGTTTTGTGTACCTAGATTTAATTCTTGAATCTTGTAATATGGAGAAGTTTGTGAAGTTGTAGGTAATGTGATTAAAGGTGTAATAATAGTATTCTAAGGAATTGAAGATGGAGCGTCAAGTATTTAGAAGCGTGGGTGTCTATGCCCATGAAAATATTGGTCATAAGTTGATGACTTTGGGAGTTAGAAGAAACTACGATTAGTGTCCCTGAAAAGGGATGTCCTAGAAAGAATTTTGTGTATTTGTATTAGAGATTAACAAGAGAAGTTTGTGTTTATGAAGATACTGATACCCCTTTTGTGATAAGGAGTGTGGATGCATACGTTCATGAGGGTGAAGTTATAGAGTGATGGCTATAGAGGCTAGCGAAAGTTAAGAGTAGCACTTCCGGAAAGCAAGGCCTTCAGATTAGAGTTTAAGTTTACGGTGATGTCTCATTTGCGTTGAGAGTTGTGGCTACAGATTTTGATGTGAGGTTTTGTCTGCAAGTCTAGGAGTGTAGCTTTGGTCTAAGGGGGAGATGATGGATTGAAGTAGTTCTCGAGTTTTTCTTGTGGTGAAGAAGCCTCAACTTTCAAGTCCCGTGGTATGTATGATGTGTTTATGAGTTTTAGAGGCGAGGATACTCGAAAGACTTTCACTGATCATCTTTACAAAGCTTTGGTGGATGAAGGTTATCGACCATTCAGAAATGACAATGAAATTGAAAGAGGGGAAAATATTAAATCTGAATTAGATAAAGAAATTCATAGCTCAAAGAGTTCAATTATCATCTTGTCAAAAAAAAAATTATGCAACATCTAGTTGGTGCCTTGATGAGCTTGTTATGATTCTTGAAAACAAGAGGAGAAGAGGACATGCTATATTGCCAGTTTTCTATTATGTCGACCCACTTGATGTTGGAAAGCAAATGGCGAGCTTTGCAACGCATGAACAAAGAATAATGGAACAATCTGATGAAGATAAAAAAGAGTGGATCAAGAAGATCAAAGGATGGAGGGCAGCACTCAGGGGAGTGGCTGATCAGCGTGGGAGAGGGATGGTTTTACAAAATTCAGCTCAAGAGACTGAGATAAGATTTATAGAGAAACTTGTGAAAGTTACAGAAAATAACTGGATATTATTCAGTGGTTGGGATCCAGAATCTCCAAGATAGATTCTTGTTAAAAAATTGATGAATATGGAAAACTGATGATGCACCCATTAGTTAGAGATATGGGACGTGAAATTATACGCCAAGAATCACCTAAGCATCCTGAAAGGAGTAGATTGTGGAATTACAAGGACTCATTAAATGTTCTGAAAGAAAAAGAAAAAAAAATTCGTTCAGATATGATTCAAGGCCTGAGACTTAGGTCTTGTATAGCCAAAGATAAGCCACCAAGAATCTTCCATCATCCGACAACAAAGGAGTACTTGCAGAAATGTGCGCTGTCACGCCAAAATAATCCATCTAGGCAACCTCAGCCTCGTAAAGTTCTCCTTTATGATTCTAAAAAAAACTCTTCCTCAATAGAATCACGTGGCAAACCAATGAAGGTGGACAACATCAACATTGATGCATTTTCTGGTATGCGCAAATTAAGACTGCTGCAGCTTGATAATTTAGCAGTTAAAGGAAATTACAAGGAGTTACCAAGGTCGTTGAGGTGGTTGTGTTAGCACCTCTTTCCTCCGAGTTGGGCTTCAACATGGCAGTATTATCCGGTGGGACATAAATTATTGTGGTTAGGTGTGGTATAGGAGAATTGTAAGTTGGAAATGATGAAGTATGTTAATTAATGTTGGGGCATAGATGAATAATGTCTCTAAATTTAAGGTCCATTCGTTGTTATCTTGTAAGGTGGAGAATGCTTCTAAATTCTATCTCCCGCGAAATCACATTTCATGATTAGTACCGATGTAAATAGGGCCTATGATCACCGAATGAAATCACGCCTTATGTTATGATGATAATGATTCATAGAACTCATGTGCAAGGTCATCCATATGTAAAGTTTCATTACCTCATGCTTCGTGCTTACGCGTTTCACTAGGGGTCATCATGAAGCTCTTTTGATGCCTTTGCACATTTGTGAAAAAAAAATATTCAATGCGAGGTCACGTTCCTTATTTCATACCTTTAGAGTTTCAACAAGTCCCTACCCATCATTCGGGGACCAATGACCCCAAGAGGAGATAATGTAACACCCCGCACATTCGAGCTAAAGTTTATACCATCGTTCCTATATGTATAGACCCGAACTCATTGATTCCTTGTTAATATATGTGAGGTGATCACTCCTATAGTGTAGGAAAAACCTTTGAATATGAATTGAGGTCACAAGATCCCCTAACTCTAAGACGAGTTGAAAGCAATTCTATCGATTAAGTTTTAGTGGACACTTCAATTTAGGTCAATTTTCGTCGACCATATCTTCTGTTATATAACGATCTTGGTGTCCTGCTATATATCAAATGAAAGGTCTTTGAGTCTTCTTTTCAACGCAACTAATTTCGTCAAAATGAATGCCGTTGGCTTTGTTTTGACACATAGATTCCATATTTGATGTTTATAGTGAAATTCAGTACTGTTCGTGTAAAGTAAGGTCGTAGGTTCGAAGTATAGGGGATCGGTTTCGGCTTTTGATTTAGGTTATGGCTAGGGGTGGGCGTTCGGAAATTCGGTTTGATTTTGGATTTTTTAGTTTGGTTTTCAGTTTTTGAATTAGGTATTTCGAAAACCAAACCGAATTATTTTGGTTCGGTTAGATTTATTTAAGTTCGGGTAGGTTATTTTTCAATTTAATAAATTCTATTTTCAATTTTAGGCTTATTTAATAAGCTAAATTATATATATAAATTGGACTATCTTTTAAGATTAAAAAATTGGATAATATAAAATTATAAATCCTAGCTCTTGAATTTCTATTCATATAAAGTATATGGCTTTCTTTTCATATAAAAATTTCAACTTTCAATCGACCATGCTTTGAAATATTAATATTATTAATAAAAAGTTTGATCACGTGATAATGTTTTTAAAATTACGACTATGCTTTCAACAATATAATGAATCTCCCAGAACAAATATACTATAAAGTATAGACAAACCAAGTTTAAAACTTTTATTTCCAGCATAACAAAATGGCGCCCCTACAGGGCTACATGTTTGGCTTTTATAATTCTGATCATATAAACAAAACCATCTCACCTATTTTTTCAGCACCTAATCTCATAAGAACCAGCTTTAATTAACATATTTGAGTCAGTGACTACTGACTACTAGTGTATTTAGGCTGGCCGACTGGGCCTAAAGATTATTTGGGGTGGGCTGTGTAGTGAATAGGGATGTAGCCTGTATTTGTATAATAATTCGGTTCGAACTATATAAACTCATAACCGAAAATTAAACCGAATACCGAATTTATAAAAAAAAAATAAACCAAAAAAATGAATTAATTCAGTTCAGTTTGGTTTTTTAATTTTCGGTATTTATGCCCACCCCTAGTGATGGCTTAACTCTTTTAGACCGGGTTGGGTAGTAAATGATGATACAAAATGCATGTTAAGGGTGGGAGCTAATCAAGAAAAATGGGTATCTATGTGTTGTGCTCGTGTGGGGGCCTATATATAATGTAATTGTTGAAATTAAGATATTATGTGATACGTGTGATCGTGAGGGGTCCTATGTGATGTTGATAGCCTTGAATATATGTGAATAATTATATTGTGTAGTTGAAATACCAAATATTGTACCATTGGTATATTGTGCTATGTTCATATTTGTTGTTATCTGAGACACATAGAAATTCATGGGTGAAACAAAAATAATGAGTGAATATTGGTTCAGGTGGCTGTGGAAATGTATAATTGTGGTTGGTTGTGGAAATATATCATTGTGATTGATTGTGGAAATACTCATTGTGATTGGTTGTGAACATTACATCCTCATATCATACTTATTCATGAAACATTGGTACTACCGTGGCAACATCTGAGAAACGCTAGAAACACCTTTTATAAAACCCTCCCCGAGGGAAGTGCCGAGAAGGAGATATTATAACACCTTATAAAATCCTTTTTCGATTAATGTGCTAGAAATGAGATATGAGATATGTGGGTTGTATACGGGTTGACGAATCCCCCATGGATCCTTCGTCGGGAAGCTTTAGCTCCGTAAATGTATACAGGGATTGTGCGATAATTTTGGAAATTGTGTGAAAACCCCGTGCATCATCATCATCATAATAATAATAATAATATATATTACACTTACTTTATTGTGTTACATTGTATTGTATTGCCATATTGACTTGTCATCTATGTATTTGTTGTGTATCTTCCTTTACTTGTATTTGATGATCTTGTATATACATGTCCTCCTTTGTTCTACTTATATCTGATATAATACGTAATTTTATCCTATATTGGAGTGATATTGCAATATATGTGATATATTAGAACTGGTAGTGCAAGTGGTGTGGGTTACCATTGTGGGATATTTTTTTATTGCAGGTGACGTACCCTTAGTATGTATTTGTATGCTTTATTTTCTACTTTGATAGATAAGCCTATGATACCTACTGAGTACAAGTGAACCGTACTCACTCCTATTTCACCCTTTCGGTGCAGCTTCAATGTTCGGGTGCACCTCAGACTGGTTGATTTTGAGCGCCTTCAATTACTCAAGGAAGCGGTTGGACATTCATACATCCGGAGTTCACCTCTATCTTTCTGTATTAGTTATGTCTTTATTAGTATTCGGAGACATATATTTTTCCTTTGTAGTTATTTTTCTGATGTATTTGAATCCTAGATAGTATTAGTAGTTCTTACACTTTTGACACCAAATTTTAAGAGTTATGGCTGCATGTGTTAATTTTATTCTTTCTGCTTCTAGCATATCTATGTGGTTCAGCTTCATTCTAGAAGCCTTACCTTATGGGCATTTCTATTTTTTTTCGTGTATATCAGTTTGGGTGAGAGGCTTACTTATCAAGGTTCACCGCGACAAGTGCCATCATGATTCTTATTTTTGGGTTATGACAAATTGGAATCAGAGCATCCAAGTTTGATTGGTCTCAACGGTGTAAGAATGGGATGTATAATATAGTCTTGCAGATCAGTACATAAACGTCTGTATCTATCTTCAAGAGGCTATAGGACATCTTTAGGAAACTTTCCTCATTTTATTCCTTATCGTGCGAAGTTCTTTCATACCTTGTGTTCTGAGTTGTGTTTCACTCTTTCTGTGTGGATGTTGTTACTTATAGGACCTATCAGTTTAGAGATATTGCTAAAGTTTGGAGAATCTCGTTGGTGAGTTGTAGACCCTGCTATTCTCCCGAGATGACTTGGCATCAGTTCGCTAAGTCTTTCCTAGAAAGATTTTTGCCTTTCAATTTGAGAGATCGTATGCGGGATGAGTTTGATCATTTGGAGCAGGACTTCATGACAGCTGTTGAGTATGAGACACACTTTCATGCCCTGTCCTAATATTCCTATGATAGCATTTCCACCGAGTCTGAGAAGATTTTGAAGTTTGTGAAGGGTTTGGATGTCTTCCTTCAGTTGGCTACGTCTCAGATGGTTATGTTTGAGACTTTTTTTCATAGTATTTTGGATCATTCTAAGATGATAAAGGGTATTCTTAGATCATCTCAGGGAGGCGCCAAAAAGGTGCGTTTATTTGGTGAGTTTAGGAGTCAGACCTCTTGAGGCAGAGATTTTAAATGTTCTCATGGATACCATGATAGGCCAGTGCATGCAGCTTTATAAAGTTCAGGTGGTGGATCTTTTAGGTCAGCATTTTAGGGTGGTTGTTTGAGCCTAGTTGTACCTTTTTCTATCGAGACTGGTCATAGAGGTTGCTATGTGTGTGATGAGATTGGCCATGTGGCAGGGGACTATCCCCGCCGGGTGATTCGGGATACTCCTATTTCAGTTGTGAGGATTAGGGGCACTATCGGAGGTGCGAGGGGTAGAGGCAGTGGAGCTCATAGGGATGGTCGTGGGACCACTCAGGTAGTTGGTGGTTGTGGGGCTATTCAGCCAGTTGGTAGCCGTAGTCAGTGTTATGTTATACCCATCAGGCCAGAGGCAGAGGCGTTTAATGTTCTAATCACAGTTTCCATTATTTCATACCTGCATCTGTGTTATTTGATCTCGAATTGACTTTCTCCTATGTGTCTGTGTATTTTGCTTTGGGTTTTGATTCTATTAGTGAGTCTCTTGCCATTCCTATTCGTGTATCTACCCCGATTTCTTTGTGACTTTTTTCGGGCATAAGACTTTGGTAGATTTACTTGTGTTAGATATGGTTTACTTTGATGTTATTTTGGGTATAGATTTTTTGGCTCCTTATCATGCTGTCTTAGATTATTTTGCTAAGATTGTGACTTTAGCTTCGCCGGGTGTTCCAAGGATAGCTTGAAAGGGTGTACTTCATTCGGGTCATAAGATGATTATATCTTATGTTCAGGCTCACAAATTGATTGAGAGGGGATGTTTATCTTACTTAGACCATGTCACATCCCTTTTTCGCTCGAGGGTCGAAGGTCGAAGGGTTTTTCCAATTAAAGTGACGATATTGCATGAGAATTAATTTATTTATAAAGTCGCCACTTGAAATTGAGTTATGGTGTTCCAAGTCACCATTTTGAATCCTTAGTCAAAAGAAAATGACTCTTTATTATGGTCTGAAAATAAAAGATCGGGTAAGGAATTCTGTTGACCGAGGGAAAGGTGTGAGGCACCCCTCGAGTCCCGTGATTCTAGCATAGTCGCTTTTATTAACTTATCTTGATTTAAATTATTTTTGATAAATTATGTTAAGGCATTTTTTCCCTCATTTTTAGTATACTGATACTATCTATTTACATTTCTTATCTTTAAACAAATCGGTAAAGTTAATTTTTAGAAAAATATTTACCAAGGTGCATTATTGCATCCTTGAATTTTAAAATGTCTCAGAAAGATGTGTACGTCGCATTCTTAGTTGAGACGAATATTTTAAACATACCTAAAAATTTGCCGAAACGTTAAAGACTTTATGTTTCTTATAAACCCGGAGTGCTTTTAACGTTTACAATAAACTAAAGTATTATTCATTTAACACGATTAATCAATTTAATAAATATTTATTTAACTTTATTAATGACAATGGAGTAAAATAATAAAATAAATAATAAATACACAAAGTTACCCATTATCTAAATCCTTGTTATGATCCCTAAAAATTTATTCTTTTAAATTAATACCGACCTAAATCACAAATTATAAGACAAACAAAATACGAAAATTACCAAAATCTGATTTGCACACAAAGTCGGAAATGATATTAGCAATCTTAATTATGCATACACCAAATCCAATAAAATATAACTATTAATCAATTTAACATCCATTTTTGGGAAAGGGGAAACTGATGGCATTATTATCTGGCGGATGGTGCCGAAAACTGTAACGGATGGCAATGGCCATATCCCATCGACTCCGGTGAAGACAGAAAAAGGTGACATAATGATAACGCCACTGGTGGCTGGCGATAATTTTTGGGTATTTATCGGTGAGTTTCACCGGTTTTGGGAGGGGGTTTCCGGCGGTTTGGCCAAGTTTTGCGCGATTGCCTGCGATTTTACGACCTAGGATGGAACAGCGGTGCGTGGGGGACGGTATTGGAGGGTTTCCCAACGTGGGGGTGTTTGATCAGCGACGGGAAAAGGGAGAGGGGTGCGACTGGTCGCGATGGTGCCATTGGGGGATCCGCCGGCGGATCTGGTATAGAGGAAGGGGTTTTCCACTAGTGTTGGAGGGAATTTCCGGCGAGGGGTTGGCCGAAAAGGGCCGATGTTGACTATTTATCGGCAGGTTCGTAGAAAAACTGAACTGAGGTTTATGTATATGTTATGTGAGTGGATGTGTGTGCATTATTTTATGTGATAGAAAAATAGAGTGTGTTAGTCACGGGTTTCCTTGAAATTTAGGAACGGATGATGGCCTAAAGTGGTTTTCAGCAAAAATTTTGCCAAAAAAAAACAAACAACTCCAGATTTTTCTCTGTCTTTCTTGTCTCTGATTTTACACCAATTTTTATACTTTCAGTATGTGCAATATGAGAGAATGCTTGTAAAAAAATGTCTACATTTTTTTCATCTACTGCTCTGTTGTTTCTGGGTTTAGAATTGTTATTCATATATATTTTTCTAGCAAAAACCATGAATTATATCATCACGTATATTCCATACACAGAGAACATATTGAATATTTAATTCATATTTTTTCACAATAAAGTTGATAACATAAATAATACATGACTGGGTATGAACCTGTAATGAATCACGCCAAGTAATGAAACAAAAAGACTATCACCGAAAACTTCAACCTCCACTCTTTCTCCTCTTTATCTTCTTCTTTATCTGATATTTTTGCCTGATAGTATTCTCTGAATAGTGTATAGAATCTACCTAGAATAGTCTGAGAAAGTTCTTAAATACAGGAATTTTAGGGGGGAACAGTTACAGACAAATAGGGATTAAATTTTGAATTTATTTTATTTTATATATATATTTTAAAAAAATTACTATTATAGAAAATAAGAAGAAGAAGAAGAATAAATAAATCAAAAATAAATAAATGAATAAAATAATAATAATAATAATAATAATAATAAATATAATAACAACAAATTAATTTTTATATTTAAGAAATACAATAAAAGTTTATAAATAGCTACAAAAAAATATAATTAAGGTAGTACTAAAAATACTAGCTTATTTATTAAAATATAAAAGGAAAATATATTTTCAAATTTCTTGTATTATTTTATTTATTTATATTCTTCTTTAAAAATAGAAATAGAAATAAAAATAAAATACCCCAAAATGTAACTTCATTTAATTATTATTTTTAAATAAAAATTTATTAAAAATGAAATTAAATTTAAAATAATATCGGACAAAAACATAAATATTTATTATCGAAAATAGGTTAAAATTCGAGAAAAATCAAAAATCACGTGTCTACAGACCATATTCATGAAACTGGTGTTGGTTTGCTTTTTCTTTAGATTTTGTTCTTGTTGTCCGTGAGTTTATCTATGTGTTCCCTACGAACCTGACTGGTATGCCTCTGGATTGAGATACTGATTTGGATATTGATGTTGAGCCAGGCACCAAGCCCATTTTTATTTCTCCTTATAGGATGTCCCTAACAGAGTTGAAAGAACTGAAGTATTAGTCGTAGGAGTTATTGGATAAGGGATTTATCTGATCTAGTATATCGCCTTGGGGTGCACCTGTCTTATTTGTGAAGAAGAAGGATGGTTCTATGCATATTTGTATTGATTATCGGCAGTTGAATAAGGTGACAATAAGAATAAGTATCCTGTTCCTTGCATTGATTATTTATTTGATCAGCTTTAGGGTGTCGCGGTATTTTTGAAGATTGATTTGAGGTTCGGCTATCATTAGTTGAGGATTAGAGCTTTGGATGTTCTGAAGATAGCTTTTCAGACTCAATATGGTCATTATGAGTTCTTGGTCATGTCCTTTGGATTGACCAATGTCACTGCCATGTTCATAGAGTTGATGAACCAAGTGTTCGGATTGTATCTCGACTCCTTTGTTATTGTATTTATAGATGATATCTTGGTGTATTCCAAGAGTGAGTTTTAGCATGAGGAGCATTTGCAAATTGTGCTTCAGAGATTGCGGAATAAGAAGTTGTATGCCAAGTTCTCCAAGTGTGAGTTTTGGTTGGAGTCTATTTCTTTCTTGGTTCATGGGGTGACTAAAGAAGGTATCATGATTGATCCAGCCAAGGTTGCAGCAATTCGTGATTGGGTTAAACCTACTTCACCTATCGAGATTCAAAGTATTATTGGCTTGGCAGGTTATTATCGGTGTTTTGTTAAGGGTTTCTTTTTTATTACATCTCCTTTGACTAAGTTGACTCAAAGGAATATTTTCTTTCAGCGGTCTGATGCTTGTGAGCTGAGCTTTCAAAAGCTCAAGGATTTGTTGACTTCAACTCCTAGCTTGACTTTTCCCAGGGAGGGCATGGGTTTTATCGTCTTCTGTGATGCTCAAGATGATGGGTTAGGTGTTGTGTTGATGCAGGAGGGCAATGTGATTGGTTATGCATCTTTTCAGTTGAAGTCTCATGAGAAAAATTATCTTACCCATGACTTGGAGTTGTGCGCAATTATGTTTGCCTTGAAGTTGTGGAGGCACTACTTGTATGGAGTCCATTGTAAGATCTTTTTAGATCATCGTAGCCTTCAGTACTTCTTTACCCAATGAGATATTAATATGAGGGAGCTTCGTTGGCTTGAGTTGCTTAAGAATTATGACTTGACTATTCTCTACCGTTTGGGTGAAGCTAATGTGCTTGCGGATGTCTTGCGCTAGAATTTGACTAGCATGGGTAGATTGGCGCATCTTTTAAACCAGGAGAGGACTTTAGCATTAGAGGTTCAGTCTTTAGCTAGCCAAATGGTTAGGCTTGATATTTCGACACCTGGGCATGTTTTGACATTTGTGGAGGCTAGATCTTCTTTGATGGAGCAGATTCAAGCTCATTAGTTTGATGATATTGGTTTGAGGTTGATTTGAGATAAGGTGTTGAGTGGGGAGGCTAAGCAAGCCTTACTTGATTCAGATGGAGTTTGGTAGATTGGACGCTGAGTTTGTGTTTCGAGAGTGGGTAACTGGTTTAGGTTGATCTTGGAGGAGCCTATTGTTCCAAATATTCTATCCATCCAGGTGTGACTAAGATGTATCATGATTTGAGGCAGCTCTACTAGTGGGGTGATATGAGGCGAGATATAGCAAATGTTATGGCTCGTTGCCTATGTTGTCAGTAGGTGAAGGCCGAGCATATGAGACCTGGAGGATTACTTCAGAGGTTACTCATTCCCGAGTAGAAGTGGGAATAGATCACTGCAGACTTTGTGACTGGTTTACCTCGTACATCTCATGGTTCTGACAATGTTTGGGTCATCTGGATCGATTGACCAAGTCAGCTCTTTTTATTTCGGTTCAGGTCTTATTTAGTGTTGAGAGGTTGGCCCGTATCAACATTCATGAGATTGTGTGTCTTCATGATGTGCCGGTGTTCATTATTTTAGATTAAGGTTTTATGTTCACATCTCACTTTTTGAAGACTTTTCAGGATGAGTTGGTTACTCGAGTTGATTTTATCATGGCGTTTCACCCCAGACTGATGGTTAGTCAGAGCGGACTATTCAGGTTTTGGAGGATATGCTCTGCACTTGTGTGATGGATTTTGGTGGGCAGTGAGAGTAGCTTTTGGATTTAGCTGAGTTTGCATATAATAATAGCTACCATTCCAGTATTGATATGGCTCATTTTAAGGCATTTTATGGTAGGCATTGTCGCTTCCTAGTGGGTTGATTTAATGTTTCAGAGGTGAGATCTCGAGGAACAAACTTGCTTCATGAGTCTTTGGACAGATTTCGGATCATTCACGAAAGACTTAGAACGGCTCAGAGTAGGCAGAAGTGTTATGCTGATCGTAGACTTCGTGCCTTGAGATTTGGTATTGGGTATCGTGTTTTCCTTTGACTTTCACCCATGAAGGGTGTGATGAGGTTTGGGATGAGGGGCAAGATTAGCCCCAGGTATATTGGTCCATTTGAGATTCTTCGGATTGTTGGTGATGTGGCTTATGAGTTGGCTTTCCCCCCCTGATATATCAATTGTTCATTCAGTTTTTCATGTTTTTTTGCTTCGCCATAAAATTTTGGATTAGTCTCATGTTATTCATTGGGGGTCAGTTCAGTTAGATAAGTAGTTGTCCTTTCTTGAAGAGCCGGTCTCCATTTTGTCTAGGGATATTAGGCGGTTTCTCTCTACAATTATCCCTGTGGTTAAGGTTCAGTAGTGACATCAACCTATAAATAAGCCAACTAGAGACGTCAAGTCTGATATGCATAGTTTCTATCCCCAGCTCCTTGTTGATTTAGGTATTTCTTTGTCTTAGTTCGAGAATGAACTAAATTTTTAGCGGTGGATGATGTAACGACCTAAAAATTTGATGAAATATGTGAAATTTATGATTTTATGTGATCTGACCATTTTACCCTTTCTTGTAGTTGTATTATGGTATCTCTGGGGCGTGGAGGTGATTGGCACGATTCCCGATGCATTTTGATTTCATTTATGTGATATTGTGATTTTTTATAGCTTCGAGAACCTTATTTTGAATTAATATAGATATCTTTTGATCCGTGCGATGGATGGTTAATGGACTACACCAGCAACTCTGTAATATCGATTTTAGGTTAGGTAGACCTTTGATTCGGGTCCCGGTGCACCCGAGCTCATTTTGACTTATTGGTTGGAAAATTAGAAATATGGGTATGAGACCCATATTTGATCAAAATGGCCTTGGATGGAAAATTTAACTTTGTCATCAGATCCAGAATATAATTTTTAGGGTGGTAACATATTTGGTCTGATTTTACGGCTTTTAAATCTTATTTTGATCCTCGATTTGAAAAATTATGATTTTGAGTTTCGGGGATCATCTTTGTGAAAACGATATTTTTTTTCAAAAATTGAATATTTCCATTGAGTCTAGAACTTCAAATTTAATATGGTTACATAATTCGTTTGCGTATATCGAACTCCGAACGAATTTTGAGCACACCTCGAAGTCCACTAGGACTTAAGGTAAGAATTATGCAATATATAGCAGATTTTTACTCTCTTTTGGCTCATTTTGTCCGTTCTTTCACTTTGTCTCTTGAGAGTTAAACCCTAAAATAGTGTGAGGGCTTAAAAGTGAAGTTTGTGAGAGCTTGGGAAGCTAGATTAATATCTATTTGCTGATTCTATTACGGATTTAAGGTAAGAATTCACCATTTTCTTAGTAATTTCTTGATTAATTTTTTAAAATTTCAAAAATCTTAGGACTTGATTATAAACCCAAACTTCACTCCTTTTCACTTGAATAATGTTTTTATCTTATAATTACTAGTTTTTCATCAATTTAACCTTCAAAACAACTCTGATTCTTGATTTTAATCCGAATTTCAATGATTTTACTTAGTAAAGCTTAAAAATGATTTTTCTTCGATTTGAACCTCAATTTTTAATCGATTTGACTTGAGTTTTTAGCTAGAGGTTCCTAAAAATATGAAAAATACATTTTTAAATTAATGTTACGATTTTTCCATCTTTTTCAAATTTATTTCGGGGTCCGTTTTGACCTCAAACCAAAAGTAGTCAGTATGGGTGTTATTGGTTTTGTTTTGACGTGTAGATTTCATATTTGATACTTTTAGTGGAGCTCGATATCGTTCGTGAAAAGTAAGGTCATGGGTTCAAAGTGTAGTGGATCGGTTTCAGCTTTTGAGGTAGGTTATGGCTTAACTCTTTCAGACTTAGCTGGATGTGTTGTTTATGTAATGTAATTGTTGAAATTGAGATATTATGTGATACGTACGATCGTGTGGGGTCCTATGTGATGTTGATAGCCGTAAACATATGTGAATAATTGTATTGTGTTGTTGAAATACCTAATATAGTACCATTGGTGTATTGTGCTATATCCATACTTGTTATATGAGACATGTGAAAATTCTTTGATGAAACGAAAATAATGAGTGAATATTGGCTCACGTGGTTGTGAAAATGTATAATTGTAGTTGGTTGTGGAAATATATCATTGTGATTGGTTGTGTAAATATATCATTGTGATTGGTTGTGAAAATACTTATTGTGATTGGTTATGAGCATTACATCTTCATATCATACTTATTCATAAAACATTGGTTCCACTGTGGCAACATCTAAGAAATACTGGCAGCACCTGAAGGAGATATTGTAACACCTTATAAAACCAATTTCTAGGGATGTGTCGAAAAGGAGATATGAGATATGTGGATTGTATATGGGTGATAACGCTCAATCTACAGCTCTCGTGGGAGTGTAAAGCGGTCGATAGCAAATATAGAACCCAACCTGGGTTGGGTGTCGATCCCACAGGGAATAGCTTGGCCAACAAGTAAGTAAAATTAATAGACTTTTGGTGCAAGTCTCGTAAAAAGGGGGGATTGTAATAAGTAACCAAAGTAATGAAATAAAAGCTGAAAATAGCAAAGTAAAAAGAGAAAGATTGTCACGTTGGTTGTAAACAATGAGAATTGAAGCGTTGGGGTTATGTCCACCTTCTGAGGTATACGTCTCTATTGGCTATGAGTGTGTAGAGTCTTGACATGCAATTGCTTATAGAGAATTGTAGTCGATGGTAAATCCAAGCGTCTCTCGACCTGAACAAGGACTATTTCACTTTAACTCTCTCGAGCTTAAAGCGTGTCTAACGGTACGAATTCTCCAAGAGGTTAGTCCAGTTACGGCACTAGCTTTTTAATAGGAAAGGGTGTCCTACTACCTTGACATTATCTCTTTTCCAGACAAATAACCTTTCTCTCGAACAAGTTAAATGTTAGACTGGCGTATTCTTGCGTTTGCAACCGCAAAGAATGTGGATTAAGATGAAGAGCGTAATGATATAAGCAATATACGTGTCTCGAACTCACAAACTCACAGCTATAGATAGTAACTCATTCGGCTTCCATAACCCCAACTAAGAGGTTTAGTTACCCATGAATGCGAAGGATATCACGTTTTGCATGGTGGATGGCGTGAGAAGTAGGTGTTTAGGCGTGTGGTTTTGGTGATTCCCTAGCAAGTAACGATTCTCTTGTTGTGGAATTTAAGAATAGATTAGAAGGGTTTGTGGTGGAAGATGAGAGGGATGGAAGAAAATTAATTGTTGAATTAAGTGAAGAATTGAAGAATTAAGAATTAAGAGAGGAGTTGCCTCCACTAAGGGAGGACTTAATTGTGGAATTAATAAAAATCTCTAGCATGATAGGGTATTTATAATACTCCTATCCTACTCCTGCTAAGCTAATGAAATAAATAACCAAATCCTAATATACTAATAAAATCCTTGACCCAAATGTACTAGGGTAAGGTTACAATATCATAATCCAAATAGATTAGTGAAACACATAACCTAATTGCACTAGGTTAATGTATCTTGGTAAAAATCCAGCTTTGTGTTTGTAAGTCCCCAAAGTCTTCAGAATTGCTGTTTTAGCCCGGGACAGATTTTCCATGCAGCAGATTTGGTCCTTTAGGCGTCCAGCTCCTTTCCACTTCGTTTGTGAGCTTTCTTTTGCGTCAAGTAAGCCATAAAATGCTGTATTTTGCATCATTTATACCTGAAACTTTACTAATCATGTTTGTTAGCTCATTTATAGGAAAAAGGACTAAAAGTGCATGAAATAGATAATCAGTTCTCAAAACTAGGCTAAAATATAGGCAAAATATATTGATATAGGCGCGTAAATTCGCCTATCATCAACACCCCACACTTAGAGCTTTGTTCGTCCTCGAACAACATATCATGTCCTTCTAATCATCGACTTAAGGTTTTTACAGCAGCAACACAAAACATTTATCAAGACAAGCACAACAATTATCAACAAAGAGTAGCTTTTCGATTATAAGTAGAAACAATTTAACCTCAAGCATAGACTCGTGATGGTGATCTCCTCGCATGCAAACGTTAAGGTACATAGAATCATATACAACTATCCAAAACTCATCAACCATGTGTGTCTCACAATATAGTACCCATAATTACTCACAAATATAGCATATTTTTTTAAACATGGGTATCAAAATGTCCTTGCTCTCACTCTCACAAAAAATTCATATGTAGCAACTAATAACCATAGGCTTGCCCTTAATGTAGTACTCCACTAAATGTCGGAATGTTAAGATTAGGATCAAGTAGGTCTTTTGATGGTTGTAATGTAGGCTAAGGGACGGGTAGGACTATTTTGGCCAAGAATAGTGACTAGGTTCCTAAGCGCTTTAATACATCACTTTGTATCATTGACATTTTTTTCTTTCAACCTTTCTTTATTTTATTCTTCCACCCTTGTTCTCATCTTTTGTTTTTCAATTTTAAGCACAACTCACTTTTCAGCTTTCTTTTCCTTTTTCTTTTCACAACATACCTCTTATGATAGCACTTTCTTTTTCATAACACTTTCAAGCACCATTACAATTTAAAGCATCATACTCACCCAATTTCCTCTTATGTAGTCACATGACTTTTTCACTTTAAAGCACTTAGGAATTTGGATCAAATTACGGTCTTGAAAAAAATGGATTAGGCTTACATACAAGGCTGTCAAAGAAATAGACTAAAGGCTCAAAAGGGTTAACTAGGATGATGTACATGGGTAGGTAAAACTGAAGGTAAACATGTATAGGTTGCCAAAGAAATGTCTAAATCATATCCTAAACTTACACTCCTTATTTTCGCTTTGCATACATACCAGGCAAGTTCTAGCATCAGCCACAAACATAGAATATACTATTATCTCACACACACAAGGCACATGGTCGACTTGATTGGAAGTAATATAGACTCTCGACCCAACAAGTGAAGGAATTGAATCACACAATATCACATAATAAGTCACAACTAGAGCCTAAACGTCTCAATAGTCACAATTGTAGCACATACTCTTGTTCTAATCTCATGCTGCCTATCAAAATAATTTCATGCGTAGCTAGAAAAATTTTACTCTAAAAAATTAAAAAAAACGTCAAACGAAAAAAAACAAAAAAATGGACTAAAAAAAAAAAAGTAAAGCAAACATACAAACATAGGTGCAAACAAGGAAGTATAGCATGAACCTGGTTTAGTCGGACTCCTCATCAATGTCGGGGGTCATACCCCCTTCGTCTGAATCATCATAAGAGTCATCGTCAGAGTTCTCCTCATCATCAGAATCAGGCAAGCGTCTATCATCATCAGTTGGCACGTCATCGTCAAGAGGTTCCTCAAAATATACGCCCACTCCACACATCTCCCGGGCATGCCTGTTCATTGGGTAGTCGTGGTCCAGCTGTTGGAGCTCTTCAGCAGTTGGAATACGTCCACCACTCATCATAGTGAATCGTGACATGCCATAGAGATGACGGAAGAAACTCTCGTCACGAGCATGTCTCTCCGCAGTAGTAAGGTTGACTCCATGCGTTGTTTCAGCATCTTTGACCTTTGTGAGGTCAACCTTCTTTGGGTTATGTTGGAGTTTGTGGTCAGTTGGTTCCTCTTCTATATCCTCCTTCCGCAACATTGCTGTCAACAAATTGCCGAATGTGAAATGGGACCTTCGGTGGAGTCTGGCCTTCCTCATGGTAGATCGAATTATTGCCCCAAAGTTGATAGGGACATTCGTCATCAACGCATAAACCAAACACACTATATCTCTCGATATCTTGGTGTATTGTGTCCCAGGAATAAGGCATGAGTTGACAATGCGCATCCAGATTCTTGCTTCCCTATTTAGTGGAGCATAGGGGAAGGTGTTGTGACGGCCTGTTTCCTTATGTCTGCCCCATCTTGCCATTGATCTGCTTCCTCAAAGCGTGTGTCTTATTGCTCTGTAAGGAGGCCTGCTGTACAGCTCTTTGTATGGTGCAGGGTCGACCGAAGGTAGGCCAAGAAAAGAGTTGATCCATTCCGCTGTAAGCTGTAACACTTGGCCCCGAATTTTGACTTCGTTGCCTGTTGTGTTTGGCGACCAGTTGGCATAAAACTCTCTTGTTAAGTCAAGATTACACTCTCCCATGTCGCGGAAGATGAAATCTAGCTTCAAAGCCATTATTGTAGCCAACATTTGCGGCTCCTTCTTTGCTAAGGTCTCCTTGTTGATCAAGTCGACGTGCACATATTTCTTTTCTTTGTTGCTGCTGTACCAAGCTTTGTCTTCTTCCTCAAGAACCCACTTTATTCCGAACATTCTTCGTGGTAGGTGTGCTGAATAGGATTCTCCTTAGTCTTTTCGACTTCTCTTCTTGTCCTTTCGGGACGTGGTAGCCTTCTCCTTGCCTTGCTTTGCTTTAGGTGCCATTGTACCTGAGACTAGAAATAATGTTAGTTGCAGCACAATCTCGCTTTATACAATCTATATGCAAGCACTAGGGGTATCACCCCACACTTAATCTTGTTAGCACAAATCAGTGAAGTGAAAGTGGTCGAGTACTCAGATTTCGTCGACATACGTTTTAGGATTGTATTCCGACAAGAAAATCAGCATTACATCACTTATTTGCAGCCATTGGTCGACTTTCATGGTGGATATAGCAACACTACAACCTAGGGATTACCACATGGAATTATTATTCTTACAACAAGCACAACCTCCTAAGTCGATAGGCACTATAACCTTATCCCGATGGCCGGGATAGTCTATCATGTAATCATCCAACCAACAATCTTAAGCAATATTTATATCCATATCAATTCAGCAATTATCATAACAATGCTATCGAAACAAAATTCAAGTCGGAAACAAGTCAAGAATTCCCTACGTATATATTCAATCACACGATCTCGTAACAATTATCCAAACACATGAACATCACCACCAATCTCACATGATTTAGCAAAATATAATAAGAATATCAACGTAGTACTTACGATAAATAGATGAAGAATAAGAGAGTACTTACTTGCTTGAAGATTGTGGAGAAGTTGTTGTGAATTGGAAGAACAAAGGAAGAAAATTTTGAGAGGATTTGGAGTGTTATGCGGCGCCTTTAGGGTTGTTTCTAATGTGGTTATGTTATAAAACCAAGTCCCCTTTATATAGGAAGAGTATGGGTCGGGTTATGACCCATTTACAATCGTATTTGGGGACAAAATCACCATATATGCGGCGCATATCTCTCGGCATATCAATGACATATGCGGCGCATTGTCCATGGCATAATGGGACATATGCGCCGCATAGTCTATGGCATTTCTAGACATATGTGCCGCATAGTCTATGGCATTTGGTCTCAGTATCTCAAATGCCATAGCATAGGCGGCGCATAGTCAAAAGCATACCTAGGAATAGGCGGCGCATAATGTATAGCACACTAGATTCCGAGTCCTTAGGCTATAGAATAGGTTGTGCATCGTTCGTGGCCTATTTTACCAAGGCCTAGCCTTCCTCGAAGCCTATTATGACGTGAGAAAGGCTCAATTCATAGCCTTATGCATCACCATTCCTAACTTACCGACTTTACCATACCATGCGTCCAAATCGTCAATTGAAATCAATCACCTCGTTGCATACTTCTTGCACCTAATTTGCTCAAAACAAAATGAAAACGATTAGTACGATGGGTTGCCTCCCACCAAGCACCTTAGTTTTGGTCGTGGCACGACTCTTATTTTTGGATTTTCATTTATCAAAAAGAAATAAAAAAATACTAAAACGACGAAATGATAAAACGATAAAACGACAAAACAATAAAATGATGGGTTGCCTCCCATCTAGCGCTGTATTTATTGTCGTGGCTCGACGTAGTAAACTCGAGTACTTAGACTTCGTTGATATAAGTGATGGCCATGTCATTCATCGAGTCAAGAGGACCGATATATGGCTTGATACGTTGGCCATTCACTTTGAAGATAACACCCTCATTGTTTTCCAATTCGACTACTCCAGACGAGTAGACTTGGATGACTTTAAATGGACCAGACCACTTTGATTTTAACTTACCTGGGAAGAGCTTGAGTCTGGAGTTAAAGAGCAGTACCATGTCACCTTTTTGGAAGTTTCGTCGAACAATCCGCTGATCATGATACTTCGTCATCCGCTCCTTGTATAAATCTGATCTTTCATATGCATGGAGACGAAATTCATCTAGTTCGTTCAGCTGCTCCAACCTCAGGTTCTTCACATCATTCCAATTCAGATTCAAGTGCTTTAATGCCCACAATGCCTTGTATTCAAGCTCGATGGGTAGATGACAAGCCTTCCCATAGACTATCTGATAAGGTGACATGCCAATGGGTGTCTTGAATGCAGTCCTATACGCCCATAGTGCATCATCTAGCTTTCGAGACCAGTCCTTCCTATTCGCATTAACCGTCTTGGCAAGGATTTGCTTGATCTCGCGGTTGGAAACCTCAACTTGTCCACTGGTTTGGGGATGATAAGGCGTAGCTACCTTGTGTTGCTTGACTCCATACTTGGCCAATACGGATTTGAATAGCTTGTTGCAAAAGTGAGATCCTCCATCACTTATGATAGTACGAGGTACTCCAAAGCGAGAGAAGATATTCTTCTTTAAAAACGCTACCACACGCTTTCCTTCGTTGTCGGCCAATGCTACAGCTTCAACCCATTTTGACACATAATCCACAGCAACCAAGATGTACTTCATTCCAAACGAATTCACGAATGGTCCCATGAAATCAATACCCCACACATCAAAGAGTTCTACCTCCAGAATTTTGGACATGGGCATTTCATGGTGTTTTGAAATAGCACCTTGACGTTGGCATTGGTCACACCTTCGCACATAGTCATATGCATCTCTGAATATTATAGGCCAATAATAACCACTTTGCAAGACTTTCCTTGCCGTTCGATTCCCTGCATGATGTCCTCCAACTTGCGAAGTGTGGCATGCTTCCAATGTAGTAGGCACTTCTTCATGGGATATACATCGTCGAATGATACTATCCGCGCATCTTTGAAACAGATAAGGCTCATCCCAATAGTAGTGCTGAACGTCATGCATAAACTTCCTCCTCTGGTGGTAAGATAAATTGGAAGGTAACATATTACTCACCACGAAATTTGCAAAGTCGGCATACCATGGTAATTTCTCCATTGTTGTTGCTAGTATCTCCTCGTCAGGGAATGCATCATCAATCTAATTTTCTGGTTGCGCCACATACTCATTCTCAAGTCTGGATAGGTGATCAGCCACTTGGTTCTCGCAACCTCTTCTATCTTTGACTTTGAAATCAAACTCTTGCAGCAGCAATACCCATCGAATCAGCCTTGGTTTTGCATCCTTCTTTGTCATTAGATACCTAAGAGCTGCATGGTCTGTATGAACGATCACCTTAATACCTAATAGATAGGCACGGAACTTCTCAAACGCATACACAACCGCTAAGAGCTCTTGTTCAGTAACAGTGTAGTTCCTTTGGGCTTCATTGAGGACCTTACTCGCATAGTAGATAGGATGAAATAATTTCTCCTTTCTCTGTCCAAGAACAGCACCAACGGCTACACCACTAGCATCACACATGATTTCGAACGGGAGCGTCCAATCTGGTGCTACCATGATAGGGGCTTCAATAAGTTTTTCTTTAAGGCATTCGAATGCCTTTAAGCAATCATCATTAAAGTCAAACTTCGTATCATTCTCCAATAGTTTGCACAATGGACTAGAAATTATGGAGAAGTCTTTGATGAATCTACGATAAAACCCAGCATGGCCAAGAAAACTACGAACTCCCTTCACCGAAATTGGAGGTGGTAGCTTCTCAATTACCTCAATTTTGGCGCGATCAACCTCTATTCCTCTTTCGGAAATCTTGTGCCCAAGAACGATTCCTTCTTTTACCATGAAATGGCACTTCTCCCAATTCAGCACAAGGTTGAACTCTACACATCTTTGCAATGCCATGCTCAAGTTTGCCAAACATGCTTCAAAAGACTCACCAACAACTGAAAAGTCGTCCATAAATACCTCCAAAGTGTCTTTTACCATATCAGAGAAAATAGACATCATACAACGTTGAAAGGTGGCTGGTGCGTTACACAACCCGAATGGCATGCGTTTGAAGGCAAAAGTACCATATGGGCATGTAAACGTTGTCTTCTCTTGGTCTTCGGGGGCAATACAAATCTGATTGTAACCTGAATAACCATCCAAGAAGCAAAACCATCCTTTCCCCGCTAATCAATCTAGCATTTGGTCCATAAATGGCATGGGGAAGTGATCCTTGAGCGTCCAAGAATTCAGCTTGCGGTAGTCCATGCATACTCTCCATCCAGTAACGGGCCTGAGTGGAATAAGCTCATTCTTTGCATTCGCAACCACCGTCATACCTCCTTTCTTGGGAACACATTGTACTGGGCTTACCCATGTACTATCAGAAATAGGATACACGACTCCTGCGTCTAACCACTTGATAATCTCCTTCTTCACCACTTCTTGCATTGGTGGGTTTAGACGTCTTTGATGTTCAATGGTGGGTGTGCACTTTTCTTGAAGTTGAATTTTATGAGTGCAGATCCCAGGTGGAATACCAATGATATCCGCAATGGTCCATCCAATAGCTCTAATATACTTTCGTAAGATTGCAATGAGAGCTGCAACTTGCTGCTCACCCAAATCGGCTGCTACAATGACTGGAAGAGTGTTTCCGCTTCCTAAGAATGCGTACTTCAAATGGCTTGGCAGCTCCTTCAATTCTAACGTGGGTGGTTCTTCAATAGATGGCTTAGCTGGTGGTGTGGGTCGATTCTTGAGATCAAGATCCAGCTTTTTGGGGGTATAGTGATATGTCCCTAATCCCGATAGAGCACAAATATCTTCATCAGAAATTTCAGCATCATCATTCTCTCCTTTCATGAGCGAAACCTCCAAAGGATCATCAAGAATTTGCTCTTCAGCAAGTAACTCGTTCTCATCATCAAATACAACATCAGCCATAGAAAAATACACTCAGATCTTTGGGTTGCTTCATTGATTTGCAAACATCAAAGCGAACTACTTCGTCATTTATTCGGAATGAAAGCTCATTAGCTCTCAAATCTATGAGCACACTTCCCGTAGCAAGGAAAGGGCGTCCCAAGATTATGGGAACCTCTGAATCTGCTTCACAATCCAAGATGACAAAGTCTGCTGGAAAGATAAATGAAGAAACCTTTACCAAGACATCGCATAGAATCCCAACCGGTCGTTTTACCGACCTATCCGCCATAACAAGCCTCATATTAGTTGGTGTAGGATCTCCTAACCCCAACTTCTTGTAGATTGATAATGGCATCAAGTTGATGCTGGCTACTAAGTCACACAATGCTTTAGCAAAGTCCAAAGATCCGATGGTGCAAGGAATCGTGAAAGCTCCGGGGTCGGCCTTCTTCTGAACTATCGATCGGGTAGCAATTGCACTACAATGATGCACATCATCTTTCAGCTCATAACTTGCTGCCCTCTTCTTAGTCAAAATATCTTTCATAAACTTCGCATACCCAGGCATTTGTTCAAGTGCCTCTACCAATGGGACATTAATGGTCAGCTGCTTGAGCATCGTCATGAATTTGCTGAACTTAGTGTCATCGGCCGCCTTCTTCAATCTTTGTGGAAAAGGTGGTGGTGGGTATGGAAGTGTTCTCTCCATAGCTTTCTTCTCCTCTTGCTTCCGTTTATCATTTTTTTCAGGCTGCACTTCACTAGGTAAAACATCCTTGACGTTTGACGTAGTTGTTGCGGCTTCTTCCCTTGTAGCGTCACTAGGTGTGGCGTCAATGTATGCTGCTACGTCAACCACTTGCTTGCCTTTTGCTGAAGTTTCCAGCACCTTACCACTCCTGGTAGTGATGGCCATGCATGACCCATCATTCCTTGGGTTTTGCACAGTATCGCTTGGTAAGGTGCCAGCCTTTCTTTGATTGAATGCTGCTGAAAGTTGGCTTAATTGCTACTCTATTTGCTTGATAGAAGTGGAATGAGAATCAACTAATTGCTTCATGGAGGCCAAATCGTCAATTACCTCCTTAACTCCCGCGCTCGTTGCTTCCACTCCTTTCAATAACTTAGCCATCATGTCTTCCATAGAGTTAGATGTGGTGGTATCACGTTTACCAGGGGGAACGTACAAACCACTCTTTTCATTATTTTTCTTCCAACTACCTTGGTCTTTACCTCCAGATTTATCATAATAGTTCCGACCTTGGTTTCCTTGGGCATTCCCTCGGAAACCCCCCTGATTGTTCAAGTAGTTGTCCTCCTCTTCCGAATCAGATTCGTCTCTTCCTTTCTGCGCCACAGCTTTCACTTTTTCGGTCTTCCCTGATAATAAGTGCTTTGTCAGAAGATCCAATTGTGTTTTCATGTGCGCCATGTCTTGCTCACGTTCTCCTTCTCTTCTTCTTTGGTCTGCAGACATGCCAATAGATAAAGTGGGGCTTGCTACCTCAGAATCCCTGGTATGCCAAGCTTTACTTTGCTTTGTCATTCGATCTAGCATATTGCTTGCTTGACCAAAGGTAAGGTCCATGAAAGAACCTCCAGCTGCGTTGTCCACCACTGGTTTAGTTACTGAATTCAAGGCTCTATACAAGATCTCCATGAGGTGAACATTAGTCATGTGATGGTTTGGGCATCTCGTTAGCTTTGTTTTGAACCTCTCCCATGTTTCGTGAAGAGCTTCAGAGGGAAGCTGACGAAAGTTGCTGATTTTATCTCTCAATTGAGCCCTCTTGGATGGCGGAAAGAATCTTTCTAGGAAAGCGTCTCTCAATTGCCTCCAATTTGTAATTGAATCAGGAGTCAGTCCATTCAACCATAATGTTGCCTCCCCAGACAGAGACAATGGAAATAGACGTAATCGAATAGCATTCTGACCAACACCAGGATTGTCAAAAGACTTGCATGTAGAAATAAAGTTGATGATATGCATATTCGGATCATCGCCTGCTAGTCCACCAAATAATCCCTTGAGTTGCAATAACTGAATCATGGTGCTTGTGATGTTGAACTTGGCTCCGGGCGCTAATGGTGGTGGAATTATAGCTCCAGTGGCTCCGGCACCATCAAGATCATCATCATCATCGTCGAAAGCTGGTTGCAAAGGTTGGCGATCATACCTATACCTAGCTTGTCGACCTCTTCGATTGGCAGGTGTTATAATTTCAGCATCACGCCTAGGGTTTAGTAACTCGTCATCACCTAAATCTTCATCGTCAGGATTTGTTGCTCGTCCAGGATTATCAATGTTTTGTTGTTGGACTTGAGCAGCGGCAAGAGCAGCTAATCTTGCTTGCTCGTGTTGAGCAGCCATCCTGTCGATTTCAGCTTGTGCTTCCATTCTTCTAATTCGTTGTGGTTCAGGATTGATTGGTAATAATGGTTGACCAGAACTTCTAGTATGGGGCATGCACTAAAAGAAAAACCTGCAATAAACAAAAACAAAAACTAAAAGTAAAAGTACGAGAATCTTTGACCAAAGGGTCTAGTAATTATCACGAACTTGATTGACACTCGTATTCCCCAGCAACGGCGCCAATTTTTGATAACGCTCAATCTACAACTCTCGTGGGAGTGTAAAGCGGTCGATAGCAAATATAGAACCCAACCTGGGTTGGGTGTCGATCCCACAGGGAATAGCTTGGCCAACAAGTAAGTAAAATTAATAGACTTTTGGTGCAAGTCTCGTAAAAAGGGGGGATTGTAATAAGTAACCAAAGTAATGAAATAAAAGCTGAAAATAGCAAAGTAAAAAGAGAAAGATTGTCACGTTGGTTGTAAACAATGAGAATTGAAGCGTTGGGGTTATGTCCACCTTCTGAGGTATACGTCTCTATTGGCTATGAGTGTGTAGAGTCTTGACATGCAATTGCTTATAGAGAATTGTAGTCGATGGTAAATCCAAGCGTCTCTTGACCTGAACAAGGACTATTTCACTTTAACTCTCTCGAGCTTAAAGCGTGTCTAACGGTATGAATTCTCCAAGAGGTTAGTCCAGTTACGGCACTAGCTTTTTAATAGGAAAGGGTGTCCTACTACCTTGACATTATCTCTTTTCCAGACAAATAACCTTTCTCTCGAACAAGTTAAATGTTAGACTGGCGTATTCTTGCGTTTGCAACCGCAAAGAATGTGGATTAAGATGAAGAGCGTAATGATATAAGCAATATACGTGTCTCGAACTCACAAACTCACAGCTATAGATAGTAACTCATTCGGCTTCCATAACCCCAACTAAGAGGTTTAGTTACCCATGAATGCGAAGGATATCACGTTTTGCATGGTGGATGGCGTGAGAAGTAGGTGTTTAGGCGTGTGGTTTTGGTGATTCCCTAGCAAGTAACGATTCTCTTGTTGTGGAATTTAAGAATAGATTAGAAGGGTTTGTGGTGGAAGATGAGAGGGATGGAAGAAAATTAATTGTTGAATTAAGTGAAGAATTGAAGAATTAAGAATTAAGAGAGGAGTTGCCTCCACTAAGGGAGGACTTAATTGTGGAATTAATAAAAATCTCTAGCATGATAGGGTATTTATAATACTCCTATCCTACTCCTACTAAGCTAATGAAATAAATAACCAAATCCTAATATACTAATAAAATCCTTGACCCAAATGTACTAGGGTAAGGTTACAAAATCATAATCCAAATAGATTAGTGAAACACATAACCTAATTGCACTAGGTTAATGTATCTTGGTAAAAATCCAGCTTTGTGTCTGTAAGTCCCCAAAGTCTTCAGAATTGCTGTTTTAGCCCGGGACAGATTTTCCATGCAGCAGATTTGGTCCTTTAGGCGTCCAGCTCCTTTCCACTTCGTTTGTGAGCTTTCTTTTGCGTCAAGTAAGCCATAAAATGCTGTATTTTGCATCATTTATACCTGAAACTTTACTAATCATGTTTGATAGCTCATTTATAGGAAAAGGGACTAAAAGTGCATGAAATAGATAATCAGTTCTCAAAACTAGGCTAAAATATGGGCAAAATATATTGATATAGGCGCGTAAATTCGCCTATCATCAATGGGTTGACGAACCCTCCATGATTCCTACGATAGAAAGTTTAGCTCTATAGGTGTATACGAGGATTGTGAGATGATTCCGGAGTTTGTGCGAAGACCTCGTGCATCATGGTCATCATCATCATATACATTGCACTTACTTTATTGTGTTACGTTGTGTTGTATTGCCATATTGACTTATCATTTATGTATTTGTTATATCTTCTTTGACTTGTATTTAATGATCTTGTATATACATGTTCTCCCTTGTTCTACTTATATGTGATATAATACGTACGTGTGTCTTATCTTGGTGTGATGTTGCAATATATGTGATGTTGCTCGGTCGGCCTATAATACCTATTGTATACAAGTGGACTGTACTCACTCTTACTTCACCCTTTCGGCGCAGCTTCAGGTTCGGATATGCCTTGGACTAGTTGATTTCAGGAGCCTTCAGATTACTCAAGGTAGCGGTTGGACATTCATACGTCCGAAATTCACCTCGATCTATATGTATTAGTTTTGTCTTTATTAATATTCGGAGACAGATATTATTTCTTTGTGGTTACTTTTCTGATGTATTTGACTCCTGGATAATATTAGTAGTTCTTACACCTTTGACACCAGGTTTTGAGAGTTATGGTTGCATGTGTTTATTTTATTCTTTCCGCTTTTATAATATAAATGTGGTTCAGCTTCGTTCTAGAAGCCTTACCTTGAGGGTTTTTATGTCTTTTTTCCGTGTGTATCGGTTTGGGTGAGAGAATTACTTATCAAGGTTCGCCACGATAAGTGTCATCATGATACTTCTTTTGGGCTTGTGACATAAAAAATTTTATGTTGCAGCTATTTTGGCCCTGTGTTCCTCACTATTATGTAAAACATTGTGCCCCAAATTTTGAATTTGTACCAATAAATATAGAAATTTCAAATTTACTTCCTTGTAGATGTCAACCTATTAGGCAATTTTCACAAACCTCTTGAGCTGCTTTTGGTGGGAACAAGTCACGGCTGAACAACTTTTATTAAATTTATAAAGTTGATGAAGGAACAAGAGAAGAAAGATAGTAACAAAGAGGGGAGAGAAGATGAAAATGAAAATGAAAGCGAGAGAGAAAGAAATGGCTAGAAATAAAAAGTAATTTTTTAGTTCTATAGGCATTGGTCTCTTTTGATATTATAACATCCTCAAAATTAGCTATATCTATTGATATAAGTTTGTTGTGTTTATTTTTACGTAATTTTCTAATAAAAATAAGCAACTCCGAAGTAGCAACAGACACAAATAAAATATTTCCAAAATAATAAACAAATACAAATTAAGCTCATAATATCCCATTAAAGTATGGGCTTTATTTAACTTGAGTCGTTTGATATTCTCCTTGGTAGTTCATGTAATATGATATTACTATTTATGTTTATTTTATTTTGTCCATGTTTACTTGACGGTATTCTTAAAAAAAAAATTATTAAAAATGTATTTTACAAAACTAACCTTATTATGTTACGGTAAGTTTAATATGTGCATAAAACTTATTAGCATGAGTTCTCCTTGAGAAGATGGAGATACCTCGTTCTAGTGAATGGGACTGAAGCGAGAGATTTGTGGGGTCCCTTCCCATATCCTCCATGATTTTTAAAAAGATATTTTCTTTCTTTTGGCTAACAAATTCAAAGTTGGCAAAGTGTGGAAAAATGTCAAGGATTCCATAGTTGGTAAAAATTAGCTATTAAATGTGTTCATGATGAACACTTTGAAATGTTGTCCTTCATTGATGTCATTAATGACACCAACATGGATATTTTTTTCTATATATAGGGTGCAGTAATTCATTTGTTAGACACATCAGCATTGAGTGAAAAATAATATAGAGAACAATGAGTATTTCATGGACCGTCGAAAAAAAAATCAGGAAAAATTAGAGTGAGTAATATTTTAGTAAGGTGGGAAGGTAAAATAGTGCTATTTCTTTTGAGTGTATAGTGATCATTTTGAGTATTGTACTCGTGTCTACACATTATAAAAATTTTTACTATAATAATATTAGTTGCTCCTCTGTTCATGGGTTTTTCTTTATTTAGAAGAATTTTTACGTAAAATTTTGGTGTCATTATTTTTCTATTTTATTTCAATTATTCTGCTGCAAATACTTTTATTGTTATTTTGTATTTACCTAATAGTTCATGCATTCAATTCAAACCTAAGCAAAAGATGTACATTTTTCTATTTTCCTTATTTTTCGTTCAAATCAACCAAATAAAGAAAATACTCTTGTTTTGCTATCCCCAAAAATCAAAAGCAAAAAAGGTGCTTTCCCCTCAATCCCCTCTCCTCTTCCCTTCCTTTTACTTTTCTTAGTTTCCAAACAAACGATTTGGTTTACAATAAATCAGAAAATATTGATGACGTTAACTTGATATATGTTTTGTCCGACGATATTCAAAACTAAATAATTAACAAAATGACTAAGTTTCAACAATAGTCTTTTTTTATCATGTAAACATATTATCATTCATAAATATAAATCTGGCTCATACTAGGAGTATAGCAAAAGATAAAAAACCTACAAAAGTAAATGATTCTCTACGAACCCACACGATCTTCTACACAATTGGAAGATCTATAGGTGCACCAAAAGAAAATAAGAGGTCTTAAGTTACTCCTCAATTAAGAAAAGGTTGACATTAATCCTCAAAAGCTTTCATATTTGTCTTTCCACATTAACACAAGTACACCCACATTTTATGCCTTATGTCTTCTCCTCCTTTTCATGCTCTTTCAACTGAACATCAACTCTTTCATGATTCTTGACATAGCCATGAAGTATCAAACCACCTAAATATTTTATTTTATCAGGTAAAAGATTTTATTAATAATAAAAAAATCAACTTAACGGTACACAAATGGTATACCAAACAAGAAGAAACCTACGAATACGATTCTCCAAAAGACGTCTAATCCTCTGGACAAACAGAGAATTACATGAGTGCACCAAAAGAAAATAAGGGATCGACGACCACCTCAAATGAGCAAAGCTCATCCCTACCCCTTCAAAAGTTCTCATATTTTTCTTTTTTCAAATGACCCACATCAAACCAAGAGAAATAACATTTCAAGCCTTGTGTCTTCTTCTCCTCAAACCACCTAAATCATAAGCTCATAGTAAAACTATAATGAAGAAGAAGATGATCCACTTCTTCACCCACCTCCTTACACATAAGTCATAAAATACCAACTGATGTAGATAGCTTCCCAATTTTTAAGATTTTTTGTGATCACCACTCTAGTAGCTGACCACGTAAAAAACCACACCTTCCCCAACACCTTTGGTATCTAAACTGTGTTACAAGAAAATGCATGCTCTTCCCTCACAAGAAGTTTCTCATAAAAAAACTTACTATAGAACACAATATTATTTCCCATACCCTACCATAAAGAATCAAGATTAACTATCTATGTGACTTGCTTATGGAGTAAAGTCAGCACTCTTTGAAACTCAGTTACCTTCAAATCATGGAAATTCCTCCTAAATTTAAAGTCCCAGAATGTCTGTACCCTTGTTTCCAACGAATTTGTTATGTGGTTAAGTCTCTTCAGCTTGCCTCCAGAGTCTTGTGCAATAAGAATGTACCACCAAAACTTAAAGACAAGTTTTATAGAATGATGGTTAAGGTAACTACATTGTATAGATAGAGTATTGACCGGTTAAGAACAATCACGTTCAAAAGATCGAGAGTTGTGGATATGAGTTATACAGTTTTGATACACAATTTATACTATAATTGTACATTTTTTTGACATGTTTTATACAACAATTATATAATTTTCATACACTTTCTATATTTTTTTTATATATTTTTTACATATACATATTTTATAGAACTATACAATTTCTATATATATATATATATATCTTATCTAGATACATATTCTATTTAACAATTATATCATTTTTATATAATTTAATTATTATTTCGAAACAATAAAAGAAAGCAGAATATTTGATCAGTTAAAAAATTTATAGCAAAGAAAAAATTGAAAAAGTTTTAAAAGGGCCTAATTGCCCAAATTGAATATACTGTATCAGTATTATATATAGACTGTATCAGTATTGTATATGGACTGTATATGTACTACGTAGGCCAAAATGATCCAAATTGGGAAAGAACAAAAAATGACCATAAAGTGGCATATTTTTACCCGACTGGACATTATATGTTCATATGCCCAAACTTGGGTTATTCTTTTTTTAAAAGGCTACACAAAGTCTTTTTTCCTTTTTTTTTTAACTGGCTCTGACCGAATCCAGTCCAGTCCTACCTCTTACTGGGCTAGTCCGTGCCGGGATCAACGATAAATATCTCTCTCACGGCCCAGCACTGGCCCACTTAGCATAGATGGCCAATCTTAATGGGTTGATTCGGGTCAACCCGACCTGGGTATGCTTAATGGGCTGATTTACTGGGCCTAGATGTAAAACCAAATAATATTTTATTTGTATTTTGATGAATTTTCTTAATGTACATTAAATATATACTAATTAAAATACTACTATAAGAAATATATACACATATATACATTCAATATATACTACTTTAAAGAATATACATTCATTCATTCATACATACATACATACATACATACATACATATATACATTCAATATATACTACTTCACAAAATACACATTTAATATTATTCAAAAGAATATACAAAGAAAATATACATACATATATACATTCAATATACTACTAATGAAAATAATATACATATCATAAATTAACAACATATAATACTTAAAAGAATATAAATACAATATATTTTTGAATGTTTTTTTAAATTAAAATATTTGGAATTAAATTTTTTTAAAAAGAATATATTATAATTTTGAACTTAGAATTTTGAAATGTGAAATTTGAAATTTTGAATTTAATTTGAAAGTTCAATTTTAAAAATTCAACTTCAATCTCATATCTCAATGTTCAATTATTCAAGTGGACCATTAAATGATTAAATATTTATCTTTAGCTTGGGCCAGTTCAAGTTTGAAATTTGAAATTCAAATTTCAAGATCTTCATCTTTCCCAAAACCTAACATTCTAAATTAAATATCCACACTTATCAATATATAAACAACACTAGTATATTCCTCTAAATTTTCATAAAATCCTCATTCTTTCTCTTTCTATTTTTTATCCATATTAATTTGAATTTGAAATTGATAGTGTAGTGTTAACAACTTAAAATTTGAATTTGCATAATTAACATATACTACTTTAAAGAATATATACATTCATATATTTATTCAATATGTACTACTTCAAATAATATACATACATGTATACGTTCAATATGTATTACTTAAAATAATACTTTAAAGAATATACATACAATATATATACATTACATATTATACTACTTTAGAAAATATATATATATATACACACACACACACATTCAGTATATACTACTTCAAATAATATACAAAAATATTCATATATGTATACGTTCAAAATATACTACTTTAAAGAATATATATATATGCAAAATGTATGTATACGTTCAATGTATACTACTTAAAATTCTACTTTAAAGAATATACATACAACATATATATATTCAATAAATACTATTTCAAATAATATACAAGAATATGCATACATGTATACGTTCAATATATACTATTTAATATACTACTTTAAAAAATATACATGCAACATATATACATTACATATATTACTTTAAAAAATATACAACATATATACATTACATATACTACTTTAAAAAAGATATACATGCATGTATACGTTCAACGTATACTACTTAAAATTCTACTTTAAAGAATATACATACAAAATATATACATTCAATAAATATTATTTCAAATAGTATACACAAATATGCATACATGTGTACGTTCAATATATACTATTTAATATACTACTTTAAAAAATATACATGCAACATATATACATTACATATACTACTTTAAAAAATATACATACATCTATACGTTCAATATGTACTACTTAAAAATAGAGATAATACATCGAAACACCCCTAAACTTGTAGCCAAAACTTACTTTAGACCCTAAACTAATTGGGTAATTATTTACCCCCCTTAACAACTTTCAAGTGAATTTTTTTCCACCCTAATTGTTGACGTGGCAATTTTTTAAAAAATCAGCGCATAATTTGCTTAAAAAACATGAAAAATGGTAGGTCCCACCTTTTAATTTTACAAGTTTTCTTTATATATATATATATATATATATATATATATATATATATATATATATATATATATATATATATATATATATATATATATATATATATTAGATTAAAAAAAATCAAAAACTCACTTCCATCATCATCTTCTTCATAACCACCCCCACACCCGCCCCCCACTCCCGCCCCCGCCCCCAACGCCCCCATATCTTCATCTTTTTCGTACCCCCTACCCCATTTCTTCATCTTCTTCATATCCTCCACCCCCACCCCACCTTGTTTCTTCATCTTTTTCATTTAGGCAAAAAAAAAAATTCAAGAACACCATTACTAAGCTCCATTAGTCCCTCCCTTCATTAATTTTTTTTTTACTTTTATTTAATTTTTTCAGATGACTACATCTAATTTTTTATGACAAATAACTTATGAAAATTTATCACTTTCTCGTTGTGTGCTTATTGGAGCATTTGAGAAGGTTTGAAATAATGGTGTTAATGGTGGAAAAAAATTAAAGCAGAAAGCATTTTCATGGCAAATCGGAGCAAAGGAACGAATATTAGTATTATTGCTGCTAAATCATTTGGTAGATCTGGAATTATTGTGGATGGGTTTAGGTTTTGTTCTACTTGCAATTGTTGATTTCTAAATGTTGATAGAGGAGCCATGGCTTAATCTACATGAACAATTTATTTATCAATTTCTTGTTAAATTCGAATCAAGTTATTGGTGTTAATGGTGAAAAATAAAGAAGGAGGAGAAAAGAGGGCCGTTAAAGAATTGGAGGAGAAACGGGCCGAGGGGGGGCTGGAGAAGAAGAAGAATATATAAAATAATTATATATATATATATATATTAAAAATAATATATAAATAATATATATATTTTATATACATATAATATAAAGTACAAATATATTTTTTGCTTTTTTAAAAAAAATATATACAAATAATATGTTTATTGGATTATTTTTTAAAAAAAATTATAATTTCTTATGTGGCAATGACATGGCACTGATGTGGCACTGATTTGGCAATTACGTGGGGCGCGTGCACTTCACTCTTCGTATTGAGAGTGGTATAATTTTTTTAGGGTGGAAAAAAATTCACTTGAAAGTTGTTAAGGGGGGTAAATAATTGTCCGATTAGTTTAGGGTCTAAAGTAAGTTTTGGCTACAAGTTTAGGAGTGTTTCAATGTATTATCCCTTAAAAATACTACTTTAAAGATTATAAATACAACATATATACATTACATATTATACTACTAACAGCTTTATAAGATATACATACATATATACATTGATTCAGTATATACTACTTAAAATAATATATAAAAAATATACATATATATATATGAGTTCAATATATACTATTAAAATACTACTTTAAAAGATATAAATGCAACATACATACATTACATATTATACTACTTTAAATAATATACATACATATATACATTTAATATATACCACTTAAAACACTACTTAAAAGAATATAAATACAACATATATACATTCAATATTATACTACTTTAAAATTTATACACACATAGATATATTCAATATATACTACTTAAAATAATATAAATATATATATTCAACTACATATATTACTACTAAATAAAATCTATGTAGAATATATTCAACAACATAAACTACTACTTAAAAGAATATACATACAATATTCAACATCATATACAACAACAACAATATACCCAATATATTCCCATATAGTGGAGTCTGGATTTAACAACATATACTTTTTAAAAAAAATAATATTTAAATATATTCAAGTATTAACATATACTACTTAAAAGTTAAACTTATATAGAATTAATACCAGTTTAAGTAATATTTGCTAATATTACTTTTCAATATATCATATATGTTTGTTATGTTTATATAAAATTTGATAATAATATATTAAAAGTATTTAATTCATATAAGATATTCAACTTAAATGAAAAAAAATATGTAAAGAGTAATTGAACCTTGTAGTTGATTAATTAAAATGATTCAAAACTTTATAAGTTACAAGATTGCAATTACATCTCACTAATTTCATAAAGTTAAATATTTAAATCGATATATGAAAAAAATTAATAAATTAAATGATTAATTGACAATTTTAAAAATTTTGCATTTTTTTTTTCAATTCACTCATGTTAATATTAACGAAAATGGGCTGGAGATTGTCAAAATCAATGGGACCAAAGTCATGCATTGGACTTGATTGTGTTAAATTCTCCCTTGAAGTTATTATTTTTTCAAGATCTTGTTCGTCTGTCGGCTCCACGAACATTTTTTGATTTCTTCATTTCGTTCTAATCCAGTCTTTAAGACAAGCTAGAACATTCATGGCATTGTCTCTCAATGAATGTCGTTTTCTCCAAGTTACTGTTGTTCTTGACTAAAAGTGTTCTTTGATGCAACGGTTGACATTGGAACATCCAATATATCTCTAGTTAATCTTGAAAGCACAAGATGTTATTTTTCATTGTTCTTTCACCATTCGAGTGCGTTGATCATTCCTCTACAATTCTCTGTAGGTTGTCTACGATAATACCTAAGCTCTTCCCAACTAACTATTCTTTGTATTGAAGGTGATACACTATTTCAAACTGGTAAATCAAAAACACAATGAGCAGGAATACTATGTGTCTGTCTTTTAGGAGATGATGGCTCCTCTAAAGGATTGGGAGCGGAAGTCAGAGTAATATGTGACAATAAAGTATTGTCAAGTAAAGCAGAATAATGATTATATAATGTGTCGATGTAATTATTCGCATCAGACATAGTAGTAAACAAAAAAAGTTCTTCTTTAGGTTGTACTTCTAAAGCAGAATAATTAAGAGAAGCAAATCGAACATAATATTATATTTCATACATGAATTTATTATAGCACCAATCAAGTAAATAAGGGAAAGCAAATAAAAATATTTTTAAAATTTATCAATCATTGAGCAATAGTATCTGCATAATCTAATTTAGACTTATATTCGTTAAGCAATAAAGAAATGTCGACTAAATAAGCTAAAATATTATCAACAATAGGATAATAAACAGCAAAAAACTCAACCGTAGCTTGATAATCAGAATCATGTAACATACGCTCAAGAAAAGCACCAGCTTGGTTAAAAGTCATAGGAATAGAAATTTATAAATATTGCAAGTATTTAAAAAATCATAAGTAGAATTTCATTTTATATCTACTTCTTCCGGCATTAATCTCGATCTAAGTCCTATTTGTTGACATTTTATTTTAAATTCTGTAAGTCTAATTTTTCTATTATTTTCTTGAATAAAGTTAACTGCAAGCCTAACTTTTTCAATAGCAAGCTCAAAAAAGGAAAGACCATCTTTTACAATTTAATTATATATATGACAAGCACACTTAACATGAAATATTTTGAAAAATGATGGAGAAAGTTTAATTTTTAACAGTTCAATAACAGTCTTGTTGTTAGATGCACTATCAAAAGATATACATAAAATTTTATTTTTAATACCATAATATCATGTAACTTTCATAATAGATCTAGAAATAAATTTAGCAATGTGTCTACAATCTTCATCATACAAAAATACTAAAATACTTTTTTGTATAACAAAATTACCATCTACCCAATGACAAGTAATTGTTAAATAATCATTTTTATTACCAACATGACCAAGATCAGAAGTTAGAAAAACTCTACATGAAGGATTTTTCAATAATACAGATAAATAATAAGCATATTGTGCATGAAGTTTAAAATATTGGACCGACAAGTACTTCTAGGTAGAGGTGTACATAGGTCGGGTTGGTTTGGTTTTCTATTGAAAAAAAAATTAATTATGTCGGTTTATTAAAACTATAAACTAAATCAAACCAACATAAAATCGATTTTTTCAATTTAGATTTTAGTCAGTTTTTTCGATTTATCTCGAGATTTTTTTATAGTTATATTGTGATTGAAGTTTAGATCAAGTATATTTTCACTCATGTGCTAATGAAAAACCACAATTATGAAAAATTGAGGAGCGAAAAACTCTCTTGAAACTAAAAAAAATAAGATGAAAAGTGAAAATTTTAGGTTTTAAGTTTATATTGGATTTTGGTCATTTTATTAGCAATTAATGGATAAATATTAGGGAAAAATTCAGAAATAGCATACTTATCCCGTTAATTATGAGTTTCATAGCAACAGTTTCATAATTACATAATATAACAAGTTGTATTTTTCCAAACTGTTGCTACAAAAATATAAATACATATGATTTTTACTGCCCTTATGATCGATATGTATGTTGTATTTTTGCAAACTGTTGCTACAAAAATACAAATACATATGCTACAAAATGTAAATTTGATAAAAGTGTTGTTATTTTTTGTAATTTAATACTTAAGTATGCTACTTTATGTATTTTTTCCTAAATATTACAACTTAAAGGTCCAAATATGATAAATATATATATATATATATATATACTTTCTAAATATTAAAAATTAATAAAGCTAATTTAAAAAGTATTTAAAAAGTAGATTATAATTAATATTTTATGTATAAAAAGTTAAATTATATACATGCATATATATATATATATATATATATATATATATATATATATATATATATATATATATATATATATATATATTATGTCGGTTTGATTTGGGTTCGGTTTGACTTTGTTTTTGTTAACAACAAACCAAACCAAGAATGATTAGTTTTTTTTCAAATGCCAAACCAACCAAACCAAATCACAAGTCGATTTTTTTTTTCGGTTTGGTTTGGTTCTTCGGTTTGGTTTGACATGAAGGTTTGGTCTGTACACCCTACTAGGAATATCTTCAAACATAGACTTATAAGTTGTCTAAATATAATGAGTTAAAGCTTCAGAAGAAGCAAAAGAGAAGGAGAAACAACCCACAACTATCATTTTTGCTAATTCTTCACGATCCTTCAATATTATAATTTTAAACTAATTTCTCTTTTTTGGGTCTAATCTAATTTGAGTTGGTCCCCTGTCATGACCCAAAAACTAAGGGTCATGATGGCACTTGTCGCATCAAGCCTTGACAAGTAAACTTATCCCACAAACTGATACAAAAAGGAAAAAATAATAACAATAATCCAAAGTAAGACTTCTAGAACGAAGTCGAACCACACAATATAACAAAAGCGGAAAAATATAACCTAAGATATCATATCATAATTCCAAAACCTGGTGTCACAGTGTAAGAACTAATTAGTACAACTCGAGATCATAATACATAAAGTATCCAAAACAGGACACCTCTGTTTTTACATGCAAAATAAAGACATGGTCTAAATAAAGAAAGGTAGTAGTCAACTAAGGAAGCAAGAATCCGACCGCTACCTCGAATAGCTCCAAATGTCCCCCAGATCAACCACCATGAAGTGTACTCGAACCTAGATGTACACCAAAAAGGCGTAGTAGGAGTGAGTACGGTTCACTTGTACTCAATAGGTATCATAGGACAATTGAGCAAAGAAGAAAATAAAGCATACAAAATACCCACTAAGAGAACGTCACCTGCAAGCAGAAAATATCCCACAATGGTGCCCACATTGTCTCCACTAACAGTTCTAGAATATTCATATACACCATAACAACACAAAAGAGAAAGGCAAGTAGACAGGTATCATACATATGAAGATGAAGGAAGAAATACAAGTAGGAAGGTATCACATCAAGAAAAATTAACACATTACAGAAATGTACAAACTAAATACAAATGCAATGGAGATGATGATGATAATGATAATGAGAATGATAATGATAATGATAATAATGTCCGAGGTTATTGCATAACCTATGTATATACCTACGAAGCTATAGCATCCCGCGGTAGGACCCATGGGGGCTTCGTCAATCCGTATACAATCAATATTCAATACCAATATTCATAACTCCTCTCCGGCACATCTTTTGATAGAGGATTTTAAAGATGTCACATTTCTGTCAGAAAAAGCTAATATTTTTAGTATTTTTAATATTTTCGTGGTGGTACCAAAGTTTCATGAATGTGTATGATATGAGGATATAATGCTCACAACCAACCAGCATGAGTATTTCCATATCCAACCAATATACCAATCAATAAGTCAATAATCCACTCAACATTTTAAACTATTCATGAAATGCCAACGTAAACCACATGACAAGAGAGTAGAGTACAACTAAATATACCATTGATATTACATTAGACCTTTTTAATAAACAATACATAATTAATTTCATATATACACAATCAGCATTATCATATAGGACCCTGCACAGTTACACATAGCAAATAATACTCCAAAACCACCAAATACAACAACATATAGGCCCCTACATGGGCTCAACACAATAATTATAGTCATTTCCATAATTAGTTTTCACACCCTTAACATGATTTTGTATCAACAATAACTACCCAACTCAGTATGAAAAAAGTTAAGTCATAACCTACATCAAATGTCGAAAATCGATTCGAAAGCCTAAAATATGAAGTCTTACTCCTCACGAATGGACTCGAAATCAACGAAATCATACAAATATAGAATATATGCATCAAAAAAAAAGTCAACGGTACCCTTATTACCTATTTTTAAGTCAGAGTCAAAATGAACCTTCAAAACGGGTTTTTGAAAAAGAAGGGCAAAATTACAATTTGATTTCAAAAATATGTTTTTCATATTTTAAAGAGTCTAAAGCTAAAAATCCAAGAGAAAACGAGTTAAAAACAAAGTCCAAATCGAAGAAAAAAATATTTTCAAGCTTTACCGATAAATATCTTCGAAATCCATTTTAAAATAGAGAATTAAAGTTGTTTTGAAGATGAAATCGAAGGAAAAGTGATAATTATAAGATTAGAAACTCATCCAATTGAAAACGGGTTGAAATCGAGTTTAAATCGGAGAATTACAATTTTTAGGCCTTACGGGCCAACATACCCAATTTCTACCTTTTAATCCCCGTTTAAAATAAGAATTAAAGGATGAAATTGAAGAAAAGTAGTTGAAACAGGTGTTATGGAGCTTATCCAAGCTTAGAAATGAAAGAAATTGCTCAAAATCACGAAACCTAAGCTCTAAGTCTCAAAAAATGATTAAAAAAAAGACAGAATAGTATATATATAATATACAGGCATCGTATACGCGACCAGGTGTTCCGTACGAGGTACTTGGCCTAATGGCGGGTGTCGCTATCACGACCTGGTCCTCGCATATGCGGGACTCACGATCGAAATATCACATACGCGACAGCCGCGCCTAATCTACTAAGTTGTATTTGCGACTTCTGGTTTACGAAAGCGAGTGCACCAACTGAGTGGTGCACCAGCTGAGATTTGAAAAATTCTAAGTCTCCACGGACTCGTTGGGATTGATATGAAATTTTGTGAACGCAAACGAACTATGCTATCCTATCAAATTCGATGCTCCGGACTCAGCGACGATACCACATTTTCAAAAAATATTGTTTTCACAAAGTTGACCCCCAAAATTCAATTTCAAAACTTTTCAAATGGAGGGACGCAATAAAATTTAAAAGTCATAAAATTGTACCAACCATGTTAACAATCTAAAATTGATGTTACGGATCTGCTGGCGCAGTCCGTTTTGCCATCCGACACACAGATCAATAACTCTTGACCAAAGTCAACTATAACACTTTTCAACCCACTAAAAATTACAAATTCGCACAAAACACATCGAGATGCATTAAAAATCGTGTCAAGCATCGTCACATTGTAGAAGTACCACAAAACAACCACGGGGAGGAGTAAATGGTCAAATTACATAAAAATAAATATTTCACAAAATCACCAAAAATCATGTCGTTACATCCCCAACAGTCCCACCATCTTTTGCCTCATCTACCTCTTTTTTGTAATTATCTTGCAAATGTCTCATCAACTGATCTGTACCCCTCTTTATTACCCTCGATCATATGCACATATAATTCCTAACAGATATTGCATTGGACCTTAATAGCTCCTTCTACACGAGTAATTTTTTTTTTACAAAATACTAGTTTTTTTACAAGATCTTATAGGAGGTCGAGGAGGAAGATTACCCGATTAAAATTGAAGATTAATATTACCGACTTCGGGTGTAACATCAGCATCATCATCATTTTCATCTACATGAACTGGGTTTACTTCATTCTCTTCTTCTATGCCTTAATTTTCTTAAGCTTCTAAAAGATTTATATCATGAGCACCTACACCTATATCATTCTCGAAGGGTTTACTAATTGACACCGTAGGCAGATGAGGATATTGAGTATATGAACTACCTCAACCGAAACTGAAACCAATTTATTTTTTACTACCTCTACCACTTTTGAGGCACAAATATCTAACATTTTTATCGTATTTCTTAATTTGTCCATATTATAAATTAAACTAACAAATATTCAAAAAATATAAAAATAATACAAATAATATTCAACAAACAATACAATAATGAAAAATAAAAAGCAAGAGATGGAACGACAAATCCAATTTTTTGAATTATCCAAAGGTTGATCAATTGAAGACTTTTGAAAACTTTTACTTGATATTTATAATTGTAAAATAATTAATAAATTGAGTACTTTATGAGATAATTAGAATAATTGCGAGAGATTGAGTGAATAAGATTGTAAGTTGTGGAAAAAAGTGTTTGAAATGGCATGTATTTATAGGGGAAAAAATTTGAGTTAATTTTTTTAAAAGAGTTTCAGCCAAAAAAAGGTTGTTTTGGCCGTTTGGCCAACGATTATATAATTGTTAAGTCCCCAACGGTCCAAAACAATTTTTCCTTGTTGGGCCCAGGCCTGGCAGGCTAATTTTTTAAAAAAATCGTTATTAAGTCGGTCTGATGCATTGATGGGCCTAGTTTGGTCTCACAATTGGGCCGATCTACTGAGCTCCATCGATTAGACAACTTAGCCCCCTAATCGACCCACAAACTCGGCATCCTTAACGATTTCGGGTCATATTCGATCTAGGCGGCTTGTGGGCTGATCTTAATAGCCAAAACTGAGCCGACCCAGCCCACATGACAGATTTAGACTAAAGGGTATTTAGTATGCAACCTTACATTTTCTGTAAGGTGTTTCCACTACGTAACCGTCTAGTACATGATAGCACTCTATTGTTAATATAATCAAATATTGAGAGAGCATAAACAAATAAATCAACAACGGAAAAGGGTCAAGAATACCCCTGAACTATTTGAAATGGATCAAAAATACCTTTCATTTATTTTTTGGCTCAAAAATACCCTTCTGTTTTTTGGCTAAAAAATACCCTCCATTACGTTTTAGGCCCAAAAATACCCTTCTCTCTAACGAAATGCTACCAAATACGCTACGTGAATTAATAAACTCACTTAATCAGTCCACGTCAACATAAATAAATAAAAAATCACTCAATTTAATCTATCTAACCATCAATTAATTTTTTTATTTAAAGACCCAACCCCACTCATATTGAAAAAAAAATGCGGCCCAAGAGGAAAAATATTTAAGAATTTGATTGCTTATTTTTCATGTGATGGGTTCAAATATTTTGGATGTATCAAGGCGAAAGATGAGGAAACAATTAGGTCCTTAAATTGTTTATCCGAAAGAATCGGATTTTAATAGGGTCGACCCTAAACAATTGAATCCTCAAATAGTTGATCCGATTTTCAAGAGCTCAGATTGCTACTAGATAGCCTATCTAAATTTGTCTAATGAGGAACCTGATTGTAGTGAGAGGAATGGTAATTCAGAGACGAAATTGAAATTTGAAGAGTGAAAGTTTAGTGGCAATGTAGGACAACCACAAGTTGATGAGGTCATGAATTTCTCAAGCGAGTCTCGTAACTTTGAAAATGTAAAATAATAAAATATAAGGCGGTGAAAGGGATGATATGAGGAAAAAAATTAAAGAATTGAATTTTGCCTTTTGGTTTGGGTTTTTTGAATATGGATCGGATTGAATTTTTAAATAGAATAAAACTGTTGATTTTTAGGTGGATTAAATGGAGTGATTTTTCACATGTATGCTGACGAGGATTGATTAAGTGATATTTATTTTCTCTACGTGGTGTGTTTGGAGGCATTCCGTTAGAGAGAAGGATATTTTTGAGCCAAAAAATTAATGGAGGGGTATTTTTGAGTCAAAAATTAACAGAGGGGTATTTTTGAGTCCAAAAAATAAACAGAAGGGTATTTTTGAGCCAAAAAATAAATAAAGGGTGTTTTTGATCCATTTTAAATAGTTCAGGAGTATGTTTGACCCTTTTTCGAATCAACAATTGTTAAGAAGTAACACGAGCATGAAGAGATACTAACCAAACCATAAGATATCAAGGAATTGAGGAAGGACCGCTTTAAATTCTTATTTTATTATTTACATTCCATATAGCATAGTGGATAGAACTTTTTGTTCTCAAGTTTAATACTAATAGCATCATACTTATGTTCTTTATTATCAAGCGTAGTACTAATATGTTTTTCATATACTTATTGTTATACCCCATTTTAACACGAGGTCAAAATAGTGTACAACATATTGAAAACTTCTAACTAAAATAAAGGAAGTTGTCACCTAATTAATTATACGGTGAATTAGGACACCTATTATAAGCTAAGCGATTAAAAGAAGATAAGAACCTCATTTTAGGTCTATTTAACTTAACGATTCTAGATACGGGTTTCAATTATCCTAAAGGGAAGGAATTAGACATCCTATAGAATCCGCTAACTACGATTAACCGCCAAACTTAGGTTATTTATTAAAGTTAATAATAAATGCCAACAAATTTTAAATGGTCAAGAAATTAAGTGAGAAAAGCATTTTTTTACATTAACATTAATGGGTAAACTTGAACTTGAAAACCTCTTTCAAATCTGCCAAAGAAGGAAAAATCATAAAAAGTCCATTTGATTGAAACAAAATTACTGGTCCAAAATACAAGGCAAATAAAATGAAACAAATCTAATTTTGCCCATGGATTAGCAAATGCTTCTTTTTTGAAAATATTTCGAGAATAGTTTTAAAAATAATGACTGAATTTATTTTGAAAAAAAATCTTTTATAAGCCAAAATCTACCAATAAATATGTCAAGAATTTATTTCTAACTAGTAGGGGTACCCAAGCCCGATTTGGTAGTTAGAAAGTGGTATCAGAGAGTTGGTTGTTATTGATTGTTGATTTAAATGATGGAGGCAAATATGAGTAAGATGGTCTGTTTGAATGGTAGTAACTATCATACTTGAAAAGGCAAGATGAAAGATCTTCTATTTGTCAAGAAAATGCATCTACCTGTGTTTGCATCTACTAAACCTCAATCCATGATAGGTGAGGATTGGGAATTTGAGCACTTACAGGTTTGTGGTTATATCAGACAATGGATTAAAGATAATGTTAGAAATCATATTATGAATGAGCCACATGCCAGAAGTTTGTGGGACAGGCTCGAGACACTTTATGCTTCAAAGACTGGCAATAATAAATTGTTCCTGCTTAAGCAATTGATGAATATCAGGTATAAAGAGGGCAGTCTTATTTCTGATCATATAAATGATTTTCAGGGTATCCTTGTCCAGCTGTCCGAAATGGGTGTAAAGTTCGATGAGGAAATTCAGGGACTTTAGCTTCTTAATACTCTGCCAGACTCTTGGGAGACTCTTCGAGTTTCTTTGACTAATTCTGCTCCCAGTGGTATTATAACTATAGAATATATTAAGAGTGGTGTCTTGAATAAAGAAATGAGAAGAAGATCTCAGGCCTCATCTTCTTTATTTTCACACTCTAATATTTTGGTTACTAAAGAGAAGGGGAGAAATAAGTCCAGAGGTCTAAATGATAGAGATAAAACTAGAAGCAAGTCGAGGTCCAAATTGAAGAATGTTACATATGACTATTGCAACAAAAAAAGGCATATCATGAAATATTGTTACAAGCATAAGAGAGATATAAGACGGCAAAAAAACGGAGGCGATAATGAAAATCGTGTTACAGTTGTTGCTAATGATGATCTTCTTGTTGCTTGTGGTGGGAATGCCATCAATCTTGTTCGTGATGAGTCTATCTGGTTTGTGGATTCTGGTGCTACTTCTCATGTTACGCCAAAAAAAGAATTATTTTCTTCTTATACTCCGGGTAATTTTGGAATGTTGAAAATGGGCAATAATGATGAAGTTAAAGTACTTGGCATTGGCACTGTTTGTTTGGAAAGTAACAATGATTCTAAACTAGTTCTCAATAATGTCAAGCATGCTCCAAATGTTCTCTTGAGTTTGATTTCTGTAGGGAACCTTGATGATGAGGGTTATGTTAACTCCCTTGGTGCTGGCCAGCGGAGGCTTACTAGAGGTTTGATGATTATGGCTCGAGGTGACAAGTTGTCTAAATTATACGTATTTCAGGGCTCTACTTCTAGAGGCTTGATAAACTTAGTAGAGAATGATACTTCATCAGAGTTGTGGCATAGAAGGTTGAGTCATATGAGTGAGAAGGGAATTGATAGTTTGACTAAGAAAAATTTATTTTCTGGAGTGAAACAAGAAAAGTTAAAGAAGTGTGTACATTGCTTAGCCAGTAAACAGAAAAGAGTTTATTTTTAGAGTCATCCACCTTCAAGAAAGCTTGATTTACTGGAGGTGGTGTATTCTGATTTGTGTGGTCCTTTTAAAGTAAGGTCTCATTGTGGTGCACTTTACTTTGTGACTTTTATTGATGATTATTCTCGCAAACTCTGGGTATTTTCTTTCAAGTCCAAGGATCAAGTACTTGATATATTCAAAGATTTTCAGGCCTTGGTTGAGAGACAGATAGGGAAGCAATTAAAATGCATCCATTCAGATAACAGTGGTGAGTATATTGGTCTTTTTGATAGATATAGCAGAGAGTAGGGTATTCAGTATCAGAAAATTCCTCCAAAAACTCCTCAGTTAAATGGTTTAGTAAAGAGGATGAACAGAACTCTAGTTGAGAGGGTTATATGTAAGCTTTCAGATACTGAGCTGCCAGATTTCTTTTGGGTAGAAGCACTTAATACTGCTTCTTATGTTATCAATTTATCTCCTACTGTTGCTTTGTATGGTGATGTCCCTGACAGAGTTTAGTCTGGTAAGAATGTTTCTTATGATCATCTTAGAGTCTTTAGGTGTAAAGCTTTTGTGCATGTTCCTAAGGATGAAAGGTCAAAGTTGGATGTTAAAACTAGGCAGCGTATCTTCATTGGTTTTGGTTAAGATGAATTTGGCTATCGTTTCTATGATTCAGTTGAGAAGAAACTTGTTAGAAGCCGTGATGTTGTGTTCTTTGAAGACCAAATAATTGAAGATTTTGACAAAGCTGAGAAGGTTGATTCTCAGAGTAGTAAGAGTCCAGTTGATGTTGATCCAGTTTCTTTGACTACTACTCCCAAAGAAAATCTTCATGATGATGAAAATCAAGTTGATAATGAAGATGATGATCATGTTCAGAATGACTAGCATGATTTTATTGATGTTGTAGTACAAGTTGATATGGTTGATCAGCAACCAGTTGTTAATGTTCCAGAGAGTTCTCTCAGATGATCTACTAGAGAAAGAATACCTTCATCTCGTTATTCTCCCAATGAGTATGTACTCTTGATTGACGGGGGAGAACCTGAGAGTCTTGATGAGGCCATGGAAAGTGAAGAAAAAGAAAAGTGTTTTGATGCTATGGAAGATGAAATTAAATCCTTGCATGATAATCATACCTTTGATTTGGTTAAGTTGCCTAAAGACAGAAAAGCTTTAAAAAATAGGTGGGTTTTTTGGGTGAAGCATGACGATGGCAACCCAGTTCCACGGTACAAGGCTAGATTGGTTGTGAAGGCATTTAACCAAAAAAGGGGAGTTGATTTTGATGAGATATTTTCTCCAGTTGTGAAGATGTCATCCATTCTTGTGGTTCTAGGCTTAGCTGCATGTCTAGATTTAGAGGTTGAGCAAATGGATATTAAAACTGCTTTTCTCCATGGTGACTTAGATGAAGAAATTTATATGGAGCAACCCAAAGGTTTTGAAGTCTGGGGAAAAGAGAATTATGTTTGCAAATTGAAAAAGAGCTTGTATGGTTTGAAACAGTCTCCTACGCAGTGGTACAGGAAGTTTGGTTCCTTTATAAGCCAGCAGGGCTTCAAGAAGACTACTTCAGACCATTGCGTTTTTGTGCAAAAATTCTCTGATGGTGACTTTATTATTGTGTTGCTTTATGTTGATGACATATTTGTTGTTGGTCATAATGCTTACAGGATTCAAAAGTTGAAGCAAGAGTTGAGTAAGTCTTTTTCTATGAAAGACTTAGGACCAGTAAAGCAGATTCTTGGCATGTAGATTGTCTTTGACAGAAAGGCCAAGAAGTTGTGGTTATCACAAGAGAAGTACATTCATAAAGTACTTTGAAGGTTTAACATGGACAAGGCTAAAGTTGTCAGTACACCTTTAGCTATGTACTTCAAGTTGAGCACGAAGCAGTGTCCTTCCAGTGATAATAAGAAGGAAGATATGAAGAAAGTTTCTTATGCTTCAGTTGTTGGTAGTTTTATGTATGTAATGGTTTACAAAAAACCGGATATTACTCATGTTGTTGGTGTTGTTAGTCGTTTTCTTTCTAATCCGAGAAGAGAACATTAGAATGTTGTGAAGTAGATTATGAGGTATCTTTGTGGCACTTCTAGTTTGAGTTTGTGTTTTGGTACAGGGAAGCTTATTCTTTGTGGTTATACTAATTCAGATATGGCTGGTGATGTTGGTAATCGCAAGTCTACTTCAGGGTATTTGGTTACTTTTGTAGGGGGAGCTGTGTCTTGGCAATCTAGGATGTAAAAATGTATTGCTCTATCTACTACAGAAGCTGAGCTTATTGCTGTCGTTGAAGCTTGTAAAGAATTGCTTTGGATGAAGAGATTCTTGGGGGAACTTAGTTGTTCTCAAGAGAGGTATGTACTTCATTGCGATAGTCAAAGTGCCATACATCTTGGCAAGAATTCTACATTTCATGGTCGGTCTAAACACATTGATGTGAGATACCATTGGATTCGGGATGTGTTGAATTCTAAGTTTCTTGAACTTGAGAAGATTCATACGGATGATAATGGTTCCGACATGATGACTAAAGCTTTTCCAAGAGGAAAGTTTGAAGATTGTTGCATGATCGCCGGGATGGCGGTCTCCTCCACATAGTTGGGAGGGGGAGAATTATTGGATTATTGGGTCTTTTTCCCTTCTTATGTGGATAAATGAAGCCCAATTTGGACCAACCTACTTTTGCCCATAGGACCATTACTATGGGGCAAATATATTGATCTTTTAGGTCTTTCTCACCATCACAAAAGAGAGTTTTCAGCAGCCAAAGAGAGAAAAATAGTGCAGATTTTCGCACCCTAAATTTCAGCCACATTGACAATTTCAAATTGCGATTTCCGCTTCGTTTCTTGTCTGATTGAGATGATTTTTTGATAGCTTATTTTTATCATCTCAATCTTTGATTAAGAATATATGGAGGTGGATTTGGTGGCCTGTAGCTCCTGTTCTTCATTCCGGAACAGTAGCTGCATTTTTTGTCCTTTCACTCCTTTATTTCTCTAGTGTTTGGTGCTGTGATTTATGTATTGTTTCTTCTTGTTTGGTACTTGTATTGTGGACATTTTGGAGAATAATATTGTAACTATTTGGTGATTATAGTGAAGGTTTGGTCCCGTGGTTTTTTACTCTTCACACCAAAGGGTTTTCCACGTAAATTTGGTGTCTTGTGTGATTGCCTTTATTCTTGCCCTATCGTATTTGTGTAGTAATTCTTTTGCTGTTATATTAATTTATTTTGCTCGGTTTTCTTGTCTCCTCTTAGTTCAAATTGAAAGAAAATTTTAGACTTGGGTATTCTTCCGCTGCTACCCTGTCGGGCTCTTTCATAGTGCTCCTGTCTTTCTCAACAAGAACAACATAAGGCCCTATTATCATTTCAATTCATGTATACAAGGATAATATTTTATATTTTAAAATCAAAGTAAAGGGGGTGACACGAACCTTTTATGGTGTAGTGAACTAAGGCTTATTGGTCACAAATCTAGGCTTGAACTCCAGTAACGAACAGCTAAAAAATAAATGGTCAAACGCAGGAATCTCTGACAAAAATGAAACGATTATGCGAAAAACAAATATTTTAAGAAACTATTTGTAGTTATATAGTGTAGGACCGCCAAAAAACTTACCCCCAAGGCTGAATATAAGACTGGTATTTATTGGAAGAAAATAGTGCTTTGTTGGGTGGAAATGTGAAGTCTTTTGACTAAAAAAATGGCCATTTGAATTTGAACGTTGGGAACCTTTACATTAGATGACAACTGATGCAGGGAGGGAGCAGAAAATTAAGTCAAGAATGGCAATAAATAAAGCAAAAATCCAAAAGAGAATGGATGGGTATCCTCCAAAATGGTGTATCTCAAAAATTGGTCAGTATTTCATGATTTCGTAGTGATTTGGTGGAAAATCTCTCAAAATAGCTATACAAACTTGTGATTTTGCGGTAGAGGTCGAATCTTTTCCTCCAAAATGAAGATGAGGCCAAAACTTTTGCTCTGCTATTACAGAGAGCAAAAGGGACGTACTCTTTTGATTGAGAAGATGGATTTAGGAGTGCATTGGGTAAACATGAATTTGGGCTGAGAATTATTTGATTTTTGTGGGCTGCTTAGATGTGGCAATGGACTTTTGGATAAATTCAAAGCCCTTTTCATTTTCGTTCTTTTAATCATTTTGGGCTTCTAACTTAATATAAAGGACATTCCTAATAAAATATAGGGAAAAGGACACTCTATAACACTTTTTAAATCAAATAACCCAAGTTTGATATCTTTCCAAAAAGTGGTCAGTCGGATATACTATTTCCACTTTATAGTCATTTTCTAATTTGGGTTATTTTGGTCAACGTAGTTCAGATACAGTCCATATACAATACTGATATAGTTTTCAATTTGGGTCATTCAGCCCTTTTAAAAATATTTCAATTTTTTTTTTGCTATAAATTTTTTAACTGAAAAAATATTCTACTTAGTTTTATTGTTTAAAAATAATGATTAAATATAATTATATAAAAACGATATAATTGTTAAATAGAATATGTATCTTTATAAATGTATCTATATAAGATATATGTTTAGAAATTGTATAGTTCTATCAAATATGTATATGTATAAAATATATATAAAAAATATATAGAAAGTGTATAAGAATTATATAACTGTTGCATATATGTGTAAAAAAAATACAATTATTGCATAAATTGTGTATCAAAACTGTATAATTTTCGTATCGAATATTTATATGTATAAGATATGTATAGAAACTATATAGAAGTTGTGTAGAAACGGTATAGAACAAGCCAGTAAATTGAAATGGCTAGAAAGTGGAATTTAAGTTCCATGGTCATTTTCGTGGAAATAGTTTAATTTGAAGTGTCGTTTCTCTCCTTTCTCCTCAAATATATTCAAATTAAAAAATATATTTGATATTGGAATATAATTATTATAATTAAATAAATTGTATGATAAAAGTCAAAATTACACGATGGCATTTATAAAGTATAAGCAGAAGAAAATATTCATTTGATTCGATATAAATAAATGCAACACTATATTTAATTTCTCGTGAAAGTTTAAAGGGAACACAATGCTAATTCAAAGTATGTTAATACAACAACAACAACAAACCCAGTGTATTCCCACAAAGTGGGGTCTGGGGAGGGTAAGATATACGCAGTCCATACCACTACCTCCGGAGAAGTAGAAAGGTTGTTTCCGATAGACCCCCGGCTCAAGATTAGGAATAATAATCAAATCCGTAATAAAGAATGAAATAAGATGACATGACATAAATACGACACCCACAAGGAATAATACACAAAAACTAGTAAACAAGTTTGTAATAAAGCATGAAACAAGGTGGCATAACAAGAAAAATACACCCACCAAGTAAACCCCTACCCTAACGACCCAAACTGGCACTAGCCTTCTATCCTAATTCGCGTCTTTTAGATCTTCCTATCTAGGGTCATGTCGTCAGTAAGCTGTAATAGCTCCATATCCTGCCTAATCACCTCTCTCCAGTATTTCTTCGGCCTACCTCTACCCCACCTAAAACCATCTAAAGCTATCCTCTCACAGCTACGAACCGGGGCATCCGTGCCCCTCCTTATCACATGTCCAGACCATCTCAATCAGACTTCCCGCATCTTGTCCTCCACTAAAGCCACTCCAACCTTCTCCCGAATAGACTCATTCCGAACTCTATCACCCCTAGTAAGCCCACACATCCAACGCAACATCCGCATTTTCGCCACCTTTAATTTTTGAATGTGGGATTTCTGGACTGCCCAACACTCCACTCCATACAACATGGACGGACGCACTGCCACCCTGTAGAATTTACCTTTAAGCTTTAGCGGCACCTTCTTATTACACAACACCCCCGAGACGAGCTTCCACTTCATCCATCCCACCCCAATACGGTAGGAGATGTCCTCATCACTCTCACCATTCCCCTGAATCATGAACCCGAGATACTTGAAACTATCCCTCTTACACACCACCTGGGAGTCCGACCTTACTACCACCTCGTTCTCCTACGTCAAGTCATTAAACTTGCATTCCAAATATTCTGTCTTGCTCCTACTCAACCTGAGCCCTTTAGACTCAAGGGTCTGTCTCCACACCTCTAATTTATCATTCACCCCTCCCCCCTCCCCGTGTCTCATCAATCAAAACTACATCATCTATGAAAACCATACACCAAGGCACAACCCCCTCCCCCCTCCCGTGTCTCATCAATCAAAACTACATCATCTGTAAAAATTATACACCAAGGCTTGAATACGCCGCATCAACACATCCATCACCAAAGCAAACAAAAATGGGCTAAGAGTAGATCCCTGATGCAACCCTGTCAAGATAGGGAAATGCACTGAATCTCCTTCCGCCATCCTCAGCTGGGTCTTAAATCTATCATACATGTCCTTGATTGCTTTGGTATACACCATGAGGTCCCTGCTCACCTCCAAGCATCTAAAAAAAAACCTCCCTAGGGACTTTATCGTATTCCTTCTCCAAGTCGATAAACATTATGTGCAGATCCTTCTTCCTTTCCCTATATTGTTCCACCAGTCTCCGCACCAGGTGAATAGCCCCTGTCATCAAGCGCCCGAGCATAAATCCAAACTGGTTCTCTGAAATAGACACTATCCTCCTTAACCTCAACTCGACCAGTCTCTCCCAAATATTCATAGTGTGACTCAATAACTTAATACCCTTGTAGTTATTGCAACTCTGGATGTCACCCTTGTTCTTATAAAGAGGGATCATAGTACTCCATCTTTAAGCCTCGGGCATTTTCGCCACCTTGAAAATGCCATTAAACAATTCAGTCAACCACCTTAGACTATCCTCTCCAAAAAACTTCCAAAAATCCATAGGAATTTCATCAGGCCCCGTCACCCTACCCCTTCATATCCTGCGAACAACCTCTTTGACCTCCCCTATCTTAAAATATCTACAATAACTAAAATCAGGACACTCTTATGAGTGCTCCAGCTCCCCTAACTCAATAAATCTATCCCCTTCATCATTCAAGAGACTATGAAAATCCAACTGCCATCTTTTCTTAATGTGACCGTCCTTCACCAACACTCTACCATCCTCCCCCTTAATGCATTTCACCTGGTCGATGTCATGACCCTTCCTCTCCCTAGCCTTAATAAGCCTAAACAACCTTTTTTCTCCTTGTTTCTCCTCTAACCCCGCATACAAGCTCTCAAACATTGTCGTCTTATCAGTCGTAACTGCTAACTTAGCCTCCTTTCTAGCTAACTTGTACTCCTCCCTATTTACCCCTTTCTCTTCTTCATTCTTACTCTCAACCAACTTAGCATACGCCCCTTTCTTAGTCTCTACTTTCTTCTTAACTACCTCATTCCACCACCAATCCCCCCAACAATGACCTGCCCAGCCCCTGGAAACACCCAACACCTCCCTAGCAGTCTTCTTGATGCACCTAGTCACCTTATCCCACATACCATACACAACCCCTACACTCCCACACCTCCATTCCCATCACCTTATCCCCTATCTCCCACATATTCACCGGCGTCTAGCCGCCCCACTTAATTGTAGGTCAACCCTCCTTTACCTCTTCTCTTCTTATCCTTCTTCATACCCAAGTCCATCACCAAGAGCCTATGTTGGGTCAAAAGATTCTCACTCGGAATAATAATAATAATAATTATAATAATAATAATAATAATAATTCTGATGATTTTTAATTTGAAATATAAACGGTGGCAAGACTGGTATAAACTCCTAATCATACATGTATTTTTTAAGTTTCCAAAATTATTAAAAGAAAAAAAAGATGACTTAAAAGAAAGATGAGACAAAATTGAGTGTCAACACTTACATTTTAATAAACATTATTTTTTTTTTAGTAGGCATTTCTATCATTGATAGAAATATTAGAAGTAATGCTCATCGAATTCCTCCGAATGACTATCAAGGTATATTGTTCATGATGAATAACTATCAAGGTATATTATATTAGAGTACATCTTAGAGGGATTGTGAATTATTTTCCCTCTTTATTTACAGATTTAGTTTTTCATTTTTAGCATATTCATAACTGTAAAGATTCTTATTTATGTTGATTGATTGTACAGATCTCTTTCCTGGTCCTTATGGATCCACCCACTTGTATAGATACCTTACTCATTATTAATAAAAACAACAATCTCTTCTATAAATTGCTTTATGGTATCAGGGCTATTGTGCTTCACACCGAACAAGTTTCTGGGCAGTAATTTTTTTTCCAGCAGTCATGGCCCCTCAAATAGCACCTTTGATTCTCACACAACCCCAACAAACCAAACGTCGACACCCGAAAACCAAACAACTCCATCGACTAACCATCAAACCATTCCTTCTCCGCAAAATATTGTGGCATCCTCTAACATCATCTCTTTAAACAAAAATGACCAATTTATTTCAATTAATGTTGTCGCCCAAGCCCCATAGAAACTCACCACCACCAATTATCAATCTTGGCAATATCAGTGGGAAACACTGCTTACTGTCTAGGATTTTCTTTCGTTCATAAATGAACAACCATCCACCACAATTACCTCTAACTATAAACAACAAGATCATCTAATTAGAAGTGCCATGGTTGCATTCCTTTCACCAGAAATTATACCTTCTGTTATGGATGATAAAACTTCTTATGCGTTTTGGCAAAATCTTTCCACGATCAATGCCAAGAAGACGAGTGCTCGTATAATGAGCCTGAGAGAAGACTTGAATACTATTCAGAAGGGAAATCACTCCATCACTGTGTATTTGTAGAAAATCAAAGAGATATGTGCCAAGCTCGCTTCAGTTGGTGTTCATATATCCACTGATAAAGTTTTTCTTCATGCCGTACACGGCCTTCCTTCCAAGTATGATAGCATTGCCTCTGCACTTCATGCTCGTGAAACAGCCATAAATTTTTAAGAGTGTCATGAAAATTTAACAGACTTTGAAGCTTAATTAACTCGTCGATCATCAAAAACTGTAGCGCCAATCATGGCAAACCTTGCTGCTAAACCTCCTACATACGCTAACCAAAATTACAATCGAAATACCAATAACTCATGTTCCAATCAAAGGAATTTCCCTTATCCCAATAAAAATGAAAATAGCATCAATCAAGGAGGCTATTCTGGTGGCCAAAATAATCGACCTAGGGTTACTTGTCAAATATGCGACAAACCTGGCCACCATGTCAAGCAATGTGGGAAATTACTTTACATTCTATCTGCTATCACAAGTACCAAATCTAGTGGTTCTTCTAGCGATTTCAACTGATCCAACGATCAGCAGCCCAAAGCAAACTTTACTTCACAGTCCATCAACATGGATCCAAATTGGCTTGTAGATTCTGATGCCTCGCACTATGTTACACAAGACTTACAAATCCTTTCTCTTCACTCTGAATATGATGGTACTGGGGATGTCATGCTTGATGGTGGTAAATCTCACAAGATCACCCATACAGGATCTACTCTTTTACCCTCTTTCTCTATTCCTCTCAAATTTAACTAATGTTTTATGTATGCCTTATATGAAAAATAATCTCATCTCTATTTATAAATTATGTGGTGATAATCGTGTCTCTGTTAACTCTCACCTTACTCATTTTTTATGAATGGTTATTGTACGAGGACACCACTGGTAGTAGGGAAGCCTAAGGGTGGTGTATATGTCACGACCCCATTTGGAGTCATGATGGCACCTACCACACCCCACTGGTAGGTAAGCCGATACCGTAACCCGGAGCTAATGCAATGGGTTACCTTGGTAAGAACGTCCAACATGGACCCTATGTGTGAACACAATATATAACAACAATATTTCACAACTAAGGGCAACCAATATTCAAACATAAATCCCACGACCTGATAATATTAATACAAGAGCTTCTAAACTTGATAAGAGGAATTTACAATCTCAGAATCTAAAATGTCTTAAATAATCTCATATATTTGTCTCAAAAGCAAAAAACAAATAGAGATAGAGAAGAAGAGGGCAACTCGATCTCCAAGAACTCACCCTGTCTCCGAATAGTCAACTCGCGCGAACTAGCTCAATGGCGGCAACTAGAACCTGGATCTGCACCAAAAAGGTACAGAAGTGTAGTATGAGTACCAAAACACGGGTACTCAGTAGGCATCATCGACCGACTGGACTCAAATATAATGTAAAAATGATATAAAGTAAGACTATAATCTTAAAGTCAAGGGATAGGATTGAACCTGAATCTACTTTGATACCACCGTAACAACATCTATACTACTAAAGCAATAACATGACATACTATCTCAATATACTCTATAATCGCTATAACAATCGAATATCATTTCGAAAGCGTAAAGTTATATACACAATAGCAAAGCATCTACTTGCCATAATCATCATAAACCATCTTTAGAACAATAAGCACAAGAACTTACCACGACATCCCATACCGCCGGAAAGTACACAAAAGAGAGCACAACAAAGAACTCATCACGGTGTCCCATACCACCGAAGAGTACACAAAAGAATATCAAATAAGAACTCATCACAGCGTTCCATACCACCAGAAAGTACACCAAAAGAATACAACCAATAATACAATAAAGCACAGCTATTCCATTAATTGACTGAAACCGCGGGTAGCTTAATCCTGCCATAGCTCATTACCAAAATCCACTTCCTAATACCCATACCGTAATTTAACATAAGGAAAGAACGTTGTCATAGCATAAACATGTAGTCGTTAATTCTATAATTCATTGATAACATCACATGAAGTTGATACTAGTTATCTTATCCTTCCATGGATCAATAGATTACAAGTCTTATCATTACTAGCCATCAAATTGGAAAAACTACAAGCCACCCATATTATAAGTTATTCATCTATCATAAGGCCATTCTTTATCTAGTATCTTCATGACATCAATTAAGCCATCTCAACCTCACATATTAGAAGATAATTTAACTAACCATCATGCAATACTAGGTCCATCATCACTAAGCACATCAAAACCTTAAGGACTAATTTCCATATTTTAATCAAGTAAAGCCCACAAACTAGTTTACAAGGTTTCTAGCCTCCAAAAAGAAATCATATACTTTAGAAGTAACTAGTTATCACATAATCCACTTTACTAGGCAAGATTTCATAATGCAACCTCTTATTCAAGTCAAGGATATATATAAGGTTAGCCCTTGATTCTACTCAAGATTATTCACACCACTAAGTCTTAACTCAGTATTAGGCATTGGTTTCCTCTAGTTACTAATTTAGCATCAACAAGGGTCACACCTCTCATTTAATAATTTGAAACAAGAAATGAATAACAATTCACCAAGAGAGACCTCATATTTCAAGCACATAGGTGGTTGGCCCCACACGGCCTATCCTTACAAATATCAATAAATATAAGTAAATTTTCCCCACGCGGCATCATAATGTTCTTACCTTTTCCAAATTCACCGGGCATCATCACAATATCAACATATTCCTCTGGATTTACAAGGCATCATCATAATATCACATGTTCCTTTGGACTTGAATCGGGCATCATCATAATATCACATTTTTCTCCAGACTCAAATCCGACATCATTATAATATCACATATTCCTCGGGATGCAACAACATACATCCATATGCATAGCCAAACCAATAAACATACACAAAAGTTCATAATATAAAGAAGTAGGGATGTAAGATACACTTGCCATTTTACCTTGCCAATAAGCTTCACACGTAATATGAGTATTTAACAAAAATGCACAATAATCACTTAACAAGGGTATTCAAGTAATGATCACAAGATAATTTGCTAACCGAGTTCAACCATCACAACTCCTATGTATAGATAATTAAGACAATCATCACGTATCTAGGTTGCTAAGCATTTACATAGTTCAAACTTCAGGTGTGTCAAGTCCCACTTCTAAATCCCTAAGAAAGCCAAAGCATTACTAACACAAGTCTAGCTTCTACCCGAAATTAGGCTAAGTCATGCATAACTCATCACAAGGGCTTACCAATCTTTTCTAAGTCCATAGGAGAAAGTCTCTTCAAAAATCCTTCCTAAGTCAACGCAACACCAAGGCCATCTCTTATCTAGGCATTATATAGGTGAAAACACTTCTAAGGATAGAGAAGTACACCATTCATGTCTTCATAGAACAACTATAGTGTTCTCACACAAGTCATGAGAGCACAAATAAGCTAACCAATGTCCTAGACTAAGGGTCAATATCATACCTTACAATATAATAGTCTATAACAATAAATGAATCCCAAGTTCACCATTTAATCAACTATCGTCTAAATTTCCCACCCAATCTCGCAAGATATCAATAGTTACATTACAAACAAGCTCAATCTAGTCTATGGGTAAGCCTAACCTACCTTGAATCCAAGCAACTCACGATCAAATAATCTTTTCTTTTTCTTTTTGTGAAGCTTTCTCTTCCACAAGCAATGCTATCAAAAATACAATCTAAGCATTACAACAAGAATAATAATATCCATTATAGCACCATTGTACCATGGGTTCAAATGGATACTAAAACCCCAATTAGGTTTCACCCTAGGAAAGGAGTTTCCAAGACCAACCTATAACGTAACTATATTTAGGGAGTTAAAACCCTCAAGTAATTTAAGTCAATCATTTAATTTTGGGGCTACAATTGGCCCACAATGATTTAGCGGTTTTGAGTTAAGAAACTATGAAATCAATACCAAATTAGAGGAATTCTTACCTTTGATTATAGCAAAAATCAATCACACAAGTTGTTTAAGCTCCAATTCAATCCACAACATACACTTAGAAGGTTCTTCACTCCATTAGGGTTACTAGGTTTAGAGGTAGGCACAAAATAGCCAAACTTAGTGCAAGATAACACTTAAATATGGACTAACTAGCCCTCAATGGCACGGTCATGGCCCCCGTGTCACCGCGATTGCGGTACCTCAGTGCATGCTATGCATGGCTGAAGCTTGGAACTTGGTTCCGAGCTTCGGTCAATACCTCAGGATGCATCGGCGTCCATTTCGAACAAATAAGATATGAAACCCCATAGTTTTCGACGTTCTGGACGCGTTGGCATTGTCGGATTTTGTATATGAGGATGTTTACTAAAGTTTTTGCTTAGTGGTCAATTAGGAGCAATGAAGACTTTAAATTGAGTGAAAGGGGTTCTAAAACCCAAACGAACCATCAGGTAACCGAACAATCGGTCCCTGCAAGTCATCAATAACTTGGGAAGGGTATGGAGAAGCTCTATCAGAGAAAGCAAGCAAGAATATGGAAAATGAACTGAAGGGTCATCACAACATCCACTACTAAGGAACTTTCGTCCCCAAAAGTTAAAGACAAGTGAATACCTGAAGTCTCGAACAAGTAAAGATACTAGGCCGGCATTTCACTATCGATCTCCCAAGTAGCTTCCTCTACTGGGCAATGCCTTCATTGAACCTTGACCACCGAAATCTCCCTAGTACACAGACGTTTCACATCACTAGCCAAAATAAGCACGGGCTCTTCCACAAAGGTCAACTAATCATCCAAATAGTGAGGGATAATCTTACCCTTCCTCCCAAACCTCATCACACCTCTCATACGTAAAACTCAAAGGAACACATGATCACCCACTCTGAATCTCAAGGCACGGAGTCTACGATCAGCATTGGCCTTCTGCCTACTCCGAGATACTCTCAACCTATCCTGAATCACCCTGACTCTATCCAATGAGTCCTAAGGCAAATCCGTACCATAGGGTCTAACCTCGGATATCTCAAACCATCCTATAGGAGAACGACATCTCCGACCATATAACGCCTTATGAAGGGTTATCTCAATACTCGAATGATAACTGTTGTTGTAGGCGAACTATATCAAAGCTAAGTGTTGATCCCACTGACCTCCAAAATTTATAACAAAAGATCGGAGCATACCTCAAGCACCTGAATAGTCCACTCGAACTGACCATTCATTTGTGGATGAAAAGCTATACTTAAATCCACTTGAGTACCCAACTCCTCCTGAAATGCTCTCCAAAACCTCAAAGTAAACACAGAGCCATGACCTGATATGATAGACACAGGAACCCTATACAAATGAACTATCTCCCGAATATAAATCTAGGCTAATCTCTCAAAACTGAAGGTCATCTGAATAGGAATAGAATGTGCCGACTTGGTCAAACAATCCATAACAACCCAGATACCATCGTGATCACGGAAAGTATGAGGAAAATCACTAATGAAGTCCATGGTTATCCTTTTCCATTTTCACTCGGGAATGGGCAATCTCTGATTCAATCCGCCGGGATGCTGATGCTCGGCCTTAACCTGCTGACAACATAAGCAACAAGCTATGTAGTTTGCCACATCTCTCTTTATACCATCCCCTCAATACAACTGCCACAAATATTTATACATCTTGGTCGTACCGGGATGAATAAAATATCTAGAACTGTGAGCCTCATGTAGAATATACCAAATCAAATCATCAAGTCAGGGAACACAAATATAACCCTGAAATCTGAAGATACCCTCGAAATCTATGGTGTGTCCCTCAGACTCACCATTTACTACTCGATCACGAAGAAGGCATAACTTATCATCCTCAAACTGACAATCACAAATCTGCTTAAATAGGGAGGACCTCATCTCTAAATAAGCCAAAACTCTCGTTGGATCCGAGATATCAAGGAGAACCATCAAATTGGCTAAGGACTGAATGTCTCATGCCAATGGCCTCTGAGAAACTGAAATACACGCCAAACTACCCATACTCGCCGCCTTGCGACTCAAGGCATCCGCCACCACATTAGCCTTACTTAGATGGTATAAGATAAAAATATCATAGTCCTTTAGCAACTCCATCCATTTATATTTACAAGCATTAAGCACTCGCTGAGTCATAAGGTGCTGAAGACTACAATGATCGGTGAAAATCTCACAACTCAGACCTTATAAATAATGCCTCCAAATCTTAAGTGTAAAAACTACAACAGCCAACTCCAAATCATGAGTGGGGTAGTTACGCTCATGCACCTTAAGCTGTCTAGAAGCATAAGAAATAACACGACTCTGCTTCATCAAAACACAACCAAGCCCAACACCAGAAGCTTTACAAAACACTATGAATCCTTCGCCCTCAATAAAAAGAGCTAACACTGGGGCTGAAGTAAGATAATTCTCGAGCTTACCAAAGCTCGACTCACACTCTTCGGACCATCAGAAAGGAACTTCCTTCCAAGTCAATTTAGTCATAGAGGTTGATAAGATAGCAACGCTCTCAACAAAACGCCTATAATAACCAGCCAAACCAATAAAATTATGAACTTCAATTAGAGACGTCGGCCTAGACCAATCATGAATTACTGAAATCTTAAACGGGTCAACCATAATACCCACCTTGGACACCACATTTTTGAGTAAAGATACTTACTCAAGCCAAAACTCGCACTTGGAGAACTTGGCAAAAAACACATGCTCTCTCAAAGCCTGGAGCACAACCCTCAAATATTGCGCATGTTCCTCAGTATTCCTCGAATACACAAGGATATCATCAATGAAAACTATGACAAATAAGTCTAGATAAGGTATGAACACACAATTCATCAAATCCATAAACACGTCTGGAGCATTAGTCAGCCCAAAAGACATCGCCAAAAACTCATAGTGACTATAACGGATCCTGAAGGCTGTCCTCGTGATATCCGCAGCCTGAATCCTCAACTAATGATAACTGGACCTCAAATCTATCTTAGAAAATACAGCTGTGACCTAAAGCTAGTCAAACAAATCATTAATGCAAGGCATAGGATAACGGTTCTTCACCATCACCTTATTCAGCTGCCTATAATCAATACATATCCACATTGAGCCATCTTTCTTCTTTACACAAAATAGGGGCTTCCTATGGGGACACACTCGGTCTAATGAACCCCTTGCCAAGAAGATCCTAAAGTTGAGAGTTTAGCTCCTAAATCTCTGCGGGAGCCATATGATAGGGTGCCATAAAAATAGGTCGAGTACCAGGCTCAAGGTCAAGAGCAAACTCAATCTCACGATCAGAAGGAATACTGGGCAGATCGTCAGGAAACATATCAAAAAACTCACACATAATAGGAACACGTCGAGTGTCGAACTCTCTACATGAGTATCACATACATAAGCAAGACAAGACTCGCAGCCTCTCAACATGAGTTGTCTAGCACAAACATAAGAAAAAATCCCCGTCGACTAGCGACTAATTGCTCCCTGCCATACGACTGAGGGATGCCGGGTATGGCTAAGGTAATGATCCTGGCAAAATAATCCATGACCGCATGATAGTGGGATAACCAGTCCATGCCCAGATTCATATCAAAATCCAGCATATCCAGAATAATAAGATCAGCATAAGTATCAACATCACTAACTGTCATGACACAACATCTAAATAGTCGATCCACTACTAAAGAATCACCTACATGAGTAGATACACGTAATGTCATAGATAATAAATCACTAGTCAACTCCAACTGTGGTGCATAATAAACAGAGATATAAGAATAAGTGGATCCAGGATCAAATAAAGCGAGAGCCAACTTATGGCATATTATAATCGCACTTGTAACTACAGCATCCGAAGTCCCAACATCGAGCCTGAAAACAACTAATCACGCCCGTCACCTGGCTGGGCACCTGAACGACCACCTTTCATGCCTGCCTGAGTACCACCTCGAGCGCGCTGTTAACCACCTCTACGACCTCGCACACCACCCCTACCTGAAGGAGGAACTGCCCTAATGGGAGTAGCTCTCTGGGCTAAAACAACCATCGACTCACGACTAGGGCACTCTCTAGAGAAATGACCAGGAAGTCAACAAGTAAAACATGACTCACGAGAAAAAGAACTAGAACTCACATAAATGGCTGATCTGGCATAATTGACACGCCTAGCATGGCCAACAGATGAACCTCTTATAGACTGATCACTGCCCTTACTAAGGCACCCAATAGAAATAAACTGATCCTCATCAGTTGTCTGAAGAGCTGTAGGAATTGGTCGACTCTGACGCTGAAAAGATGGATGCAAAGGATGTCCAGTGTAAGAAATACCACCTTTGAACGGGGAACTACTACGGCTTCCACCAAAATCAATATTAGGCATAGGTTTTCTTTACTTACTAATTTAGCATCAACAAGGGTCACCCCTCCCATTTAGTGATTTGGAATAAGAAATGAATATCAATTCACCAAGAGAGACCTCATACTTCAAGTACATAGGCGGTTGGCCCCACACGGCCTAACCTTACAAATATCAATGCATATAAGTAAATTTACCCCACACGACATCATAATGTTCTTACCTCTTCCTAATTCACCGGGCATCATCATAATATCAACATATTCCTCCGAATTCATCGGGCATCATCTTAATATCGCATGTTCCTCCGAACTCAAACCGGACATCATCATAATATCATATTTTCCTTGGGGCTCGAACTGGGAATCATCATAATATCACATATTCCTCCAGATACAACAACATATATCCACATGCATATCCAAATCAATAAATATACATAAAAGTTCATAATATAAAGAAGTAGGGATGTAAGATACACTTTCTATTTTACCTTGTTAATAAGCTTCACACGTAATATGAGTATCAACAAGAGCATGAGTATTTACCAAACATACATAATAATCACTTAACAAGGGTATTCAAGTCATGATCACAAGATAATCTAATAATTGAGTTCAACCATCACAACTTCTATGTATATATAACTTAGACAATCACCACGTATCTAGGTCGCTAAGCATTTACTTAGTTCGAACTTAAGGTGTGTCAAGTCCCACTTCTAAATCCCCAATAAAGCCAAAGCTTTACTAACACAAGTCTAGCTTCTACCCGAAATTAGGCTAAGTCATGCATAACTCATCACAAGGGCTTACCAATCTTTTCTAAGTCCATAGGAGAAAGTCTCTTCAAAAATCCTTCCTAAGTCAACCCAAACCCAAGGCTATCTCCTATCTAGGCATTATATAGGTCAAAATACTTCTAAGGATAGACAAGTACACCATTCATGTCTTCATAAAAAAACTATAGTGTTCTCACACTAGTCATGAGAGCAAAAATAAGCTAACCAATGTGCTAGACTAAGGGTCAATATCATACCTTACAATTTAATAGTTTATAACAATCAATAAATCCCAAGACCACCATTTAATCAACTATCATCTAAATTCCCCGCCCAATCTCGTCAGATATCAATAATTACATTATAAATAAGCTCAATCTAGTCTACAGGTAAGCCTAACCTACCTTGAATCCAATCAAAGCATTAATAATACAATAATACAATGCTATTAATAATACAATCTAAGCATTACAAAAAGAATAACAATACCCATTATAGCACCATTGTGCGATGGGTTTCAAATGGACACCAAAACCCCAATTGGGTTTCACCTTTGGAAAGGAGTTACCAAGACCAACCCATAATCTAACTATCTTTAGGGAGTTAAAACCCTTAAGATATTTGAGTCAATCACTCAATTTTGGGGCTACAATGGACCCACAATAATTTAGGGGTTTTAAGTCAAGAAACTATAAAATCAATTCCAAATTAGAGAAATTCTTACCTAAGATTATTGCAAGAATCAATCACACAAGTTGTTTAAGTTTCAATTCAACCCACAACACGCACTTAGAAGGTTCTACTCGCGGTTTCTAAAGATTGGCCACTTAAGCAATTGGATATCAATAATATATTTCTACATGGGCATCTATCTGAGGAAGTTTACATGTCTCAACCACCTGGATTTGTCAATAATAAGCTTCCTAATCATATTTGTCAATTACACGAGGTTATCTATGGCTTGAAGCAGACTCCAAATGCCTAGTATAATGAACGGAAAGCTTATCTTATTTTTCTTGGCTTTCATCACTCTTAGTGTGATCATTGTCTCATCATCTATGCAAAACTTAGAGTTATTATCTATCTTGTTTTTTATGTTGACGATCTCATAATTACTGGTAATCAGTCACACCATGTTAAAGAATTTATCAAGCAGCTTAGTACTCGGTTCTCCATTAAAGATCTTGGTGATCTAAATTTTTTATTGGGTGTTAAAGTCATTTAGTCACCTATTGGTCTATTTCTTAACCAACAAAAATATGTATGTGGACTACTTGAAAGGACCAACATGGCATATGAAAAACCAGTGAGAGCACCTATGGCTTGTGGTGCATGTCCAGATTCTAAAGATGGTTCTCCTCTTGAAAATCCCACACAATACATGACTGTAGTTTGAAGCTTGCAGTACTTGCAGTTTACTCGCCTAGATATCGCTTTTATAGTCAACAAGTTATTTCAGTTTACAAGTTGTCCCATGATAACTCATTGGACCATGGTAAAATCTGTCTTGCACTATTTAGCTGGAACTTCAGATCATAGTTTATTTCTTCAAAAAGACTCTCCTCTCTTGCTTCATGCATTTTTCGACTCTGATTGGGCTGGTGATCGCAATGATCGCTCGTCTACTATAAGTTATGTTGTGCTTCTTGGCAGTCATCCAGTCTTACAGAGTTCTAAGAAACAACAAGTTGTAGCTCGCTCTTCAACAGAGGCAAAATACAGGGCCATTGCGTCTACCACTGATGAACTTTGTTGGGTGCATAACCTTCTCAAGGAGTTATCAATTACTCCAGCTCAGCCACTGGTCATCTACTGCGATAATCTTGGTGCTACATATGTTTGTGCTAACCCTGTATTCCGCTCTCGCATGAAGCACCTTGAACTTGATTATCATTTTATCTATAAATTAGTCCGGCAAGGTCTCCTTCGAGTTTCACATGTTTTATCAAAGGACCAACTAGCTGATATGCTCACAAAATCTCTTCCTAACAGTTCTTTTGAGTTGTTACGTTCCAAGAATGGTATTGCTAATCGACCTACCATCTTGCTGGGGCATATTAGAGATATATCTTAGAAGGATTGTGAATGATTTTTTCTCTTTATTTACAGATTTAGTTTTCTATTTTTAGCATATTCATAACTGTAAAGATGCTCATTATGTTAATTATTTGTACAGATCTCTTTCCTGATCCTTATGGATCCACCCTCTTGTATAATTACCTTACTCATTATTAATAAAAACAACAATCTCCTCTGTAAATTACTTTATTTATTCAAGTTTAATTTGTCTGTTTAATTATTTTATTATCATTTATAATTAACATTATATTTATCTTTATCACAGATATACCTATCATGGATAAAAAAAAATTTATATAATGCTCATCAAATTTCTCTGAATAACTACCAATGTATATTGTTCATGCTTGATTTAACTTTTTAATTATTTTATTATTAATAATAATAATTAATAGTATATTTATCTTTTATTTATGGATTTACCTACCATGAATAAAAGGATTATAGGTAGTATTCATCGAATTTCAATTAAGTAGTCGTTTGTCCTTGAAAAGCTTTTACTTTTTTCTGAAAAATTATTTCACTTTAATAAAAATAGTGAAAACTATAAGTGTTTGGCCATGAGAACTTCAAATACAATTCCGAAATTGTATTTGGAAAAGTGAAAACAAGTTTTACTTATTTTCACTTTTTTCGCTCATACTTCTCCCACAAAATTTCAAAAATAACTTTAATTTATATTCATGGCCAAACACAATTCCAACTCTAACTTCAACTTCAATTCCAACTTCAACTTCAAAAAATTATAATTTTCATGGTCAAACGGGGCCTAAATAACTTTCAAGGTATATTGGTCATGCTTAACTTAAGTTTTAATATTTATATTGTTATTTATTATTAACATTATATTTATTTTTTTCACAGATGTATCTAAGAAAACTGAAGTTTTCACAAATTTGATGTACATAAATATCTCAAAAATGTAAAATGAGTATTTGAAAAATCAACAAGTACCATTGAAAAATGAAATATATAAAAGGGATTTAGCATATCATTTATATAAAGAATGAATGTGAATATACTTATATGTGTACAAATATTTCTTCTTTTATCTTAATATATTTTTCTTAAGTACACAAAACAACTATGAAACATTACTACATTACTTTTACATATATATTTTTTTAAAATATAATGTTGAATTGTTCTCTAAGCGAGATAAAGTAAAGGGGGAGAGAACAATATTAAGCATTAAGCAGTGAAAACTTAGAAAGAAGCTAATGCGGGGAAGGGGGAGAGGGGGATAGAGCAACATAATTATTGATTTTCAGAGCTTCCACAATCTAATAGAAAAATAGTTAAGTGTAGCTAGAGCAACCAAAAGATCCAGCAAGGTAGAAGAGGCATGCGACATTGCTCAAAATTTACACTCACAACAAAAAATTCAAAAATGCATTAACAAAAAAGGCAATGCACACCAAAATGGGTTGTGGTACAGTGGATGGAGCTGTTCCACCTTTAATCAGAGGTCGAGGGTTCGACCCTGGGTATGGAGAAAGCTTTGTGGGAGCGCTGCCACCTTAATGGGCCCTGCAACACGCAATCCGGATTAGTTGGGGTTCTAATGCGGGCACCGAACACCGGATGGGAAATAAAAAAAAAAGACAATGCCCGAAAGCTGTAAACTTTTATTTAGTACCTTCACCTCAATTTTTTTTAGTCTGGGACGAATTGAAGAAGTTGAAGGAAATTGTGAATCTTTTATTTATTGAACATTAAAAAAAATTTCAAATTTTACAAGAAGTAATAAATACAAGAAAAATAATTAAATATAGTAGAAGAAAATTGCATAAATAGGAGCAGTGAGGAGATAATATAATGAACTAATTTTGAAAATATTAATAAAGTAATTAGATAATACTCATATTACTATTTATAAATTTTAAAAGGAAGTGTAGACACCTAATTCTGTCCTTCCCGAAGACCCAAGTTATTTTTTTTTACACTCGTCTTACCATGTGTACTACCCCATATAATAACCTCCGTACAAAAGGACAAAATAACCAACTCTAAAAAAATTGATAACAAAATTTTATCCATTCCAACAACCCATACCCATCACCTACCTCACCCAACCCCCTACTCCACGTTACCCCACCCCCCTCTCTTTTTCTTGTCAACAAAGAAAAGACTCAAAAAAATATATATATACACACCCACATACACCAAAAGGAAACACAGTGAACAGTAACAAATCCAAAAAGAAAAAAAAAAGATCAGATTTTGCTCTATCTCTCAAAACATTATCTCTCTATACTCACACTCTCTCTCTCTCTAAACATCACCGGCGATCGATCGGAGCTCCAGCCACCATAACACCACCATATTTTCCTTCTCTCTACCATCTCTCTCCCTAAAACTAAAAAAAAAATAAGAGAATCCGCGGCTCCGTTCGCCGCCATCCGACCGACCCAACGACAGCGGCAATAGCACCGTCGTCTCCATATTCGTCTCCGCCTTCCTCCATTCCGCCAGATCTCCTTCGACCTCTTCTCCATCGCCAACAGCACGACCGCCGTCGCTGCTCCCATCGTCAGCTGCGCCGCCCTCAGATCCGGCCTCTCCGGCGAAAAGCCAGCGGCTACCGTGCCAGTACCGTGGCGCGTCGGCCAGATCCAATAGTCAGCCCGTCGCTGCCTTTATTTCGACCGACGCCGGTTCACGACCAAACCGCTGGGTCCCCGCCGCCGACTCTCGGTCAAATCGTCAGCCGCCGCCGTTCTCAGTGTCGCCGCCAGATCCGCGACTGTCACTATCTCCGTCACCAGATCCGACCAGCTTGATCTATTTGGCTTTTGGAATTTTTGTTGTCTCTTGTTGATTTTGGTTTTGTCTGTTTCATGTTTCGAGTCGCTTTTATCGAATCTCGTCGTCATTCTCGGTTGTGTTTCATATAGTACGGTTTTATTCGCGGGTTTTGGAGCTGTCCGATTATTATTTTAATATCGAGTTGGTTGTTCATCGTGAGGTTCTCCGATCGAGTTTTTGGTCTTTGGATTTCTTTATTATCGACAAAAGCAAGTGTCAGTGAGATTTATTTCTTTAACGCGCTCTCTTTTGTGTATTTTGTTATATTGAATTGGTTGTTATTATGCTTGTTGTGATTATGTTTTGTTGCACTTTGTTGATATTGATTGTCACGATCATGATGTTTGGTGTGTCAATTTTGGTGGTTTGAAAATTGAAGTTGATCATGTATTAATGGATTGATAAGGGGATTTAGGGAAGCAATGAAGGAATTGATAAAATTTAAACATAGATTAACGTTAGTTTGCTGTCTTTGTTCTATTCGGTATAAGGGAATGTGATGGAATTATGTCTTTAGTCGAGAACGCATAGGCAAACGTAGGCCGGGTAGGCAAATTTAGGAATAATAATTTGTTGGAGTGTTTTGAATATGTGCTTGAACGATACTTTTACTTTATGGTATGAAAAGTTTAAATTGTACTCATTTGGCCGGGGAATGCCCCGAAAGATTTGTATTGATTTATCCGGGGAATGCCCTGAAGTACCTTGTACCCGGAGGACGTCCGCGATGAATGCCCGAGGCATCGGGTAAAACATTAGTTTAGGATTAGCGTAGGTTTATTTTCAGTTCTTTTCTATTTTTGGGTTGTAATAATTGGACTGGATTTACATTTCGGTTTGTTTCGTTTTGTTTGTTTGATTGTTTTTGCGTGCTTTATTTTTGTGGTTTATACACTTCATAATGCCAAAAATAGTCGATACACTCCGTCAAGCGACCGTGGTCGAACCACGGGATCGAGGGGTGCCTAACACCTTCCCCTCGGTCAACAGAATTCCTTAGCCGGAATCTCTGTATGCAAACCGGTTTAAGAGTCAATTGGTTTCGAAAAAGGGATTTTTGAAAGGTGACTTGGCACACCGGACTATGCCAAGTGGCGACTCAGAATAAAAATGCAAATAATCCCTTTTTGAAACAAACTTTCATTTCTTGTCACTAAACATAATAAAACCCTTTCGAACTTTAAAAATATTCTAATGTTTTTGGAGTACGCATTAAAAAAGGGGTGTGACATCTTCTGGCGACTCTGCTGGGGACACAAACAAGTTTTGAGAATTCAAGCTATTTTTGGAATCGTATCGGCTTTGTTTGGCATTACGAGTGTATAAACATTATTTATGATTATTGTTTGTGTTATTTTTACTTTTTGTGTTTTTTTTCGTGCTCTTTGCTTATATTATTTATCCTATGTGTTACCGCTTTATATCTGTCATCATGAGTCCCCCCCCCGGCCTTCTTTCTGCAACAAGTCCGTAGTACACGTGTTGTACACGAACTCTAGTTTGAGTCACACTTATCTTAGGGGGGGAGCCGTCGGTGTTATGGAGTAGGTGGAATGCAAAGCAGCCACTATCAACCATACGCTCCCCCGAACAGCCTTGTTAGTGAACCACAACGTAGGTCAGCCTTTAGGTCATGCTTATGTGCATCATATTGAGACCTAGTAGGGCCCACTTGGTCCTTTGTAGGAGACTCACCTTTAAAGCATCCCTACGTGCTAACTGTTGCATTTTAAGGGTAACGTGGTCATTTGACGCACTGATTAAAAAAAAAAGAATGAAAAAAAAAGAGAATGTCGTAGCTTATTTTAGAATTCATTATGGCTTTTGTTTTTCACAATTCAAAGACTCAAAAAGATTTTTTTTACGCTTTGTAAAGTACCGCAAATTCAAAAAAAAGAAAAGAAATGAGGAGGTTTTGTTTGCTTGTCAAAAACGAAAAATTACCAAAAAGACTTTTCTGTATAATTGGTGGTGTCAGTCTTAGTTAAAGTGTCTAGTTGAAAAAAAAATGGGGTTTTATTCGTCTGTTTTGAGTGTGTCTCTTAAGTTAGGGTCAATTTGTTAGTTAATCATTAATTGTTCAATCTGAATGAACTACGCATACCTGATTCCCTTCCCTCGGGTTGGGATACGTAGGCAACCCTCGGTGGGTCCGGTAAAAATTTTGTGTCGGTCTTTGTCTTAGTATTAGTTTAGGTCTCTCGTCCCGTAATCTAGAGTCGTTTGCCAAGTAGACTGATTTCGCTCAGTACTTCTGTTCGGCAAATTGGAGTCATGAACGGGGTTTGTCCCATCGACAGATGTTGGCATCAAAAATCTCAAAGGTTGGGAATCTTCTACCCCTGTCAAATTTTTGAGGTAACGTCTTGTGTGTTATTACAGGATGAATTCGACCACTAAGTCTAGAGTTTTAATGGTTGTCAAAGTGCCCAAAAAGTTAATCAAATGGTGGGAAATGTTTAAATATGTTGATCAGCAGGAACTGGTTAAAATATTAGGTGACCTCACGGAACTTCTACATGTTACCCCTCGTCCAGATTTAATAGAGGCCTTGTTAACCTTTTAGGACCCGAGTAGTTTGGTGTTCAGGTTTGGGGAATGTTAAATGACTCCCACTTTGGCAGAAATATTCGGTTTGTTGCCTTTGCCCTATATCGAGAAGGATATGATCCGAGCGCGAAATCATACTGGCGTGAGATTTTTGCAGTCCTGTGGTCTAAAAAGTAAGGATATCTGTTTGGGTTGTTTAAGTGAATCGTGGGTTTCCCTAGATTTTTTGTTCGATAGATTCGGGCCCTCGGAAGGTTTTGATTGCTTTTGGGAAGAATTTCATGTGACTAAGGAGAAGTGGGAGAAAAAGCATCTTGAAGTCTTCACCCTCGCTTTTCTAGGAACTTTAGTGTTTCCACTAGAAGAAAGACATGTTAATACCCGCTTGCAATCTGTGGTGATGGCCCTATTTCATAAGGATCAAAACGACAAGGGCATTAATCAAAAGGGCAGGTTCACTCTCATACCCATGATCTTAATAGAAATATATAAGGCTTTAACCAGAGTGAAAAGGGGAAGGAGATTTTTCGAGGGCAGTAACTTGATATTGCAGTTATGGATGATAAAGCACTTGCATACACCTTCTTTAGTTAGATCGGATGTGTTAGATCGTTGTATTCCCAATCGAGTGAAAGCCATGGATTCCAGGTTGCGTTTGGACAAATTCTCGCTGCCTGTGGGAGTCAAGGCTTGGATTGAATTTCTTGAATCAAGAACCAGGGATAATATTTTGTGGACTTATCTGTGGCTTCAACCAAAAGTAGTATTGTTGGGTTGTCAAACACAGTTCCCTTTAGTTATGTTAGGGCTCAATTGCACAAGACCATACAACCGTTCTAGGGTAATGCGCCAGTTAGGTAGGCTACAGGAAGTGCCACCAGCAGTAGATCTTCTAAAGGATGTTGAGTACTTCAAGGATCAAGCCTTATGTGAGAGCAGGTATGAGCAGTTTTGGAAGCATGCAACAAAGCTAGTCGTGGACACACTCAAAGAAGGTTTGGATAATCCGGGCCACACTCAGAGATATGAGGTCTGGCTTCAGTCTGTCCCTTGGGGTATCAGTCAACCCTTACCAGCACAGCTTAGAGGGTGAATACAGGAAGAATGCATAGCAGATGATCATCAGGATGAAAGTGTAGGGTCCAAAGTGGAGACGCTGAGAGTTCAATTAGCAGATTTGTTCAAAATGGTAGAAAGGTGTCAGAATAATCTTTCCAGATGCACTCCTCATGAAGCAGGAATACGAGCCCGAAGCTTCTTCCCCGGTATCAGGGTATCTTTACAGGATATGCTACAAGGCTTGAATGGGAGAAAGAGAACTTCAGAGGCGGGTCCATATCAGCCAGGGTCATCGCGCAGAGCACCAGTCTGAAAGAGCACTTCTTATCTTTATTCAGTTGGAGTCTTTTATGTGTCTGTCATTGTAGGGTGGTGTCTATTTAAGTCGAGGTCAAGTTATTTTTTCTATTAGAGTCTTTATGAGTAATTTCACCTGTGTCGTCTTAGGGGTCTATAACGTTGTTTCGTATTCATTTTTTTTAGTTTTACAGTAGTCCCAAAATTTTATACGTTTCGTTGTTTTCTTTCAAATAAGGATATGGCAAATTGTTATTTTCTTATTAAAGTTTCAGAAAAAAAAGAGTTTAATTGACCATTTTGGCAAGGCCCGAACTACGCGAGATCTGATTCATGTACAATATGATACGTAGGCAACCTACTTTTGGGTTCGATCTAACCCTTTTGTTTTATTGTTTTTCATTATTTTTACTCTTTTAAAGAAAGACAAAAACCATAAAGAATGATAAAATAGAGGTAGATAACGAGAGAAAAGAAAAGGGCAGAGATTGATACGAAAAGAAAGAAAAAAAAGAGGGAAAGAAAATAATGAGCGTAGAAGATAAAAATAAGTGTGGACAAAAATCAGGATGATGTTAAAATGACCTCGCTACCCTCAAAAGTTGGTAGAAATGAGCATGAATTTAGGGCAATTTTACCAATATGATTCCCATGCCTGTTGTGTGCCTAATTCTAACGGATGTCGTCTTTGATGAGCATGTTCTTTCAGATAACAGTGGTAGGTTTGCAGCGCCCTGGCTAGTCACCCATACTTCACCAAGTCCAAAGCAAAGTTCGCCATGGCTAACAAAGAAATGGAAAATTCGCTCATTGACCCGGATCAGGAGCATAGGGAAGAAATTGCTGAACACAACGATGAGGTGGTAAGGCTCAGGCAACAACTGATAGATTTGCATCGGGCATGGGCTAGCGGAATGCCTCCTCCTCCGCTCCCTGAAGGTTTTGGAAATATCTCTAGTTGCCCACCGCTCTCTCAGGAGCAATTCTCTGTTCCAACTGAATCACCCGACCACGCGCCGGGATTCACTCCGCGACACTATTATCTTGACAGTTCTAGTGTGCCCTTGGCAGCTCCCCAATTGAGACCCGCTGCTCAGCCAGCGCCACCAATCACACCGGTATTCGTGGCTCCGCCACCATAGGAAACTCCCATATATGCTGCGCGTCCTACAATGAGGCTTCCTAGGTCTTCCAGTGAGCCAGTATTGAAGGTTTCAAATGGTCAGTATTATGCCCCGGAGCCTACTTTGCAAATGAAGGATCCATATGGGTACACTCAACCGCCTGCATTTCCATTTGATACGGAGAAACCTGTCGCAACGGAGGAACAGGATGTCATAGCTCGGAAACTGAAGAGTTTAAAGCAGGCTATGAGAAATCTGCAAGGGATCGGAGATTACAAGAGTGTTTCTTATAAAGATCTGTGCATGTTCCCAGACATCAATCTTCCCCCCGGTTTTAAGATGACCAAGTTCGAGAAGTATACAGGACACGGTGATCCCGTTGCAACTTGAGACGATATTGTAACCAGTTGAGGGCTGCATGTGGAAAGGAAGAATTGCTAATGGCTTTCTTTGGCGAGAGTTTTTCAGATCTGGCCTCAGAATGGTTTATAGATCGAGATATCGATAAATGGAACAGTTGGGATGATTTGGCTTCTGAATTTGTCCAGCATTTTCAGTATAACATCAACCTGATTCCGGACGAAAAGTCCTTGGTCAACATGAAGAAAAAGAGCATTGAAGGTTTCAGGAAATACGCGATAAGGTGGCGTGAACAGGCCGGCAGGGTAAAGCCCCTAATGAAAGAAAGTAAGTTGGTAGAAGTTTTCATTCAGGCGCAGGATGAGACCTATTTTCAGCATTTGCTTCCGACAATGGGAAAGTCTTTTATGGAAGTCCTCAAAATGGGGGAGATAATAGAGGATGGAATTAAGACCGGTCGAATAGTGAGTTTTTCCGCATTAAAAGCCACCACACAAGCGATTCAAGGTGGATCTGGCGCATTCGGAGGTAGAAAGAAGAAAGAGGACGTGGCGACCGTCGTGGCTGGAACCCATTCCTATCCCAAAAGACCCCCTCGCCCCTATCCACAATCCCAAGCCCAAGTCTACACCCAAGCTCCATATATTCCACCCCATCATTACTACCCTCCACAAAATCCTTTATATTCCATTCCACCACCACCATACCCAGTATACAGCGGGCAGCCATATGCCCAAACCCCTTCTTACCCGCAATGGCGCGCGCAAGCTCCACAAAATCGCCCCTTCGCTCCACCAAATTATCAAAACCCCTCCAGACCCAGTTTTTAGCCTAGGACCGATTATAAGAAGGAGAAGGCAGTCAAAAATCAATTCACACCTCTGGGGGAGTCATATGCCAGCTTGTTCGATAGGTTGAGAAAGTTGAAGGTTTTGAGTCCAATTCAAGGAAGGCTTTCAAATCCACTGTCGAGGAATCTCAATTATTCTTTAAGGTGTGCGTACTGCTCTGATATGCCAGGCCATGATATTGAGAAATGCTGGCACTTAAAGAGAGTTGTCCAAGATTTAATTGACACAAATCAGATGCTGGTCCAAGCCCCGGAGGGTCCTAATATTAACCAGAATCCGTTGCCAACCCATGCTGAAGCCAATATGCTAGAATTGATATATGAAGGGAAAGAGTCTTCGAGGGGTTATAAGCCTATTGTCAAGATACAGACCATCGAGGAGAAATCGGTGAATGTAGCGGAGTCTTTGAAAGCAATGTCATTGAGCCGGGAAGGAATGAGAGAAGATAAATCCAAAGAAAGCACAAAGAAACCCCTGATCACAGTACAAGGCGCCAGAAGACATGTTGATTCAAGTCAGGATAAGCCTAAGTTAACAGTGGTGGGAGCTCTGAGTCAGCCCATCTTGACGGTGAAAGGAGCACTGACAGAGCCTATTGTCCTCAAACCAGTGACCCAACCTCCGATAGTTGATACGAAAAGGATTCCCTGGAATTATGGGTGAACTATGATGACCTATCACGGGAAAGAAAGTGTGGAAGATGTAGATGAGGTAGGAGGTTTAACTAGGTCAGGAAGATATTTCGTACCTGAAAGCTTAAGAAAGCCAAAGCCAACGGTGAGTGGACCGTCGTCTATCAAAAAGCCAATCACTGAAGAGGAAGCCGAAGAATTTTTTAAAAAGAGAGTATTCAGTATTAGACCAGCTGAAGAAAACCCCTGCTCAAATTTCCCTTTTATCTTTGTTGTTGCACTCCAAGGAGCATCGTGATGTTTTGCTGAAGGTATTGAATGAAGCATATGTTCCAAGGGAGATTACAATCAACTAGGTTGAGAAAATGGTGGGAAAAATCTTTGATGTCAATCGGATCAGCTTTTCTGATGATGAATTGCCTGTTGAAGGTGCGGGGCATAATCGGGGCCTTTACATTACAGTGAAATGTGAAGATTTCTACGTCACTCATGTCATGATCGATGGAGGTTCAGGTGCAAATATTTTCCCTATTTCTACTTTGGAAAAGCTGAATATTGGTGTTGATAGGATCAAGCCCAACAATGTATGTGTTAGGGCTTTCGATTGTGCAAAGTCAAATTCCATTGGCGAAATAGAACTATTGCTGACCATAGGGCCTGTTGAGTTCGCCATAGAGTTTCAAGTGTTGAATGTAGAATCCTCTTACAATCTGTTGTTAGGAAGGCCGTGGATCCACAAGGCCAAGGCGGTTGCATCTACGCTGCACCAAATGATTAAGTTTGAGCATGACAGGCAAGAAGTAGTTATTCATGGTGAAGGAGATTTGTCAGCCTACGAAGATTCTCCCTTGTCCCTTATTGAAGCAAATAACGTAGAGGAGACATTCGTCTATCAAATTTTTGATACAGTGCCAGTGAGTCGTATCCCTGAATGGCAGGCTGCACCAGGACTGCAATTGTCTTCAGCTTCTATCATGATGGTGAGAGAACTTTGGAAATATGGATTTGAGCCAGGAAAGGGTTTGGGAGCGTCTCTACATGGCATAGTTCATCCCATATGTCCGAGGGAGAACGTGGGCACGTGTGGTCTGGGATTTAAGCCTACAGCTGAAGATCTGAAGAAATCCAAGGGAAGGAAAAAGGAAATATGGTCCCTCCCTCGCCCAATACCACTACTCAGTGAGTCATTTGTTAAGAGCGATGTCGCGGAACATGTGGAATCTGAAGTTGAATTGGTTGATGACTTCCAGAACCTTTTTATTGAAGTTGATATGGTTGAAGCAGGAGAAGGCACCAGTATGGCAGATGTGCAATTCATAGGTCCAGCTGTCCGGCTCAATAATTGGGAAGTCACTCCTCTCCCCGTCAGGAGGGAGTTTTGGTAGTTTATTTTGTTTTTCTCTCTGTTTATCCGAGTTATTTCAGGGTTGTAATTCGGATTCTAGTTTTTTAATGTTATGTTGGTGTCTGTGTTCAAACCCTTCTATCTTTTATTTAATGAAATCCAATGTCCCTTTTATTTTGTGTCTAATATATTTTGTTTTCTTTCTTACACAGTTCTCTTTATGCTGATTCTAATGACATGACATGCATGCGGAATTTTCAGCCTGATCTTAAAATCCAAAATAATCTAGATGTAATGGAGCAGGATGGGGAATATGATGAAAAAGAAGAACTAGAAGAAATAAGCAAAGAGTTGGAACAATTTGAAGACAAACCGAATCCTAATTTGAATGAGACTGAGCCAATAAATCTAGGGGATCAAGAAGATGTTAGGGAAACTAAAATCAGTGTACATGTTTTGCCCCAGCTAAAAGATGAAATGATTCGAGCGTTAATGGATTATAAGGATGTTTTTGCATGGTCTTATGATGATATGCCTGGTTTAAGCACTGAATTAGTGTCTCACAAATTGCCAACGGATCCCGCATTCCCTTCTGTCAAACAGAAGTTGAGGAAGTTTAAAACAGATGTAAGTATTAAAATCAAGGAGGAAATCATGAAACAACTTGAAGCAAAAGTAATTCGAGTGGCTCATTATCCTATGTGGCTATCCAATGTTGTTCCCGTACCAAAAAAAGATGGCAAAATTCGAATGTGTGTTGATTACCGCGATTTGAACAGGGCAAGTCCAAAAGATGATTTTCCACTGCCCAATATTCATATTTTGCTAGACAACTGCGCTAAACACGAGGTTTCCTCTTTTGTGGATTGCTATGCCAGATATCACCAGATCATTATGGATGATGAAGATGCGGAAAAGACATCCTTTATCACACCATGGGGAACCTATTATTATCGAGTGATGCCGTTCGGTTTGAAGAACGCTAGAGCAACATATATGATAGCAATGACCACTATGTTTCATGACATGATGCATAAGGAGATTGAGGTTTACGTGGATGATGTGATTATTAAGTCAAAAAGTCAGGCCGACTATGTAAAAGATTTGAGAAAGTTCTTTGAAAGGCTTCGCAAGTATAATCTCAAACTCAACCCAGCAAAATGTGTATTTGGAGTTCCGTCTGGAAAGCTGTTGGGGTTTGTAGTCAGCCGTCGGGGAATTGAATTAGATCCCTCGAAAATCAAAGCCATTCAGAATTTGCCCCCGCCCAAGAATAGAACGGAGGTAATGAGTTTGCTCGGTAGACTAAACTACATTAGCAGGTTTATTGCTCAACTCACGACCACTTGTGAGCCCATATTCAAGTTGTTGAAAAAGAGTGTTGCGGTAAAATGGACTGAAGAATGTCAGGAAGCGTTTGATAGAATCAAGAGATATCTGTCAAATCCACCTGTGCTGGTACCCCCAGAGCCTGGTAGGCCTTTGATCTTATATTTATCAGTCATGTACAATTCTTTTGGTTATGTCCTAGGTCAACATGATGTCACAGGCAAGAAGGAGCAGGCTATTTATTATCTTAGCAAGAATTTCACCGCATATGAGGCCAGGTATACTCTTCTTGAAAGGACGTGTTGTGCCCTAACTTGGGTGGCACAGAAGTTGAAGCATTATCTCTCATTCTATACTACTTATCTCATCTCCCGCATAGATTCTTTGAAGTATATATTTCAGAAGCCTATGCCAACAGGTCGTTTGGCAAAGTGGCAGATATTACTTACCGAGTTTGACATTGTATATGTGACTCGAACCACCATGAAAGCCCAAGCTTTGGCAGATCATCTTGCTGAAAATCCCATCGATGAAGAGTATGAACCATTAAAGAAATATTTTCCTGACGAAGAAGTGTCGTGTGTCGATAAAGTCGTTATAGATGTTGATCCAGGTTGGAGGTTATTTTTTTATGAAGCTGTCAATATGAAAAGAGTCGGAATAGGTGCGGTTCTTATTTCTGAATCGGGACAACATTTCCCGGTAACAGCACAACTTTGATTCTACTGTACTAACAATATGGGAGAGTATGAAGCCTGCATTCTTGGTTTGAGGTTAGCTGTTGATATGGGAGTCCAGGAATTATTGGTGTTAGGAGATTCGGATTTGCTCGTCCATCAAATTCAAGGCGATTGGGAGACGCAAGATTTGAAGGTCATCACGTATCGACAATGCTTGCAGGAGCTATGTCAACGGTTTGTGTTAGTGAAATTTAGTCATATTCCAAGGATTCGTAATGAAATTACTGATGCTTTAGCCACTTTGTCTTCAATGCTCCAACATCCTTACAAAGCCTACATCAATCCAGTGCATGTACAGAGTCGTGATCAGCATGCTTATTGTAATGTGGTTGAAGAAGAGCTCGATGGAGAACCTTGGTTCTTGGATATCAAGAGGTACATTCAGTCAGGAGAATACCCAACATATGCCACCAACGATCAAAAGAGGGCCATTAGGCATTTGGCTAGTGGATTTTTCCTAAGTGGGGGAATCTTATATAAGAGAACCCCAGATCTCAGACTTTTGAGGTGTGTAGATGCAAAAAAAGCCTCGGCAATCATGGTTGAAATACACTCTGGAATATGTGGATCGCATATGAATGGTCATTTCTTGTCAAAGAAGATTCTTCGAGCAGGTTATTATTGGCTTACTATGGAAAGGGATTCTATCCAATTTGTCCGGAAGTGTCATCAATGCCAGGTACACGGTGATCTGATATGTTCTCCTCCTTTCGAGTTGTATGCAATGGCCGCTTCATGGCCGTTCGTAGCTTGGGGAATGGATGTGATTGGACCGATTGAGCCGAAAGCATCAAACGGGCATAGATTCATTTCGGTAGCCATTGACTACTTCATAAAGTGGGTAGAAGCAGTAACTTTCAAGTCAGTGACAAAGAAGGTTGTGGTAGATTTTGTTCATGCCAATATCATTTGTAGATTTGGAATTCCTAAGACGATCATTACAGACAATGCCGCCAATCTCAATAGTCATTTGATGCAAGAGGTATGTCAACAGTTTAAGATCGCACATCGAAATTCTACCCCATATCGCCCAAAGGCCAATGGTGCTGTAGAAGCTGCTAATAAGAACATAAAGAAGATACTGCGAAAAATGGTACAAGGGTCTAGACAGTGGCATGAAAAGTTGCCATTTGCATTGCTGGGTTATCGCACCACTGTTCGTACTTCAACGGGGGCAACTCCATATTTATTGGTGTATGGGACAGAAGCAGTCATCCCTGCAGAAGTTGAAATTCCCTCTCTCCGAGTCATTGTAGAAGCAGAGATTGATGATGACGAATGGGTAAAGACCCGACTGGAATATTTGAATTTGATTGAGGAAAAAAGGCTAACGTTTGTGTGTCATGGCCAGTTGTATCAAAGAAGGATGGCTCGAGCGTATAACAAAAAGGTTCGTCCCAGGAATTTTGAAGTTGGTCAGTTGGTATTGAGACGTATCCTTCCTCACCAGGTTGAAGCGAAAGGCAAGTTCTCCCCTAACTGGCAAGGTCCCTTTGTTGTGAAGAAAGTATTGCCCAATGGAGCCTTATATTTGACAGATATTGAAGGCAAAATGGCAGAAATGGCTATCAATGCTGATGCGGTCAAAAGATATTACATATGATATTTGATCCTGTGTTGATTTTATTGCATGTTTAGTACTTGCATTTTTGAAGATTGATATGATGAAGGCATTTTATTCTTCTATCCAAACACTGTGTCATCCTTTGTTTACCCATTTGAGCTTCATTTTACTTTTTCTTTCATACCCCTCTTATGGAATCAAAATAGAGTCAAAGATAAATGTCAAGAAAATAAGAACAAAAGAAAAAGTTTGAAGATAAAAAAAAAAAAGAAATCAAAATCAAAATCAAATCAAAACAAAGAACAAGCTGATGGAACTACGTGCGACCTGATTCTCCTCTCTCGGGAGTGAGATACGTAGGCTGCCCTATTTCGGGCTCGATCCAACCAAATAAAGATTTTAAGATTCACCCAGTCAATAAAACTGGGGCATGAGTTAATGTGTTGTTTGAGTCGATTCCAAAAGTTGTAAGTCCCACCCCCACTTCAAGTATCGTTTGAGCCTCTTACCATTTTTTCTAACCTTAACCAAAAGCCAATTTACAACCAAAGAAAGTCCTTCAGATCAATTTTTGATAATGTTAAGGCCAAGCATACAATGCACTTGATGATACATTGTGAGGTACCACTTGTCTCCCTCAGCACAAGGAATCAGGAAAAGAAAATAAAAATGAGAGAGTCTTATTGGTGAAAACCTTTGCAGGCACCATAAGGCGATGGTGAGTAAAGAGAAATAAAAATGAGAGAGTCTTATTGGTTATGACCCTCACGGGCACCGTAAGGCGATGGAGAGTTCAAGAGAAAAGCGAAAAGTGAGAAGAAAGAGATTTTTTGGCAAAAGTATTTTAAGATGTCATCAATCGAATGTGATATATGAGTCCGATGGATTTGAAGAAGCGGCTCAGAGGCAGAGGTACGAACTCAACAACAAATGGGGAGTTTGGATAGGAAGATTAGGCAGCTCAATCCAAAATGCATATCATGCTCACTGGAGTTGGTTGTCGTGTTCAGATAAGTTTTCTTTTTGGATATGGGACATTGCCCTTTTCATTCATTTACATATTCATGCTTTTTGTCTTTTTAAGTCATTTATCAAAAAAATAAAAGTCCCCATCATTTTCTTTACATTTTAAGTCAAGTCTATGTCAAAACAAGCGAGAAAGGATTTTCAAAATTTACTACCAGTCTTTCCAATTATGTGAGGATAAGCCAAGGAACAACACAGGGAGAAGTAGGATCACAATTCAACAAGCAAAGGAAGTATATCAACCAACAGGCTACTGGATTCGTAGAAAATATTCAGATTTGGGAAAAGAGTGCACCTCAGGGGGCATGGTAAAATAGAAACTCATTGTTTGAGTCAGAACTCACTTCCCCTCAATAAGGGTCCGGGTCAATGATGCGGCAAGACAGGACAAGTGTCAGCGATTTGGAAGCAAGGATGAAAGGAACAAGTGCTGGGGCAGATGCCTGAAAAGCCAAGGACTGCAAGCCACCACTAAGTTTTTAACTGACAAATTTTCTTTGTTGAAACAGGGGCAAATTCATTTCACTTGATTCAGCTACCATTGGAAATGCACATCCATGGGGACTTTACTTTCTGTTCAGGACCCTCCTGAAAAATGGGACTTTACTTTCTGTTCAGGACCCTCCTGAAAAATAGGACTTTACTTTCTGTTCAGGACCCTCCTGAAAAATAGGACTTTACTTTTTGTTCAGGACCCTCCTGAAAAATGGGACTTTACTTTCTGTTCAGGACCCTCCTGAAAAATGGGACTTTACTTTCTGTTCAGGACCCTCCTGAAAAATGGGACTTTACTTTCTGTTCAAGACCCTCCTGAAATATGGGACTTTACTTTCTGTTCAGGACCCTCCTGAAAAATGGGACTTTACTTTCTGTTCAGGACCCTCCTGAAAAAATGGGACTTTACTTTCTGTTCAGGACCCTCCTGAAAAATGGGACTTTACTTTCTGTTCAGGACCCTCCTAAAAAATGGGACTTTACTTTCTGTTCAGGACCCTCCTGAAAAATGGGATTTTACTTTCTGTTCAGGACCCTTCTGGAAAATGGGACTTTACTTTCTGTTCAGGACCCTCCTGAAAAATGGGACTTTACTTTCTGTTCAGGACCCTCCTGAAAAATGGGATTTTACTTTCTATTCAGGACCCTCCTGGAAAATGGGACTTTACTTTCTGTTCAGGACCCTCGGACTTTACTTTCTGTTTAGGACCCTCCTGAAAAATGGGATTTTACTTTCTGTTCAGGACCCTCCTGAAAAATGGGATTTTACTTGTTGTTCAGGACCCTCCTGAAAAATGGGATTTTACTTTCTGCTCAGGACCCTCCTGAAAAATGGGACTTTACTTTTTGTTTAAAGATTTTACTTTCTGCTCAGGACCCTCCTGAAAAATGGGACTTTACTTTCTGTTTAAAGATTTTTACTTTCTGTTCAGGACCCTCCTGAAAAATGGGACTTTACTTTCTGTTTAGTGATTTTACTTTCTGTTCGGGACCCTCCTGAAAAATGGGATTTTACTTTCTGTCTAGTGATTTTACTTTTTGTTTAGTGATTTTACTTTTTGTTCAGGACTCTCCTGAAAAATGGGATTTTACTTTCTGTCCAGTGATTTTACTTTTTCTTTAGTGATTTTACTTTCTGTTCAGGACTCTCCTGGAAAATGGGACTTTACTTTCTGTTTAGTGATTTTACTTTCTGTTCAGGACCCTCCTGAAAAATGGAATTTTACCTTCTGTCCAGTGATTTTACTTTCTGTTCAGGACCCTCCTGGAAAATGGGACAGTGTTTTCCAAAATGAAATACTATTTTAGTGTAATTTTGTTGGAGATAATTTTCTTTCTAGTTTTAATTTTGGGTTTCAGGAGCCCGCCTAAAGAACAGGGTGATGAAATAGCAAGTCAGGAGCCTTCCTGGAGAACAGGGTGATAAAATAACAAGTCAGGAGCCCGCTTGGAGAATAGGGTAAAGAAATTAAAGTCAAGCAACAAAGGAAAGTAATTGAAAGCCGAGCAACAAGGTGAAAGAAATTGCAAGTCAGGAGCCCGCCTGAAGAATAGGGTGATAAAAGTCGAGTCAGGAGACAATAGAAGTTGTATAGATAGGATTTTTGTAATTTCATTTATGTTTTAACTTGTAATTTTCATTTTGATGTAATGACAGAGCCGCGGACCGGAACCTCGATGGAACCTCACTCGACTCTCCAACTCGGTATAGTCCACCGCCTTCCAAAAGTTGAGATACTTGTCACTCGATCCTCTCGTAACTTGGTTGGGTAGGCTGTCCTAATTCAAGACCCGATAGTCCTTCTTTCTTCTGTCTCTCCCTTTGAATAATGGTCGGGACAAAATTCGGTCTCGTTGTCTACTTCTTTGTCTGAAAACACTGCGTGTTTGCATTCAAAGGGGGCATCATGTAGACACCTAATTTTGTCCCTCCCGAAGACCCAAGTTATCCATTTTTACCCTCGTCTTACCATGTGTACTACCCCATATAATAACCTCCGTACAAAAGGACAAAATAACCAACTCTAAGAAAATTGATAACAAAATTTTATCCATTCCAACAACCCATACCTATCACCTACCTCACCCAACTCCCTACTCCACGTCACCCCACCCCCCTCTCTTTTTCTTGTCAACAAAGAAAAGACTCAAAAAATATATATATATACACACCCACATACACCAAAAGGAAAAACAGTGAACAGTAACAAATCCAAAAAGAAAAAAAAAAGATCAGATTTTGCTCTATCTCTCAAAATTTTATCTCTCTATACTCACACTCTCCCTCTCTCTAAACATCACCGGCGATCGATCGGAGCTCCGGCCACCACAACACCACCATATTTTCCTTCTCTCTACCATCTCTCTCCCCAAAACTAAAAAAAAAAAAAAAGAATTCGCAGCTCCGTTCGTCGCCATCCGACCGACCCAACGACGGCGGTAATAGCGCCGTCGTCTCCGTCTTCGTCTTCGTCTCCCTCCATTCCGCCGGATCTCCTCCAACCTCTTATCCATCGCCAACAGCACAACCGCCGTCGCTGCTCCCATCGTCAGCCGCGCCGCCCTCAGATCCGGCCTCTCCGGCGAAAAGCCAGCGGCTATCGGTGCCAGTACCGCGGCGCGTCGGCCAGATCCGATAGTCAGCCCGTCGCTGCCTTTATTCCGATCGATGCCGGTTCACGACCAAACCGCTGGGTCTCCGCCGCCGACTCTCGGTCAAATCATCAGCCGTCGCCGTTCTCAGTGTCGCCGCCAGATCCGTCGCCAGATCCGCGGCTGTCACTATCTCCGTCACCAGATCCGACCAGCTCGATCTATTTGGCTTTTGGGATTCTTGTTGTCTCTTGTTGATTTTGGTTTTGTCTGTTTCATGTTTCGACGTCGATAGTGGTTTTCGAGTCGCTTTTATCGAATCTCGTCGTCATTCTCGGTTGTGTTTTGTATAGTAAGGTTTTATTCGCGGGTTTTAGAGCTGTCCGGTTATTATTTTAGTACCGAGTTGGTTGTATGTTGTGAGGTTCTCCGATCGAGTTTTTGGTCTTCAGATTTCTTTATTATCAACAAAAGCAAGTGTCAGTGAGGTCCATTTCTTTAACCCGCTCTCTTTTGTGTATTTTGTTATATTGAATTGGTTGTTATTATGCTTGTTGTGATTATGTTTTGTTGCACTTTGTTGATATTGATTGTCATGATCATGATGTTTGGTGTGTCGATTTTGGTGGTTTGAAAATTAAAGTTGATCCTGTGTTAATGGATTGATAAGGGGATTTAGGGAAGCAATGGAGGAATTGATAAAAGTTGAACGTAGATTAACGTTGGTTTGTTGTCTTTGTTCTATTCGGTATAAGGGAATGTGATGGAATTATGTCTTTAGTCGAGAACGCATAGGCAAACGTAGGCCGGGTAGGCAAATTTAGGAATAACAATTTGTTGGAGTGTTTTGAATATGTGCTTGAATGATACTTTTACTTTATTGTACGAAAAGTTTAAATTGTACTCATTTGGCCGGGGAATGCCCCGAAGGATTTGTATTGATTTATCCAAGGAATTCCCCGAAGTACCTTGTACCCGGAGGACGTCCGTGATGAAGGCCCGAGGCATCGGGTAAAACATTAGTTTAGGATTAGCGTAGGTTTATTTTCAGTTTTTTTCTATTTTTGGGTTGTAATAATTGGACTGGATTTACATTTCGGTTTGTTTCGTTTTGTTTGTTTGATTGTTTTTGCGTGCTTTATTTTTGTGGTTTATACACTTCATAATGCCAAAAATAGTCGATACACTCCGTCAAGCGACCGTGGTCGAACCACGGGATCGAGGGGTGCCTAACACCTTCCCCTCCGTCAACAGAATTCCTTAGCCGGAATCTCTGTATGCAAACCGGTTTAAGAGTCAATTGGTTTCGAAAAAGGGATTTTTCAAAGGTGACTTGGCACACCGGACTATGCCAAGTGGCGACTCTGAATAAAAATGCAAATAATTCCTTTTTGAAACAAACTTTCATTTCTTGTCACTAAACATAATAAAACCCTTTCGAACTTTAAAAATATTCTAATATTTTTGGAGTACGCGTTAAAAAAGGGGTGTGACAGGAAGAATTATGGGATAGTAGAATTTAGCTATATGAAATCTTTAAATTGTAAATAATATTATAAAGAAAAGTATGAAACATAAAATCTCTTTAGCAATTACAATTGTTTTATTCATATAAATTTGGTTAGAGATGGGAGACGAGATGTGGTGGAAATATTAACATAATATCTTTAATTGTGAATAATATAATAAAAAAAAATTAGAAACATAAAATTCTTTATACAATTACATATTTGTTCTTTCGTATGCATTTGGTTAGAGTTGGGATAATTGGGGTTGGGGAGGGGTAAAGGTGTGGGGGGGTCGGGGATAGATCTTTTTTTTATTTTATTTTTAAAATTGAAGTGTGGGGTTGGGGAAGGGGGTAGGGGATAGGAAAACATTTATTTTTTCTATATTTCACTGAGAAATAATATAATAGTTGAACTGTATCAAGGTAATATGATTTAACATGTCCGAACGAGACATTTCAATATAAAATAATTAGAAATAATACTTTAATATTATCTGTACATCGCACGGGTACGTATACTAGCATATATATAAAAGTAAAACTAAAAGTAAGACAAGAAATCAAGTGGCAAGATATTAAAAAGTCACGTGATGGGTTTTAGGACAAAACTTAGTAGTTTTGTTATAACAATTTTGAATTAAAAGATCAAAAGTATTTGAATTTAAAAAAATATTATCCTTTATTTATTTATTTGAAAAAGAATATAATTAGCTTGAAACTAAGAACCTAAAGAATTTCAAATGAACTCTTATTATTCATAAACTAATCCCTTTTAATGTTCTAAATATAAAAGATAATAATAATAATAAGAATGACACCAACAATAAATAATAGTAGTAACACCAACAATAAATAATAGTAGTAGTAGAAGTATTAAAGTATACATGTAGTAGTAATACTTTAGTCTAAAAAAATGTAGTAGCAGTAGTAAAATAATAATAATAATAATCTATCTATCTATATTTATATCTATAACCTATAATCTATATCTATAATCTATAATATATTAAAAATGTGAAGGCCTTATAAATGTCGTTTGAACTTTTTGCCTTTCATTAAAAGTCTTTGTTTCAGACAAAATCATTTTTTTCATTATTTTTTCCTAATATTTAAAAGTTGAAAATTAATTAAATATATTTATGGTAAAATCTTTCCTCATTAGAAGTCATCAGAATAGATGACAACTAATCTTTTTCCATTGGTTTGAGAATTCTAAATCAACCAAATTTGATTTTAATAAGATTTAAAATTGTCTTTTCCTACATTTTTCAAATAAAATTCTAATTATACATAAACACTAATACATATTACAAAACTAATAATACCCAAAAAAAAAAAAAAAAAAATGTGCATACCTGAAAAGGAAAAAACGTACCTTATTTTTAATTTTTACTTCCTTTACTTATATTAGTTCTAAATTCAATGATTGTTTTCTCTATTCTTCAAGTAAAATTCTAATATACATAAGCACTAACAAATTAGTTAAAGTCCTTATTTTATCTAAGTAACAAATCATAATATTTAACACTTCTAAATCAATTAGAATTTTATCATGTATTAAAAAAAAAAAATTCTACAATTCTATTTAAGTAATATTTTGATCATACTTTACAACAAAAATATGTCATTTCTTCTACTTTTATTTTTTCTTTTATTTTAAATTTTATTGATTTTAATTTTAATTAAAGTTATCTTCTTACTTTCATTATTGTCATCCCTCTGTCTTTCTTTATTCATTTTAGTTAATGAATTTAAAGATTATATATGAATTATATCTAATCAACAATTGACATATATTGTTTCATTTTAACAATTTCTTGCGTTTCTCTTTCAGTTACAAATTTTTGATAGAAAAATTGGATGAAACAAACGTGCTGTCGCCGAATGAAGTATCCAAAAAATTGAAGGTTTATCTCGCTGGAAAAAATCAAGGTTTATATTACATGCGTGGTGATTCTCTTTTGATTACTGCAAACTTTACTCCTTGATAGTTTTTACACAAATTTTAAAGGCAACACTATATAGCACTATTATTATGGTTATTGCTCTTTTTCTCTCTGGAAGGTTATCCGATTATAACTTTTTATGTGTCTTTGTTGTGTATAAAGAACTTTAAGTTTCTTCCTATTTTTAGTGACTAATTTTTGTTTTTAATGACTGATAAATGGAGTTCTAAGTTAAAAAAAATCGTATTATAAGGGTATATCAAGAGTTTGTTACTAGATGATGCGGTTCATGTGAATATCATTGTTCTTCTTTTTGAGACTCAAAAAAGATGAACGAGAGTGTATTAAAAAGAAGAGGAGGTGAACAAAAGATAAAATTGTGTAGCTCTTACCAAATTCACTATATACTATTAATTTATTGTCTAATCTATAGAATTATGTTATGTAATATGTATCAGCAATTAAAATTTTCTTTTATATATGGATTATTCGTCTTTTTATTTGTGTGAAATTTTATAGATCAATTTGTACGTAATAAGAATGTAATCAATGATTTTGTAATTAAATATAAAAAGAAAAAAAAAACTGTTCCACAAATGGTTCAAACTAATGTATTTCTCTTAGCCTCTAACAGTAAGGGAAAGAGGTACTGCATCAAAAACGCAAAAGTGATGATGTAAAATATATAGGTGCTTACACTAAAAAATATTTTATATTTATATTATTATATTAAAATCAAACGTTACACGTGCGAAGCACGTGCAGCTAAACTAGTTATATTAAAACTGTGAATGACGTTAGAGATATTGTTTGAACTTTTTGCCCTTCATTAAAAAGATTCTGCAATAGACAAAATTGTCTTTTTACTATTTTTTTTTAATTTAAAACTTCAAATTAAATAATATATATTTTTACTAGGTTTTGTTCCATAAAAGTCCTAATACTAATAAACAAGCTTTGAAGTCGTCTACCATTATAAATCTAATACCCTACGTCTAAATTATAGATTAAAGGAAAAACCGATAAGCAACAACCTCCAATACTATGGCTTGAGTTATTATAATGTTAGCTTTTTTCATGTTGGGTTAGCTGAATTATTGTACAAAAAAACAACTAAAGAGGCAGCAAAGATTGAATGAGAATTTGAAAGATTAAACGTGAAATAATTGAAATAGAGGATTGGGATTTTACCGTGATTCTCTTCCAAAATTAATAGCTTTTCTTATCACGCACGGTAACTTTAAATTGTCATATTTTATTAATTAATAATTACTGCTAGAATTTTGTAAAATTTCCTTAATCTAGCATAATTATGTAGGCTTTGATGCATGTTCGATGCTTTATTTTATTTAATATAAGTGGTAGAAGAAAGTTTGGTCGAAATTTTGAGAAATTTTTGTATAAAGATTTGGTTCAATCATATTATTCTAATATCTCAATTAGCGCGTTATTATCAGTTATATGAATATGTATGTTTCAGACAATTAGGCTTTGAGGAGTTTTTTACTTTACGAAATTTTTGTATCAAAATTAGGTTTAATCGCATTGATATCTCGATTATTATAGTATTTTGTTGTAATTTCTACTCTATTGGTGCCTTCAATTTACTTATAGTTCCATGTGTGTAGCTTTTCTTTCATTCCCTCTATATCTCTTAATTTCGAGAAAAGTAAAAATTAATTTTATTTTTCATTTTATTTGATTTTGTAGGAATAAATTGCTCTTTCTCATGACATCCACAACTAGCTCGAAACTCATTGTAAAATGTAAGCTTCTAAGCTTCAGATTTCAAAGATATATTGATTTCTCTTTCTTCTATTCTTTTCACTTGAATTCTTTGACTCTCTATATCCCTTAGGTTTCCAATTTCGGTCTTTGTTTAGTATCTTTCATTATAACTAATTGTTGTAACTAATGATTTGTACGAAGTTTTAGTCACGTGTTAGTCTTTTTTCAAAAAAAAATTAGGATTCATTGGGCTTACCTCTAAAATGACTCAAATTAATATGCTATTGAAATTTTGCCCTATGATATGCTCCATGTGTTAAACATACAGTGTTCAAGGAGCTTAGATATATTGTAAAATAGACCATAATATTAAGAACTACCAAGTACGTATTTATGTTATTAGATGCTATGTTGAGTTGTATAAATTTAATTTTTCAGATGCTTAAGAAAAAAAAAAGTAGTACCCTTCTAAGCATCATTCGTAATGAGAGTGTTGGGCCCGTGCAAAAAGTTTTTTTTCTTATTTTGGATTTGGTGTGAATTGAACTTATTGTGTTACTCTGGGAATCTGCATGTTTCATTGATGGATTTGTCTTTGAGAACCATTTAGATTTATAAAAGTCAATTCAGGTTTAGAAAAAATTTGTAGTTCAAGTTTGTTTTTTTTCTTGTAAAGAACTACCTATCTTTTTCATCGTAGTTTTTTTAGGGGGGTAGGGGGTGGATTTCTTCAGTGCTTTTTGGGTTATAATAGAGGAATCCTCAAAACAAATAATAAGGAGTTCATAATCAATTTCTTTTTTATTTATGCTTCCTGCTCTTTTTATATACTATCTAGCTTTTATGTGCAATTTAGTTCTAATATTATTGCTGTGGTATTTTTATTTCAAGAAATTTATGATTTTTTATATATATATGAATTAGAAATGAGGTTATGAAAATTAAATATTACGATAGAAAATTGATAGATAATTGAGCTTTGATTCTAGAAGCACCATATCTGGTCGTGGTCGCTTCTTTTACAAATATTCTCTTATAGAATTTAATTAAATTTGTAACATTTTCTTACTCTCATTAATTTACATGTACAATAAACTTTGAGGATATAATTTGCTATCCTAGGACTTTAGTTTTATGTTTGGCCACAATGTAGTGTTTAGAGAATGGAGATTCCTAGGACTCTATCTAAGTTTTATGTGATGCAACTCAGAGATCATAATTATTGGGGATGAAAGTAGGATTGGCATTAAAAAAAGTTCCTTGAGGAGAAGGCTATGTAATATGCTATACTGCTATGTTGATGAGCTAAGGAAAGGTTTTGCTAAAGGAAGGCTTCTTTCCATAGATTAGCTAATTGACATGTTGTGTTCACTATTGTATTTGCTTTTTGTAACATTTTCTTAACACAGGCCATTCAACATTGATATCTTAATTATAGTGATTTTTTGGAGCAGAACAAGGAATAGGTTTATTATTTGAGATTCTCATAAATTCTTCATCACATTATTGTTAGGTTTTTCAAGCACAGTAATTTTTTCAGTTTCATTCATCAGCTTAAAACATATGTAGGTATCTTTTTACTTCTAACTCATATCTAATTTTTGCATCGCTTTCTTGATTATGAATATTTTCTATGTGTTAGCTTCAATTTTTAATTAGTTAGCGTTTATAAATATTTCAATTTAGAACTTCATTATATATACATTACATTAATGATGATGAAAGGGCGCCTTGAAGTAACTAGTAAAGTTGCTTCCATGTGATCAGGACGTCACGGGTTCAAGCCTTGAAAACAGCCTCTGGCAGAAATGCAAGATAAGGCTGCGTACAATACACCCTTGTGGTGGGCCCTTCCCCGGACCCTGCGCATAGCAGGAGCTTTAGTGCATCAGGCTACTCTTTTTATATTAATGGTGATGTCTAGATGGTAATCAATTTTGTGGGAAGTCTAAATAGCTCATTTGTGTTTCAAGAAGATGTGTCTTGCTGAATTGAGATCTTTTGTATAGATCTTAGAGGTCGTTTGGTAGAATGTATTGAAAAATATAATGCATGCATTAGTTAATGTGTATTACTAGTACCTTATTTGGTACATCTTTTTGCCTATGTATAACTAATGCAAGCATTAATTATACACTCTATTGTATATTAAAGTGCGTATTTGTAATACAAAGACTTTTAACACATGCATTAACTTATTAAATGACTTTAATACCCCTCAATTTCCCTCTCAAAATATTTCACAATTTCTTTTCCCGCCATTTTAATTTTCAACAGCGAATCTTCTCAAAATATTTCACAATTTTTTTCCTACCATTTTAATTTACAACAATGAATAGTTGATCTAAATAACCGCAACATATTTTTGCTTTGCTTCTAGGGTCTTTAAAAAGATTAAAAAAAAATCTTGAGATTATTTCTTAATTTTACATCTTGTATTTTATTTTTATTTCGACTATGTTAATCCGCTGACGTAAAATTTCATACGCAAAGACGAAGGTCTTGTAATTAATCCTAAATCTCTATATACTAACAATACTAATTATGTTTGAGATGACAAAAGAACTTTGTTGTAAAAAAGTGTACAAAGTCAAAGAAGAGTATTTTTGTAAACAAACACTTCTTTTATAAAAATTATGTAAGATATATTATTTCTTATACATCAAACCAAACAATGTATAAGAAATAATACATGCATAACTAATACAAGCATAACTAATGCAAACATTATAAATACATTATATTCTGCATTGTTCTTATGCACTCTACCAAACGATCCCTAAAAGTAGTAGGTGGAGGGACTAGCTCTTTACTAGCTCCATAATGTGATAAAAATAGCATTATTATCTTAGAAAAAGCTAACTTGATGATTGTTCAATATTGATATTGATTTTTGTTTCTTCGATAAGGTCTATGTACTTTTATCTTTTTTAAACTTAACTTGTAGAACTGTACTGAATATATTATTGTTATTGCTATTATAAATTTGATATGTTTTGACTATTCTTATAAAGAATTTTTATAGTCATTCTTCATAACTCTTTTGGCTGTTTGTAATTTTAAACCTTAGAAGTTATTAAGTTGTAATTTTATACTTCTACCAATACAAAGACTTATAAGTTATTAAGTTGTAGTTTTATACTTCTATTAATACAAAGACTTATAAATAGTGTACAATTGTCTTTAATATTTGTGCTCCAAATAAATGTATATTCCCCAGGCAATTAAAATTATCTTAACGTGAGCAGTCTTCTTCTCACTCAACCAATTCACATCATTATCAATAGTACTTTAGTAACTTTTTCATCTTCTTTAATCACCGAAGCCTTTCTTTATTTTTCATTACATATGTTTGTTACTTTTTAGTTGATAGATGGGCAATCTTTTGCTATATATATGCATACAAATACAGTTGGAAGCAAGCCAAAAGGGAGTAAACAAATCAGTTCGATAAATAAACACTTACGAAATAATGATTTAAATAATTATCAACTCATGTTGAATTACAACTCGATATGAAAACTACATTGTACCGATGCATAAAATACTTATTGTGACTATATATGTAATCATGGAAGACTTCCAACTTGAGCTTAACTTAACAACATAAGTATGAAAATCAATGAGTCACACCATTTATTCTATAAGCCTAAAACCATTAGGCATCTCTTCATAGATGTTATAATGTTAGAAAATTCTAGGGGGATTGGGAGTCATATATAGCCTTAATAGGTTTGTCAACGAACATGATAGTGACTGGATAAGCGTCCTTAGAAGCATGAACAGTATGATAAAGAAGAGACTCCACTGAAAGGATTTTTTTTCTTTTTGTGGAACATATGGTTAACTAGAAAAAATAATTAACATAATAATAGGTCAAATAAAATTAGCACTAACACGCCATAGGAAATTTCTAGATATCACAAACCTTAGACAGATCGTTGGAGAGCCACTAATAATAGGATATAAACTAAACACGAATGGCTTAACACAGTGAGATCAATTTGATATATCAAAGTGATGCTCGACACTCTTTGTGATCGAATACATTATAGGGAGGTTCAGATTTTTAGAAGAATCAAATGGGAACGTCTTGTGAATGGGTAACCAAAAGCCCTGCCCTTTCTTTCTGTCTAATTTACTTGGGGCGATTTGATTGATTCTGAATTAAAGAATTCAAATTAAAGGAGTTTGCTTTGTCGGTTAACAATATTCATAATTTAGATAAATAAAATCAGTACTTGTGTTTATTTATTTTGTGATTTAGAATTTTTTCCAATAAAGTTTATTTTATAAATTTGTGTCAAATTTCTCATTTAATTAAATAAATAAAATACACGTGCAACACCTTAGACTAGTAGTAATAATAACAACAACAATAGTAGTAATAATGATAGTAATATTTTTTAAAAAGATGATTTGTCTTTTTAAAAAAAAGGAAAAGGAAACTAGAAGTTTATAATATTGTAATAAAAGATTTAAATTAAAAAATTAAAAATATTTAAATTTTAAAATATTAGGCTTTTAGAATAAAATAATCTTTTTAATTAACTTAAAATTAGGAACCCATAATTAAAGAGTCCTAGATAAACTAACTATATAATAATAATAATAATAATAATAATAAATAATAATAATAATAATAATAATAATAATGACAACAACAACAACAACAACAACAACAACAATAATAATAATAATAATAATTAAAAAAACATAGTTGTACTTTTGTTTATTTATTTTTTAAAAAACATAATAGTAGTAATAATAGCAGCATCACCATTGAAGAGTTCTAAATAGATTTCTACTCTTTCATAAATTTATCTCTTTTAAAATTTAAATATTATAGAATATATCTAAATATAATTTATTTAAATATTAAATTAAAGATAAAATTAATATTCATGATTGAAGAGTTCTACATAAACTTCTACTCTTTCATAAACTTATATTATTTAAAATTTAAATATTATATAATATATCTAAATATAATTTATTTAAATATTAAAGTAAAGATGAAATAATAAAAACAACAACTAATAGTAGTAGAAGTAGTAATAGTAGTAGTACGCAATATGTTCATTAGTGTCAATAATAATAATAATAATAATAATAATAATAATAATAATTATTATTATTATTATTATTATTATTATTATTATTATTATTATTTTAAAAAACATAGTAGTGCGTAGTAGTACACATATAGAAGTATTTTTATTTTATTTATTTTTTTAAATCATAATAATAGTAATAATAGTGGTAGTAATAATAATAATTAGTTTAAAGTTTAAAAATTGAATTTGATAGTATTAAATAATTTTTGAGATGGCTACAACTTTTTCACTTTATTCTATTATAGGACTTTTTAAATTCAAAATAATCTTTTAATAGAGTTTTTCATAATTAAAATTTAAGATTAAGATAATAACAAAATGAAAGATAAGGGGTTTAAAATTTGAATTTAATACTTGCAGTTTTATAGATGACTACAACTTCTTCACATTATCATAATCATATGAGTTTTAAATTTTAAGGATATTTTATAAGAAGCGTTATCTTAATAAACACAAAGACAAATGAAATCAAAATTCAACCAAAATTATTTCAATACTTTTTTTTTACTTGAGATAACATGTTAATATTTAAAAATTTCAAATTGAAGCATAGAGATTGATGATGAAACTCCTTAAATTTTTTCAGTTATTATTCAAATGGATAATAAATGCAAATTATTTCTTCTATCTACTCAGAAATTGTCAACACATATTTTTCCTCTTTTTTTTTTTTTTTTTTTTTTTTTTGTAAAAGCCGATAAAATGATCCATCTTCATAAGATATGTAAAATCTAATTTATATTCACGCTGATTATGTTCTCACAATTGTATAATGTATACAGAAATTACGTAACTTTATTACAATTTTCTTCTATCAATTTATTTATATTGCAAATGAAACAGTTTTTACATAATTTATGTTACTTGATATGTTCATAAATTAAATAGTTATGTAGCAATATTTCATTGAATAATTTTTGCAGACGACAAACTATGGCTACACATAATTACCTCATCAATGAACAACCATGTTTGAAGATACAATGACAATTGAGTATCCGCGTTAAATAAGGGTGACATATTCTAGATAATGAGAGGTAACTTGTAATCCTTTTAGGTTAATTTATTTATGCATGTACATATTTTTTGTTAAATAGTTCTATATATTCTAATTGCAAGGTTGTATTGATACTGATTTTATTTCTATGTCTATATATATGTATATATTTTTTATTTAATATCATACGATTTTCTAATCTGTAAATGTCTAATTGCCAGATTGAATTATCGTTATAATTTTTTTTTAAAATATGAAATAACTTATTTTAAAAAAATTATTTCATTGTATATATTGATAGCTTCTTTGAAATTTTATGAAAAATTTCACTCTGAAAATTAAGATAAACTTTCTCAAATTTGTGAGGGGACAATGGATGGGTGGGGTTAAGAATTCTTTTAAAAAAAAAAAACTTTTAAAAATTATTGGAAGAGGGAGGGTCGAGGGGTACGGGGTGGGTGGGGTAAGAATTTTTTTTGAAAAAATATAAAATTTAAAATAAATTCTGCTGGGGTGGGTGAGTGTGGGGGGTGGGGTGGATGTGGAATTTGGTGGGATGATCAGATGGATGATTTGATAGTAGTATGAACATTTAATTGAATCAATTTAGATAATGTAATAATAAATTTAAATATAATACTTAAAAATAATAAAATTATGAAAAAAGAACAAAGCTTGAAAATTTAAATGAAAATAATAAAGTATATGTTCTTAGTTTTTAAATTGAGAGTGATGAAATTTATTTAAAATTAAGTACTTTCAATATTTAAAATTTAAAATTGAAAGATAAAACTTAAAAATAAAAAGAACAATTAATTAGTTGTAATTTCATTATTATAATTATTTTTAATATTTCATAATGAATTTAAAATATGTTAATGTGATACAATAAAAACTGATTAATTTTATTACTTCAAAGTTAATAAGCTCATATTTTTAATGAATATTTTTAAAAAAAATATTTTGCACATCGTGCGGGTATTTATATTAGTTTTTTTAATTATATTTATATTTATTTTTTAAAAGGGAAAACAAATATTTTCCTTCTTCCTCCATAATTCATTCTTACTCAATCTCTCTATAATTACGAATTATAGTATAATGTTTTTAATTTTTAATTCATGAATTTTGAATTTGCAACAAAATTGATGGTAATAAATATTATATGTTAATAATGTATTTTTAAGTTGTGAAAATTGTATACAACCTATTATTCATATATGATTTTATATGATTAAGTTGAAATCAATTTATATATAGAAAAATCATATTTTAAATGATTTTTAATTTTTGGGATTTCAATTTATGAAATTGATATATAAGATTCATATTCTTATAACTGTTTTTAGTGTATAAAAGTGGTACATAATATGATATCCACGAATTAGTATAGTAAATTTTATTAAAGTCAGTTTATATACTCATGTCGTACTTAAGTAATATTTTTTTTTGAGTTCTCAATATATGAGATTGACATTAAAATTGGCATCGATGAAGTTTCGTATATGTCACATTTGTATGAAAAGAGTCTTATGAATGTGACAATTGATAAGAAAACTGATGTTGTATATTACATAACTTTTTAAGTATAACTTTTTTAGTGTATGTAATGAATATTTAATGAAAAACTATCACCGTACATATTAAAAATAAACTAATTGATAATTGTTTGGTATCACATAATTTTTTATTGCAATAAAAAAAGTAATAAGCATTAGCCATGGTTAATATTGGTGTTGATTCACTATATTAGTTTTACTTTCTGGCAATCAATATAGTTCAATCATTATACAAGTATAGTCACAACTTGCAATAAACAATCTAAAAAATACACACAAAATAATTTTCACATATTGTAAAACTCTATTTATTAATTGAGTCGGGTTTAAACTGATGAAGTGTTACATTTTTTTGCAATGTTGCACTTCCTCGTTTTTCATTTTTCATTATAAGTACTTTATTTGTCAAAGTTAATTCTCAAAGTATGTGTCATATTTTATTAAAAAAATTAGAAAAGAATTTTTTTAAAAAAAAATTAGCTTTATTTTATTATTATTTATTGAAAGTCACTATTGTGATAAAAAAGATAAAATTTATGAATAAGGGAAGAAGAATTAAAGGAATAATGTGTATCAATGTAGACATATTTATCAAATTTTACTTCATAATTTAAGAACAAATTTTGTAACTTTACTGATAAAGTTAAAAAAAAAGGTATAAATTGTTATGAAATATAAAGTAAAGAAGAAGAAGAATAGAGAAAGAGGAGAGAGTAATTCTTATTTCTCTTGAGAGATGTCTTGATGTGTTAATTACAATGAAGAAAAATCTCTTTATTTATAGGGGAAAACTAACTTCGGGGTTTCTAACTTTTCATAAATATACATTCACAATATATGGTAAAGTAGACATTCACTATATATGGTAAAGTAGACATTCACAATATATGGTAATATATTTATAACACTCCCCCTTGAATGTCTAATTGATAGATAATGTGCCTCGTTAAAGTCTTACTAGAAAAAAACTTAGTGAAAAAAAATCTAGTGAAGGAAAAAGAGTACACATCTCTAACAATACGCATATAGGCTGCCTCATTAAAAATCTTACAAGGAAAACTCAACCTCGTAAAGGAAAAATAGTACAACGCGTATTAGCTCTCCCTATGAAAACATCCTTGAACCTTTGCATCCCGATCTTGTGCACCATCTTTTTGAAAGTTGCAATTGGAGGATAATTGTTGAATAAATCAATCACATTATCACTTGAACGAATCTATTGCACGTTAATATCACCTTTCTTTTGTAGCTCGTGTGTATAGAAAAGTTTTGGCAAAATATGCTTCGTTCTATCTCCTTAAATCCTCCCTTAGTTGTGTTGTGCATGGTGAATTATCCTCATAAAAATCATGGGTACTTTATCACATTTCAAACTACATTTTTCGTGAATGAGATGTATCATGGACCTCAACCACATACTGGTGGTTTGCTTCATGAATAGCTATTATCTCATCATAGTTCGATTAAGTAGCTACAATAGACTACTTTATATATCTCCAAGATATGGCAATACCACCACATATGAACACATGGTCTGTTTCAGATAGAGCTTTATGTGGGTCAAATAAGTACCCAACAACAGCATGACCAATAACATCGACACTACAATATTTAGAATAAAATAAGCCCATATGTTTGATCTCATTTCAATGTCTCCTAATAAGAGCATAATTGAAAACTCCCCAAGAGTTCTAATAATTTTCAAGCTATAAGCTTATACAATATAGGGATTATAAATAAGTTTTCCAGAAACTTTTATATTCTTCAAACATTTTGAATCCTTAAGAATTTTTCACATAAATTTTGTCAAGTGACAATATTCAACATCTCATGTATGACATCTTAAAGTGTTTGTACTGCAAATAAAATAAGTTTTATGCTTACCAAGATGTATCCTTTCATGTCATTTGATAAATGTTTCTACGTCAGTATGCTTAAATAAACGTAGAATTCAGATCCTCGTGATCTTTCACAATATTGCGCCAATATTATATCAAATATATTGATGATATATCATTTCATATCGGTTCACAATGCAACATAACATTTTGAGATCTCATCACTTCATTATTTTCAAGTACCTGAACCTCTCATAAGGTTTCATGAAGTGTTATAGCGTAGGTTTTTCAAGAGTACATTGCCTTCTTATTATGATTATTTTCTCCTTATCCTTTTTAAGGATTATTTTATTTGAAAGCGATTGGTCTACTACGCTTCATATATGCATAGACTGTTCCCTTTAGGGACACAATAAGAGCACTTGCAACTTAAATATGAGATATTTTCGGCATTTGACTTGAATTATCTTTTGAATAAGGATCTAATGATAATTCCTAATATATTTCATAGCTGTTTATAATCTCCCCCTTATGTTAGGAAAACTAATATACATCCTCCATATTCTTTGAGGAATCCATCTTTGTGCACCATGACATATTTATTAATCGTATACCGCACATCAAAACTATTAGATGGACAACGTGTGATTCCTGACTTAGAACCAACTTTGAGGGGAAATTAATCATAATTTATTGGTTTGATGCATGCAAGTACTTTTGTATATAATATTTCAAACCAACACATGGAGTTTTTTGTTCTCATTAGCAACGTTTTAACTATTTATTGATGGCATTCTATGCTAACCCATCGTCATCAAAATGAATTATCTTAATTACAAAATCTAAAAATTATGCTCTTAACTCAATTTCATTAATCAAGCAACTTTATGAATGTCAAACTGTAGGCTGACAATAAACGTACAAGTGATCATCTTATATCGATGTATCTTAACAGATCATATGACGGGTGAACGGGCCCATATTCACCTCTTATACTTTTCAGAATTTAGGGAATCCAACCCCAACATTAGTTGGTCCAACCAACTTATCACGAGAACAAGCAACATTAAAAGTTCATGAAGAATTTTCGAATTCTTCAATATGTATTTAATACTTAATATGCACAATTTTGGATGACGCAATCGTTCATGTCAACTTATGAACTTTTATACTAGTAAACTCCAAGTTTATCATGACATGTACTCTTTTCTTTAGTAAATTTCATATGTACTATGATATGAACAGATTTCAGTTTTACTACTTGGAAAGTAGATTTCAAAATAACTCCTCTCAATTATTCTACCTCTTTCGGAGGTGAATTGCGGTATCATCATAATCAAGTGCACGTTTGTATTGATAAGTTTTACTAAATATCATCACATTCACTCAGGGAATAAATCTATGCTTATAACAATTAAAATTATCATTCTCATGAACAAAATATAATTGTGCCTTAAGCTTATCAAATTGATAGTTTATAATCTTTTTTACGATATTACCACTTCAGGAGCAAATCGAGGTGTGCATAATGTAGAGAATTTTTCTCTAACATATCTTATAATCATAATAAGCGTGTAAAAATACTATCATTTTTTATGATTATCATTATATTGTCCCTTCACGCTTGTATTCGTATATTCAATCATTTGTCTTCTTTTAGACATATTATATACTGTTACCATATTCACTTTAGAGAATGAAGCATTTTCAATGGGGCATGCCTCATGACTTTTCATCAAACACCCATTATTTTGTCTTAGCCATCATAATATCATCAATGTGGTGCATTGAGATTCAAACTCAATGTCTTATCCATGTAAAAACGTCTTAGGCTATAAATAGATGAGACCTGAACCCTACATCTTATCATCATGGTGCACTGAAACTTTTAACCCAATGTCTTATCCTCTTAATGAGATGAGAATTAAATCATCATCATAATTTTTTAACAATATTATTCTTCATGAACAAATTTAAAGCATAATTGATTCTAAATCAATTATTTTTCCTCAAATCCAACAATAATTATATCATTCGTAGAAAAAGACACGAATAATATAAAGAATTACTAGCCTTGCAATTACCTTTAGATCTATAATCTCACCTTATTTAGCAAAGTCTCGTGCTGATAACGTGTTATGAAATATAAAGTAAAGAAGAAGAATAGATAAAAAGGAGAGAGTAATTCTTATTTCTCTTGAAAGGTGTCTTGATGAGTTAATTACAATGAAGAAAAACTCCTTTATTTATAGGAAAAAACTAACTTTAGGGTTTTTAACTTTTCCATAAATATACATTCATTATAAATGGTAAAGTAGATATTCACAATATATGGTAATATATTTATAACATAAATAAAGATAATTATCTTGAGCCGGGGGTCTATCGGAAACAGTATCTCTACTTCTTCAGAGGCAGCGATATAGACTTCGTACATCTTACCCTCCCCAGACCCCACTTTGTGGGAACACACTGAGTTTGTTGTTGTTGTTGTATAAATAAATCTAATTATTGAAATCAAAATTTATTCTTACCATAATTATCAAAAAAGTTAATGAGGAGAGATAGAGTATTAAAGACTAAACAATAGGAGAGAATAACAAATAATATTTTTTAAAAATTATTATAACTTATAATTAAATCTTTAATTTAATAATTATATAAAACTATTGCTATAACTTGCAATAAGCAATACAACATAATTTTCACTTAAAATAAGAGTTCAGGCCCAAACCAACCCAATTGAAAAAGCAAATATCGGCCCAAGACCATATGAGCATAAATCCTCACCCCTCCAAAAAATCACAGCATCTCCGCAGCTATCAATACTTGTCTCCCTTGTTTCTGCAGCCTATTCCAGCTGTGTGAGCGCCTCATCTTCTTCGGACTCCTATTTCGTGGTAACCATATAACTAAATACTGTAAATATTATTTATTCCATCTATATAATTGTGTTTCAGGTGATTCACTCTTGCGGAATATTTATCAGTGATGTACTAGTTTTCATGGATTCCTGGCCATGAAAATTGTGACTATTTTTGAAAACAAAATAGTTCCTTAGTTCCTCGATTCATTCCCTGGTAGGAATGGCAATGGGTGATTCATTCCTTAGTTTTCATGGATTCCTGGCCATTAAAACCGCACCGCGTGCCATTTAAGCCCGCATAAACCCGCCCCACATTCATAACCGCACCGCACTGCCCCATGTTTTTATTTTTCCCTTTTTTTTTGAAAAATTTGTAACTGTATTGAAAATCATAATATTTTCAAATCTACAACTAGAAAATAATAACTAATTTCTATTATCACTTTTCACTAAAAAAAAATTATCAAAAAGTATAACGTGTACAAGTAATGATCAAATATCATATTTTTATTCAAATGAATAGAGATGTTAAAAAAAATTATTATAAAATTATTTATTTGTAGTGTTATGCATGCAGTTTTAAGTATCATAAAATTTAAGTACATATAATTTTAGGTATATTCACGAGAACAATAATAATTTTTAGCTTTTTTGTTATTTTAAACCCGCATATACCCGCAACCTGCACCGCACCATTTTAAAAAAAAATTACTTTAACCTGCACCGCACCCGCACCGCACCGTATAACTTAAAACCCGCACCGCATAGCTTAAAACCCACACCGCCCTATTGCCATTCCTATTCCGTGGCATGAAATCCATTGTTGGCAAAGCATCCTTGTGTACAAATTGGAGTTGTTTTTGAATTTTTATGAGTAATTTCGAGTGAAAAAGGTGAAATTTTTTTAAAATCCTGAAAAATTTTGGAAAGTTGAACTCCGGACTATTATGGCCAGAAGAGTTTTTCGGAGTTTAGGAAAAAATAATAAATATTCATGGCCTCCGGAAGAGTTTCAAAAATAATTTTTAACTTTGGGAATACGTTATATAACAAAATTTTACCCTTCTTTTCTATGATCATTCACAAATAATATAATGAAAAACATAACCATGGAACTGTACTTTTTTGGGTAATTGCCTAATGTCATAGCATATGTACAGCGGATTTTGTATCAGATGTATAGCTGACGATATTTTTGCTTCGCTGAAGTACTGAGCTACTTCTAGGTGTGATAAGAAATGGTGCGTGCATACAAAGTAAAAGGGGAGAAGAGAAAAAAGAAAGGGGAAAATTATGATAAAGAAGAAATCGAGGAACAGTTGGAAGAGGAACCAAAGGTGTCAGAAAAAAGAGCAAAGATGGAACACACTGCGGCAGACACTGAGGCAGCTGAAAGAGTTGTAGATTTACTAGCTGGCATTCCTGTTGTTGCAACTGATCAAACCAGTAAACCTGGTGTTATTTTTATCATTGAAAGAGCTTCTCTGGAAATTGCTAAAATTGGAAAGGTCTGTCTGTCTATGCAATGTCATTTGGTTTATCTACTTTTATTATGGTTTTGATTACACAGCTTTGGAATGTCTGCTTTAGAAGAAGCTTGTAGCTTTTTCAGTATTATATTTATCCAATAGTCCATCTTGTTATTCCCTCATTTTTGATTTGTTTGTGTGGTTTTGACTTGATACAGAGTTTAAGAAAGCATAGACGACTTTTGAATCTTGTGGTCTTAAACTGAATGTACTAAAGCCCTCGTTAATCTTGTGGTCTTAAACATGCCATTTGTAAAGCTAGAGTTAAAGAGTTGCCGAAAAAAAGGAAAGAAACATTCTTTTGAAATGGACTAAAAAGGAAAGTAAGGGAAAGGGAGTATTTATCTTTAGCATCACATATAATGCTCACCCTTCCCTTTACTGTGTATAAAAGAAGTGGAAGTTATTGTGTGTAATGATCTCTTCCTCTTGTTGATGCAGACTTACCAACTTCTGAATTCGGATGAACACTCCAACTTTCTGAAGAAGAATGGTCGAAACCCTTCGGATTATCGGCCTGATATTGCTCATCAGGTTAGTTGACTTTGGAACTCCGGGCCTGTCTTGTTGCTCAATATTCCTATACTATGAACAGTATGGTGTTCCTGTAGACTTCAGATTTAAGTGTGTCATTTGAGACACTATCTACCTATGGTCCATAGATCAATGGTAACCACTAACCAGCAAGAAGTTGTTGTGTCAACTTTTTGTGGAGATGGCTGGTGGATTGGGCTGGTCAGGTATTGAGTCCAACAAGTGAAAGTATGTTGTGAGTTGCTACTTGATCCTGTTAGAGTGAATGAACTGATTTGACTTTTAAACCTATGTTAGTCAATTTGGACAGCAAAAACTAAATCAAGCAAGCTGAGACACCAGAGTTTGTGTGAACTCACACATGAGCTCAATTAATTGACATCAAAATATGCTCCTTTTGTTCCAATTTGTTTGATGGTATTTTATTGGGTAGAAATAAAAATAAATGAAGAGTTTTGGCACATGAGCTAAATATGTGTAAGGTGTCAAAATTACCCTTGTCATAAAACTATTTGTCTACGTGTAGTGAGACCTCCAGCAAGTCATGTTGATGGCAAAAAAGGGATGTAAAAAAGTTTATCATAGGGATAGTAAATGTAATTTAGATAGTTTCTAGACGTAGAATATTGGCAATCTTTTTTTTTTTTTTTAGGAGACAGGCAGAAATGGAAGTGTCAAACAAGTTGGGAATGGACTATTAAAGAATCTTTTAGATGATGTCTTCTAAGCCAAGGTCAAGTTGAGTCTGAGTGACCTCATATTAATCAGTGCTTGAATTACTAAAGTGAAATGATGATAAGGAGAGAGATATCTGATGGTTGGCCACGAAATCGCCAAGCAGTAATTTTAGTAGCTCTTTGATAATATATTGATATTTATTTATTATTAGTGATTATGCACTCACTTATCTAGTGGAACTTTCTGTTTAGTCCATGTGTACCCTTACCTTTTTCTAGATTTTGTGTTGTTGAATACATGGAATACGATTGCAAACAGATTCTTCTCATAAATTATGTCCCTTTTTAAAAATAAAAATAAAAAAGAACTTCCGGTGCAAGATGTGTACAACAAGTTTGTAAAGATGAGTTCTTTCATACTCTACAAAATATGTTATTTTATCTGCCCAGTAATCTATACAAGTGTGAATATTATGTGTACTCCAGCGGTAGATGAGAAACACCAAAATCATTTCCCTTTGCACTATGGATCTCTCTTTGACTTCCAAAACTCTCTAATTTTTCTCCTCTGCCATTTTAGTTTATCAGAATGGAATCTCAACATAGTTGTGCAAAACATTATCCATTTCTCCATCTTCTGCCAAATGCCATCTTACCAATTGTCATGGTCATACTCCATTAAGCAAGATCTTGCTTATTCGATGTAGAATCTACTTATTCACTTCTACAATCAGTATGTGTTTTGTGTCCCAGAGATAAAAAGAAAATTCTGCTGAAGAGTTTAGAGAGAAGATAACGAAGTTAGGACTATGGATAAGTGGCTAAGCATGTTTTTTCGCGTAGTTACCCAACTAAAACTTAATGATTAAGTTCCTGCCGCTGTAAAAGGAGAAAGAAACAAAATATGACATCAGATGCCTACTCAATCCATCACCCTCTGGTCCGTGGAACTCAGGCTCTCTCTATGCTGCATTGTTTGATTTATACATTTGACTATGTCAACTGCAGCATGACGTCTGTCTGTCAGCTTCTTTATTCTTTCAAAAGCATTGCCATTACCTTACATGAAAAGCTGCAGTTATGGATTGCTTAGGCTGTGGGTTTCCTTTCCCATTTTTGTTCAGTGTTAGTTCTTTAGAGTGAGTTCATCAACTTGATCTTGCTTCTATTCTGCTTCTTTCTGGTTTAGGCTGTGTGTGTATATTGGAACTGGGCAGCATAGATGGAATTGCAGTGAAGAACCTAGTGCTTCTTCTTTATTACTTCCTCCGTCCGTCTTTACTTGTCTATGTTTGACCTGGCACACCTCTTAAGAAGCAACAAATAGAAGGTTAACTTTACAAAATCACCCCTATTACTTATAAGTCATCTAAATGTTGGTAAATGAAAAATATTTAATAACAAGGGTAAAATAGACAAAAAATGGTAAATTATCTCTTGGTTTTCCAAACTGGACAAGTAAAGTTGGCGAACTATTTTTAGTATACTGGACAAGTAAATATGGATGAAGGAAGTATATAATTTCTTGTTGAAATAAGAAGAGAAAAGAAACTATAAACATCAGTTGCTAAAAGTTCAATAGAAAAGGAGGACACAAGATTTTTCATTCCTTCCTGTTCGATACTTCTTCTAGCGGGAGTTATATTTGCTTGATTGCACCTTGGGGCTTGTAGCATGTCCAATGCTTTCCTGTGAAAGTCCTTACTTCGTCTATTACCCTCCTTTTGGGACAATAATTACTGCTTCCATCCGTTTTCAGTACAGTACATAAGTGAAATAAGTTCTAATTCCTTGCAAAGCTAATGAAAGAAAGGAATTGTTTTTCATTTCACCAACTTCATTTGCACTTAGTTATCGCAAAAAGTTGATTGTTTTATGAGGTGATGCAATTTGTTAAAAATCCTCTTCCGTCTTTTCCCTAATATGTTTGTGTAAGTTTTTCTTCCCTTCACAGGCAATGCTTTCAATTTTGGATAGCCGAGTGAATAAAGCTGGGCGATTAAAAGCTTTGTATGTGAAGACTGAGAAAGGTGTCCTTTTTGAAGTAAAACCTCATGTTCGTATCCCTAGGACATTTAAGCGATTTGCTGGCATCATGTGTAAGTTAAATTACCCTGAGCAAAATTTCTTCACTCATCCCTGTTCATGCTTTTCTTCCCATCTGAGATTTGTCTAATTTTTCTGTTTTCTGATGTTGCTTCAATTTCAGTGCAGCTGCTACAAAAGCTGAGCATAACTGCTGTTGGTAAGCGAGAGAAACTGTTACGCGTTATAAAAAACCCTGTTACACAGTACCTACCCATCGACTGTCGGAAGATAGGTGAATAATTTTTCTGTTTTAGTTCCTTCTCTAATGGAATGTTCTTGACAATGGACTAATACCCCACTTTGCCTATGCATCAGGCTTCTCTCATAGTTCTGAGAAGCTTGTGGATATTCAGGACTATGTTAATGGTGTCAACAATGACACGAACCTTGTTTTCGTGGTATGCTCTAGTGTAATTTTCTATAGACTGTCTTTTTGTGTGAAGTTACAGTTTACTTGATATTTGACATATGCAGGTCGGGGCTATGGCCCATGGGAAAATTGATAAAGATTATGTGGAAGATTATTTATCAGGTAATCTAATTCTTCCTCTTCTCTTGTTATTTTGTGTCGAATAAAAATTAGAGTGCTGTCATTTCATCTTCCGACTTTGTCTTGATTTGCATGGCTAGTGTTTAATGCGTAGGAATGCGAACATCTATTACTTGTGCCTGTATGCTCAATCGGTAACACTAGGATGCTATTGATCTTCCTGGAGATTAAGTAGTTTTGGAGAGCCACTTGTGACTTTAGCAAATGAAAATTATAGTTTGCGGCCACTGTAGAAAGTAGATATGGTTAGAATGTCCAACATAATTGTTGATTTTTATCATATTATCCTAGTTTATGCCATACTCACGCAAAACTTGTTAAGTGAGATGGTTCTCTCCCTATAAGTTGTTTGGTTCATTGTCAGCCTGTCAACTCTGAAACAAATTTATGCGGGCTTTCAACTGCACCTTAACCTACTTGATGCTTCTAAACCATCCTCGGAAATGAAAATCCGTCTTGTTATACTGATTAGTTTGTCAAGTTACTGGCGCAATGCATGTATATCCTATGTAAATGCTCAACTAGGTCCACACTGTTTTGGCTGCATGAAAATCATCTTGGCAAATTATTGCTGCAGCTCAATCTTGTCTAATCATCTAATGTGTCTTGCAGTTTCAGATTATCCATTGAGTGCTGCATACTGCATATCGATGATCACGAATGCTGTGGAGCGCAAATGGAAGATTTTGTAGATTTTTACCTTACCTGTATTCTCCCAAGTTGTACTTTCTAGAATGTTGTCCTTGCCAGTTTTCTTTCTGTAGGCCTTTCTAGTTGGCAAGGCAAATACTTTTGCAGTGCCCTTTTTGGCAGTTTTCATTATGAATTATCAACAGCATTGGTTCTGCTTTGTTTCCAAATCCAAAAAAACTCATCTTACTTACAACAGGAAGCACCCATTCGACGGTCTATTGTTTAATCAATTTATTGTAACAAAAAATCATTGACATCATCAGTTGTTTTAACCATTTAGCCCCCTCAGCATGGACCTGATTGTATAGTAGAGAGCGAGAGTTGTAGATCAATTTGATCCATTTGCAGTTGGTGGAGTAAGGTATGTAAGCATACTATGAGACCTTAATGCTGATAAAATACCAAGGACATTAGATTCAATACTCAAAATCTGTATTAACTAGGAACTTTCAAGTGTAACATGGTTTTAATATCCTTCATTGCACAAGCATGCAGTCACTTGGGTTTTAATATCCTTCATTGCAAAAGCATGAAGTCACTTTTCTTCTAGTAAAAATAATAGTACAAATGGTGTTTACAAAATCGAGTATCAACCTGGAATTCAGAACAAAACCCTATTTTTTTCTACAATGCTGTGCTGGAAAACAGGGTGACAGCCAAATCTCAAGTTTCAGTTGTGGCATTTCAACATCAATGTATGTTCCCTTCATTTTTTCCTTTCTATGTGACATGAGTTATCTCTGCTCATTATTGTCTGAATCAATGACCTGTAAGTAGGTCAGGATTTGCGGGCCGTGGCCGGCCTTCCTCTGGAATGTCCACGCTAGCAACAATGTTGGCGGTCTGACTAGAGGATGATGGCACTACGTTAGACATTTGTATTCTAGATCCGCCACCACCTTTTGTACTCGGGGAAGTATCAGGCGAGTCCCTCGGACTCCCTAATTTTCGTGTTTCGACTGGTCCAGGCTTTGTTGGTGGTTTCTTCTTTTTTGCATTCCTATGCCAATTCATCAGTGCCTTGGAAGTTTGATCATCAAATATAGATCTCTTCATGTTTGATCCCATCTAGAAAATCCAAACAAGTGAAAGCGAATCAGTAAGTCATTGTATTTCTTGCATGGGATGTGTCTACTTGTGGTACATCCAAACGCTTAGCCTCATGAATGTCAAATCACGAGTTTACTTAACTTCATGTATGGCCACAGAGCTATCCGCTATAGATTTGTCACATTAATGCAACCGAGCTTTACCTCCTATGGTAGTAAAGTCACTGAAATTTCATGCTTTACCTACTATGGTAGTAAAGTCACTGAAATTTCATTGAACTTTACTATTACCGTGGATAATAAGTTGACTTTTCTTGTTATAGTGGAAAAGGTGAGGAAACAATTTCTGTCCCCTCTTACAATTTGAATAAAAGAAAATAATCTTTAATTTGAGATCTCTTGCCATCATTAATGTGGCAAAATATCATTGTGATTTTACTGTCATCTTAGGTAATATTCAGTGACCATACATGAACTTATACCGTCAAATCATCCCAAGCCCTTTTGAAGTGACTTGGCCGCTTAGTCATCCAAAATACCCTAACTGGTAAGATTAAAACAACAAATTGAGAGAGTAGACGGGCTTTTTCACTGCCATTTCTGAGCTACCATCATAATGAATCTGAAACAATAAGGCAAAAAGAAAACTTGAAGAAGAGTTACCTGGGTAACTAGTGCGTACAGTGGAAGTGTAATGTAGCTGCACAGAATCTGAACACCTAACCTGACAAAGCATCCGATAAATTGACAGTATGGTTGTGGAATTCTAAATAATTTTGACACTTCAAAAACTTAACACACTGTAGATAAGTACTTGTCCCTTACCCGATAGCAACTCTCAATAGGGCTAGGAAAAAACTATCGTGGAAACAGGAATGGAGCCCGAATTCATACTGCAGAACATGGTAGGCCATCATGTTAAACCAAGTAGTAGATATGAAGGAATTGGAAAGACAATTTTACTTACCGTTATCCAAAGGAAATAAGTGATCTCGAACGCATTCTGCAACACATAAAAAGGAAAAGATTAAGCTTAATATTTGCTTCCAAATTTAAAAGTGAGAGCATCATCAGACACAAGCATTTACCAAATGGAAGATCACCAAGACTAAACTTAACTAATTAAGAAACCAATCTTTTATGTTTATCATTTATGAAAAACATCTTGAAAATGTTTAACAGAAAAGATTAAGTTCTATATTATCTGTACATTTGAGAACCTAAATCCATTGGAAAAACTTGGCCTTGCAAAAGGGCTGAAGTCTAAAACTGCTCTGAAGCTTTCCAACTTACAATAGTTCAGGGAAATTGGACTCTGCACTACATTCATACTCATTTTCGTAAAAGGAAAAATTAGGATAACACCACAACTTATCTTTACTAAACTACATAATATTTCTACCATTTTTATTAATCGCCTAAATCGTTTTTTTCCTTAAAACAGCTGGATATATCCACAAATCCATAAATTTCGGACACATAATTTAATTATGTATCTCCCTTTGGATTAGTTAATATATTATATATCTCGACAAAGTAGTTTCAGAAATTGATGTATCTTAGTAATCGAAATTATGTATCTCAACTTTAAAATTATGTATCCAGTTGCTAATTATGTATCCGAACAAAAATGAAGTAATTAACTGTTACATTTTAAGTTCAAAATTATGTATCTCAACTTCAAAATTATGTATCTGGATGCTAATTATGTATCTGAAAATTATAAAATAAGAGATTATTTGTAATTTAGCAAAGAGAAGGATAGAGAGTAATTAGGGGTAAACTTATTAGGATTTATGTAAGTTTTTTTTTCTTTTTTTCTTTTTAGTGTGTCTGGTATGGAGGAAATCCAATTTTCCCATGTCTGAAGGGAAGCCCGGTGCATTAAGCTCCCATTATATGTCAAGTCCAGAGAAGGACCGGTTCATAAGGGTCTATTTTACGCAACATTACCCTACATTTGGTTGGTCAAAACTTTTGAAAAATATTTTTTGTAGAAAAAAACTTCTTAAAAATAAGTAAAATAACCTCCCTAAAGGAAGTAGGAAAAACAAGTTCAAATTGTACACAAATATTTTTTGGGATAATATTTTTTGTTTCCTCATCAAACACTAGAAAATATGTAAAAAAAAAAAAGGGTGTGTTTGGTATGAAGGAAAATGTTTTCCATGGAAAATATTTTCCTAGGAAATATTTTTCTGGATAATAAGTTGGTTTCTTACTTGTTTTCTTATTTTTGGTTGGTGGATGATAAGTATTTTCTGAAAAATGTTTTCTAGTATTTGATTGGTGAATGAAAAAATATTTTTCAGAAAATACATTTTAGTGTTTAGCTAAATAGTAAAAACACATTTTAGAAAATTATTTTTGATCCTAAAAAATACCCTTTTTAAGGTGTGTTCGATATGAAGGATGAAAAACGTTTTCTAGAAAAATAAGTTGTTTCTTACGTATATTCTTGTGTTCGTTATGCAAATTGGGTAAGTATATATTTTCTAAAAGTATTTGTATATATTTAATAAAAACAATGAAAATGAATAGGATAAGAAGGGTGGGAAAAGAAAATGTTTTACAATTTTTTTTTTAAAAATAAATTCAAAAAATTATTTTTTGGGGGGAGGGAGTTGGAAGGTGGGGGGTTGAGGTAGTCAAAATAGGTAATAAGGGCGGGGTAAGAATTTTTTTTAAACATAAATTATTTTTTTTGGAGGGGGAGGGGGCTAGTAGGGGGTGGGGGTAGGGAAGGGAAATAAAAAAGTTTGAATTTTTTTTTAAATTAAATATCTTTTTTGAAGAGAGTAGAGGTTTGAGTTTCGGGTTAGAGGATGAGGTACGAACAAATTTGAAATAATTTTTTGGGGTGTAGGGGAGTGAGGGCGGGGTAAGGAAAAATTTAAATTTTTTCAAAAAATAAATTTAAAATATTTAATTTTTTTTGGAGGGAGGAGGGGGTAGTAGGGTGGGGGGTTCCGGTAGGGGGAGTAAAAAAAAGTTTGAATTTTTTTAAAAAATCATAAAATATTTTTTCTTTTTGGAAGAGAGGGGGGGGGGAGGGAGGGCATAGGGGTTTGAGTTTTGGGTAGGGGATGAGGTAAGAAAGAAATTTGAAATATATATTTTTTTTAATGGGGGTGGAACGGGGTGGAGTGGGGTGAGGGAATAGGGGGGTGGAGTAGGGAATAAATGATTTTGAGAGTTGTGTAAATATTTCAATTTAAGAGTGCGGTTGAAAGAGAGTTTTGAAAAATGTTTTTCATACTTTTTGAAGAAAAATCATTTTTCTTAAATTTGAGGAAAATAAGTTAATTTGAAAAATATTTTTCTAAATCTTTAAACCAACCAAACGTGAGAAAATTGAAAAATTTTCCTTCGTACCAAACTCACCCAAAATCCACTCATTTTTGAGTAAAACATTTTCCTTCATATCAAACATACCCATAACCTTTCTCTCTTTTAATTGGAATAGTTCTCACTTGTTTTACTTCGAGTTTAATACAACTCATTATCATTACTTATTTTTCTAAGAAGATGCACATACACTAGCGTATATTTATTCAGTATGAAGATCAGAGCCTCACAGGCCAAGAAAGCAAGAAATAGATGGCTGTGAGTACCTGAAAGAGGGTGAGATGGACAAGATGAAGAACTAGTTTCGGCTTGCCGAACCAAAAATTTCTATCTGAAATTTGAACAAGAGGTATGCCTTGGACAACAGCATGTTTTTCTTGAATTTCAAGAGCCATCTGGGCTATAATTGCTTGAAGCTTTGTACCAACTGATAGGATTGTCTTTAATCAATCCAGTGGTTAGTTTTTTATTCATTAAAGCAATGGAATGAAATGGTAAAGGCATATTACATAAGGTGCTCAAACTTGGTCTTAGTTGACAAGTAAACACTCTAACTTTAAATATGCACATCTAGACATCTCCACGTATCTTCACTATGTCAGTTGAACTCTCCAACTTACGAAACATCATCTAAACACCTCCAAAATTTATGTGTCACATCCGCATCGGGTATCCATGAGACACAATGAGGACGAGTTGGAGTGTTTAATTGCCAGTTGAGACCAAGTTGAGGTCTCTAGATGTACATTCTCAAAAGTGGAGTGCTTACTTGCTAGCTGAGACCAAGTTTGGGTATCTGTTTATGTATTATGCCAATTGGAAACAAGTAAATGAAATAGTGATAAGAATTTCTTACAAGTAGAGGCAGTATGGATAGCCAAAACATAGCTTGCCATCCTGAAAGGACAGTACTTGTATTTGCTAGTTAGAGCTAATTTTCCGATTTGATCAATTGCTATCAAGAGATATTATGTCTTAAAAGAAACAAACAAGGTTTTAAGATTACCGTGGACATTCATCAGAAGATAAAGAACTGCAGAAAGCCACAGCACTGAACTGCAAAGGTATATACCAAAAATAAATAACTGGGTACCTCTAACTAGTACAATGTAACACATGATCAAACATGATCAAACCTGACAAAGACTTAAATAATTTGTTTCAGTTCAAGTAGAAAGATACGTACTTGATACCCACAATAACCTTGAAGTCATCTTCCAGGGATCTTTTTATGTACTTTTGAAAATTAAACTTACTTCCAGGTGCTAAATGGACCTGCAACAAGAGGAAAACAATAAGCCAAAGAGCTATATATCCTTTTCTATCCTGCAAGAGACATAATTTGATTTGCATTCTTCAATTTGTGAACCTCACCGTGATGAAACCATGGCGCATGGTCAAGTAGTCAGCTTTCCTAACTGACCTGAAAAATTGCCGAAAAAAACAAACCTGGAAATTTTGGGGAATTAGTTAATCAAAGAAGAAAAACAATAGTTTGTGCAATGCTTGAAATACAACATATCACTTGTTATGTTCCATGTTATATTACCATATCACCAACTAAATCCACTGTAATTTCCGGTGTCCATTGGAAACAACCTTTCCACCCACAAAGGTAAAAAAGGGACACATTTTCCTTAATAGATGGTTATCTTTTAACCGGAACACACAAATGTGATTTCCGTGCTTATGGCAAGGATGGCTAGAAGAATGTGAAAATCATACAGACAAACCTATCAATTAGAATGCACCGATTCTTATTGAGAGAATCACACTAAGAATATCAAATTCGTTATAAAACGAAACTCACTCAAGCTTTAAATTGTAAAACAACAGGCTTTTAATATCACAGGCAAACCCAAAATATTGGAAAATACGCAAAAAAAAAAAAAAAAAAAAAAAGAAGCAGAAGGCAGATCTGTTAAGTTGTTCTTACACTGTAGAAAACTATTGGGGTGGTCCCGAAACTGGTATTATCCCTAACAAAAGATGTCTCTTTGGTGAGCCTGAATCTTGAGGCATCTGCAAAGAACGGTCATAAAAGAAAGAAAAGAAATATAGATTAAGTCCCTCTTTGTTTAGTGTGAAATGTGAGAGAGATTCTACAAACGGGAAAAAGTTCTTTTATCACTTCCGCTTGAATTGTTGGACTTGACAAACTTTAACAGTAGTAGAGGATAACTATATGAACTTCATCACATCGTAAGACTAGAGCCTGCGAGTTGCACGGATAGCACCAAACATGCACCTAAAAGTTATAGAATTTCTAGATTAAATTTTCTCAACTCCCCCCTTAATCTTGAAGTTTCTTTTCAACTACAAGTCCATGATCTCAATTTTCGAAAATCTTCGACGACACTAGAATAGGAATATATATATATATATATATATATATATAAAAGGCAAAGTTCTTATTTAATGTACTCTTTGGTGGGCTAGCCCACTTGCATTAAAATTGACGGGCTTCAATATGAATCAAGAAGAGCTTATGATGGAAGAAAAAACCTAAGAACGAGGGCTAAGTGCTATACATATTTAACGATTCAAGTCCAAGTCCAAACAGAAGAAGATTGGGCCATATGAGTTTTGATTAAATTTGTGAACTTTTCCTTATTTTGTTAGGGATTTATTTTTTATATTATTTTCCTAGTTTAAAGTTTCCTAGTTTTAAAGTTTCCTAATTTAAAGTTTCCAAAATTTATTTATTTCCATAAAAGTAGAATTCGAATCCCATGCTATTTGGGATAGGGTTTTTTCCCTATATATATATAAGGATGGATTTTGTCTTTTTGAAGAAGACAACATTATTATTAATTGAAAGTTTCTCTTATTTATACCTTTGTGTGTGCTACTTGGGATTTATCTTGCAACCTTATGCAAAAGATTCTTTAGGAGTGAAGATTAATTATTAACTTGATATCTTTGATTTCTATTAAAATTAATTAAAAAAGGTGATTAGTCTTATACTAATTGTTGTCTTTAATTTCTTCAAAATAGGGGTCTCGATCACCTTTGGATCTAAGTTCTTGAATTGACTCTATTGGTATCATAATTAGTCTTAATTCACTAATTTTGAATACTAAGATCAATTAGGGTTCTTAGCACTTCATCTCGAAATTGGGGACTTATTCTCACATTTTATCTATCTTTAATTTCTTGTCTTTAATCTTAGTATTTTTGCTTCTGCATTATTTTTCTTGTTTATCAACATAACCCGATTCTTATCAAGTGGTATCAGAGCGGTTCTATCAAGGTTTCGTTCTTGATAATTTTTGGGAGTTTCATAGAAAAAAAAATCTTTACTTTTTTCCTCCTTTTAATAGATTAAAAAAAAAGGTTGTTTACAAATCAAGAATTTTCAAATTTATTGTGTTTCTTATTTTCCAACATCAAGAAGGAAAACCAATAAGTGGGAAAATTGAGATTTTTTTTTAAATTGATCTTTTTTCTTATCTCACCAAACCCAATTTGTTTAGGAGTTGATAATTTCTTTTTCTCTCTACATCTTACTTCTAAAGGGATTGTTACTAGTAAGGTTAATATATAAATCCTAAAGGAATCAGTCAAATGTTGTAATTTGAGTGGGAAAAGGCAAGAGGGGTAAGATAAAAAAAAAGGATCAAATTGAGAGTTTTTATTTTCTTTTAACTTTTGGAGATGTCTCAAAAAGATACTGATGCTGAGACTTAAAACAATGACATAGCCGAGATACTTAGAAGGATTTCTGCTCAATTCGATGTATTAGAGGTCATCCAAAACCCACCTAATAAGGTGAATATAACAGATTTAAGGAGAATTATTTTTCATATAAGGTGTGGGATAACGGATAATATTTGCTCTATGATTATTGATTTTGAAAGTGATGCTAATGTGATAAGTTCATACATGGTGGAGAAGTTGAAACTTACATGCATCAAACACAATGATTTCGGTGTACTTAAGGTGTCTAAGCAATGCATGATTTCTTTCTCCATTAGAAGGTACTCTGATAATGTTGTTTGTGATGTAATTCCAATGCAAGATTATCATATCAAGCTTGAGCGTTCCTGACAGTTTGATAAGAATGCAATTTATGATAGGGGAAAGAATAAAGTTTCTCTTGAGCTAAACAAAAGAAAATAGTTTCTCTTGAGCTAAACAAAAGAAAATATAAACTTGTACCTTTAACTCCATCCCAAGTTTATGAAGATTAGAAACGTGTGAAAGAAGCAATGCAAAATTTTGAGAGAGAAAAGAATAATAGGAGTAAGAGAGTGCATGATGATATTCCAAGAGAGGAAAGAAGAAAGGTTGTGTTATGTGAAGAGAATGGGATGTTAAGTAAGGTCAAAAGAAAAGAAAAGAGAGATGATCATGGGAGTATTAAAGAGAGGGATAATAATGAGGTCGAGAAAGAAAAACAAGGGAGTTTGAGTGAGGTTGTTTTTTATTCTAACTCTAACCTTCCTACTTCTTCTTTTAGTTGCTTTGACTCTCTTATAGGTACTCATGGAAAAGTTTGCATTGAAAAGCCTTTATTGGATGAACTTAATCTAAGGTGGTTGAACTTAATACTACATGTCCCATTGAGCAAGTGTTTGTTTACGAGAAGGATATAGGTAAAAAGAATTATTTTGAACTTGTCCAAGATGAGATTCATGACAAGAAGTCCAACAAGGCAGATGTAGATCTAACGTCAATGAGCAAGAAAACACGAAGTGATATTATTCCTTTGCTGCATAAGACCAAGATAAGACCTAATTCTTCAAGTCTCGGTGATTGTAAGGTTAAAAAGATAGTTGCTACTAGTAATAAGAAAATACGTGAATATTTTGATATCCGTGATCAAATACCCTTTGTTGAGCCTATTCATGATTCCTTGTTGGAGAATTTGAGTAATTACTTAGAATTTGATGGAGATTCTATTTTGAGACTGAAAGGTTCTTCTAACCTTCTTGAAAATTCCTATGCATTTGTGGATAAATTTTATGTGGAAAAATCTTTGAGAAGTGTAATTGATGATGTTTGGCTATATCATAAAAGTGTTAAATTTGATACATATTTTATGGAGCTTATGACGTCTTTAACAAGCCCAGTGGAGTATTTTATTGATAGAGCTAAATTGGGGAGGCACATATCATTCCCTACGTCATCTAAACGTGAATATTGTTGTGCTCATACAAGGAAGAGAATTTTCTATTGGGATGATGATGTCCACATGCTTTATAAATGTGTATTTATACATGCAAGAATTAATAGGGTTAAGTGGACACATGATCACTATCTTGTTTTGTTCCTACCATTGTTGCTTTCAAGTAATGAATGTTGTTTACTATTGTATGTTTTCTTGATTTTCCGAGATTTCAATTCGAGGACGTTTTTTCAGAAAGAGGGGAATGATAGCATCCAGTCTAGCCCACTTACATTAAAATTGACGGGCTTCAATGTGAATGAAGAAGAACTTATGATGGAAGAAAAAACCTAAGAACGAGCCCGATAATTATGGAGAAGCATGGGCTAAGTGCTATACATATTTCACGATTCAAGTCCAAGTCCAAACGGAAGAAGATTAGGCCATATGAATTTTGATTAAATTTGTGAACTTTTCCTTATTTTGTTAGGGATTTATTTTTGATATTATTTTCCTAGTTTAAAGTTTTCTAGTTTTAAAGTTTCCTGATTTATTTATTTATTTCCATAAAAGTAGAATTCGAATCCCATGCTATTTGGGATAGGGTTTTTCCCTGTATATATATATATAGGAATGGATTTTTTTTTTTTAAGAAGACAACATTATTATTAATTGAGAGTTTCTCTTATTTACACCTTTTTGTGTGGTTACTTGGGATTTATCTTGCAACCTTATAAAAACGATTTAAGAGGTAAGATTAATTCTTAACTTGATATCTTTGGTTTAAAAGAAGGTGATTAGTCTTATACTAATTGTTGTATTTAATTTCTTCAAAATAGGGGTCTAGATCACCTTTGGATCTAAGTTCTTGAATTGACTCTATTGGTATCATAATTAGTTTTAATCCACCAATTTTAAATACTAAGATCAATTAAGGGTGTTTAACACTTCATCTTGAAATTGAGAATTTATTCTTAAATTTCATGTATTTTTAATTTCTTGTCTTTAATCTCGAAATTGAGAATTTATTCTTAAATTTCATCTATCTTTAATTTCTTGTCTTTAATCTTAGAATTTTTACGTCCGCATTATTTTTCTTGTTTATCAACATAACCGGATTCTTATCAATTTGTTTCTTCGAAAGTTCTTTAAATATCTTAAGCTCACCCTTGCACTCAGTTACATGCCGAACTTGTTTTAATTTCTCAGCCTCCATGTTTGTCAATGCATAGCTCCTCCAGTCACGTGTCTGTAAAAACTTGGCTCCAAGTTTAGATTTTAAAACAGATTCACTATTGGGAGCTCGTCTGACAACACTATATTCCGTCATTGCTCGTCTGACAACACTACAAGTCCATGATCTCAATTTTCGAAAATCTTCAAAGACACTAGAATAGGAATATGTATGTGTATAGATATATGTTTTAAGGCAAAGTTCTCATTAAATGTACTCCTTGGTGTTGCAAATGTTCTTAAAGTAAAGTAGACATGGGCAATCATTTGTTTCTTCGGAAAGTTCTTTAAATATCTTAAACTCACCCTTGCACTCAGTTACATGCTGAACTTGTTTTAATTTCTCAGCCTCCATGTTTGTCAATGCATAGCTCCTTTAGTTCACGTGTCTGCAAAAACTTGGCTCCAAGTTTGGATTTTAAAACAGATTCACTATTGGGAGCTCGTCTGACAGCACTACTTTCAGTCATTGCATCGGCAGGTGCTCCAAGCTTCTCCATATCAAGAAACTCATCCATCAGATTTATTCCACATTTCTATGTAGACTTCAACATAACTAAATTTGAACTTTCAAGTTCTTGCTCAATGCTACTATCAGTATACCAAGGACTGAAATCATCCTTATTGTCCTCCTTGGGTGCTAGCAACAAAGTTCTCTCCTCTTCTTTCTTATGATCAACAATACTGGTTCTCTTCAATATTACTATGACACTCACAGGAGTGATAACAAATTTTATGAAAATTATAGCACTCATACTGATATTTTTCATCTATTTTCATTATCTTCTTGCTAGTAACCACAACTTTTTCCTCTTCCCCTTCATGACCACGACCATTTAATGATTATTGGATTTTCTCTTGATTGTTGAATTTGTTACGATTACATCTTGCTCTTCCTCGTCCATATCTTCTATGGATCTTTTCACTCATTGATCCTTCGAAGTTGCTCCAGGAACAAAGGATCATGATGTCTTCTACTTTACCTGAACCATATCTCTTCAATTTATTCACAAGGCCTTCACCCTTAAACAATAATCTCAAATTAATTTGAATTCTCTCATTTTTGAAGCTTCAAAATACATACCCCTTAGGACTCAAGGATTGAAGACTTACCTTGTTGACCTTGTCTACTCATTGGAAAGAATTTTGCAAAACCTCCCAAGCTTCCTTTGAGGTGGTTGTAGTGGCCACCTTCTCAAACATAGTATCATCCAAATATTGATGGATGAGCGTGAGGCTCGTTTGTCTTTTCCTACTCTTTGCCAAATAATCCTTCTGCTATCGGGTTTCTCTAACCCCTGTTCCACTATTTCCCACACAGCCAAGTGCTGCTTTCATGCAAAGACACCAAGTTCTCATAAGGTTCTTTTGACACAACAAAATTTAGAGTGGGCTAGAGTCCCACATTGGTTGGGGAATAGATTGGTGATTCGCTTATATGGACTTGGCCGATTCTCCCCTCTTGAACTAGCTTTTGTGCTTAGCTAGATCCAAGTGTCATAACTTTACATGATATCAAACTCCACTACATCCCTGTTTGGACTCCCTATCCACGCTCCAATTGGGCTTGGGTATGAAGAGGATGTTAGAGTGGGCTATAGAGGCCCACATTAGTTGGGGAATATAGTGGACTTGGTTAGTCCTCTCCTAGCTAGCTTCTGGGATTGAGTTAGGTCTCAATGTCATATCTTTGCAGAAACCAAGTGGTCCATCTCTCCATCTTTTCAGCACTCTTGTTTCAGTTCCAAGGACTTTTGGTTCTATACTAAGTTGAAAGAAGAGAACTGCTAGAGGAGAATACTTTGTTAGTGAGATAATTCTTTGCAACTCAGTTGATTGCCAATGACAAGTACAAAGATGTATTTATAGGTTCATAGGTGCCAAGAGGTTCTTCTCAACTCTCTGATCGCATTGAAAACACAAAGTTCACACACTTAAATAACATTAAATTGGTGCACCTAATCGCATAGATATCCTTAAAAGCACATCAATAACACCAAACATGCATCTAGCATTTCAAGATTAGTTTTTCCTGACAATAAATTACCTCATTAATTATCTGGTGCCTGCGTAAAAGAATAGGCCACAGACGGGCCAAAAAGAATTAAAATCATGAGAATTTCACACCATACCATTGGATGCTTCATAATCTTGTTCAACTTCCCTTTCCCATTCCTTCCATCCGCGAATCTGCATATAAGAAACAGAATAATCACTTTGTCTCAAAATAATCCTGCAGTACTTAATACAGGCGCAGAAGTGGAATTAACATTTCAAGGTTGTCCATGGTTGGGAAATCAATCTTGATCCTCAAACAAAGTTTGAACTATAGAGAGCAACAATTTTTATATAAACCTAAAAGGGTAAAACTTCTGTGCTCGTCACATTGAAAATGAGGGAAAAAAATCTCACCTTTAATCTTCCGAGCAGCATAGTTATGGCACTGTAAATAACGTGAAAGACGGCTAAAAAGAATATGAAAATGTGCAGCTGATGCAAACCATGGATGGATATAAGTGGAACGTGTCCCTGTCAACGTGGTTACTGTTAGCCTGTAAATTTCCGAGGAATATTTATTCAAGCAATCTAAGAAAAAAGAATAATGAGTTCAAAATATAAGTCTAAAACCTTTTTGAACTAAATCAACATAAATATGGTAACAAGTAACTCATGCTTTATAGAAGCAGACAACGGTGTTCTATCGCCAACTAAGTAAGGCTTGTTATGGAGAATACAATCAGGTCACCTAAAAGATAGCTACAGCCAGAGGCGGATCTAGAATTTTAAACTTGTGGGTTCCCAAGGCTCCTTTTCTGCCACTAAGCTATCCTTGGTTTAGTTGTGGGTTCCCACCTATTAATATTTATAACTTTTGACGATTTTTCTATATAATTTTAAGCCTTACAGTAGCGGGTGTGGGTTTCCGGGAACCCACAACTTCTACTCTACATCTGCCACTGGCTACAGCTACAACTGGTTGAAATAAATACTAATGTATGTAGACAACAGCTACGCCACTGCAATCCCAAGCCAAATTAGGGTCGGTTACCATCTGGCAGGTGCCGGCAGGACTATCAGCTGCTAAAATTCGAAAATGGTCGGATAGAAGCCTTCTTCGATGATCTCCGGAGCCTTCTTTAGGAAGATGATGACCCCGTCCAGGTGCATGATGTCCTCCTCCATACGCATGTGTATTTTTGGGAGGGCATGGCAACATTGTGTTTGCAACCCTTTCAGGTATGCATATTTTGGCTATATAGTTTTGTCCAAACGTCAGAAGCAACGATATAAAACCCAGAACCATAAGCTCTACAAAAAGAAAATTAATTGATTGTCAAGGAAGGGCATCACTAATTAACTAAACCACCCAATTTGATAATTATTACAAAGCCCTTACCACCCTTAATCTTCTCCAATGCTTCTACCAATGCACTTTTTCGTCTTCTCTCAAATGCCTGTATTCAGAAACAACAAAGAATGTACTAACTAAGGGTTCATCATCTACTATATATGCATAACTTTATTTATTAATTATTTTTATGACAAAAGGGATTCAGATGAACCCCTTCCACCCTTCTAGCTCCGTCCCTAGCTAGAGGATCAACTTCTAATGAGTCCAAAATATTTTTGTAGAAAAGGTGAAAATAAAAGGAGAAGCTTTTGTCTCCAAATCTTCAACAATCCATGAATCCAATTATTTTTCATTTAACTATCTAGCATTTGGAATTATAGCTTGACTGATTCGAATTCGTGCTCACTTGCAGCATCATCTTCAAATTTTCTCAATGTATTTCATATATTTTAAAAAATTCTATGAACAGAACATGACAGGGAAATACAAGAGAGAATGAAGGCAGCCTGGTGCTATGGTGCACTAAGCTCCTGGTATGCGCAGGGTCATGTCGGTCATGTCTATCATAGGAAATTCAAGAAAGAATCACATAAAGAAAATTTTGTTACATAAATGTGTAGGTATAAATTACCTCTCCAACTGCATGAAGAACCTTTTCCAAGAAAATGGAAATAAGAACAATAACTGCGCAGACCAAAGCCACTGCCCATGTGGGTGTTTGATCCAACTCCCTCGAACCTGCAGCTCCTGCAGCCATTTTTCTTTTTCTTCTTCTTGTTTTTATTTCTTTTATATTTATATGTATTAAAAAATTCCCCTATTTACACCACTTTGTGCATAGATCTCATGGGGAAAAAGCTCTGAAACTTTCAGAGGAAAAAAAAAACTGTGGAAGTTTGTTAATGGGAACCAAAAAACATCCAGTTACATTTGTTAAGCCTGGTAACATGGACCGGTTCAGTGAGGGGGAAAAATAACAGAATTGAACCGGGTGATACTAGGGAAAGAGACAAATGTGGGGAATGTTTTATTGGTAGTTGGAATTGGGAGGATAGTTTTGTATGTTATATGCATAAATTTAATTGGATATTGTTTTAAGCATAATTGTCTTTCCCTCTTGTAATGTTAACGAGAGTATTAGTAGTGATTTAGTTATATTTTGAAGCCATAATATTACAAGTGTCAGCACATTAGTTGTTTTTACACAAAGCTTTAAAATTTATTAATAAATTTATGAATTAATTCTGATTAATAAGATGTTAGTAATTTGTTGTGCAATATATTAATATGGATGCAGTGGTATTAACTGTGTACACTTTTACCTCAGACTTCACTTTGTGGAAATATATTGAGTATGTTATTATTGTTGTACATTAACATGAATGTTGTTAAAACTTTATTTATTAATATGAATCTTGATTTGTTTAATACAAAGTTCTAAAATATTTTTGGGAAATATTAGATAACTTTTCTTTCTTTATTTTATTTTTAGATAATTTTTAAAATGTATTTCACAAGATTCATTATTATTTCAAATGAAATTGAAATCACAGAATTTACAATTAAAAAAAAAATGAGGCCTTAAAATTCTGAAAATCTAAAACAAATATTTTATTGTCCTTATCCTTGAGTTATCCCGATTTATAATAATACTAAACAGGAACAGTGTACCTAAACAAACAAAAAGATTGACCTTAAAGAAGAAGAATAAAAAGTACATGAAGTCATTGTGAAAATTAAGAAAAGAGTACATGACGATATTGTGATAATTGAGAAGAAAAATGCATGGCGGGGTTTGCCAGAGTTCCACGTTATACTCAACAACATACTTAATGTGGTCCGACAAGTAAAATCTAGAGCGTGGCGAGGATAATGGGCGGACAATAAAGTTCGTAATGCACTTCAATTTCAATTTACAAATGTTGTCTGAGGTAAAATATCGAACACCGATATATGACACGTACCTTCTATTGATTTAATCCGAGGTAAGATGTCGGATGGATTTATGAGTTTGAGGTAAGATTCTAAACGGGGTATATGGATCTCGTCAGTTCCCTAATAAGTAAGATAAGAGAAGCTAGGAATTCTCCTCTTTACAATATGAAGCATAAAAAAACCGATCTAAAATTAGGGGAAGAACACTTATCATGGTGTAATAATAAAAACTTGGATCTATGTGGTAATGCTAAATCATAATATGAACTTGGATCTGTGTGATAATGCCAAAACATAAGAACTTTGAGAGTCGAACTATCTTGTGTTGCAGAAAAATGGAACTCATGTACGAGCTTGGAAAACTTGTTTGCTGATCGCATTTTCTTCCCTATAATAAAATAAGAAATGTCATTACTTAGTGGCAACTAAGTATATAGTAGTAGTATATATACCATTTTTAGCACATTTGGTCACTCCACAAAATATAATTATAGTCGCTAGTCAATATACAAAAACACTACTAAAAAAAAAGGAAAACCGACCACAAAAATCGACCACAAGTGGTCGATTTTCCTCAATTTCCGATCACAAAATCGATCAAAGAGCGTGGTCAGTAAAGTAGTGGTAGCTTTTTAAAAACCGACCACTTGTGGTAGGTTATTTTTTAAAAATATATATTTTATAAAATTCATTATTATTTTATTAAAATTAGATTTTTTTTTTTAAAATCAAAATAAACCGACCACAAGTGGTCGTTTTTTGTAAAATTAATTAATTAGTTTTAACGTGGTCGGTTTTCTATTAAAATTAATTAATTAATTTTATTAAAACTTTATGTGGTCGGTTTTTCTGGATTAAAAAAAAATAAATCAACAAATGGTCCAACATGCAATACAACAACAACAACAACAAACTAAATATAAAAATAACAACACATACAAAATGTCCAACAAAAGTCTAAAAGTGTAAAACCTACAACAATACATACAAAAGTGTACAAACTACAACAAAATGTCTAAATCCAAAGTACAACACATACAAAAGTCAAAAAACTAAAACTCATCTTCATCGTATTCATCCTCGTCTACCGCATCCTCATCTGTTCTGATATCATCCAGGGGGCGTAGACATTTTGCAGCTCGAACTGCATCACCAGGACACGGAGGAATAATCCCTGCAATTTGAATGAAAGAGCTGAACTGCTCCTGCAATATCCTGATTTGTGATGCTGTTTCATCCTCCTTCTTCTGCGCCTTCTCTCTCTGTTCAGCAAGCTCTTCAGTGAGTTTAGAAATCGTATTTTGTAGTGTTTCAATGGTTTCTCTATCAACTAAAGAGTTAGAGTATGTAGGGCCGGACGAATACCTAATATTCTCGCCAATTTTTTTTTTGTGGTAGCCGTAGTAATGGCCTCTAGCTTCAGGACCCACAACTTTATCCCATAACTCCTCCTCTACATGTTGGGGTAGTGGGTCACCCTGACTTTCAGTAGGCTGAGTACTACGATACTCACTAATGAGCTGCGTGTATTTGACTTAACCCAGATATCTTTATTAGTCGAGTTCTTTTTCTTTTTCAGATGAGTCTCCTCGAATAGCTCACCGTGTGGTATGCTCCTACCCTTTTCTTTTTCCTGCATATGAAAAAATTATCAATGTTCAAATGATTAAAAATTTAAATAGAAACAAATAATTAAAACTCTAAAAGTTACATACCATTTTTTCCTTCACAACAATTATACTTTTGACACACGCAGTATGTAGGGAGCCACCCTTGGATGATGCCCGAACTTTCTTTCCTTTGTCCCTCAACAATTGGTATTCTTCGCTATTCCAATAGCGAATATACTGTTGCCATAAGGATTCACTAATCCAGTCAGGTCGTACCAAGTTGGTGCGGGCATAATCCAACAGATGTTAAATATGGATCTACATCTTCTGAAAAAATTTCTCTTTATAAGATATACATTTGCATCATTCCACCAGTGAAATTTCTACAATAAAAACAAAAAATATAATATTCAATCTTTTGTTCTAATAAAGTGTTATGCAGTCTATAAGTTAAATCCTTACATTAAATTCTTGAAACATTCTTTCCCTGTTAATTTCTGGAACCTTTTGCCAATTGGTCCAGTAGCTGTTGAAGTTTCGACAAATGCATTTTCTCGCAATTTGTCCAACTCCAGCATCCGGCCTAAACCTACAACACAAGATCAAACAGTAATTTCATAGAGCATAATAATATAGTAATGAAAAAATAATTAATGTTATTAGATTTAGAAATTTTATCCTGTCGCATATGGAATAATATAACGCCTCCAAAAATCATCTCTGTCTCCTGACTACGGAGCAAGTAATGATGGATGCACTGGCATGAACAGATCTGAAGTACCAGATGGAGTGCCTCCAAGCTGAAGATCCGATAATTCAATAGATCCAGTAGAATCATTGTGCGCAGCTGCGTGACTGCTATAGGAGGGTACTGATGATGGTAGATGTCCAGATGGGCCAACGATCATCCGATAGTACTGTGATGGAGGTGGCATGGTGATAGGAGCAAAATGAGTCGGTGTAGACCCATGAAGTGGCCCCACATGCATAAGAGTAGGAACCGAATGCTGAGACGACCTAGAATATGAGGGTCGTGCTATCACATCAGTAAATCGACCCTCAGATATATGAATACCTATCGGCCGTCTATACGGCGGAGGTTGTTTTTTCTTTTTTATTTTCGTAAGAACAACTTTTTCCTTGCCTTTGTCACCTCTGCCTGACATCTAAATTATGTAAAGTTAACAAGTAGTTAGTTCCTACAAAATGAATATATAAGAAAACATTACAAGTAACTAATTTCAAGTTACTAATTCACATTTCAAATTGCTCCAACAACACGAGATAAACAAGAATATTTGTATTACTATATAAATCATGGAAAATCGAAAACAACAATCTTAAACAATATATTACATATCAATCTTAAACAAGAATAATAAAAGTAAATATATAGTACAAAGCATAAGAACATCAATACATAATAAATACAACCTACACAAACTAATCCTCCTCTTCTGAAGACTTTCCACTAAACCATTCACCCTATTCAGAAGTTTCCTCATCTCCTACCCACTCAGCCTCTTCTTCCGCAATATTAACTTCTTCAAATATATTTTTCGAGTGATTCAAACTATCAACTAAGTCAACGTCCACTAGCTGGTGATCAATTTACATTTTATTTTGATACGCAGTCTCCAACACATTCTCAACTTTCACCCGTCCTATAGGCTTTGTTTTGATTACAGCCCACCAATCATATTTATCATTGCGCAACGAATAAGGAGCAAACACACTTGTTTAGCATTTTGCACTAGAACAAATGGATCGTAAACAGGATACGGCCTATTGTGCTTCACTTCAATGATGTTATGCTCCTTATGTACTCTTGTGCCTCTTGTGCTTAGATCAAACACCTTACATTGAAAGAGGATGAATTTTTTTATTGGGAAACTAGCATACTCCAGCTCTAAGATCTCGTGTATGATGCCAAAGTCCCTACACTTAATCATTTTCAACCTACTAAGTCACCAAACATAACCACATTAAACCTACCAAGTCACCTTTAAAGTCCCTACACTTAATCATTTTCGACCTACCAAGTCACCAAACATAACCACATTCAAAATAAAATATCACCTTTAAAGACCCTACACTTAATCATTTTCAACCTACTAAGTCAGCAAACATAACCATGTTTAACCTGCCAAGTCACCTTTAAAGTCCCTACACTTAATCATTTTTCAACCTACCAAGTCACCAATCATAACCACATTCAAAACAAAAAATCACCTTTAAGGTCCCTAAACTTAATAATTTTTAACCTACTAAGTCACCAAATATAACCACGTTCAACCCACCAAGTCAACTTTAAAGTCTCTACACTTAATCATTTTCAACCTACCAAGTCACCAAACATAACTACATTCAAAACAAAAAACACCTTTAAAGTCCCTACACTTAATCATTTTCAACCTATCAAGTCACCAAACAAAACCACATTGAACCTACCAAGTCACCTTTAAAGTCCCCACACTTAATCATTTTCAACCTACCAAGTCACCAAACATAACAACATTCAAAACAAAAAAACACCTTTAAAGTCCCTACACTTAATTATCTTGAACCTACCAAGACACCAAACATAACCACATTCAACCTACCAAGTCTCCTTTAAAGTCCCCACACTTAATCATTTTAAACCTACCAAGTCACCAAACATAACCACATTCAAAATAAAAAATCACCTTTAAAGTCCCTACACTTAATCATTTTCAACCTACTAAGTCACCAAACATAACCACGTTCAACCTACCAAGTCACCTTTGAAGTCCCCAAACTTAATCATTTTCAACCTACCATGTCACCAAACATAACCACATTCAAAACAAAAAACACCTTTAAAGTCCCTACACTTAATCATTTTCAACCTACTAAGTCACCAAATATAACCACGTTCAACCTACCAAGTCACCTTTAAAGTCCCTACACTTAATCATTTTCAACCTACCAAGTCACCAAACATAACAACATTCAAAATAAAAATTCATCTTTAAAGTCCCTACACTTAATTATTTTCAACCTACTAAGTCACCAAACATAACCACGTTCAACCTACGAAGTCACCTTTAAAGTCCCTACACTTAATCATTTTTAGCCTACCAAGTAACCAAACATAACCACATTCAAAATAAAAAAATACCTTTAAAGTCCCTACACTTAATCATTTTCAACCTATCAAGTCACCAAACATACCACATTTAACCTACCAAGTCACCTTTAAAGTCCCCACACTTAATCATTTTCAACTTACTAAGTCACCAAACATAACAACATTCAAAACAAAAAATCACCTTTAAATTCCCTACACTATCATTTTCAACCTACCAAGTCACCAAATATAACCACATTCAAAATAAAAAACACCTTTAAGTCCCTACACTTAATCATTTTCAACCTACCAAGACACCAAACATAGCCACATTTAACTTACCAAGTCACCTTTATAGTCCCCACACTTAATCATTTTCAACCTACCAAGTCACCAAACATAACCACATTCAAAATAAAAAAAATATCTTTAAAGTCTCTACACTTAATCATTTTTAACCTACCAAGACACCAAACATAACCACATTCAACCTACCAAGTCACTTTTAATGTCCCCACACTTAATCATTTTCAACCTACTAAGTCACCAAACATAACCACATTCAAAACAAAAAATCATCTTTAAAGTTCCTACACTTAATTATTATCAACCTACTAAGTCACCAAACATAACCACATTCAACCTACCAAGTCACCTTTGAAGTCCATACACTTAATCATTTTCAACCTACCAAGTTACCAAATATAACCACATTCAAAACAAAAAATCACCTTTAAAGTCCTTACACTTAATCATTTTCAACCTACCAAGTCACCAAACATAGCCACATTCAACCTACCAAGTCACATTTAAAGTCCCTACACTTAATCATTTTCAACCTACCAAGTCACCAAATATAACCACATTCAAAATAAAAAATTACCTTTAAAGTCCCTACACTTAATCATTTTCAACCAACCAAGTCACCAAACATAACCACATTTAAAACGAAAAAACACCTTTAAAGTCCTTATACTTAATCATTTTCAACCTACCAAGACACCAAACATAACCACATTCAACCTACCAAGTCACTTTTAAAATCCCCACACTTAATCATTTTCAACCTACCAAGTCACCAAACATAACCACATTTAAAACAAAAAATCACCTTTATATTTCCTACACTTAATCATTTTCAACCTACTAAGTCACCAAACATAACTACGTTCAACTTACCAAGTCACCTTTAAAGTTCCTACACTTAATCATTTTCAACCTACCAAGTCACCAAACATAACCACATTTAAAATAAAAAATCACCTTTAAAGTCCCTACACTTAATTATTTTCAACCTACTACGTCACCAAACATAACCACGTTCAACCTATCAAGTCACCTTTAAAGTCTCTACACTTAATCATTTTCAACCTACCAAGTCACCAAACATAACCACATTTAAAATACAAAATCACCTTTAAAGTCCCTACACTTAATCATTTTCAACCTACTACGTCACCAAACATAACCACGTTCAACCTATCAAGTCACCTTTAAAGTCTCTACACTTAATAATTTTCAACCTACCAAGTCACCAAACATAACCACATTCAAAATACAAAAACACCTTTAAAGTCCCTACACTTAATCATTTTCAACCTACCAAGTCACCTTTAAAGTACCTACACTTTCAAAACCAAGCCTTGAACTTTCATACCAAATGATACAAGATCAAGTTCACAATACAAGAAACAAGCAACAACAAGACCAACAAGATGTCAACAACAATGCTAGTGAATCAAATAAGGCCACAAACGGCTTTACTAGATTTCAATATGAACAATAACAAGAAGATAATAACATGCTAGTGAATCAAACAAGGCCACACACGTCTTCACTAGACTTCATATGAACAATAACAAAATAAAGAGAAATCAACTTACCTTTGCTTGGCCTAAATTAAAGAGAAAGAGATAAGCGGTCACTTGTAAAGTAGCAAAGCAATCCTTTTTTTGAATTTGAATTCTGTCAAATAATAAAATTATTAGAAAGAATAATCTTTGGCTTAAACAATTGCAACAATAATTTAGTAAAAGCTATCACATTTATGACTTTCCGTTCGAGTAACAACAACAATGGTGCATGAGTTTAAAATCATGCACCATTAACCCTCAGAAATATCTTGTTTATAGAAAAATGTAATTACTAAAATAATTTACAAGAAAAGTTGACTGAAGTAATCCCATATGTCAAAAAGAATCATCAATTTACGTAACCAAGACTCAAACTTTCTTGAATATGAACGAACCCCTGTAATTATATTCTCATAGTTGGGACTTGCTCACCCAACTCACAATAGAAAAAGAAGGGGAAACAGTGATAACCTTTTCTCATACAACCCAAAAAAATAAGAAGTAATAAAGTTGCAAAACACACAAGAAGAGATACAAGTAAAAGTAATGAAATGATAGCGCTACTTACTCGTCAACAATTCAACATCCTAATGAAACATAAAATCAAACTCAACACAAATTTGAAAAAACCAAATAATAAAGATCCGCTAATTCGAGCTTCTAATGAAGCTTAAAGTTAAAATCAACACAAATTTGACAAACAAAACAACAAATCTCGGACAACTCAAGCTTCTAATAAAAAAATTGACAAACAAAACAACAAATCTCAGACAACTCAAGCTTCTAATATGTGTTAGTCAAAATAGGTAGTTAAAAGAAGAAGGGAACAACATACTTGTGTGTGTGGAGTTGCCAGAGGTCGATTTGACATTGCCGGCGGAACTGCTGTTGCCGGAGGAGCTGTGTGTGTATGTGTGTCGCACACACTATGTGTGTGTGTTTTGCGGGTTGTTTTTGTGTGTGTTGGGGCTGTTTGTGTGTGTTTTATTGTGTTTTTGGTTTAATATTTAGATGGGTATAGGGTCGGGTCAAATTAAAATTTATAATTTTTTTTTATTTTTAGAAAATCGACCATATGTGGTCGGTTTTTACAAAATTGTTTCCAAAATAAAATGTGTTCAATTTAGTTTTAAAAAAATTACTATTGAAAAACTATTAATGAATATAAATTAAAACTAAATTTTAAACAAATTAAAATTATTGATTAATTAACTTTTAAATATGATATTATATATATATATACCTTGTAATACAACATTTTATAATCAGATAAATTATCGATTACTTATTTCACATATACTCAGATGAATTATCGGTTAGTTTAATATCTTATGTCATTATAATATACCTTCACTACATAATATGTATATACACTATTTATATACCTATACATACATATACATATAAACACTATCGACTATATATTGTTCTAAATACGTACTATATACATCACATACGTACACGAGTATATTACCTCGTAATATAATGTAACATATTTCGTATACATACTTTGACGAGTTATCGATTAGTTTTACTATCTTACATTAATATCACATCTACGTACAATATATTATTACTTCGATCGTTTCAAATCAAGGTATTCATTGTTTTTCGGTAGATTCTACTACTAGTTTTTTACTACATCATTCATCGATCGATCACTACATCATATACACACACATATATATATATGTGTGTGTGTGTGTGTGTGTGTCTATCAACTCTCGAATACGTATTATATACTTCACATACACGATTTTACTACTCCATAATAATATACAACGTATTTCATATATACTCAGATAAATTATCAGTTAGTTTATCTTATGTTATTATACCTTCACTACATAATATGTATATATACTATCTATATACCTATATATACACACACATATACAAACTATCTACTATAAATATCAAGTTCTAAATATGTACTATACATACGTACACGAGTATATTACCCCATAATAAAATGCGACATATTTTGTATACATACTTTGATGAGTTATAGATTATTTTGACTAACTTACATTAATATCACATCAACGTACATTATATTACTACTTCGATCCTCAATAGATCATATATATGAATGTATCATTCAAAATATTTTGATATATACATTCAGTTATCTAATTTTCGATTACTGCATACGTAACTACACGAGATATACGTATATATACATATATTTAATTGTCTATCAGCTTTCAAATACGAACTATAAACATCAAATACATGATTTTACTACCCCATAATAATATACAACGTATTTCACAAATACTCAGATGAATTATCGATTACATTATCTTATGTCATTAATATACCTTCACTGTATAATATGTATATATATATATATATATATCTACCTATACACACACACATATACACACTATCGACTATATCAAGTTCTAAATACGTACTATGTATATCACATACGTACACATATATTATCCAATAATATAATGTGATGTGTTTCTTATACATACTCAGATGAGTGATCAATTAATTATATTTCATTAGCTTAATATAATATTAGGTTTTGACTACATCGTTCATCAATCAATCACTATATGATATATATATATATATATATAAAGATATTTATATATATGAACTTTTGAATGCGTACTATATATATCACATCCACAAGTATATTACCTTATAATAGACCACGTTCATTATATTTTGATGAATTATCGGTTATATATTACATTATTATGACTGGAATAGTAACATAATATCATTATCTAAACGGTCTGATATAAAAATTATGCATGTTTAACATCATTTAACGTATATACAAAGGAAAATATTTATTTTATATATTGAAACATAAGTAAAAGATAAAAATTATGTTTAACGTAATTTGTTTATTTTGTTTGATATATTTTTTAGTGTAATTTTTTCACAAAATTTAAGAATGGTTGATTTTTATTATTATTATACTCGTTATCGACTACGTGTGATCAGTGTAATTTTAAAAAATTATATATATAATTATTTTTAATGAAAATAATATATATATTTGATTACATAGTCACTACAAATTATTTACTTTTTATTATTTTAGTTCAAAAATTGATCACAAGTGGTCAATTTTTTAAATGATTTTTTATTTAAATAAAAACCGACCACAAGTGGTCAGTTTTTTAAAATATTTTATTTTTTTAAAAATAATTAAAAACTGATCATTAGTGGTCGGTTGTTTTTAAAATAAATTATTTTTTTTTAGAAACCGACCACTAGTGGTCAGTTTTTGAAAATATTTTTTAACTATATTTCTTTTAAAAAAACTGACCACAAGTGGTTGGTTTTGTTATTTTTTTTTAAATTTGTTATTTGTAAAATAAATAATAATTAATATAAACATTATTGAAATAATTATTTTAAAATTTTAAAATATAAAAGCGACCACATATGGCCGCTTTAAAAAAAATAAAAAATATTAAAAACCGACCATAAGTGATCGGTTTTTTGTGATCATTTTTTCAATTTTTTTTATTAATGAAAGCAATACATTAATTATATATACATATAATGTTTATAATCTTTTTATATATTATAACTAATACACATTTTCTGACTATTATTATAAAAACATCACAAGGCCCTATTTGGACACTTCCATATTTAACATTTACCTATTTTTTAAAAATTATTTAATCTGCACCCAATATTAAAACTTCAGTTAAAAGACTGCTCTGCTTCACTTCCTTTTTGTTTGGGATAGTGATAAATGACTACAAAAATTTGGCCCAACTTTGGTCATAATAATAAAAAGATTATATTATCCTATTCTTTTAAATAAATAAAGTTATTTAATTTTTAAAGTAAAAAGGTAAAAATATCCAAAAGTTAACTAGTTCATAGTGTGAACATAACTTTTTTCTATTGTGGCCAAATTGTGATAAAAAAATTGTGGCTAAAAAAAATTTTCCTTTTGTTTCTCTTTACAAGAAACATTAAGTTCGCCATTGTTCCTTAACTCCTATGGGTAATTTTATATCATACCTTAGGGCTCGGAGATTAATCTCTATGAGGTGTCTCTGCCATCTAGTTTAGGTTAAATATTGTAACTCGAAAGGTCCTTCTTTTTATTTGGTTTTGGTAGTGGATGAATTTCCTGAGGTTTTTCCTGATAATATCCTTGGTGTTTCTCTTTATGAGGAGATTGAGTTTGGGATAAATTCCTTCTAAAAACTCTATGACATAGATAGACAGATACGAGTGTACTTTAAGAAACTAGCAAGCCTTGCCATTCAAATAAAAGGAATGCCATCCTAATAAATACCTGATTCTTTCTTTATCAATGTTTGACATGCCTGGTTGTGCCAATTTCCCTAGTACACAATATGAATTTTATGCCTGGCGAAAAGTCGGATCTTATGCTCTTTGGATGCCCAGTTTATTTGCCAGTTTTCTGGCTATAAAAAGAAGAGGTTAGTTCATAACTCTAGAAGCCAAGGATGAAGTGAGGAAGACAGCTATAGAGCAGCAGATAAGGAAGATATTTAGGTAACTTAATTGACCTACTGAACTCTAAAGTAAAGAAAGGGTACCACTTATTTTTAAACTCAAAACTTGCCGGTTACCGAGTGAAACTCGATGCTACTTTAACCCAAGGGCTGATATCCATCATTGAAAGTGTCTATTTGGTTTTGGACACTCATCCAATCTCTATTTCCCCTTATAGAATGGCTATGGTTGAGTTGAAGGAGCTTAAGGAGCAACTTAAGGATATTTTTATAAGGGTTTCATCCGTCCTAGTGTTTCCCCATAGGGTGCACTGATGTTATCCGTGTGGAAGAAGGATGGTTCCCTTTGAATGTCCATTAACTATCGATATTTGAATAAGGTGATAGTTAAGAACGAGTATCCTCTTCCAAATATAGATAATTTGTTTGATTAGTTGCAAGGTGCTAAGTTTTTCTCCAAAATTGATCATTGATCTGGGTATCATCATCTTAGGATTAAGGAGGTGGATATCCCTAAGACTGTATTCCATACTTGGTATGGGTACTTTGAGTTCCTAGTTATGTCATTTAGGTTGACTAATGGTATGAGTGCATTTATCGATTTGATGAATTGGGTTTTTCATCAGTTTTTGGATCTATTTATTATTGTTTTCTTTACGACATCCTTGTGTATTCTAAGAGCGAGGTGGATCATGTCAATCACCTCCGTACTGTGTTGCAGACCTTCAAGGAGTAATAGTTATATGCCAAATTCTCAAAATATGAATTCTGGTTCAATATTGTCCCTTTTATGGGTCATATTATTTCCAGTTTGGGGATTATGGTAGATCTACTAAAGGTTGTAGTGGATAAGAAGTGTCCTAGACCAACGACTCCAACTGATATTCGGAGCTTCTAGGGTTTGTCTAGTGACTATAGAAGGTTTATGGAGAGTTTCTCAATTATAGCTTCCCTATTGACTAAGTTGACTCAAAACAAGGTAAAGTTCTCTTAGTCAGATGCTTGTGAGGGTAGTTTTGAGAAGCTAAAAGATAAGCTAACTTCGGCTCGAATTTTGACTTTGCTTAAAGGCACTAAAGGGTTTATGGTTTACTATTATGCATCTCGGGTGGGACTTCGATGTGTTTTGATAAAGCACGGCAAGGTGATATCCTATGCTTCTCGGCAGTTGAAGGTGCATGAAAGGAACTATCATACTCGTGATTTAGAACTGCTAGTTATGGTGTTTGCTTTGAAAATCTAGAAAAACTATTTGTATGGAGTGCGCGCGGACATTTTCTTGGATCATAAGAGTCTGGAGTATTTGTTAACTCAGAAGAAGATTAACCTCAGGTAGAGAAGATGGCTTGAGCTTCTAAAGGATTATGATATGAGTCTTCACTACCATCTAGGTATAGCCAACATGGGTGCTGATGCTCTTTAAAGGTTGTCTATGGGGAGTTTGGCTCATGTGGAAAAGAAAAAGCAGGAGATGGTGAAGGATATTCATCACTTGTCTAACCTTAGAGTTCATCTCTTAGACTCCGAGAATGGTGGTGTGATGGTAAAGGAAGTGGTGCGGTCTTATCTTGGTGCAGAGATTAAGTAGAAGTAAATGTTAGATTCTATCTTAATGAAAATTGATGGTAGGTGGGCAAATCCTGATGGTACTTTATGGTACTAAGGGAGGCTATATGTTCCTAACATTGATGGTTTGAGAGAGAATATTGGTTGAGGCACATGAATCGTGCTATGTTGTACATCCCAGTTTGATAAAAATGTATAATGAACTTAAGGAGATGTATTGGTGGAATAATATGAAGATGGATGTGTCTTATTTTGAGGCTAAGTGCATGGTGTGTCAATAAGTAAAAGTTGAGAACATGAGGCCCAGAGGATTGTATCAAGAAATTAACTTGCTCGAATATAAGTGGGAAGTGATCAACGTGGAATCATTTTTGCTCTTCCTTAGTATCAGAATCAATTTGAGTTAGGATGGGTTATCGTGGATAAGATGACAAAGTCAGCTCACTTTTTTCTAGTGAAAGACTAACTTTTTGGCTCAGGATTATGCGAAGTTGTACATTCAAGAGATTGTGAAGCTGCATGGGGTACCTATTTCTATATTCTCTAATTATGGTATGTAGTTTTCATCTAACTTTTTGCAGTTATTTTAGAAAGGGATGGGATTAAGGTTAGTCTGAGTACTGCTTTTCACTCGCACATGTATAGGCAAGAAAAGAGGACTATTTATACCTTGTAGGATATGTTTCGTGCTTGTGTGATTGACTATGGTAACAGCTAGATTGAGCATCTACCTCTTATAGAATTTGCCTATAATAATAAGTACTATTCTAGTATTGGGATGACCTATTTTGAAGAATTGTGTGGTATGAGGTGCAGATCTCCTATTGGGTGGTTCAATCTTTGTGAGGCAGATATGTTTAGTCCAAATTGGTATATCAGGCTATGAAGAGGGTGAAGGTGATTTAGGATAGGCTTAAGGCTACTTAAAGTTGCCAAAGTACTATGCAGATGTAAGACGTAGGGACTTGGATTTTAAGGTTAGAGATAGAGTGTTTCTAAAGGTGTCTCCCATGAATAAAGTGATGTGTTTTGGAAGGAAAGAGAAGTTCAGTCCCTAGTACATTGGTCCTTATGTGATTTTAAGAAAGTTGAATGTTGCTTATGAGTTAGAGTTGCCTTCTAGTTTGAGCTCCATTCACCCAGTATTCCATGTCTCCATGTTCAGAAAGTGTGTTGGTGATTCATCTCAAGTGGTTCCTATTAATGATATTGGTATTTCAAATTCTTTTTCCAATAAGGGGATCTAGGTTGAGATCTTAGATCATTATGTTCATCGATTGAGGTCTTGGGATGTAGCTTCGGTAAAGGTTCTACGGAGGAACCACAAGGTAAAGAAGGCTACTTAGGAAGCAGAAAAGGACATATAGTTCAAGTATCCGCATTTGTTTCCAATCCGGATATTCTTGATTAAGGTATGTGTTCTTCATAACATCCTTATTTTCTCGTTTTGATTAAAGTGAAGGTTGATTTCCTTGTATTTTGTTTTCTAACTTGGTTAAAGGTAAGTTTGATGTTCTTACTCATACTTGTACTTGACTTTACTCATCATTCGAGGATGAATGATCCAAGTGGGGGAGAATTGAAACACTCAAGGTTCTGGTCCTTAGAAATTTCTAGAGTTTTGGACTTTTTTGACATTATATGACTCACCGTATTAGTTGTAAGGTGAGCATGCAGGTCAGGTGACCCAGTCGTATGTTGTCCAGAGTTAGGTGGTATTAAGTGGTTGAGTTTCTAGTATAAGTATGATTAGGTGGGTGCGAGACGTATGGATGTTGATGGGTCATTGGGTTGGGTCTTCCTTCACTTATTTTGAAACTTAGTAACTTTACTTAGATTTGAGTATGAGTGGCTCACCATAACTCGTGAGGATAGGGTACGAGTAGTATAGTCTAACTCATATGTTGGATAGTGTCAACCCCTCTTTATTCTGTTATGGGTACGGGTTAAGGGTATTGGTCATATACTTTGAGTACGAGTGTCCTTAGTGGTCGTATGTTGGACAGTGTCGAGGGTCCAAGGGATGCCTTAGGTACAAGTGGCGGGTAACACTCGTATGATACGATACGGATTAGGTTGGGGTATTCTGGGCATCTTTACTTATAACTCCTTGGGACCCAATGACTTAAAACACCTTTTGTGGACTTCGTTAACCTTTTTGCGATCAATCAAATACTTTAAACTCTCCTGAAATATCTCAAAGCTCTTGGGTTAACCAAAAGCAAGAGTTTCCTTCTAGGTGATCAATTTAAGGCTTATAAGGGTGGTTTCTCTTCATCTTCTTCACTATCTAAGGCATTTTACTCCTCCCTCATTGTTAGTTCCAATTAAAGCCATATTTTATGAATTGTTTTCATGGTATAAATTATGATAATGATTGGGTTTTGAATTATACTTTGGGGGGTTTGGTTATAATGGTTGGTTATGGCTTCCTATGCCTTTTACTGGTGGATTTGACAATATAATTATGGTTGGTTGCATGAGATTAGTTGATTTGTACTTGATTTAGGTTTTGGAAACTATATGCCCCTAATGTGTTTGTTAAAATGCCTATGAGATAGTTGGACTTTTGATGAAACTATTGCATGGTTTAACTTAGTAATGGAACTAAAACTGGTTTGGATTGTTTTAAAAGATTAAATAGTAAGACCTTGGTGGTCTTTTTTTTGTTTAATTGAAATCCTTGCGGGGTACGTATGAATCCCCCAAGTAAACTAAGTAATGAACCCACTTGCGGGGTACATGGGAATCCCCTAAGTAAACTTAATAGTGTAATCTATGGGTATATGGGAATCCCTTATCTTCTTAAAAGGTTTGCTAAGGACAATTCTTGCAAGCTATAGTCAGTATGACAATACTACTTTTTATAGCCTTGGTTAATAATAAATGCAGTTGGTGGTTTGGTTGTGTGCTAATGGTTTTAATTGGATAATAAAGGTGGGGTGTGATAGCTAACTGTGAAAGAGTGAGTCCAATAGACGGACACTAGAAACTAATGTTTTCCGATATGAGGATTGGTCATGGCGACCATATACTATAATTATGGGGTACATGGGAATCCCTTTATTTACACTGTAATATATATCATGGAGAGCGAAGGGTACACGAGAATTCCCTACTTCTACGGTATCTCCGGTTTATGAGGCTACACACATCGGGGCTCATTCAGGGGGTAACACTAGACCCATATAGACCGTGGGTTGTTCTAGGACGATTAAGCTATGCATACAAAGGTTAATGGTTCTAAGGGCATGTTAAACCTGGTTCCCTTTCCTAGCATGGATTATGTGTGTATATATATGTATGGTTATGAATGCATATGGTTATTTAATTGGTTTTAAAGGTTGACATTATTCTATCCTCATACTGTATGTATGCTAGCATTCACCGCTAACCCTTCTTCCGGTGTTGTATACCTTTGTAATGAAGGAACCATCCATTCTACTCCTTCTGCTCAATGATCAAATTTGGATCATCTTGTGTTGGATTAAAGTGGTGACCTATAATACTACAAAAACTCCATTTTATGTCATGGATTTTTTACATACTTTGGTCATTTCATAGAATTTGGTTTTGGCTATGGTCATGGACATGTCCCAATTAAATATTGTCTTACTTTAGGATAGTGACTTTGTGGGACTACTATCGATTGGTATGGGTAATTTCGATATTAGTGTCAGCCTTGGTATTGGTACTGGTATTGGGGCTGACACTAGTTGATTGAATTCGATTTGTGATTATTTTATTTTGTTTTAGATTATATATATATATATATATTGAATTTCAATTGTTATGGGATATAGAGCGGTTATTGAGGGGCATTGGGAGTAGTCTCTTGTCCAAGTTGGGCTTGAGGTACCCAATACGACGAGGCCCTAGTTCGAGTAATTTAAGATTAGTATCAGAGCCCTAGGTTAATAGTCAATTGGGAGTCCACAAAGCCATGTCAATAAGACTCTTTTTAGGGGTGTGTAGCATGTCACACTCAATAGGGAGAGGGTACAAGGCATTTAGGAATGTTTCTCTTTCTTGTGTTCTGATTTTAAGCTATAAAGTTTAAGTCCCTGAAATCCTTTCTAATTTTTATTTGTTCACTTTTCAGATCATGCCTCAACGATTTGAAGCTCAAGGAAACTCATTTGTCCTAACTAGGGATAATATTAATGGGACTTGTTCTACTCAAGGGATTCGTACTCGGTCTAGGGGTCCCATTCCTGATTTTCCTGGAGTAACACCAGTTCTTTCTAGTCCCCTACAGGTCAACGTGATGAATGTGGAGTTTTTTCAGTTAATTCACATGATTGCTCAGTTGGTAGCTTCTCAGGATAAGCGTGGTGTATCTGATATCTCATCTTATGAGACAACAAGGTTGGCCAGTTCATGAAGATGAGTCCTCCAACCTTTATTACTGTTAAAGTGGATGAGAATCCTCACGATTTTCTGGATGAGATGGAAACAATTTTTATGATTATGCATGCCATAAAAGTGGAAGGAGTGGATTTTACTTCCTACCAGTTGAAGTATGTGGCGTACCAATAGTATGAGGAATGGAATAGGGAAAGCGGTGATATTGAGGATTCATATGCATTTCTGGACCGCTTCTTTCCTCAATAGTTGAGAGAAGAAAAAATGGATCTAAAATAGGGGAAGATGTCAGCGAAAGAGTATTCATTAAAGTTTCACTACTTGTCGTAGTATGCACTAAAAATGGTGTCTGATATGAGGGCCTGGATGAGGAATTTTGCATTGGGACTATCTCATGAATTAATCCTTGAAAGTAAGACTTTGTTGCTAATTAAGGAATGGACATGTCTAGGTTGGTTCTGCATATACAATTGGTGGAGGAAGAAAAAAAAAGGCTGATCGGATAGGGGAAAGAAAGGGTAAGAAGTTTAAGTTCTATGAGCCAGGTGGTGGTTAACAACAAAGTGGTAGGGATGGTGGTAAGTGGCCAAAGAAGAAGTGGGGGAGTTCTGATTCTTTCTCTACAGATAGTGCTCCTTATCCAAAGCAGTCAGGTGACAGACGTCAATAGGGTCGCAAAAACTTTAGGGCACAGGGTGCTGAATATTAGGCTAGTGGGGCTCTGTTGGCTTCATTATGTCATTCTTGTAGGTTTTGTTATCGGCTATATTGGGGTTTCTGTGATGAGGGGAGGGACAGGTATTTTAAATATGGTCAGCCAGGCATATTCTTAGAAACTATCTGGTTGGTAAGGTTTCTTTGGGAGAAAACAGGGTTTTGATTGCCTCTTTATCTTCTTCTACACCAAAGGGTGTTGTTTCTATTTGTATTTCAGCTTCTTGTACCAGTACTATTTAGAACCATCTATTTTCACTCACTACCCAATAGGAGTCTGAGGCATTACCTGATGTCATGACTGGTATGTTGGAACTTTTCTCCTTTGATGTGTATTGTTAACTTGATTTGGGGTCCATTTTCTTTAACATGACTCCATTTATGGCAGTGCATTTTTTTTGGTCTCTAGATTATTTTTGGATTCTTTTTTGTTTCTATCCTGGTAGGTGACTTTGTGATTGCTAAAATAGTCTATAGAGGGTGTGTGGTATCTTTGGTGGATTTGTATGAATTAGATATGGTGAATTTTAATGTGATTCTGGGTGTGGATTAGTTACACTCGTGCTATTTGTCCTTAGATTATCAGACCTGTAAAGTTGTCTTTAGGTTCCCTAGTTAACCTATTATTGAATGAGAGGGTGGTTCCTTAGCTCTTAAGAGAAAGTTTATATCATATTTTAAGGATCAGAGATTAATCTCTAAGGGGTGTCTCTATAATCTAGTCTGGATTAAAACTTTTAACTCGAAAGGTCCTTCTTTGCATTCGATTCTAATGCTGAATGAATTTTTAGTGGTCTTTCTTGATGACCTCCCTGATGTTCCTCCTGATGGAGAGATTGAGTTTGGGATTGATCTAGTTCCGAACAGTCGTCCAATCTCTATTCCCCTTTATAGAATGGCTTCGGCTGAATTGAAGGGGCTTAAGAAGCAACGTAAGGATATTTTGGATATGGGTTTCATCTGTCCCAGTGTGTCCTCGTGGGGTGTACCAATGTTATTCGTGTATAAGAAGGATGGTTCCCTTTGGATGTACATTGACTATCGGCTGCTGAATAATGTGACGGTTAAGAACATATATCCTCTTCCAAGGATAGATGATATGTTTTATTAGTTGTAAGGTGCTAAGTTCTTCTCCAAAATTGATCTTTGATTCAGGTATTATTAGCTTAAGATTAGGGAGGTGGATATCCATAAGACTGGATTTCGTACTTGGTATGGGCACTTTGAGTTCCTGGTTATGTCATTTGAGTTGACCAATGCTCCGACAGTGTTTATGAATTTGATTAATAGGGTTTTTTGTCAGTTTTTGGATTTTTTTTGTCATTGTCTTCATTGATGACATCCTAATGTATTTAGAGAGTGAGATGGATTATGTCAATCACCTGCGTACTATGTTGCAGACCTTGAAGGAGTAGCAGTTATCAGGCGAAGTCTCAAAATATGTATTCTAGTTGAACCCTATCACTATTTTGGGTTATATTATTTCTAGTGAGGGGATCATGGTGGATCCATAAAAGGTTACAGTCGTTAAAAAGTGGCCTATACCCACGACTTTAATCGACATTCAAAGCTTCTTTGGTTTGGGTTGCTACTATAGGAGGTTTTTGGAGAGTTTATTAGCTATAGCTGCCTCTTTGATTAGGTAGACTCAAAAAAATGTAAATTTCTCTTAGTCAGATGCTTGTTACGGTAGTTTTGAGAAGCAGAAATAATCTAACTTTGGCTCTAGTTTTAACTTTTCCTGAAGGCACAAAAGGGTTTGTGGTTTACTGTGTGGCATCCCAGGGGAACTTGGTTTTATTTTAATACAACATAGCAAGGTGATAGCCTATGTTTCAAGGCAGTTGAAGGTGTATGAGAGGAACTATCTCACTCATGATTTAGAACTATTAGCTATGGTGTTTTCATTGACAATTTGGCGGCACTATTTGTATGAAGTGCGCATGGACGTCTTCTTGGATCATAAGAGTCTTTAGTATGTTTTCACTCAGAAGGAGCTTAACCTTAGGCAGAGGATATGGCTTGAGCTTCTCAAGGATTATGACATGAGTCTTCACTTCCACCCAGGTAGCTAACGTGGTTAATGATACGCTTAAGATCTTATACATAGGGATTTTGGCTCATGTGTAAAGGAGAAACGGGAGTTGGTGAAGGATATTCATCACCTGGCTATCCTTAGAGTTGGTCGTTTAGACTTCGAGGATGGTGGTGTGATGATACAAAAAGTGGTACTGTCATCTCTTGGTGTAGATATCAAGGAGAAACTAATGTTAGATCCTATCTTGATAAAAATCAAGGGTGATGTATGTGGGAAAAAAATGATAGCATTTGATGTTAGTAGTGATGGTACCTTGGTACTAAGGGATGTTATGTGTTCCCAACGTCAATGGTTTAGGAGAAAGATCTTGGCTGAGGTACATGAGTAGCGCTATGTTGTTCATCCTAGTTCAACGAAAATATATCATGACCATAAGGAGATGTATTGGTTGAATGGTATGAAGTGGGATGTGGCTGATTTTGTGGCTATGTGCATGGTTTTTAAACAAGTAAAAGTTAAGTGCACGAGGCCCGGAGAATTATATCAAGAAATTGAGTTGTCCGAATGGAAGTGGGAAGCGATCAACATGGAGTTCATTACCAGTTTTTCTTGGTCTCAGAATCAATTTGATTTGGTTTGGGTTATTATGGATTAGATGACAAAGTCAGCTCATTTTTGCCAGTGAGGACTAACTTTTCAACTGAGGATTATGGGAAGTTTTACCTCCAAGAGATTGTGAAGTTTTATGGGGTGCCTGTTTCTATCATCTCTGATCATGGTATACAATTTTCATCGTACTTTTGGTAGTTATTTTAGAAAGAGTTGGGGACTAAGGTTAGTTAGAGTACTTCTTTTCACCTGTACATGGATGGGAAAGTAATGAGGACTTCTCATACATTAGAGGATGTGCTTTGTGCATATGTGATTAACTATGGTGGTAGCTGGGTTAAGCATCTACCTCTTATAGAGTTTGCTTACAATAATAGTTACCATTCTAGATTGGGATGACCCCTTTCAAAGCATTATGTGGTAGGAGGTGTAAATCTCCTATTTGGTAGTTTGAGCTTGGTGAGGCAGATATGTATGGTCCAGACTTGGTATATCAGGCAATGGAGAAGGTGAAGGTGATTCAGGATAGGCTTAGTGCTGCCTAAAGTCGCCAAAAGTTATATGTAGATGTAAGACGTACGAACTTAGAGTTTGAGGTTGGGGATAGTGTTTTCCTAAAGTTGTCTCCCATTAAGGGAGTGATGCAGTTTAGAAAGAAAGGGAAGCTCAGTCCCCAGCATATTGGTCCTTATGTAATTTTGAGAAGGGTGGGTAATATTGCTAATAAGTTGGAGTTGCATTCTATTTTAGCTTTACTCACTCGGTATTCCATGTCTCCATGTTTAGGAAGTGTCTTGGTGATCCGTCTCAAGTGGTTCCCATCATGGATATTAGTATTTCAAATTCTCTGTCCTATGAGGTAATCTTGATTGAGATCTTAGATCATCAGGCTCATCGGTTCTGTACCAAGGATGTATCTTCGGTAAAGGTTCTTTGGAGAAACCACAAGGTGGAGAAGGCTACTTGGGAAGCGGAAGAGGACAATAAGTCCAAGTATCCACATTGTTTTTACAATCTGAATATTTGTGCTTAAGTTATGTGTTCTTTATAACATCTTTTTTTGGGTTTTGATTAAAGAGAAGGTTGATTTTTTTGCATTTTGTTTTCTAACTTGGTTAAAGGTTTGTTTGATGTGTTTACTCGTACTTGTTCTTCCTTTTAACCATCATTCAAGGACGAATGATCTAAGTGGGAGAGAATTGAAACACTTAAGGTTCTGGTCCTTAGCAATTTCTAGGGTTTTGGACTTTCTATACATCATACAACTCACCATACTAATTGTATGGTGAGGGTGCGGGTCAGGTGACCCAGTCACATATTGTCCAAAGTTAGGCGGTGTTGGGTTGTTGAGATTCTTGTATGGGTACAAGTCGTATGGTTGGTGATGGGTCGTTAGGTTGGGTTTTTCTTCACTTAATCTGAAACTTAATAACTTAACTTAGATCTGAGTATGAGTGGCTCACCATGAGTCATGAGGATGGTGTAAAAGTGGTATAGTCCAACTCATATTAATTGGGCAATAAAGGCGGGGTGTGATACCTAACCTTGAAGGTGTGAGTCCAATTGACGGACACTGAAAAATAATGTTTGCCAACATAAGGATTGGTCATGAAGACCGTATACTATACTTATAGGGCACACGGGAATCCCCTAAGTTACACTTGTATGTATGTATCATGGAGAGCAAAGGGTACACAAGAATTCCCTACTCCTATTGTATCTCCGGTTCGTGTGGCTACACACGTCAGGGCCCGTTCAGGGGGTAACACTGGACCCATATAGCCCGTGGGTGGTCTAGGATGGTTAAGCTACACATACCCAAGTTAATGGTTTTAAGGGCATGTTAAACCTGATTCCCTTTCCCAGCAAGGATTATATATATATATGTATATATGTATATATATATATGTAAGTATATGTATGTATTGTATATATATATATGTATGTTTGTATATCTATGTATGGTTGTTAATGCATATGGTTTTTTACTTAGTTTTAAAGGTTGGCATTTTTCATCCTTATCATGAGTGCATGCTAGCGTTTATTCGCTAACCCATCTTCGGGCGTTGTGTCCCCATGCGATGCAGGAATTGGCCATTCTACTCCTCCTATTTAGTGATCAGATTCAAGATTTGCTTATTTTAGATTGAAGTAGTGAGCTTTCATACACTAGAAGGCTCCATTTCATGTCATGGATTTCTTTACATACTTTGGTCATTTCATAGAATTTGGTTTTGGCTATGGTCAGGGGAATGTACCGACTGGTTATTGTTTTACTTTTGGATAGAGTCTTAGTAGGAATACTATGGATTGGTGTAGGCATTGCCAGTATTGGTGTTAGCCTTGGCATTCCTATTGGTATTGGGGATGACACTAATTGACTGAAGTCGTTTTATGATTGTTCCATTTTGTTTTGGATTATATATATATATAATGGAATTCAATTGTTATGGGGTGTAGGGTGGTTATGGTGGGTTATTGGAGGTGGACTCCGATCTAGGTTGGACATGAGGCACCCGACTGGTTCGGGTCATGTCAGTTTCTCTCCATAAATCTTTATCATTTAGGCATGTTACTCTTCCCTCATTATTAATTTTGCAAAGATATGTGATTTAAAGTTTTGTTCATAAGGTTATTGTTTGGTTTGAAAACAAAGTTTGGGGGGGGGGGTTGAATATTATGATTTGAATAATGATTCTCATAGATTATATATATGATTTTCATGCTTTTAAATGATTTTGAACTTTTGGGTGCATGTGTATGGTGAATAAACTAGGGAATTGTTATTGTCCCAAAATTATGACTTTTGAAGTAGCTAAAACCCCAACCCTAGAATGTGAAATTTGTTCTAGTCATGAGAATTTTGGAAATTTTTAAAATCAAACCAGTCTTGAACTATTGCATCAGGTAAAGAAGAATTTGAAATACAGTGGTATGATTTAATGAACAAAGGGAATTTTCCTCTACAATATTAAATAGAAGTTATTTCGGCTTGATGTGTTAACTTGCAAGTGTAGTTAGCATGATGACACCAACAATTTATGCCTTAATATGGAATGTGGCTAAATTGTATGGGAATGTGTGAAACTTATTTTAATTGAGCTTTAATAAGGGTAGTGTGGCTAAGTCATGAAAGTGGAGGTCCAAGTGACTAATACTGGAAATCGCATTTGCTGATGCGGGGGTGGTCAAAGTGACCAGGAAGGTTCAAGTCCCCCTTATTTTTATTTCATGATTAAAGAGGTTTGAGTACTCTATAAATCACTTTGTGCTCGGGTGCTTAAGTCACCTTGGTATATGTTAGAGGGTTCGAGTCCCCCGTGTGCATATATGTGAGATTATTCTTTGGTTCATGCGGCTTCACTCATTGCGGGCCGACCAGGGGGTAAGATCTTGGGCCTATATAGACTGAGGGTACTATTATATGATAGTTGAGATACACAATCCAGGCTAAATTTTTGAAATGCATGTTAAGCCTTATTCCCTATACCAGAATATGGTATATATTATGTTAATGCATTGATTATGTGCACTGGCCTTGAATAAATTTTAAATTATTGATCATATCATTATCTTATCCTTATCCCCAAGTTTTATGCAAGTGTTCACGCTGCTAACCATCTTCGGATGTTGTATCCCCACGTGATGCAGAACTGGTCATACTTGTACTCCTCCTGCTCAGTTACTTGGATTTGGGATCAGCTAGCTAGTCAGATTAAAGTGGTAAGCTTCCATACTTTTTATGACCCCATTTTATTTTTTCTATTTCCTTTATATTTTTTCTATTCATTTGGACTTGGTTTTTTGCTATGGTCGGGGGCATATGCCTATTGGATACTCTTTGATTTTGATTGGAGGCTTTATCAGACTACTATTATTATGGGGGTGTTGGTAGTGGTACCAGTGTTGGTATTGGTATTGGAATTAATACCGATATTGTTTAGTTTTAGTTATGGATTTACTTTAATGTCTTTAAATTAATAACTCATATCTTGTTATATGTTTGAAATTCATCCAACTTTGGGGTGTGTTGTGTTGGGTTGGTTAGGTAAAAGGGGTGATCTTCTATCCACGTAGTACTTGAGATACCCATCACGGCCAGGCCCTAGTTCGGGTCATGAAAAAGGTGGTTTTAGTGCCTTGTTTGGTGTCATTGGGTGTCTGAAAAAGTTGTGTCGAGTAGAGTCTCTTTTATGGGCATGTAGCGTGCCACACTTATAAGGGAGAGCCTACGAGATATTTAGAAATGTCTCTCTTTTTTGTTATTCTATTTCAAGCTATAGAGTTTGAGGTCTTGATTCATTCTAATTCCCGTTTGTTTGCTTTTTAGATCATGCCTCACCGATAATATAAAGCTCATGGAAACTTCTTTATCCCACTTAAGGATAATGCTAATGGGACACACCCTGCCTATTGGGTGTAAACCTAGTTTTGGGTTCCAGTTCCTGATTTCCCTCCTAGAGTTAAGTTGGTCCCCTCTAGTCCTCCTCGAGTTCCTTAAGCTGATGTAATGAATGAAAAATTTCATCAGTCTATTCATATATTGGATCAGTTGGTGGCTTTTCAGTATGAGCTTGTAACTTCTATTACTCCATCTTTTGAGGCCACAAGGATTGGCTAGTTTATGAGGTTGATCCCTCCTATGTTCACTGGTGTTAAGGTTAAGGAGGATCCTTAAGGTTTTATTGATAAGATGGAGAAGATGTTTTAAGTTCTGCATGCTACTAAGGTGGAGGGGGTAGAATTCGCTGCCTATCAACTGAAGGATGTAGTATATCAATGGTATGAGGAATATGAAGAGTATAAGGGAGATGATACCAAATCTGCACTGTGGGATGATTTCTTTAGTACTTTTCTGGACAACTTCTTTCCTCAGGAGTTGAGGTAGGTGAAAGAAGAAGAGTTTATTAATTTGAGGCAAGGCAGGATGAAGGTTAAGGAGTATGCCTTGAAATTCCATCAGTTGTCCTAATATGCTTTGGAGATAGTGTCTAGCATAAGGTCTAGAATAAGGAATTTTGCTTTTGAACTGACCTGTAATTTCATTCTAGAGAGTAAGGCTTCCTTGTTTAACAAGTACTTGGACATCTCCAAATTGGTTGTGCATATGCAACAAGTCAAGAAAGAGAAGAAGAAGTAGGCTGAAATTGGGGAGAGATAGAATAAGAAGTTAGGGTTTTCTAATTAGGGTGGAGTTCAGCAACAGAGAGGTAAAGATGGTAGAAAGTGGTCAAAGAAGAACTTGATGAGTTTCGGTTCCTACTCTACAGCTAGTGTTCCTTATCCAAAGTCGTCGGGTGATAGTCGTTCTTAGCATGATAGTGGATTTAGGGCACACGATGCCCAATCGCATGCTGGTGGGGCTCATTCCGCTCCATCATATACTCCTTGTAGATTCTGTGAGCAAGTGCATTGTGGGTTTTGTGAAGAAGTGAGGAACAGGTGATTTAAATGTGGTAAGAATGTTCACTTCCAGAGGGATTTCCCTTCTAAGGTTGCTTTAGAGGAAAATAAGATTCTTGTTGTCGCTTTATCGGCTCCTACACCAAAGGGTGTTTCTTCTTCTTCTAGTACTGGCACTATCCGAAATCTCTTGTACTCTCTTGCTACCTACCAGGATCTGAGGCATCTTTCAGTTTTTTCACTAGTAATTACGACTCTTTTCTCGTGATGTGTATTGCTTGCTTGATCTAGGGTCTACTCTTTCCTATGTGACCCCATTTGTGGCGTGCATTTTGGTTTTGGTCTTGAGTATATCCCTGGTCCCTTCTTTTTTTCTAGCTCGGTAAGTGACTCTTTGGTCTCTAGAAGAGACTATAGGGGTTGTGTGGTATCTATTAGTGGTAAAGAAACTCTAGTAGATCTGATAAAGTTAGACATGGTTAATTTTGATGTCATATTACGGATAGATTTGTTGCATTTATGCTATGCCTCTTTAGATTGTCAAACCAGTAAGGCCATGTTTAAATTCCCTAATGAGTCAGTCATTGAGTGGGAAGGGGGTTCTTTAGTGCCTAAGGGAAGGCTTATATCGTATCTTAGAGCCCAAAATATTATTTCCAAAGGGTGTCTCTATCATTTGGTCTGAGTTAGGGATTCAAACTCGAAAGGTCCTTCATTGACATCCATTCCCATGGTTGATGAATTTTCCATGGTTTTTCTTGATGATCTTCCTAGTATCTGATAACGCTCAATCTACAGCTCTCGTAGGAGTGTAAAGCGGTCCTAGTAAAATATAGAACACAACTGGGTTGGGTATCGATCGCTCAGGGAATAGCTTGGTCAACAAGTAAGGAACGATTACTAGACTTTTAGTGCAAGTATCGTAAGAAGGGGGGATTGTAATGTGTAACCAAAATATTAAAGTAAAAACTGAAATAGCAAAGTGAAAAGAAAGAATGTTTAGTAGGTTGTAAAACAATGAGAATTGAAGAGTTGGGGTTATATCCACCTTCTGAGTTATACGTCTCTATTGGCTATGAGTGTGTTGAATTCCGACATGCATGTACTTATAGAGAATTGTATTCGGTGGTAAATCCAGGCGTCTTTCGACCTATTTGAGGATTATTTCACTTTAACTCTTTCGAGCTTAAAGCGTATCTAACGGTACAAATTCTCCAAGAGGTTAATCCAGTTACGACACTAACTTTTTAATAGGGGATGGGACCCTACTACCTTGACATTATCTCTTTTCCAGACAGATAACCTTTCTTTCGAACAAGTTAAATGTTATACTGGCGTATTCTTGCGTTTGCAACCACAAAGAATTTAGGTTAAGACGAAGAGAATAATGATATAAGCAGCATACGTGTCACGAACTCACAAACTCATAGTAATAGATAGTATCTCATTCGGCTTCCATAACCCCAACAGAGAAGTTTAGTTACCCATGAGTGCGAAGGAAATCACAATTGACATTGTTATTATACCATAATAAGAGTTTCATGTAGTAATAGTGTGGTAGGCGTTAGGCGTGAACTTCCCTAGCAAGTAATGTTTCTCTGGTTGTGGAAAAATAGATGAATAGAAGAAGAAGTAGAAAGATGAATTAAAACTAGAATGAGAATTGTTGAGGAATAGTAGAAGAATGAATTGTAAGGTAAGATGAGAGTTAAAACTAGAATGTATAAAATCTCTAACAAAATAGGGTATTTATAATACCCATATCCTATTCCTACTAAGCTAATAAAATACTTAACCAAATCCTACTAAGCTAATGAAATACTTAACCCAATTGTACTAGGTTAATGTATCATTATCCTAATCCTAATAAATTACTGCTAGTCCCCAAAGTCTTCAGAAATGCTGTTTTAGCCCGGGACAGATTTTCCATTCATCACTTTTGGTCCTTAGGCGTCCAAGCTTCCTTTTCTCCTTTCGTGAAGCTTTCTTTGGTGTCAAGTAATCCATAAAATGCTGATTTCTGCATCATTTATACCTGAAACTTTGCTAATCATGTTCGTTAGCTCACTTACAGGAAAAAGGACTAAAAGTGCATGAAATATATAATTTGTTCTCAAAACTAGGCTAAAATATGGGTAAAATATAGCACTATAGGCGTGTAAATTCTTCTATCATCAGTATCCCTCTCGGTAGGGAGATTGATTCTGGAATTGACCTTGTTCTGAACACTCGTCCTATCTCTATTCCTCCATATAGAATGGCTTCGGTTGAGTTGAAAGAGCTTAAAGAGAAGCTAAAGGATCTTTTAGACAAGGCTTTTATCTATCCTAGTATATCCCTGTGAGGAGCACCAATATTGTTTGTATGTAAGAAAGATGGTTCCCTATGAATATGCATCGATTACTATCAGTTGAATAAGGTTACGATAAAGAATAAGTATCCTCTTTCTCGAATTGATGATTTTTTTGACCAACTTTAGGGTGCTAAGTTCTTCTCTAAGATTTATATTTGGTCCGGTTATCATCAGCTGAAGATTAGGGAAGTAGATATCCCTAAGACTTCCATCCATACCCGATATAGGCATTTTGAATTCTTGGTTATGTCTTTTGGGTTGACTAATACCCCGACGACATTCATGGATTTGATAAATAGGGTCTTTTATCAGTTTTTAGATTTGTTCGTCATCGTGCTCATAGATGATAGTTTGGTGTATTCAAAGAGTGAGGTGGATCATTCAAATAATCTTTGTATCATAATGTAAACCTTGAAAACTTAGCAATTACATTCTAAGTTTTCGAAGTTCTAATTCTAGTTGAAAGCTTGTAATACCCGTAGTTTTCCCAGCATGAATTCGCTCCTAGAATGTTAAGAAATAGCTTTCAAAATGAAGAATATTTATTGCATGTGGTATTTTCCAGATTTAAACCTCCCATTGTGCGGGAAATCGAATAAGCTTTCCATCGATACTAAATTCTCCCAAATTCGATACTCGGTTGAGGAGTTAGAGCACTTTTAAGTTGACAGTGTCCCACCTGAGCAACCACCGCATCGCGGTGAAGGAAAATTTCATAATTATCAATTCCAGTGGCCAAAATAGCATTCAAAAGGGACACCACGATGGATCCGTATCGCGGAGTCCGCCCAGTTCCAACTTGTCCTTTTCCAGTAAGCCACCGTGATAGTGGCGCGTCGTGGTGGCCTATTAAACCGGGATTTTTAATTTCTTTCCCAGTTCCATAGGAGCATTTTGGTCAATCTCCAAGGCCCCAATTCGTGTAAAACACAATATTAAGCATATTCCAAAGCACTTTATGCTTATTTAATCAATTTTCTCTCATAAAAAAAACCTAGAACTCAAGAGATTCTTCTCCAAGAAATTAAAATCCTCCATAGCTTCTCCAAGAAAGCTCTAAATTGAGGATTCCCAAGACAAGATAATCAAGAACTCATCATCAAGAACTCAAATAGGAATAAAAATTCAAGTTTCTCAATCTAATCATGTACCAAGGTATGTGGGGTTTGTGAACAAGGATCTTCTTCCATCCCTGTGCCCAAAACCAAGCTTTTACATTAAATTCATATGATTTTGAGTGATATTACATCATTTTTTAATTAGGGTTCATACCCATTATTGCTATATTCAAAGTTATGAGTTTCTGAGATATTTTGAAGACTAATTGCATGTCTATTTTCATATTTTCGTGCCTATTGTAGTAAATTACAGATTTTGAGAGGAATTAACACTGTTTTAATTATCAAGCATGATTATTATGATGTTTTGACATGAGATAGAAGTATGGTTGTTACCCCCAATATTGAATTTTATTATTTTAAGAAAGATGATTCTTTAAGCATCCTATTATCAGATTATTTACAGATTTTTAGTAAAGCTTTGATCTTTTGATCATCGAATTAGCTATGAAATCCACTTATCAGATTATTACAAATTTTAAAATTTAGATCAGCTTTATTTACAGATTTTATCAGATGAATGCATAATTGGTTTTAGATAAACCCTTATGATAATTTTAAAGTTGATTTCTAACTAAATAAGCATAGCAAATAAAAAGAAAGTAGTATTTAGCAACGAGCGGAAAGTGTGGGATTAGTGTGCCCTATCTTCCACAGAACTACGTAGCCAACGTAGGTACAGATTATGGGATTGTTCCAATTTCTATATGGATGATAGATTTATCTTGTGATCGATCACATGGAAAGTAGGTTATACTCCCTGGCAAGAGAACGACACCTCTCCCCAACGTGAGGTTTCTTCCTTAAAATGACAAGACGTTGGACTCCATGTAGCTCGCATGGTTTATGTTGGTTAACAGAACCTCCCTTAAGATAAAGTGTTTTCCCTACAATTTAATAGTAAACATTTTCAAAACACCAAGTATAAAGGCTCACAAAATTTACTCTGATTATGCTTTATAGAAAGATATTACCTATTGATTTCAGCTTTCAGATTTCAGAATTAAGAGTAAGTCCTTTATACAGTTAGACAGTATGATTTAACAAGAGAATAAAAGCACAATATTCAGAACTAAATGTTATGACTCACTAGATTTATAAATTATGATTTGCTTCTTATTATTTTAATATTTCAGATATTCCATCTTAGGTGAGTCATTTACATTTAGCATGCATTGTTTTATAAATTATGATAATGAGATGATGTTTTACTTATGCATTTCACCCCTATATAATAAGTACATTCTCAAAGTACTTATACATCTATATGCCACATTGTCTTATAATGTAGGTATCAGTTCAGTTGTACACGCATGCCATATTCAGACAGATTGCATCTTCCAATCAGTAGGTGATGAGTTCTCTTGATTTAAGGGCTCAAGTCAGTCATATAGTTTGAGAAGAATTTTATTTTATTTATTTAGTCGTATTGATTTGGGGTAGCTGGGGTTATGTCCCGGCTACCTAAAGTCAGTACTAGTAGAGGCTTCATAGATAGTTAGTAGAGTTAATGTATTTGATTCTAGTATTATTTTGTGAAAACAGAGTTGTAGTCATTTTAATTTAGTTCTGTATTGATCAAATTCAAAAAAAAGTCATCTTCCTCTTATTTTGTTTAGATTTATGTATCTTATTCAGTTACTTATGAGTTATGCCAGTAGAAGGGTTAGCTTGGGGTCACTGTGGCGTAAGTACCGTGTGACTTCTAAGGACCCATTTTTGGGGTTTTACAAACTTTGTATCAGAGCACAAGGTTCAAGTGTCCTAGGGTGTCTTTGAAGTCGTGTCTAGTAATGTCTTGCAGAACGGTATGGAGACGTCTGTACTTTTCTTTGAGAGGATACGGGGCATTTAAGAAAAAGTTTCCCCTCTTTCCTACTCTAGATCCTGCAGTAAAGTTGTTCTCTTAGAATCTCCTATCTATCTGTGTTACCCCAAAATTCCTTATCTATTACTTATTTTTGAGATAACACGATTAGCCTGTTCTAATTTCTCTTTAAAAAATGCTCTTAGATTTGCCATCAGTAATATCAGAAGTCACACCAAGGGCTTGAGAAGAGCTCTCTAGTGTGTCATAAGTCCCTCAAGTTGAAAGTTATGTCCCAATCGCAATGAGTTATTTAGTTGATATAGAAGTAGATATGCATTCAGATTGTGCATTGACCCTTTTCAATATGGGTAATGCTAATGAGAGAAGATAGTATGAACCTAGACTATTAAATAAAGTGGGTATTCGAGGGTTATTATGAACTTCAGTGGTGTGATTTATGAATAGTATAACCTATTATAGTTGAAAGTATGGGTATAGAAGAGTAGTGGCAAGAAAGTGGGAATGACGATTAATGGAAAGTATAGAGATAAACTTAGGCATGTCGCCGAGTTTTGTTAAGGTGATATGTCCTCGCATTCTAATTTAGGGAAAGGCTGAGAAGGAGTTATTAGTTAAGGAGAATTATTGTTTGCTTAAAGTATGGAAGAAGTTATTGATGGTATTTGTTATGATTGAAAAGTATAGGATATTAATAAAATATTTGGTGATTGAGTACCATTAATTTAGGTGTATAGAAGGGTAAATAGTAGTAATGTGTAGAAGTAGTATGTGCTAATGGATTATAATGAGATAGGTCATATGATTTTGACTGATTACTATTATTATGAAGCTCTAGTGGAGTAGTGTTTCATGATGATTTATTTTATAGATTCCAAGTGGGAATTATATGTAAGGTGGGTTGTTAAATCATGTGTAGCACTAGACATTAAGGTTGAACCGTAGATGGTCATCAAGTTGGATGTAATGATTTCTTGGTTAGTGATGCTAGTTATATAGAAGTGATCTAGTAGGCTTGAACAATATGTGTAAGAGTCTGAGTCATTTTTAATTTGTAATTAAGTATGATGTTGTATGTGTGATGAAGAAGTATGCCCAAGGTGAGATGGGGTTACATTATTTTTAAAGGTTATTACGTGTTTTGTGTGGTTAGTAGTATCGTTGAGTTGCTAAGATGAAGGACACTAGTAATATAGTATATGATGTTCTTAATAGCTAAGTTAAGGATCTGAGTTATGGATAGATAATATTGAGCCTTTTTGGTATGATCTTAATTCTCATGGTTCAAAAATATAAGTTTGAAGATGCAATATTAGTAGGCTATGATGAAAGCAGTATGGTTTATTAAAGGTTGAAGATATTTGTGTTAAGTGTTAGAATCTAAATTTGAAACTTTGAAGATTTAGTGAATAGAAATGAGAGTTGAAGCTCTAGATGGTGTGGACTCTGGATGCGGTGATGCTCATGAAGATTCTAAGTTATTAAGTGTTCAAGATATTATATGATGATTAGTGGGGCTATAGAAAGATAGAATTGTACCTCGGAAGGTAGTATTTGAAGTGGGTTTTACACTTGAAGGTGTATTCTTTCAGAGTAAGTTATTATTTACGTGTATCGTTGTATTCCAAACTCTAGAGTGCAGCGAGTGTAGTCTAGTTTAGAGTTTAGTAAAGGGTTCCTGAGACTTAAAATAATGGCTTAAAGCTAAGGGGGAGATGATAGAACGAGTAACCATGTCAAGCTCATAGATTCTAGTAGTGATGCCAGTAGGTTAGAGAATATCAAAAAGTGAGGGTGAGGCTCAACCCATTCTTATTTCAGTATTGGTATTTCAGTTATCCCTATATCTACTCATGACTGAGGTGTTAGTTCTATAATCATAGTTTATGTTCATATACATAATAGAGGATTATGTACTCTCCCAGTTCCTAGTACGAGGAGTTCCAATTCATCCAACAGATGTAATCACATTCCATAAGTTATGAACTCCAAATTCAGGTCATACAGCTTATGTACTCATGCTTTACAGTATGTTTAGTTCTAGTACTCATGCAACACCCTTAACGATCAGGGAAATTCATATTTATATCATGTATGTACTCAAATTAGTTCTTCTTAATGAATCCATGTCGTGAACACTTTTTTCCCTAGGCCTCGGTAAAGTGTCAAATTATGCTTTGTATCCCTACATATTTCAGGCCCTGGTATTCCAACCTTTCAGTGACCTTCACTTAGGTAAAGATAGTGATGATGAATAGTTGTATAGATGGAAGAGAGTAAAAGTGTTATATTGGGAAAGATAATTGTATACTAGTTTTATGTATGTTTAGAAATGAAGAAATATTGATGTGAAGCTTTTTGTGTATGACTTGGTTAGTTGATAATGTTTCTATACGTTTCTTCCAAGGATTAATACATGAAAGTTATTATTGATAGAGGTATTAGAGAATATAAGAAAGATACTCTTATGGGTATTTGTTTAGAAGTGCATATGTGGTTATGAAGATAGGCTTGAACGTCATGTTGGTGTATATGGGGATAGATGTGTGGTGCATTAATAAATTTCTAGTAAGAGGTTCAATTTAGTTATTAAAGTGATAAGAAGAATCATCCTAGAGTTAGTGGCTATGACAATGCTTGGGGTATTGAATCCATGGTTCAAACTAGTATTATGGTGTTATGCGCAGTACCTTGTGATTCCGATTTAGGCTTGACCATGATGAGAGGATTTTGTTCAGTTTATTCTTTAGTAGACGGATTTATCAATACCCATGTGAGAATTATAAGTTGAAACAAGTGAATATGGTATTCAAAGGGGAATAGTATAGTTGAGGGAGTATTTGAGAAGTGTTGCTTAGCTTGAAAATAAGAAGTTGCATTGCTTAAGGCCTAGTAATTCTATCCTAGCTTATGATTTATGGATCTAAGTTCCATGCCATAGAGTGGTAGAAATGCTGTGATTTCTTATTCAGATGTCTTGTTCAGATCGTGTCCAAAGTTCTTTACTCCCTAATAGCATTAGAAATTTCTTAGAAAAGGGTTGAATAGATACTCTATCTGTATATAAGCATTCAGTATGATTCAGTCTGTATAGCCAGCAATCCAGTTTAACAGTTGGACAAACAAATTTCTATAGCTTTCCATCTTTCGATTTAGTCAAGTCTTACTACCTGAAATTTCATGACTATGGCCATTTCAAGAGGTAGTTTATTCGCTTATAGGTAAATTGCGAATTTAACTCAGTATATGCATCAGGCATCAGTTTCAGATTCAGATATCTTGTCATGATTCAGTTCATAAGTATTTTGTGAATGATCTTAGTTTTTCAAGCATCCCAACTTAGATAATATAATACCCAATGTATGATCTTAGAGTTGTTGTCTCATGATTCGTGCCTGCATAATTATCACTTCGTAGTTTTACATGAATAATTGCATCATGAATGCTTCAAGCGAATCCTAAGCTCTCAGCATGAATCAGCTTCTTATAAGAAGTAAAGGTAAGTTAGCTCAGAAATCAGTTTCATGATAGAGGTTTCTAATATTCCAGACTAAGTCATGTAAGTATATTCCCAGATGCGAATGTTCAATATGTAATCTCAGTTGCCTTAGTTTAGAACTCTCATTCCAATCAATCCATTGAGGGTGCTACTTGGAAAGTAAAAGTAGACATGCGTACCAAGTACCTTCATCTCTTCTCCACGAACTCAGATTCATTCAGAGGTAATAATCTTCCTTTATTCAGTTCTTTTCCAGTCTCAGATTCAGCTATGTAGCTAATTTCGTGAGAATTCATTCACTAGTAAATCAGTTCAGTAGCTCATTATATTGAGATTCAATTATTTAGTTTATTTCAGTTGTGTATGATATCTTATAGCCACAGATTCCTCAGTATTTTCAGCTTATCTAGCCACATTCAAGGACGAATGTTTCCAAGGAGAAGATATTGTAATACCCTGTAGTTTTCCTATCTTGAATTCATTTCTAGAACGTTAAGAAATAGCTTCCAAATGAAGAATATTTATTTCATATGAAATTTTCCAGATTTAGACCTCCCATTATGTGGGAAATTGAATAAGCTTTCCATTGATACCAAATTCGCCAAAATCCGATACTCGGTTGAGGAGTTAGAGCATTTTTAAGTTGACAGTGTGCCACCTGAGCAAACACTGCATTGCAGTGAAAGACAATTTCATAATTGTCAATTCCAGTGGACCTCCAAGATATTGGAGCATCGCGTAGAGGTCCTATAATGCCTTGAATTTGATACCCAAAATGCTACACGGTTCTAGCAATCCCGAAGGACCACAAGCTAACCCATGACTGATATCTGTAGCAGAGCACTATATAATATACTATATAAATGCAGAATAAAAGGGTTGAAAGGCCATAAGTTTCAAATATTTGATAAAACATAACATCTGGAAAATGGTATATCAATACCAAATTGAAATAAATTGTCTGAACATGTTACTCTAAAAAACTCTAGACTGTCTAAAAACTGTGGAGTGGATGAGACATGTCCCTAACTAACTCCGTCTACTAAAACTGAAATAAGGAAATAATCATGCTATCCTCGAATAATGAGGACTCACTGTAAATCTACTACTGCTAGCTGAAGTTGAAGTTAAGTGCGATTAGGAACGTCAACATTCGAACCTACGTGTAACACCCCGAATCTGGTACCCGAAATGCTACACGGTGCTCATGACTCTGAAGGACCACAAGCTAACCCATGACTGATATCTATACCTGAACACTACATAATATACTATATAAATTCATAAATAAAGGTTGTAAGGACGTAAGGTTCAAAACTATAACATAACTGATAAAACATAACACATGGGTAGGGTATGAAATATCGAAAACAACTGAAATAAATGGTCTGAACATACTGTTGTCTAAAAATCCTCTAACTGATTGAGCTGTCTGAATAAGGAGTTGATGGGACATGTCCCCAACTAACTCCAACTAATAAATTAATTAATAAGATAATAAAGTAATGGTCATGTCCTCGAAGGATGAGGACTTACTGCTAACTCTGACTGCGGAGACTGGAATGCTATTGATGCTTTGGAGCTCGTGATTCTGAACCTATGGTATATAAAACCATAGTGCAAATGCATCAGTAAGTTGGAATGTACTGGTATGCATGTGAGGTAGGCTAAATTCAAAGGGTTCACATGCATGAACTATACTAACTGACTGAATAACATGAACGTGAGAATGCATGCATGAATATATAATGACGATAACTGAGTTCGTGAAAACATGATTACTAAACATGAGTACTGATAACATGAGATACTCATAACTGTATAACTGAAATAACTGATATTGAGCAACTGTATCTGACAGTCTAGATTCTGATAGAACTAGCTGAGTTCCGTAATGTTCTGAGTTGACTGTAACTGACAGTCCTGAATTCTGTAGAACTATCTAAGTTCTATTACTAAGACTAAATGACTGTATCAAACAGTCCTGATTCTATACTGAAACTGTGGGAAGTTGTCATCTAACCGACATGCCCCTAATACACCATTATGGATGAGTTGGGGTCCACTCTATAACCCCAATTAGAAGGGTGTCAATACCGCGCCACTAGTGAGAATGATGGGAACCCTCATATAACAAGTTAAGCCACCTCATCTTCCCTTATATAATAGGCTATGATATCTCAACCTACGCTGGCTACGTAGTTCTGGAATGCAATGATTGCTTCTAAGAATCACACCCTCATATAACAGCTGGGTCCCCATCATTGGGTTCGCTCGGTGCTATTTTCTACTCCCATCTGGATAGACACTGAACATGATTAACTGAACTGACTGGATAGAGTTAACTGAATTCCGTTGACTGGAGGAATACAACTGAGATTACTGGGTTTTCTTAAGTCATGAGACTGACTGAATTCTATAGATCATGGCTTGACTGAGAGTATTTTGAAAACATGACACTGATTCTAGGCACATAACTAAATTTTTGGGTACAAGTACCCCCATGACTCGATGGGAAGAAACTGATAAAGCATGACTTTCTTGAATACATGATCACATCAACAATCCATAATACAATAAGTTGGAGAATTCATGAAGTACAAGTTCTAAAGCACTACAATGGCCACACATATCTCCATAACTCATTGACTAAGACATTTCATCAAACACTTGACATGCATAAACTTGTACATAAATGGGGATTTCATATTATCATACTAGTATGACACTTTTCCTTCACATAGGAATTTAATCAAACACACGGGGAGCATGCTTTGGTTATACAATCATCAACACATCTAATAATCATGGATACATCAATCAATGTGTAAATGTAAGGTTTTATCATGATTTCTATGTAAATCACCATATCCTAGGGTCAATTATTCGAATATGTAATTTCAAACATGAATCAAAACCCCACATCATCATGAACATGAATTTCAATTCAATTTAAATCATGAACATTCATAAATACACAAATTTTGGATTTTGAAAAGAGATTCTTAAGCTTCATGGGTGAAAGGGACCCATGAATCAACACATGACATACCTTGATTATGAGTTTCTTGAAGTTCTTGGACTTGAATAACTTGAATATCTTGGTTTCCTGAAGAAGGATTTGGATCTTGTTCTTGGGGATTATCTTTGAGAGAAAATCCTAATTTGATGTTGTGAATGAATAATGAACTTATGAGCCTTGGTTTGATATAATTATGGGTTAAAACAGGTGGAAAAAGACCCAAATACCCTTTAAAAATAACTTAAAATTTGATGAACGGGACTTGCGATGGTCCTTCACTAGCTCTAAGATCCGTTGTTTCGACCATCGTACGTGAACCAAAAAAAAGACTCACTGCCTTATAGCGACGGGTTGGGCGATAGTCCGTCGCAAGTTTAACGGTCTGTCAACCTATCCATTGCACCTTATCCATAAGGTTGACTCACTACCTTGGCTGCGACGGTCTAGGTGATGGTCTGTCGCTAGATCAACGGTCCGTCAACCTGGTCATCGCACCTGGGCGATTCTGATAGCTCTGAGTAAAATGTCCATAACCTTTTATTGCGATACTGGATTTGGACAAAATTGGTATCGTTGGAAATATAATTCAATTTTCCATATGATAAAAAAGTGAAAATTTTAAAATTCCACATGTACAAAAATAGATTCAAATGCCAAATTAAGTTTCTAACTTTTTTGAGATGATTTCAAGCTAGGTATAAGTATGGGGTATTACAATATCTCCCCTTGAGAACATTCATCCTTGAATGAGACTGAGTGAGAAGGGAGAATATAAACTGATGTACATACTAAACATGAACAATTGGAACATGATCTCATGACTGACATGACTGATAACTGAATATATCATACTGATCATACATATCTGATGTATATATAACTGATTCATGAATACATGACTGAGTGTTCTGATGAACTAAGGTTCTCACAATGAGAATGCGTATCTGATGCATAATTATATGACTGAACTAGTGCATGAATGCATGACTGTATATGCAATGGTATCTAATACCAAGTTTGTGATGGAATTCTGAACATGAAGTGGATACAAAGATTGTCACTAAAATCTAAACATGAAACTGAAAAGCTTAAGGAGAACTGTTACCTTGAGCTAGATGTGACTTTGCAGAGAAGAGGTGAGGATACTTGGTCCGCATGTCTACTTCTGCTTCCTAAGTAGCTCCCTCAATGGACTGATTCCACCAAAGAACTTTGACTAGAAGGACTTCTTTGTTCCTTATTCTACGAGTCTGGTAGTTAAGAATTTTGACTGGAATCTCTTCATAAGAGAGGCTGTTCTAAACATCTACGCTTTGAATAGGGACTACAACTGCTGGGTCACTAAAGCACTTCTTGAGCAAAAAGCATGGAAGATTGGATGAACTGAGGCTAGATCTGAAGGCAATTCGAGCTCATAAGCTACCTTGCCAAGTCGACTGAGAATCTTGAAGGGACCGATATATCGAGGACTAAGCTTTCCATTCTTGCCGAATTTCTTCGCTCCTTTCGTGGGAGAGAACTTTAGATAGACATAATCACCAATCTCAAACTTGAGATCCTTTGTACACACATCTGTATAAGACTTCTGTCGACTTTGAGCATCCCGAAGTCTTTCTCTGATCAACTACACTTTTTCTAAAGCGTTGAACACTAAGTTAGGCCCTATAACTAAGGCCTCACTAACTTTGAACCAACCGATTGGAGATTTGCATCTCCTATCATAGAGAGTTTCGAATGGAGCCATCCGAATACTGGAATGATAGTTGTTGTTGTATGCAAACTCAATCAAAGGCAAGTGGTCATTCCAACTACCCTTGAAATCAATTCCACACGCCCTTAGCATATCTTCTTAAGTCTGAATGGTCCTTTCTGCTTGACCATTTATCTAAGGATGGAAGGTTGTACTGAGATGAACTTGGGTACTAAGACCCTTTTGGAACGCTTTCCAGAAATGATAAGTGAACTAGGTACCTCTGTGCAAGATAATAGATAACGGAATATTATGCAATCTGACCAACTCTATGATGTAGATTTTGGCGTAATCCACTGCTAAATAAGAGGTTTGGACTAGAAGGAAATGAGATGATTTGGTCATTCTATCTACAATGACCCAAACTAAATCATGCTGGCGATGAGTACGAGGCAAACCCATCACGAAGTCCATGTTCACTTCTTCCAACTTCTAAGTAGGAATACTGAACTCCTGCATAGACCTACTGGGTTTATGACACTCTATCTTAACCTGCTGATATATAGATCACTTAGCCATAAACTCTACAACATCACTCTTCATCCTACTCCACCAGTAGATTTCCTGTAAGTCGCGATACATCTTTGTGGCCCCTGGATGAATAGTGTAGCGTGCACCATGCGCTTCTGCAAGAATTTGTTGCCTTAAGTTGTCTACACCCGAAACACACAGACGACCCTAACAACTCAGAACATCATCTCCCCCTTGGGAGAAAACCTCTACTTTCTAATCTCTGACTGACTCTTTCAACTTAACAAGACTGGGATCTCTATCTTCCTTTTCCTTCACCTCAAAAACTAGAGATGATTCTGAACTACTCTGAACCCATATGTCACTCTCTTCTGAATCGACTAAGCAAACGCCAAGTCTGGAAAACATATGGATTTCTTGAGCTAACTTTTTCTTACTATCCTCAACATGAGCAACACTACCCATAGACAGTCTACTGAGAGCGTCGGCCATTACATTGGCCTTGCCCTGATGATAAAGGACACTCATTTCATAATCTTTTAAGAGCTCTAACCACCTTATCTGATGAATATCGAGATCTTTCTGAGAAAAGACATACTGAAGGCTCTTTTGATCTGTGAACACATCCACATAAACTTCGTATAGATAATGCCTCAAAATCTTTAAGGCAAATACTACAGCTTCTAACTCAGGATCATGAGTCAGATAATTCTTCTCATGGGGTTTAAGTTTCCTGGAGGCATAGGCTATGACCTTACCATGCTGCATGAGGACACAACCCCAACCCTGGATGCATCACAATACACTACGAACCCATCTGGACCATCTAGAAGAGCTAAGACTGGAGTTGAGGTGTGTCGAGTCTTCAACTCCTAAAAACACTTCTTGTAAAGATCTGACCACTGAAACTTGACTTTCTTATAAGTCAATATGGACATAGAACATGTAATAGAAGAAAATCCCTCAACAAACCATCTGTAATATCCAGCCAAACCCAAGAAACTCCTGATATCTGATGGAGAGACAGGTCTGGGCCAGTTTCTTACTGCTTTGGTCTTTTGAGGATCAACCCTAATGCCATCACCAGAAATGTATGACCAAGGAATGCTACTTATCTTATCCAAAATTCTCACTTACTGAATTTAGTGGATAGATGATGATCTTTGAGGGTCTAAAGTACAATTTTAAAAGGGTTTGCATGATCCTTCTCACTGTGGGAGTAAACAAGGATATCATCTATGAAGACTATAATGAACATGTCTAAGTACTGATTGAATACATGGTTCATCAAGTCCATGAAAGCTGCTGGGGCATTGGTAAGACCAAAGGACATAACTAAGAATTTGTAGTGACCATACCGAGTACAAAAGGTTGTTTTCAAAATATCATATTCTCTAACTCTTAGCTGATGATAGTCTGATCTGAAGTCTATCTTAGAGAAATAGCTGGCACCCTAAAGTTGATCAAACTAATCATAAATTATGGGAAGAGGAACTTGTTCTTAACCATGACTTTATTGAGCTAACGGTAGTTTATACACATTTTAAGAGAATTATCTTTCTTTCATATGAATAAGAATGGTGCACCCCACAGAGACACTCTAGGCCTGATGAACCCCTTATCTAAGAGATCCTTTAACTGCTCTTTCAATTCTATGAGTTCTGTTGGCACCATTCAGAATGGCAGAATAGAGATAGGCTGAGTATCTGGAAGAAGATCAATACATCTGAATTCCTGAAAGATCTTTGGGAAAGACATCTGAATATTCATTCACTACTGGGACTGAATCAAGATCGAGAGTTTTAAAACTAGTGTACTTAACTTGAACAAGATAATAGCCATGTCCCTTAGATATTATTTTCCTTGCCCGAAGGTAGGAAATAAGCTGATCTCTGAAAGCTGAAGTGCTACCCTTCCACTCTAGGACAGGTTCATTCAGAAACTGAAAATGGACTATTCTATTTTTGTAGTCGACTGTGGCATATTACAAATGAAGCCAATCCATGTCGAGAATGACATCAAAATCATTCATCTCTAATTCGACGAAGTCTAAAATATCATAACCGGGTATTTCTTATATATAGTCGCCGAGTTATTATAGTTTTACCCATTGGGATAGAGACTGAAAAGGGTTCTTCTAGAATTTCAGAACTGACTACAAAATCAACTGCTATATATGGAGTAACCAAAGACTAAGAAGCTCCTGGATCTAGCAAAGCGTAAACATGCATATGAAAGATCTGTAACATACCAATAACCATATCAGGAGAATTTTTCTAATCTTGCCAGGACTGGAGAGCATAATTTTGATTTGGACGTTGCCCACTAGTAGCACTGGAGATGGCACCCTACTGGTTTGGGATACTGGACTGAGCTGAGAAATGATTTTGCTGACTCTGAGGACCTGGCTAGGGATAGTCTCTGACTTTGTGGCCTGGATTGCCACATCCAAAACAAATACCACTGCCATCTCTGCAAATACCCTATAGTGCTTGCTATAAGTCTGGAAAAGAGGATAGGTGCGGGCACTGCTGACACTACCCTAAGACTTAGGGCCTGGCCCTTTATCTCTATTGCCATCCCTGAACTTAGGAAATGGAGCACTAGCTGAAGAAAGAGATGGAACTAATGACTTAGGATAAAACTGAGAACAGTTTCCTCTTTCTAATTTGGGCTGAGAAAAGTTGAAACTACCTATCCTTGCTCTCTTATTCTGCTTCTCCCTCATCTTAATCTTCTGCTCTTCTATCTATTGAGCATGGGTCATAAGCCTGGCTATGTTCATGTCACTATTCAATATCGCAGACCTGCACTCATTGACCACACTTTTATTTACCCTAGAGACAAACTTACTCATCTTAGCCTTGTTATCTGCAGCCACATGAGGAGCATATCTGACTAATTAAGTAAACTTAAGAGAATACTCTTTCACTGTCATGTTGCTCTACCTGAGGTTGATAAATTCTAATACTTTATCTTTTTTAACTCTAGGGGAAAGAATCTATCAAAGAATATAGTAGAAAACTCCTCCCACGTAATAGGCCCTGCATCTACAGCCCTCTCTGACTTCCACTATTTGTATCAAGTGTGAGCAACATGTTGCAACTGATATGCAGCTAGATACACACTCTTACTAGAAGTAACCCCCATGATATCTGTAACCTTCTAAACTTGATCAAGAAATTCCTGAGGGTCCTCATTTAACTTAGACCCAAAAAAGAATGGAGGATTCATTTGGGTGAAGTCCCAAATTTTGGCTGCAGCTAAATTGGCAAATGGACTGGCCAGAATGACAGTTGGTAATTCATTCTTAGCAAAAAATGACTGAGCAAGAGTAGTGAATGCAGCTCTGAACTCTGCATGAGAAACATGTTCGCACAAAAGATCTTCGAGCTGAGGGGATGGCTGATTCCCGTTTCTTCTTTTAGGAGGCATATTCTATAGAAAAAAGGGAGAAATAGATTAGACTTAGAGACTAACTTGAGATTATGCTCACTGGCGCGACATGAATACTGAAAGAAGGAAAACTATTCCTAAAACATCTTATAGCCTCCTGAACATAAATATGGCGTGCAACACACCCATGCACAAGACTCTACTAGATGCGTCTTTCAGGCTTCCTAGGACACTATTGAACCTTGCATTGATACTAAGTTTGTAATGACCTGAATCTGGTACCCAAAATGCTACACGGTTCTTATGACCTCGAAGGACCACAAGCTAACCCATGACTGATATCTGTACCTGAACACTGCATAATATACTGTATAAATGCAAAAATAAAAGTAGTAAGGTCATAAGGTTCAAAACTATAACATAATTGAAAAATATAACATATGGGTGGGGATGAGATACCCCAAACAACTAAAATAAATGGTCTAAACATACTATAGTCTAAAAAATCCTCTAACTGACTGAGATGTCTGAATAAGGAACTGATAGGACATGTCCCTAACTAACTCCAACTAATAAATTAATTAATGAGATAATAAAGTAATGGTCATGCCCTTGAAGGATGAGTACTCACTGCTAACTCTGACTGCGGAGACTGGAATGCTATTGATGCTCTGAAGCTCATTCTTTTGAACCTATGATATTAAACACCCAAGCATAAATGTGTTAGTATGTTGCAATGTACTAGTATGCATGTGAGGTAGAATGAATGAAAAGGCTTCACATACATAAACTATACTAACTGATTGAATAACATAAACGTGAGAATGCATGCATGAATACATAATAACTATAACTGAGTTTGTCACAAAATGATTACTGAACCTGAGTACTGATAATATAAGATACTAATAACTATATAACTGAAATAACTAATACTGAGCAACTGTATTTGACAATCTAGATTTTGATGAAACTAGCTGAGTTCCGTACTGTTCTAAGATGACTGTATCTGACAGTCCTAAATTCTGTAGAATTATCTAAGTTTTATTACTGAGACTGAATGACTATATCTGATAGTCCTGATTTTGTACTGAAAATATGGGAAGTAGTCATCTAACGTACATGCCCCTAATACGTCATTATGGCTGATTTGGGGTCCAACTTGTAACCCCAATTGGAAGGGTGTCAATACTGTGCCACTGGTAAGGACAATCCGTGAGTAACCCTCATATAATAGGTAACTCTAGTGAGAACGGTGGGATCCTTTATATAACAGGTTAAGCCATCCCATCTTCCCTTATATAATAGGCTATGATGTCTCAACCTATGCTGGCTACGTAATTCTGGAACGCAAAGATTGCTTCTAAAAATCATACCCTAATATAATAGGTGGGTCCCTATCCATAAGTTCACTTGGTGCTAATTTCTACTCCAATCTGGATAGACACTGAACATGATTAACTGAACTGACTAGACTGAGTTAACTGAGTTCCATTGACTGAAGGAATACTACTGAGATTCAAGGGTTTTCCTGATTCATGAGACTGACTGAATTCTATGGATCATAGCTTGACTGAGAGTATCTTAAAAACATGACACTGATTCTAGGTGCATAGCTAAATTCTAGGCCCTAATGAGTCATAATGCTTAATTCTTGTTCTCTTGGGCATTTTATCAGACACTTTGCATGCATAACATTAGGCTTAGGCATGAACATTAAATCAATTCATAATGATTGCATAAATCAACACAATTTAAAAGATTTCAACCCACATACGAGCATAGATTCATGAAAACACATTAATGATTCCAACTTGGGAATCATACAACAACATCAATAGAGTCATAAGCAACCCACAACATAAATGTCATAATTTATGATTTTAAAATAGAATTCTTGATCTTCATGGATGGAAAGAATCCATGAATGAACACTTGACATACCTTAGATGGAAGTTTCTTGAATATTAAAGGTGGAATCTTCTCGACTAGAATGTTTAATTGAAAACTCTAGACTTGTTCTTAAGGGAATTTGAGAGAACAAACTATATTTTGGTGAAAACCCTAGCTGAATCTCGTGTTATAGGCTTATATAAGGGTGGTAAATTGACCCTTTTTCCCTTAAAATACAGACATTTAATGACTGAAAATAGGGCATCAATGCGATTGGCGATACGACTCTTCGATGGCATCGACATGATACCAAACGCATTGCGCCATGGTTGTGCTAAGCCTTAGTATTTTTTACTCTGGCAACCTTCAACAATGTTAATTAACGTGATAGGTGACATGGTGTGCCAAGATTGCATTGGTCAACTATTTTGGGACACCAAACATGGTCTAAACAAGTTTTGAAAAATCTTAAACTTGTTTGGGAACACCTATCGACCTCTTTGATCTTGAATCAACAAAAATATGGACCATTAAGGGACATATGGTCATGAACTAAAATTGCCAATTTTTAAAGGCCAAAACTAAACTAAATCTGGGAACTTAGCTAGAATTTTCTAAGTCTTAGACCCCTTAACAAGCCTAAAAGGATGAATTAAGCTTAGAAATTTTGCAGGGTCTTACAATATCTTCCCCTTGGGAACATTCATCCTCGAATAAGACTAGCTGAGATGGGAGAAATAATAAACTAAAGTATATACTAATCATGAACAACTGAAACAAGAGTACAAGACTAACATTACTAGTTTACTGAGATTCATACTGAGCATGCATATTTGATGCATTATTTCATGACTGAGCTGATACATGGATGCATGACTGGGAGTACTGATTCACTTGTTCATGCATATCTGATGCACGAATACATGAATGATATGATACATGACCACATGACTAAATATGAAATGGCATGAATACATGATTGATATGATGCATGAACACATGACTAAATGTGCATTGGTAATTGATACCATGTTCATAATGAAAATCTAAGTTTGAAACTGAATACCAAGTGGTAACTGAAATTTGAACATAAAAAAATGAATAAGCTTTAAGGAAAGCCATTACCTTAGGCTGAGTCTAAGTTTTCGGAGAAGAGGTGAGGATACTTGGTCCGCATGTCTGCTTCTACTTCCCAAGTAGCTCCCTCAACGGACTGATTCTGCTAGAGAACTTTAACTAGAGGAACTTCTTTGTTCCTCAGCCTACGAGTCTGGTAGTCAAGGATTTTGACTGGAATCTCTTTATAAGAGAGGTTATTCTGAATGTCTATACCCTCTATAGGCACTACAACTACTGGATCACCTATGCACTTCTTAAACAAGGAGACATGAAACACTGGGCGAACTGAGGCAAGATATGAAGCCAATTTGAGCTCATAAGCTACCTTGCCGAAGAGACTGAGAATTTTGAATGAGTCGATATATTGGGAATTGAGCTTTCCCTTCTTGCCGAACCACTTCACTCCTTTCATGGGAGAGATTTTCAAATAAATATGATCACTAATCTCAAAATCGAGATCTTTCCTGTGTACATCTGCATGCAATTTTTGTTGGCTCTGAGCTATATTGAGCCTTTCTCTGATAAAATGGACCTTCTCTAAGGTATCGAATACCAATTTAGGCCCTGCTACTGTGGCCTCACCCACTTTGAACCAACTGATTAGAGATCTTCAGCTCCTACCTTAGAGAGCTTCGAATGGAGCCATCTTAATACTGGAATGATAGTTGTTGTTGTATGCAAACTCAATCAAAGAAAAGTAGTCATCCCAACTACCCTTGAAATCAATTGCACATGCCCTTATCATATCTTCCAAAGTCTGGATGGTCCTTTCTGCTTGACATCTATCTAAGGATGGAAGGCTATACTAAGATGAACTCAGGTAACAATACACTTTTGGAATGCTTTCTAGAAATCAGAGGTGAACTGGGTACCTCTATCTGAAACTATGGACAATGAAACACCGTGTAATCTGACCAAATCCCTGATATAGAGTTTGGTGTAATCCTCAGCTGAATAAGAGGTATGGACTCGAAGAAAATGAGCTAATTTCGTCATCCTGTCTACAATGAGCCAAACTAAATCATACAGATGAAAAGTATGGGTCAAACCCATCACAAAGTTCATGTTCACTTCTTTCCACTTTCAAGTAGGAATATTGAACTCTTGCATGGATGTACAAGGACAAGGACATGTACTTAGATGCTATCTCTATCTTCTCTAATAGATCTCACATGATGAATCATAGTAATGAGCTTCTGAACTGCATCTATGTATGACAATGGTTTTTATAACAATGAATAACATCACACTCATAAGATATCATCAAAAATAAATAAAACAAAGGCACAATAAAGAGACAAAAACTACAAATACATAGAACACAAAAAAAAAAGATATAAGATAAGCAAACGAAATAGAGACAAAAAAATAAAGATGAATAAAAAGGAAAAAGCGAACGATAAGATGGTGAAACGACAAAGAACCAACGAAACGGAAATAGAGATTGACTGAGGACTACTACATTGCCGACTGATGATAAAATATACACTACTGTCGATAATCCTAGTCGATCAAGATGGTGGAATTCCTAAGATAACTTCTACTTGCTTTCCCAAACTTGAGCAACACTACCCATAGACGGTCTACTGAGAGTATCAGCCACCACATTGGCCTTGCCTGGATGATAAAAAACACTCATGTCGTAATCTTTCAAGAGCTCTAACTACCTTCTATGATGAAGATTTAGATCTTTCTAAGTGAATATGTACCGAAAGCTTTTGTGATCTGTGAACACATCCACATGCACTCCATAAAAGTAATGCCTCCAAATCTTTAAGGCAAAAACTATGGCTGCAAGCTCAAGATCATGAGTTGGATAATTCTTCTCATGGGGTTTAATCTATCTGGAGGTGTAGGCTATGACCTTACTATGTTGATTAAGGACACAACCCAAACCCACTCTGGACACATCATAGTCCACCACAAACCCATCTGAACAGTCTGGAAGAGCCAAAACTAGAGCTGAGGTCAGTCAAGTCTTTAACTCCTGAAAACTCTTCTCGCAAGGATCTGGCCTCTGAAACTTGACTTTTTTCTGATCCAATCTGGACATAGGGGATGAAATAGAAGAAAATCCAATCTGTGACTTTATTCAGCTGATGTTAATCAATGTACATTTTTTGAGAACCATCTTTCTTTCACATGAATAAGATTGGTGCACCCCATGGGGACACACTGGGTTTGATGAATCCCTTATCTAAGAGATACCTCAATTGTTCTTTCAATTCTCTGAGTTCTTTTGGTGCCATTCTGTATGACAAAATAGATATAGGCCGAGTATCTGGAAGAAGATCAATGCTGAAGTGTATTTCTCTTTCGAGAGAAATTCCTGAAAGATCTTTATTCAGCTGATGTTAATCAATGTACATTTTGTGAGAACCATCTTTCTTTCACATGAATAAGATTGGTGCACCCCATGGGGACACACTGGGTTTGATGAATCCCTTATCTAAGAGATACCTCAATTGTTCTTTCAATTCTCTGAGTTCTTTTGGTGCCATTCTGTATGACAAAATAGATATAGGCCGAGTATCTGGAAGAAGATCAATGCTGAAGTGTATTTCTCTTTCGAGAGAAATTCCTGAAAGATCTTTAGGAAAGATATCTGAGTATTCATTCAATACAGGGACTGATTCAAGAATGGGAGTTTTGAAACTAGAGTCCATAACTCAAACAAGATGATAGACACATCCCTTAGATATCATTTTTCTTTCCCGTAGGTAGGAAACAAGCTGACCCTTGAAGGCTAAAATACTACCCCTCCACTTTAAGATGGGTTCATTCGGAAACTGAAATTGGACAATTTTGTTTCTATAGTCGATTGTGGTATAGTAGGAATAAAGCTAATCCATGTTGAGAATGACATCAAAATCAGTCATCTCTAATTCAACTAAGTCTACTGATGTAACTTTCTGAGATACCATAACCGGATAGTTTTTGTATACCTATAGGGTTATTATAGCTTTACCCACTAGGGTAGAGACTGAAAAAGGCTCTGCTAAAATTTTGGGACTAACTCCAAAATCAACTGCTATATAAGGAATAATGAAAGACAAAGAAGCTCTTGGATCTAGCAAAGCATAAACATATATATGAAATATATATAACATACCAGTAACTACATTAGGTGAATTTTCCTGATCCAGACGATACTAAGATAATAAAGTTTTTTTGGGCATTGCCTACTGGTGGCACTGGAAGTAGCACCCCGCTGGTTTGGGTGACCAAACTGAGCTGAAAAATGGTTACGCTGACCCTGAATGCCTGAATAGGGATAATCTCTAACCCTGTGGCCTACCTTTCCACATCTGAAATAGACTTCACTACTTGCTCTGCAAATACTCTGATGGTTCTTACCATAAGTCTAACAAAGAGGATGAGTGTGGGCATTGCTAACACTGCCCTGAGGTTTATGGCCTAACGCCCTATCCTTATTGTCGTCTCTAAATTTTGGCACTAGGGCACTGGCTAAGGAAGGAGCTGTAATGGATGACTTTGGGCAATACTGAGAATGATTTCCACCCTCTAACTTAGGCTGAGCAAAGTTAAACCTACCTATCCTTGCTCTCTTATTCTGCTTCTCTCTCATCTTAATATTCTGCTCTTATATCTATTGAGCATGGATCATATGCCTATCTATGTCTATCTCACTAATCAACATCGCGGACTTGCACTCATTGACCATACTATCATTCACTCCAGAAACAAACTTACTCATCTTAGCCCTGTTGTCTACCACTACATGAGGAGCGTATCTAGCCAACTGAGTAAATTTAAGAGAATACTCTTTCACTGTCATGTTACCATACCTGAGGTTGATAAATTCTAACACCTTAGCTTCCCTTAGCTCTATGGGAAAGAATCTATCTTGAAATGCAGTGGCAAACTCCTCTAACTCAATATGCCCTACATCTATAGCTCTTTCTACCTTCCACTGCTTGAACTATGTGTGAGCCACATCCTGCAACTGATATGTAGCTAGATCAGCACTGTCACTAGCACTAACCCCCATAATATCTATAAATTTCTGAACTTGATCAAGGAATTCTTGAGGGTTCTTATCTAACTTAGACTCAAAGAAGGATGGGGGATTTATTTGGGTGAAGTACCGCATCTTGGATACAGCTGAATTGGCCATAATGTTGGCTGGAATAACAACTGGTCATTTATTTTAGGCGGCAACTAAATTAGCAAGAGTAGAGAATGCAGCTCTGAACTCTGCATGAGAAACATATTCATCTAAGGGATTTGCTTGGATGGGCTGAGAGGCTGACTGATTTCCATTTCTTCTTTTAGGGGGCATGTTCTGTAAGCAAAAAAGGAGAAATAGATTAGAATGATAGTTAAATTTGAGATCATGCTCACTGGAATGATATGAATATTGAAAGAAGGGAAATTGTTCATAAAACATCTTATATCCTCCTGTACATAAATATGGCGTGCAACAAACCCATGCATAAGAGTCTACTAGATGTGGCTTTCAGACTTCCTACGAATCTATTGAACCTTAGGCTCTAATACCAAGTTTTTAATACCCCAAATCTAATACCCAAAAAGCTTCATGGTGCTAGCAATCCTGAAGGACCATAAGCTAACCCATGACTGATATCTGTAGCTGAGCACTGCATAATATACTATATAAATATGGAATAAAAGGGTTGAAAGGCCATAAGGTTTAAATATTTGATAAAACATAACATCTAGAAATACGATATATCAATACCAAACTAAAATAAACTGTCTGAACATATTAGTCTGAAATCCTCTAGACTGTCTGAAAATTGTAGAGTTGATGGGATATGTCCCTAACTAACTCCGTCAATTAAAATTTAAATAATGAAATAATCATGCTATCCTCGAATGATGAGGGCTCACTGCAAATCTACTGCTGCTGATAGAATCTGAAGCTAAGTGTGATCGGTAACATAAGCGTCCGAACCTATGGTACAAAACAAAATACCACAAAATAAAAGTATGCATTAGTACGTCTGAATGTACTGGTATTCAAAGTAAGGTAGGCTGAATGCATGGGGTTCATATGCATGAATAATACTAACTGCCTAAATAGCATGAACATGAGAATACATACATGAATATGTAATTGTAAATAAGATCGTGATAATACTGACTACTGAGTCTGAATACTAATAACATAATTTTCGTACAACTAATATACTGATATCTGAGTGAGTGTGTATGACAGTCTTGATTCTGATGAAACTAGCTGAGTTCTGTACTAAACTGAGTTACTATATCTGATAGTTCTGAATCTGAAGAACTACCTGAGTTCTTTTATTGAGACTAACACTGAGACTGTAGAAAGTAGTCATCTAACCGACATTCCCCTTTTCTGTATAGAGTTGGGGTCCAATCTGTAACTCTAATTGGAAGGGTGTCAATACTGCACCACTGGTAAGGCCAAGCTATAAGTGACCCTCATCTAGCAGTGTCCCCCAAAAAAATGGCGGAACCCTCATCTGGCAGTGTTAATCCATCTCATCAACCCTCAACTGTCAGTATTGATGTCTCAACCTATGTTGGCTATATAGTTCTAGAATGCAAGGATTGCTTCTAAGGATCATACCCTCTACTGTCAGTGTGTGTTCTCATCCTTGGGTTCGCTCAGTGTTGTATCCTACTCCCAACTAAATAGACACTGAACTAATTATACTGAGATGAACTGAACCGAGTCCACTGAATTCCATGTACTTATGGAATATTTCTGAATTTTTCTAATTGACTGAGTTCATAAGATTACTTAGTTTTCCTGAGTCATGTAACTGGCTGAGTTCTATGGAGTTCTGAAACTGACTGTGAATACTACTGATCATGGCGTGACTGAGATTTTCATGAAATTGACACTGGCTCTTGGCAAAAATCTAAATTTTCGAGTACAAGTACCCCCAGGACTCGATAGTATGAAATGGACAAGCCATCACACTTCTTGAACACATGACCATAGTCTACAATTCATAATACAACTAATGGGGAGTTCATGAAGAACTTGATATTTATAATCTTGTACATGTAGAGGAATGCATTCAAATATATATCATGGTTTCATAATTCTAGTCGCATGGGTATTCCATCAAACAATTTAAATGCATAAAAATAACGTAGGAGTCATTTTTGAACATAAGGGTAAAACATGAATTCATCATTTAGGCCCTAATGAGTCATAATGCTTAATTCTTGTTCTCTTGGGTATTTTATCAAATACCTTGCATGCATAACTTTAGGCTTAGGCATGAACATTGAATCAATAAATCATGATTGCATAAATCAACACAATTTAATATATTTCAACCCACATGCTAGCATAGATTCATGAAAACTCATTAAAGATTCCAACTAAGGAATCATACAGCAACATCAACAAAGTCATAATCAACCCACAACATGAACGTCATAATTTATGATTTTAAAATAGGATTCTTGAGCTTTATGGATGAAAGAAATCCGTGAATCAACACTTGACATACCTTATATGGAAGTTTCTTGAAGATTAGCGGTGTAATCTTCTGGATTATAACCTTCAATTGAAAACCCTAGACTTCATCTCAAGGGAATTTGAGAGAAACAACTATATTTTGGTGAAAACCTAGCTGAATCTCGTGTTATAGTCTTATATAGGGTGGGAAATTAACCTTTTTCCCCTTAAAGACACAAATATTTAATGACTGAAAATTAGGCATTGATACGATTGGCGACGCGGTATTTCACTGGAATCAACGTGATGCTAGATGCGTTGCGCCATGATCGCGCTAAGCCTTAGTAGTTTTGACTCTCGCAACCTAAAATAATGTTAACCAATGCGATAGGTGACGCGGCGCACCAAGATCACATTATTCCACAATTTTGGGATACCAAACGTGGTCTAAATGAGTTTCAAAAAATATAAAACTTGTCTGAGAACACCTATCGACCCCTCTGATCATGAATCAAAAAAAATATGAACCATTAAGGGAACTTATGGTCACGAAATAAGATATCCAACTTTTGAAGGCCAAAAATAAACTAAGTCTGGGAACTTAGCAAGAACACCCAACGTGATACTGGTGCGTCGCACCAGTGGCCAAAATGGCATTATAAACGGGCACCGCAATGGCTCCACGTCATGGAGTCTGCCCATTTTCCACTCGTTCTTTTCCAGTGAGCCACCACGATAGTGGTACATTGTTGTGGCCTATTAAATCAGGATTTTTCTTTCTTTCCAGTTCCGTTTAGAAGATCAATAGGGGCATTTTGGTCAATCCCCAAGGCCCCAATTCGTGTAAAACACAACATTAAGCATATTCCAAAGAACTTTATGCTTATTTCATCAATTTTCCCTCAAAATAAAACCCTAGAACTCAAGAGCTTCTTCTGCAAGAAATCAAAATCCTCCATAGCTTCTCCATGAAAGCTCTAAATTGAGGATTCCCAAGACAAGATAATCAGGAACTCATCATCAAGAACTCAAACAAGAATCAAAAATTGAAATTTCTCCATCTAATCATTTCCTAGGTATGTGGAGTTTATGAACAAGGTTCTTCTTCCATCCTTGTGCCCAAAACCAAGCTTTTACATTAAATTCATATGATTTTGAATGATATTACATGAGTTTTGAATTAGGGTTCATGCCCATTATTGTTATTTGCAAGGTTATGAGTTTCTAAGATATTTTGAAGATTAATTGCATGTCTATTTTCATATTTTCATGCCTATTGTAGTAAATTATAGATTTTGAAATGAATTATCATTGTTTTTATTATCAGGCATAATTATTATGATGTTTTGACATGAGATTGAAGCATGGGTTGTTACCCCAAGATTGAATATTATTATTTTAAAAAATATGATGCTTTACGCATCCTATTATCTAATTATTTATAGATTTTTAGTAAAACTTTGATCTTTCAATCTTCAGATTAGCTATGGAATCCACTTCTCAAATTATTATAGATTTTAAAATTCAAATCAGCTTTATTTATAGAATTTATCAGATGAATGCATAATTGGATTTAGATAAAACCTTATGCTAGTTTTAAAGTAGATTTCTAAGAAAATAAGTGTAGCAAATAAAAAGGGAGTAGTATTTAGCACCGACAGAGAAGTATGGGATTAGTGTGCCCTATCTTCCACAGAACTATATAGCCAACATAGGTACAGATTATGAGATTGCTCCCATTTCTATATAGATGATAGATTTAGCTTGTTATCGATCACATGGAAAGTAGGTTATACTCCCTAACAAAGGTATAACACCTCTTCGCCATATGAGGTTTCTTCCTTAGAAAGACGAGACATTGGACTCCATATAGCTCGCATAGTTTACGTTGGTTAAGAGAACCTCCCTTTAGATAAAATATTTTCCCTATAATTTATTATTAAAGATTTTTAGAAAACTAAGTGTAAAGACTCATAAAGTTTACTCAGATTATGCTTTACAGAAAGATATTAGCTACATATTTCAGCTTTCAAATTTCAAAACTAAGAGTGAGTCCTTTCTACACTTAGATAGTATGATTTAAAGAGATAATATAAGCATATATTACAGAACTAAATATTATGACCCACTAGATTTATAAAGTATGATTTGCTTCTTAGTATTTTAGTATTTCAGATATTCTAGCTTAAGTGAGTCATTTACATTTAGCATGAATTATTTTATAAATTGTGATGATGAGATGTTGTTTTACTTATGCATTTCATCCCCATATACTCTGTACTTCCTTAAAGTACTGATCTATATATACGTCGGTATGGTACAGTCTCATAATGTAGGTATAAATTCAGTTGTAGCATGCATACCATATTAAGATAGTTTGTAGCTTCCAGTCAGTAAGTGATGAGTCCTCTTGATTCAAGAGCTCGAGTCAATCATCTATTTTGAGCAGTATTTTATTTTATTTATTTAGTCGTATTGATTTGGGATAGATGGGGGTCATGTCTCGAACACCTAAAGTCAATACTAGTAGAGATTTCATAGACAGTCAGTAGAGTTAATGTAGTTGATTCTAGTATTTTTTTGTAAAAGCATAGTTGTAATCATTTTAACTTAGTTCTATATCGATAAAATTTAAAAAAGAGTCATCTTCTGCATATTTCATTCAAATTTATGTATCTTATTCAGTTGCTTATGAGTTATGCTAGTAGAAGGGTGATCTTGGGGTCACTTATAGTCCTAAGCACCGTGTGATATCTTGAAACCCATTTTTGGGTTGTTACAAACTTTGTATCAAAGCACAAGGTTCAAGTGTCCTAGGGTAACTTTGAAGTCGTGTCTAGTAGAGTATTATGGAATGGTATGAAGGCATTTCTACTTTTCTTCAAGAGGCTACGGGGCATTTAAGAAAAGGGTTCCCCTCTTTCCTACTCTAGATCATGAAGTAATATTGTTCTCTCAGAATCTCCTATCTATTTATGTGTTACCCTAAAATTCCTTATCTATGACTTATTCTTGAGATAACACGATTAGCCAGTTATAATTCCTCTTCAAATAATGCTCTCAAATTTTCCATCAGTAATCTTAGATGTCACACCCGGGGCTTGAGAGGATCTCTCTAGTGTGTCATAAGTCCCTCAAGTTGAAAGTTGTGTCCCCATACCTATGAGATATTCAGTTGAGATAGAATTAGATATGTATTCAGATTTCCCATCGTCCCTTTTCAATATAAATAATACTAATGAGAGGAGATAGTATGAACCTAGATTACTAAATGAAGTGGGCATTTGAGGGTTATTATAAACTTCAATGTTGTGATTTATGAATAGTTTGAACCCTATTATAGTTGGAAGTATGGGCATAAAAGAGTAGTGGCAAGAAAGTGGGATTGACGATTGATAGAAAGTTTAGAGATAAACCTAGGTATGTAGCCGAGTTTTGTTAAGGTGATATGTCCTTGCGTGATAGTTTAGTTGAAGGAATATATGGAGTTATTAGTTTAGGAGAATTGTTGTTTATTGAAGTACGGAAGGAGTTATTGATGTTATTTATTGTGTTTGAAAAGTATAGGAAATTAATGAAGTATTTTGTGATTGAGTTCCATTAATTTAGGTATATAGAAGGGTAAATAGTAGTGCTGTGTAGAACTAGTATGTGCTAATGGATTATAATGAGATAGGTCATATGATTTTGATCGATTACTATTATTATAAAGTTCTAGTGGACTAGTGTTTCTTAATGTTTTATTTTATAGCTTCCAAGTGAGAATTGTATGTAAGGTGGGTAGTTAAATCATGTGTAGCACTAGACATTAAGTTTGAACAGTAGATTTTAATCAAGGTGGATGTAATGATTTCTTGGTTAGTGATGCTAATTATATGGAAGTGATCTAGTAGGCTTGAACAGTATGTGCAAGAGTTTGAGTCCATTTTAATTTGTAATTAAGTATGATGTTGCATATGTGATGAAGAAGTATGACTAAAGTGAGATGGGTTTGCATTATTTTCTAAGGTTATTACGTGTTGTGTGTGGTTAGTAGTATCGTTGATTTCCTAAGAGGAAGGAGACTATTTATATAGTATATGATATTCTTAATAGCTAAGTTAAGGAGCTGAGTTATGGATAGATAATGTTGAGCCTTTTTGGTATGATCTTGATTCTCGTGGTTTAGAAATATAAGTTTAGAGATGCGATATTAGTAGGATATCACGGAAGCAGTATGGTTTATTAAAGGTTGAAGATATCCGTATTAAGTGTTATAATCTAAGTTTGAAACTTTGAAGATTTAGCGAATAGAAATGAAAATTGAAGATCTAGATGGTGTAGACTCAGGATGCGGTAATTATCATGAAGATTCTAAGTTAGTAAGTGTTCAAGATATTATATAATGATTAATGGGGCTGTACAAAGATAGAGTTGTGCCTCGATATGTAGTATTTAAAGTGGGTTTTACACTTTCAGATGTATTCTATTAGAGTAAGTTTTTATTTACGTGTATTGTTGTGTTCTAGACTTTAGAGTGTAGTGAGTGTAGTCTAGTTTAGATTTTAGTAAAGGGTTCCTCAGACTTAGAATGATGGATTAAAGCTAAGGGGGAGATGATAGAATGAGTAACCAAGTTAAGCTTTCAGATTTTAGTAGTGATGCCAGTAGGTTAGAGAACATCAAAAAATGAGAGTGAGGCTCAACCCATTCTTATTTCAGTATTAGTATTTTAGTTATCCTAATATCTACTCATTCCTTACGTGTTAGTTCTATGATCATAGTTCATGTTCATATACATAATAGAGGATCATGTACTCTCCCAGTTCCTAGTACAAGGAGTTCTAATTCATCCAGCAGTTGGAATCACATTCCATAAGTTATGAACTCCAAATTCAGGTCATGCAGCTCATGACTCATGTACTCATACTTTATAGTATGGTCAGTTCTAGTACTCATGCAACACCCTTAACGATCAGCAAAATTTGGATTTATATCATATATGTACTTAGATTAGATCTCTTTAGTGAATCTATGTCGTGAACACTCTTTTCCCCAGGCCTCGACAAAGTGTCAAATTATGCTTAGTATCTCTTCTTGTTTCAAGCCCTGGTATTCCAACCTTTCAGTGACCTTCCCTTAGGTCAAGATAGTGATGATGAACAGTTGCGTAGATAGGAGAGAGTAACTTGTTATATAGGGAAATATGGTTGTATTCTAGTTTTACGTAAGTCTATAAACGAAGAAATATTGAGGTGAAGCTTTTTGTGTATGACATGGTTAGTTGAGAATATTTCTATACGTGTCTTCCTAGGATTAGTGCATGAAAGTTGTTATTGATAGAGGTATTAAAGAATATGAGCAAGATACTCTTATGGGTATTTGTTTAAAAGTGCATATATGGTTATGAAGATAGGCTTGAACATCATGTTGGTGTATTGGGGGATAAGTGTGTGGTGCATTAATGAATTTCTAGTAAGAGGTTGAATTTAGTTATTAAAGTGATAAGAAGAATAATCCTAGAGTGAGTGGTTATTACAATGCTTGGGGTATTGAATCCATGGTTCATACTAGTATTATGGTGTTATGCATAGTACCTCGTGATTTTGAGTTATGCTTGACCATGATGAGAGGATTTAGTTAAGTTTATTCTTTAGTGGACGGATTTATCAATGCTCACGTGAGAATTACAAGTTGAAACAAGTGAATATGGCATTCAAAGGGGAATATTATAGTTAAGGGAGTATTTGAGAAGTGTTGCTAAGCTTGAAAGTAATAAGTTGAATTGCTTATGATTTATGGGTCTAAGTCCCATACCATAGAGTGGTAGCTTATGATTTATGGGTCTTAGTTCCATGCCATAGAGTGGTAGCAATGTTGTGATTTTTTATTCATATGTTTTATTCAGATCATATCCAAAGTTCTTTACTCCCTAATAGCATTAGAAATTTCTTTAAAAAGGTTTGAATAGATACTCCATCTGGGTATGAGCATTTAGTATGATTCAGTCCGTATAGCCAGCAATCCAGTTTAACAGTCGGACAGACAAATTTCTATAGTTTTCCATCTTTCAATTTAGTCTAGTCTTACTACCTGAAATTTCATGAGTTTGGCCATTTCAAGAGGTAGTTTATTCGTATCTAGGTAAATTATGAATTCAGCTCAATATATGCATCAGGCACCAGTTTCAAATTTGAATATCTAGTCATGATTCAGTTCATAAGTATTTAGTGAATGATCTTAGTTTTCTTAGCATCCCAACTCAGACTATGTAATACCCATTGTATGATCTTAGCCTCATTGTCTCATGATTTATGCCTGCATAATTATCACTTCACAGTTCTACATGAATAATTACCTCATGAACGCTTCAAGCGAATTCTAAGCTCTCAGCATGAATCAGCTTCTTATAAGAAATAAAGGCAAGTCAGCTCAGAAATCAATTTCATGATAGAGGTTTCTATCGTTCCAGACTTAGTCATGTAAGTATATTCCTAGATGTGAATGTTCAATATGTATTCTCAGTTACCTTAGTTCAGAACTCTTATTCTAATCAGTCCATTAAGGGTGCTACTTAGGAAGCAGAAGCAGACATATGTATTAAGTACCCTCATCTCTTCTCCATGAACTGAGATACAGTTAGAGGTAATAGTATTTCTTTATTCAGTTCTTTTCCAGTGTTAGATTCAGTTATGTATCTAATTTCATGAGAATTCATTCACTAGCAAATCAGTTCAGTAGCTCATTGTGTTAAGATTCAGTTATTCAGTTTATTTTAGATGTCCATGATAGCTTATAACCATAGATTCCTCAGAATTTTCAGCTTATCTAGCCATATTCAAGGACAATTGTTCCCAAGGGGGAGATATTGTAATACCCCATAGTTTTTCTAGCTTGAATTCATTCATAGAAAGTTAAGGGATATATTCCAAAATGAAGAATATTTATTTCATGTGTAATTTCCAGATTTAGACCTCCCATTGTGTGGGAAATTGAATAATCTTTACATCAATACTAAATTCGCGCAAATCCGATACTCGGTTGAGGAGTTAGAGCATTTTTAAGTTAACAATGTCCCACATGAGCAACCACCGCATCGTAGTGAAGGACAATTTCATAATTGTCAATTCCAATGGAACTCCGCAATATTGACACGTCCCGGAGAGGTCCAAATTCCCAATGGTCAAAATCCAGTAGCCCAACAAGATATTGGCACCTCGCGCTAGTGTCTAAAATGGAATTACAAAAGGGCACCGTGATGGCTCCGCATTGTGGAGTCCGCCCAGTTCCTACTGGTCATTTTCTAGTGAGCCACCGCGATAGTGGCGCATCGCAGTGGCCTATTAAATCAAGATTTTTGCTTTCTTTTCCAATTCCGTTTAGAAGTTTAATAGGGGAATTTTGGTCAATCTCCAAGGCACCAATTCGTGTAAAACACAACATTAAGCATATTCCAAAGCACTTTATGCTTATTTCATCAATTTTCTCTCAAAACAAAACCCTAGAATTCAAGAGTTTCTTCTCCAAGAAATCAAAATCCTCCATAGCTTCTCTAACAAAGCTCTAAATTGAGGATTCCCAAGACAAGATAATCAAGAACTCATCATCAAGAACTCAAATAGCAATCAAAAATTCAAGTTTCTCTATATAATCATCTACTAAGGTATGTGGGGTTTATGAGGAAGGATCTTCTTCCATCCTTGTGCCCAAAACCAAGCTTTTACATTAAATTCATATGATTTTGAATGATATTACATGAGTTTTGAATTAGGGTTCATACCCATTATTTCTATTTGGAAAGTTATGAGTTTTTGGGATATTTTGAAAATGAATTGCATTTCTATTTTCATATTATCATGCCTATTGCAGTAAATAATAGATTTTGAGATGAATTATCATTGTTTCCATTATCAAGCATGACTATTATGATGTTTTTACATGAGACTGAAGCATGGGTTGTTACCACAAGATTGAATATTATTCTTTCAAGAAAGATGATCCTTTAAGCATCCTATTATTAGATTATTTATAGATTTTTAGTAAAGCTTTGATCTTTTGATCATTGGATTAGTTTTGGAATCTACTTCTCAGATTATTACAGATTTTAAAATTTAGATCAGCTTTATTTTCAAATTTTATCAGATAAATGAATAATTTATTTTAGATAAACCCTTATGCTAGTTTTAAAATAGATTTCTAACAGAATTAGCGTAGCAAATAAAAAGGGAGTAGTATTTAGCACCGAGCAGAAAGTGTGGGATTAGCATGCCCTATCTTCCACAGAACTTCATAGAAAACGTAGGTATAGATTATGAGATTGTTCCCATTTCAATATGGATGATAGATTTAGCTTGTGATCGATAACACGGAAAGTAGGTTATACTCTCTGACAAGAGTATGACACCTCTCCGTAATGTAAGGTTTCCTCCTTAGAAGGATGAGACATTGGACTCCGTGTAGTTCACATGATTTATGTCGGTTAAGAGAACCTCCCTTTAGATAAAGTGTTTTCCCTATAGTTTATTAGTAAAGATTTTCAGAAAACCAAGTGTAAAGGCTCACAAAGTTTACTCAGATTATGCTTTATAGAAATATATTAGCTACAGATTTTAGCTTTCAAATTTTAAAACTAAGAGTAAGCCCTTTCTACACTTACACTTTATGATTTCAATATAGATGATAGATTTAGCTTGTGATCGATAACATGGAAAGTAGGTTATACTCTCTGACAAGAGTATGACACCTTTCCGCAATGTGAGGTTTTCTCCTTAGGAGGATGAGACATTGGACTCCATGTTGCTCACATGGTTTATGTCGGTTAAGAGAACCTCCCTTTAGATAAAGTGTTTTCCCTATAGTTTATTAGTAAAGATTTTAAGAAAACCAAATGTAAAGGCTCACAAAGTTTACTCAAATTATGCTTTATAGAAAGATATTAGCTACAGACTTTAGCTTTCAAATTTCAAAACTAAGAGTGAGCCCTTTCTACACTTAGACTATATGATTTAAAGAGCGAATACAAGCACAAATTTCAGAACTAAATGTTATGACCTACTAGATTTATAAAGTATGATTTGATTCTTATTATTTTAGTATTTTAGATATTCCAGCTTTTGTGAGTCATTTACATTAGCATGCATTGTTTTATAAATTATGATGATAAGATAATATTTTACTTATGCATTTCACCCCCATATACTCAGTATATCCTCAAAGTACTGATCCACATATACGTCTATGTGTTACATTGTCTCATAATATAGGTATCAGTTTAGTTGTATCATGCATACCATATTCAGACAGTTTGTAGCTTCCAGATAGTAGGTGATGAGTCCTTTTGATTTAAGGGCTCGAGTCAGTCATATAGTTTTAGTAGTATTTTATTTTATTTATTCAGTCGTATTAATTTGGGATAGCTGGGGGTCATGTTTTGACTACCTAAAGTTAATACTAGCAGAGGCTTCATAGACAGTCAGTAGAGTTAATGTATTTGATTCTAGCATTGTTTTGTAAAAGCAGAGTTGTAATTATTTTAATTTAGTTTTGTATTGATCAAATTCAGAAAAGAATCATCTTTCTCTTATTTTGTTTAGATTTTTGTATCTTATTCAATTGCTTATGATTTATTCCAGTAGAAAGGTTAGCTTGGGGTCACTTATGGTCCTAAGCACCGTGTTATGTCTCGGGACCCATTTTGGGGAGGTTACAAGGCTGTTTTTTTTTTTTGGGTCATGACATTTCTAGTGAAGGGATCATGTAGGATCTGCAGAAAGTTACAGTGGTTAAGAAGTGGCCTAGGCCCATGACTCCAACTAATATTCAAAGCTTCTTGGGTTTAGTCGGTTACTATAGGATATTTATGGAGAGTTTCTCAACTATAGTTGCCTCGTTGACTAAATTAACCCAGAAAAAGGTAAAGTTCTTATAGTCTGATGCTTGTGAGGTTAGTTTTGAGAGGATGAATGATAAGTTGACTTCATCTCCATTTATGGCTTTGCCTAAAGGCATGATGGTTTTGTTATCTATTGTTATACATCCCGTATGGGACTTGGTTGTGCATTGATGCACCATTATGGGGTGGTGGCCTGTTCTTCTAGGAAGTTGAAAGTTCATAAGAAGAATTACCCGACTTATGACTTGGAATTATTGGTTATGGTATTTGCATTAAAGATTTGGCATCACTACCTTTATGGAGTCCATATAGATATCTTTTCTGATCATAAGAGTCTGCAAAATTTATTCACCAAGAAAGAGTTGAATCTCAGGCAAAGGAGATGCCTTGAGTTACTGAAAGAAACGACATGCATCTCCACTATTACCTAGGTAAAGATAATATGGTTGTTGATTCTCTTAGCAGGTTATCCATGGGGTGTCTAGCATATGTAGATTAGGATAAGCGAGAGTTAGTGAAAGATATTCACCATTTAGCTAACATTGAAGTTCGTCTCTTAGACTCTGGGGATGGTGGTGTGTTTGTTCAATAGGTGGAGAAGTCATCCCTTGCTTTTGAAATAAAGGAAAAATAGGTATTAGATCATGTCTTAATAAAGATTAAGGGAGATGTGGGACAACAAAAGGCTATAGTTTTCAATATTGATGGTGATGGTATCTTGAGGTACCAAGGCAGATTATGTGTTTCCAATGTTGATGGATTGAGAGAGAGAATTTTGGTTGAGGTTCATGAGTTGTATTATGTTATTCATCTCTATTTAATAAAGATGTACCATGATCTTAAGGAGATCTATTGATGGAACAATATGAGGCAAGATGTGGCCAATTTTATGGCAAAATATATAGTGTGTCAACAAGTGAAGGTTGAGAACTTGAGGCCTAGTGGCTTGACTCAAGATATTGAGTTACCTGTATGGAAGTGGGAAGTGATTAATATGGATTTTGCTACCGGCCTTCCTAGGTCCCGGAATCAGCTTGATTCAATTTGGGTCATGATGGATAAGATGACTAAGTCTGCTCACTTTTTGTTAGTGAGGACTAATTTTTGACAGAGAATTATGCAAGGTTGTTCTTCCCAAAGATTATGAAGTTGCATGATCTACCTATTTTTATCGTGTCTGATCGTGGTGCTCAGTTTTGATCACATTTTTTACGTTCGTTCCAGATAGGTTTCAGAACTAAAGTGAACCTTAGTACTGCTTTCCACCCGCAATCAGATGGGAAAATAGAAAGGACTATTCAGACATTGAAAGATATGCTTCAGGCCCGTGTGATTGACTATGTTGGTAGTTGGGTTGATCATTTGCCTCTTATATAGTTTGCGTTTAATAATAGCTACCACTCTAGTATTGGGTGGCTCTATTTGAGGTGTTGTATAGTAGGAGGTATAGATCTTCTATTGGGTAGTTCGAGATTAGTAAGGAGGAGATGTTTGGCCTAAATTTTATTCACTAAGCAATGGAGAGGGTAAAGGTGATCTGGGATAGACTTAAAGCTTCCTAAAGTCACCAAAAGTCTTATGTGGATGTGAGTTGTAGGGAGTTAGAGTTTGAGGTTGGAGATTAGGTGTTCTTGAAGGTATCTCCCCTGAAGGGGGTAATGCAGTTTGGGAAGAAGGGGAAGCTCAGTCCTAGGTATGTTGGCATGTACTTAGTTTTGAAGAGGGTTGGTAAGGTTGCATATGAGTTGGAGTTATCCTCTAATTTAAGATCCATTCATTTGGTTTTCCATGTGTCAATGTTGAAAAAATATATAGGTGATCCATCGCAAAAGTGCCTATCGAGGATATTAGTATTTTAGAATCTTTATCATATAAGAAGGTCCTAGTTGAGATCTTTGATAGACAAGTTCGTCGGTTGTGGGAAAATGATGTAGCTTCGGTAAACATTCTATGGAGGAACCATAAGGTTAAAAGAGGCTACTTGGAAAGCTGAAAAGGATATAAAGTACAAGTATCCATTCTTGTTTTCCTCTCTGGATAATTGAGCGTAAGGTATACATTGTTCTTAGCATCTTTGCTTTAAATCCTTGTTAAGGGGAAGTGTAAATTCCTTGGTATTTTTAATTTTTTTCTTAAAGGTAAGAATAGATATGTTTAGAGTCAAATCATGCTAGCAGTTGCCTTGTCCCATCATTCGAGGTTGAATGATACAAGTAAAGAGAATTAAAACAACCCGGATTTTTGGCCCGTGAAAAATTCTTGAGCTTTGAGATTACTGGTTTAGTCACGACTCATGGTAACGAGTTGTGAGGTGTTGTTAACCAAATCAGAAACTTAGTGGCAAGATTATGCTCTAAGTACAAGTGGATCACTATGAGCCATGAGGATATGTTACGAGTCGTAGCTTCAAATAGTATGAGGTCCAGTGTTTGATTTCTTTGGGTTCTGTGTTCTTCACGAGTAGGACCCTATGACTCATAAGGTCATGTAACAAGTTGGTGGGTGGAGTTGTAAGGTGGACAGTTGGGGGGGGGGGGGGGGCTAGTCCTTGTCTTGGTTATGACTCGTGGTCATGAGTCATAAGATTTGGGTACGAGTCAAGGAGGTGACTCATAACCAAAGCTGATGTTTTTTCAGCTACGTCCATAAAACACTTTTAGACATTCATTCAACACTTTAACGAATTAAACACTCCCAAATTCTCTGTCAAACTCTATGTTCAAGTAAAGGCTAGGGTTTCAAAAGGTTGATCAATTAGGGCTCTCAAGGGTGGTTTCTCTCCGTAAATCTTTATGATTCAGGCATGTTACTCTTCCCCCATTGTTTATTTTGCAAAGGCATGTGATTTAAAGTATTATTCATAAGGTTATTGTTTGGTTTTAAAAACAAAGGTTGGGGGTTTTGAATGTTATGATTTGAATAATATTTCTTATGGATTATAAATATGATTTTCATGCTTTTAACATGGTTTTGAACTTGTGAGTTTATGGGTATGGTTAATGAACTAGGGAATTGTGATTTTTCCAAACTTGTGACATTTGAAGTGGTTATAACCCCAACCCTAAATGTGAAATTGATTCTAGATATGAGAACTGTGGAAATTTGTAAAATCAAACTAGTCTTGAACTATTGCATGTGGTAAAAAAGTATTTGAAATACATTGGTAGGATTTAATAACAAAGGGAGTTGTTCTCCCCAATGTTAAATGAAAGTTATTTCGTCATGATGTGTTATCTTGCAAGTGTAGTTGATATGAAGATAACAACAATGTATGCCTTAATGTGGAATGCGGTTAAATTGTATAGGAATGTGTTACACTTGTTTTAAATGGGCTTTAATATGGGATGTTTAGCTGAGTCCTAAAAGTTCAGTTCCATGGGACAATACTGAAAATCGTATTTACCGATGTGGGGTTCAAAGTGACTAGGGAGGTTTGAGTCTCCCTTATTATTAATTTAATGATTAGGGAGGTTCACGTCCCTCGTAAATCATTCTATGATATAGTGCTTAAGTCACCTTGGCATATGTTGGAGGGTTCGAGTCCCCCATGTCCATATATATGAGATTATTATCCAGTTTGTGCAACTACAAGCACTGGGACCCGACTAGAGGTTGAGAGATGTGGCCTATATATCCTGAGGTTACCTTTATATGACGGTTGAGCTATACAATCTAGGATAATGTTTTGAAATGCATGTTAAGCCTTATCCCTATCCTGGTCTATGATATATATTAAGTATATGCATTGATTATGTCCACTGGCCTTAAATGAATTTTAAACTATTGATCATATCATTATGCTAACCTTATCCCCGAGTTTCATGCTAGCGTTCACCCCACTTACCATCTTTGGACGTTGTATTCCCATGCGATACAGGAACTTGTAATACTTCTACTTCTCCTTCTCAGTGACTTGTACTCAATATCACATAGCGAGTCAGATTGAAGTGGTGAGCTTCCATACATTGAAAGACCCCATTTCATGTTTACTGTTTTGTTTACATTTTGACTATTCATTTGGATTTGGTTTATGGCTATGGTCGGGGGCATGTACATGTACCGACTGGATACTCTTTGGTTTTGATTAGAGACATTATTAGACTACTGTTGGTATGGGCGGTGTTGGTAGTGGTGCCAGTGTTGGTACTGGTATTGGCATTGATACCGATATTAGTTAGTTTTGGTTATGGACTTACTTTAATGTCTTTAAATTTATTGACTCTTATCTTGTTATATGTTCAAAATTCATCCGACTTTGGGTTTTGTTGTGTTGGGTTGGTTAGGTAAAGGGGATGATCTCCATTCCTTGTGGGACTTGAGATACCCATCACGGCCAGGCCCTAGTTCGGGTCATGACATTCAAGCCTATCGTTATAGCCACATATAAACTTCTAGGAAACGAACCCATCTAGGACTTTTTAATATTATCCAATACCTCTATCACTAATAATTTCATGAATTATCTCCTAAAAGGCCACCAAAAATTCTCAACCAACTATGACATATACAAAAGCTTTGGCTGGATCTTTTTTCACGCTTATATCCTTAGATAAAACAATCATAAAATGATTTTCTGTAACAAGGAATGTCTATTCTCTCCCATCTAAGCCATTGTTCATCCATATTCATCACCACTATCTTTACATAAGGAGGGTCAGTAAAGTAATAGACCATGAGGACCTAAAGCATGAAAGAATACTAGACATAACTTTGACACATGATTGTGGCCTGAAGAATATAGTATCATAGGCATGGATTCATTGAAGAGACCTAAATTGAGGACATACACAACATAATATGATTTCACTAGTCATTAAGGTTATACCATAAGTTTACGGTACTGTGCATACTACAAAACATGAATTCATATATATCATAAGCTACTTAACATAGGACTGAATTCATAGATTCATAGGGGATAACTAGGGTCACAAAGTACAGATATTTCTTCTTTTACTCGGAGATGAGAATGAAAATGAATAAGTATGAATTTTGCAAGCATTGGTCAAGGGCGTGGCTCTATCATGAAAGTCATGGATAGGGTTCCATAGTGACTAAAATCTAAGAAATACGCTAGAGTAAGAATCGATCACTATCTCATCATAACTCTTATTGACATGCATCACAATATAATTCACAAAAATTTATTTGGTTCTTTACCCTATCATCTCCCTCTTAGATTAAAGTTGTCATTCTAAGACTATGGGCCTTTTTCATATCCTCAAGACTGAGCCAGAATTTTTTTACTTTAGCGAGTTTGTACATAACTACACAACTCACCTGGATAATCTATATTAGGAATATACAAACTTCATTCTAGGACATTACTTCCATAGATACCACCCTTAACTTTCTCTATCCCTCAGTAATCATCATCATATACTTATACTCTTCTTGGAAAACATACCTATCTCTTCCATAGATACCACCCTTAACTTTCTCTAGCCCTCAGTAATCATCATCATATACTTATACTCTTCTTGGAAAACATACCTATCTCTCTAAACACACAGTTTGTCTTTTCTATTTTGTTTACTAATTTCCCACTGCTAACATCATTTCTTTCCCAAAACCATGAATTAAATTTATATTGAAATACTCAACATTGTTTATCTATAACTCGTTATTAGCTATAAAGAACACCATATACTATATAAAAAAAAATTTCACACTTAGAAACTCTAGAGTACTATCTAAGACAATATGAAACTTAACAATCTTAGAACATCATGTAGCCACAGATTACCTTTTCTATAGCTCCATATCATACCTACACCATCATACATAATTGCAAATGAATAAACTTAAATTCTTGCACACATTATTTCAAGGCTACTAGCTCACTTCCATATCAATAGCATTACTATCCCAAGAAATCATTATTTCCACCTTGATGGTCATCCCCTATTCAAACCTACACTACAAGAAATTTCTTTATTTATGATCAACATTTATGGATGAATAAATAATCTCATCTCGAAAAGTACATGTTTTAGGACAAGATTATATGTAGGTCTTTAATAGTATATTTTATTGCAAAGGTACAAAATTTGGTCCCTAAAAATTTTTTAACTAGTCCTAAATTGTATTTAAGAGCTTTAAGCAGAAAACTAATGCCAAAAATTTTAACAATCTAATTTTATTTAACTAAATATACTAATACACACCTAATTATTCCTTTTTTATGTTAATTTTATGAAAGTATCTCTCTACCTATACTACTGTACACCGTTCAATCCTCAGTTGCTGGTTGCAAATTTACCCTAAGCTCCATCAATACCCACCAATTTTGCAGATTCACTACGAGTGAGGGAGAAGCTTTGCAAATTGCTTCTTCAATTCCTTGGGTTATTATAGCTAATTTTCCCTAATCTCTGTTTTATCTCTCTTACGAATTTTATGTATGATTTATGTTCTATCTAGTTTCTCTTTTTTTCTAAAATTATTCTAAATTAGTTTAATTGCTGGGTTGTTTGAGCTACACTTATTCTTCCTAATTTATACGATCCAAATCTATCATTTTTTATTTGTACAACTCGATAATTTAGTATGAAATTTGTCAATTTATAGATAGTCAATTATCATCTATATATTATCTAGCTACTAGGAATAGCAAGCAATGGGGTGTAGATGGTGCAGAGTGGGCGGGTTTACTACTATGCGGGATAGGATGGGTAGTCTCCTAGTGGGGGGAGGAGAGAGGGCTGAGCGGGGTGTGACAAAGACTTACCTTTTTAAAACTATGGGGGGTACGGGGGCAATGTCTCAAGATTATGATGCTTTTCTTATTGCATTTTGGATGTCGTACATCTTTATTTTCTTTCAACGTGACGTGATTTAATGTAATTACCTATTACTTTGCATTCTCTTTTGGCGTAAGTCACCAGTTGGAGTAATTCCGTTAACAATAATGTGAGGTGGTGATGGGATCACTGATATTGTTGGAAAAAGGTTTGGGTCAACAAAAATCTCTTATAATAAACAAAAAAGTTGGGTTGGTATCCTCTCCATGTTTGTTTTTGGTTTCCTGGTATCCATTAAGATGCTCTATTACTTCTCATCCTTGGGATATTTTCATTTGAATTGGGTTTCAATGATAGAAAAAGTAGTTGTACTGTCATTTATAGAAACTATGGTGGAGTCTCGCTATTAGTATAACAGTAGATGATAACATATTTGTTTCTTTGGTAATCATTGTCTTAGCATCATTGGCTTTTGCTTAGTAGAATGTTCTCATTTTCCCGATAGAATATTGTTATGTCATCCTTTTATTGATAAAATTTCCAGTGTAAGGTGATGGTTCCTACTTTATCTACTTGTGGTTCTCTTATGTGTATCCTCAAGTGGTTCAATGATGCCTAAATGTGTTAATTAAAGAAGACAACAAAACTTTATTTTAAAAAAAAGTGACATGCAATGTACATTCAGTTTTCCTTGTGTTTCTATGTTTTTGTTATTTCCTTTTCTGGGGTGCTTTGAACTATTGTTCTTGTGCTTCAATTTTAGTCCAGATTTTCTTCATAATTCTTTCCCTAGCGCTTGCTCTAAATTTTCTTCATTGTTCTTTCCGGGCTGCTTTGAACTATTTTTGGTTTCTTTCCAACTATAAGCAACACAAAATACAAGCAAGAATTAATGACCAAGTCATTTTGATGGACTTCCCAACTTTCCAAATACTCTAATTGATAAAAATTTCCCTGATAGTGCAAGGCATAGCCCATTGCAGACCAAAAAAGGAGTGCAACATATTCCGCAATTCTCTAGCAATTGGACAGTGTTAGAATAGGTGATTAATGGACTCAGAGGTGCAATTACAGAAGTACCATCTATTAGCTAAAAGAAAATTCCTTTTCATGAGATTTTCTAGAGTAAAATAAGCTCCTTGTAAGGTGATCCAGTAGAAAAAAGAAACTTTTGGTGGTAATTTAGTTTTACGGATGAGCTTCCAAGATCATTAATCAATCAGATCCTTGTTTGAGCGGAGGAGTATGTAATCTTCATGACAAAATGAGAACCATTCTTGTTGTTTCCCCACTTAAATCTATCAATTCTTTAAGTGAGAACTGGACTACTCTAAAAACTCCCAATCAAAGTTATCATGTCCTCAATTTCCCAATCATTTAGGTATCTTCTTAGATGCAAATTTCATGAGTTGTCCTCCCAGTTCTAAGCAATGATTGAATCTAGATTAGTAGTTATATGAAATAATCTAGGAATCACATTCTTAAAAATGATAGAGCCAAGCATATTTCTTTCCAAAATAGAAGATGTGCTCCATTTCCCACTTCGAAGATCTACCACCAAGAGAAAGGTATTGTGGTTCCAGGAGGCTGATCTTTTCTCAACATTTTTTATGACCACATTCCAAATCTCTGTTAGTCTATGACTAGAACCTAGGGGGGGGTCCTAGATAGGTAGTGGGAAAAGTTTCAGTGCTACAGTACATAATGCTGGACAACATCTCAAGATTTGGAACCACATTGACAAGGTAGGTAATTCATTTTGACATGTTAATGTGGAGTCTAGATAAAGCTTGAACACTCATAAGGGTGAGATGGCTGGAGAAACAAAGATTGTTTCCTATCGGTTGATTTAACCATCCTTTAATGTGTTTTGGTTTTAACCTTGTTAATCCCCTAGACAATCCTTACTAATAATGGCTACTTTCAAAAAGTAACATATAACTTCTTAACTTCTATAATACCCCGAGAATCCCAACCGATAGTAGAACTATGCTTAAAGCTCATGCGAAATAATTTATAGTGATTAAGTAGTTTTATGATCAAGTTATATGTATATTAAGGCCTCAAATATATCCTAGCTATTAGACGAATCAAAACATCCCTTACCGATTGAATTCTTAAGAAGGATATTGTCATAGTCAACTTCAAACAAGCATATCTTTTGCTATACTACAAATTTTTGAGATCATGACCCACCAATAGATATATAATTGAATTAAATTTCCAAAGATATCAATTTCGCCAAAATATGGCATAGAAGTAAGAAGTTATGGTCGTTTTACTGAGAACTATCCGAGCTGCCCAGGAGCGACGAGCAAGCTGACGAACCGTCAAGTCAGCGATGGACCGTCACTTTGGCGGTTGCAACTGAGGAATTAAGGATTATTTATGGACCAAAACTAATTGTTGGAGTGATGGTCAGTCACCAGAGTGACGGTCTATCACCCAGATCGTCAATTTTGTCCGAAACAGGATTGAAACAACGTTTTAAAGGGTTTTTTTGGGTCTTTTCCCACCCTTTTAACCCCTAATTTCATCAAATCAAAGCACATAACTCCTAATTCATCCATAACATCAAAATTAGGGTTTTTTTCAAGATCAAAACCCAAGAATATGATTCAAACCCTTCTCCAAGAAAACTCAAGAATCAAAACGTCACCATTCAAGAACCTTCAAGAAAAGTTAACCTCCTTCAAGATTAAAGCTTTTGAGGTATGTCAAGTGTTGATTCATGATTTATTTTATCCATTAATCTCAAAAATATTATTTTTAAACTCATGAATTAAGATTTCTATGTGGTGAGTTGATTTTAATTATGTTGATGTGGTTGTATAAATCCCAAGTTGGAGTCTTTATGTACTTTTCATGAAATTATGCTAGTATGTGGGTTGGAAACTTATAAATTGAGTTGATTAAAGTAACCAAGATGTATGAACTAGTGTATATGCCTAAGCCTAAGGTTATGCATGCAATGAGTTTGATAAAATGCCCAAAGGACAAGAATCATGCTTTAGGACTCAATTATGACCAAATTGATGAACCCATTCTTTAACTTTATGTTTAAAATGACTTCCATGTTATTTTTGTGCATTGAAATTATTCGATGGATTGTTCGTGAGATCAGCCTATGTATTTATGACATGTTTATATGCTTTCCTATTCATGTACCAAACCATGATAATCAAGTGCCTCATGAAATTTCCCAATGATTGTACTATGAACTGTTGACTATGGTCATGAGTCAAGAAGTGTCATGTCTTGTCAGTTTTATGCTATCGAGTCCTAGGGGTACTTGTACCCGATAATTTAGCCGTGTTCCTAGATCCAGTGTCATGTTTTCAAGATACTCTCAGTCAAGCCATGTTTAGTAGAATTCAGTCAGTCTCATGACTCAGGAAAACTCAGTAATCTCAGTCAGTTATTAGATCTCAATAATATTCCTTTAGTCAACGTAACTCAGTAAACTCAGTCCAGTCAGTTCAGTATAATTAATTCAGTGTCCAATCGAATGGGAGCAGGATTCAGCGCTGAGTGAGCCCAAGGATGGGAACTCACCTGTGAGTAGAGGGTGTGATTATTAGAAGCAATCCTTGCACTCCAGAACTACGTAGCCAGCTTAGATTAAGATATCTAACCTGTTAGATGAGGTTTGATAATGTGGCTTAACCTGTTAGGTGAGGGTCCCATAGTTCTCCTTAGAGTACCTGTTAGATGAGGTATCACTCACAGCTTGTCCTTCCAGTGGCATAGTATTGACACCCTTCCAATTAGAGTTATAAATTGGACCCCAACTCAGTTATAATATTTTATTTGGGGCATGTCAGTTAGATGACTACTTTCCACAGGTACAGTCTCAATCTCAATTTTAATAATAGAACTCAGATAGTTATATAGAATTCAGGACTATCGAATACAGTCACCCAGTTTAGTATGGAACTCAGCTAATTTCATCAGCAATAGGACTGTCAGATTTAGTGATGCCATGATCTCAGTCACAGTTCATGTATTCATGCATGTATTCTCACATTCATGTTATTCAGTTAGTTAGTATTATTCATGCATATAAACCTCTTGCATTCAGCCTACCTCACTTTCATACCAGTACATTCAATCATACTGATGCATTTGCTCTATGGTTTTTTATACCATAGGTTCAAAAGCACGAGCTCTAGAGCATCCTTAGTAGATCAGTTGTTCAGCAGACAGACTAGCAGTGAGTCCTAATCATTTGAGGATGTTATTATTTGACTATTTCATTCTTTCAGTACTTAGTTTATTTCAGTGGTTAGAGTTCGTTGGGACATGTCCCATCAACTCCTTATTCAGACAGTTTAGATTCTTTCAAACTAGCATGTTTAGACAGTTATTTTAGTTGTTTTGGTATTGATATACCATATCTCCAGATGTTATGTTTTACCAAAGTTTTGAACCTTATGGTCTTTTAACCTTTTATTCTGCATTAATATAGTATGTTATGCAATGCTCAATTATAGATATCAGTCATGGGTTAGTTTGTGGTCCTTTGGGGTCATGAGCACTATGTTGCATTTCAGGTACCATATTCGGGGTGTTATAAACTTGGTATCAGAGCCTAAGGTTTAACAGTGTCCTAGGAAGTTTGAAAAGCCACATCTAGTAGAGTCTTGTGCATAGGTGTGTTGCACATCACATTTATGTATAGGAGGCTATAAGATGTTTTAGGAATAGTTTCCCTTCTTTCAGTATTCATGTCGTGCCAGTGCGCATTAGCTCAAATCTAACTCTCAGTCTAATCCTGTAATACCTCGAAGTTTCCTAACTAAATTTTTTTTGTCCCAAGAATGTTAAAAACTTACTTTGGAAGATGAATCTACTTTTGTACACGTGGAATTTTTAAGATTTTCACTTTTTGGTAATGAGGGAAATTCAATAAGCTTTCCATCAATATAAAATTTTCCTAAATCCGATAACTGGGTAAGAAGTTATGATTATTTAAAGTTCTCGTTGGAAAACAACGCCATATTAGTCAGTGGCACATCGCGCCATAGGAGAAAATGACAATTGTCAAATTCCAGTAGGGGTTCGCGATAGTGTTGCATCGCACCAAATTTCCAGGTTGCAAATGAAATAGCAATATGATGGCTCTGCGTTGCGACATCCATCAATTTCCCAGTTGTTAATTTCCAGTGACACGGTGCGATAGCGCCGCATCGTGCCAGGGGTCTAATTCAGGAAAATTTCACTGAAATTAAATGACGTATCCAGGATTAAAATGGTCAATTTACCACCCCTATTTAAGCCCTTTAACATAGGATTCAGCTATTTGGAACCCAAAATATACTAGTTTCTCTCAATTTTCTCTCAAGAACAAGTTAAGGTTTCAATTGAGGATTCAATTTCAAGAAAGTCCCTCCGCCAATCTTCGCTAAACCAAGTACTACGGCATGGTTTGTGTTGATTTATATATTCCTTTCATCTATAAAGCTCAAGAACCCTATTTCAAATTGCAAATCATGATATTTATGTTGTGGGTTGATTGTAACCATGTTTATCTTGTTATATGATTCCTAAGTTAGAATATTTATATGTTTTTCATGGAACTACATTAGCAAGTGAGTGAAATCCATAAATTGATTTATTTATAATGTGTCAATTTGATGATTAAGCCTATGCCCTATAGGTGAATGCAAGGTGTTTGATAAAGTGTCTAGGAAGATAGAAATTATGCACTGTAGCTAAATTGTGATCCAAAATGACTTCCTTATTATTCTTATGTATTGAAATTTGTTTGTTGGATTGCTCATAAGTTAGACTTATGAAATTATACTATGTATACATGCTATCTTATTCACGCACCAAGCTATGATAATCAAATGCCCATGAAATATCTCCAATTATTGTATTATGGATTGTTGATGATTGGTCATGCATTTAAGAATGTCATGCCTTGTTAATTTCCTTCTATCGAGTCCTGGGGGTACTTGTATCTAAAAAATATAGTTGTATACCTAGCTTTAGTGTCATGTTTTCATGATATCCTTAGTCAAGCCATGATCCATACAAATCAGTCATTTATGTGACTTAGGAAATCTCAATAATTCAGTAATCTCAATACTCTTTCGTCAGTCAATAGAATTCAGTTAATTCAGTCTAGTTCAGTTCAGTAATCCATGTTCAGTGTCTATCCAGATGGGAGTAGGAATTAGCACCAAGCAAACCCAAGGATGGGAAATCACCTGTTATATGAAGGTGTGATTCTTAGAAGCAATCCTTGCATTCCAGAACTACGTAGCCAGCGTAGGTTGAGACATCATAGACTGCTATATGAGGGTAGATGGGGTGTCTTAACCTATTATATAAGGGTTCCCACCGTTCTCACTAGAGTTACCTATTATATGAGGGTTACTCACAAATTGTCCTTACCAGTGGTGCGGTATTGACACCCTTCCAATTGGGTTACAGATTGGACCCCAACTCAGATATAATAATATATTAGGGCCATGTCATTCAGATAAATACTTCCCACAGTTTCAGTTATAGAACCAGGACTGTCAGATACGGTCATTCAGTCTCAATAACAGAACTTGGATAGTTCTATAGAATTCAAGACTGTTAGATATAGTCAACTCAGACACAGTACCGAACTCAGCTAGTTCCATCGAATTCAGGACTGTCAGATACAGTCACTCATGTCATCAGTTATATCAGTCATCATAATTTAGTTATCAGTCATATTAGTTATCAGTAAATTCATGTTATCACGATCTTAGATATAGTTACTATGTATTCATGCATGTACTATCATATTCATATTAGTCAGTTAGCCAGTGTTGTTCATGCATATAAACCCCATGCATTCAACCTTCCTACCATGCATACCAGTACATTCAAAGTACTAACACATTTGCGCTATGGTGTCTTATACCATAGGTTCAGAAGCACGAGCTCCAGAGCATCAGTAGATTCCAGATATCAATAGTCAGTTAGCAGTGAGTCCTCATCTCTCGAGGACATGATCAATTATTTATTATCTCATTAAGTAATTTATTAGTTAGAGTTAGTTGGGGACATATCCCATCAACTTCTCATTCAGGCAGTTCAGTCAGTTAGAGGCTTTTCAGACAATCATGCTCAGACTATCATGTTATTTCAATTTTATTTTGGGTATTTCATACCCCATTAAGATGTTATATCTTTATCAGTTATGTTACAGTTTTGAACCTTATCGCCTTTCAGTTCATGTTTCTGCATTTATACAGTATATCATGTAGTATACAGGTACAAATATCAGTCATGGGTTAGCTTGTGGTCCTTCAGGGTCATGAGCATCGTGTAGCATTTTGGGTACCAGATTCGGGGCATTACAAATCCATTTCTTCCTTTTGTTTATAGATCATGCCTCCCAAAAGGGCTAACAAAAGAAGAACTGGGAATCAGTCAACACCATAGACCATCCAGGCAGATTCCCTAGATGAGTATGTCGTTTATAGTGAATTCAGAACCGACTCCCTCACTTTATCTTACTCAATAGTAGCTTAGAGAAATTAGCAGGCTATTGTACCACATAGGCATAAGATTTATGCCCGGTAAAATGGGGTGGGGAAACATAGGGAGAAAGAAAGAAAAAAAGAAAATAAGAGAGCTAGAGCAGGTAGCTTCAATTTCAATCAGCCTAAGTCAGAGGGTGGGAATTATTCTCAGTTCCTCCCAAAGTCCTTAATTCTAACTCCACCCCCAATCAGTGTCCCAGCACCTATGTTCAGAAATGGTAACAGTGATAGGGCACCAGGCTCTAAGTCTTAGGGTAGTGTAGCATTTGCCCGAGCTAATCCTCTTTGCCAGACTTGTGGCAAGAACCACAAGTGTATTTGTAGAACTAGCAGTTAGGTGTGTTTTATATATGGAGATATTATAAGATCAGGAAAATTCTCCTGATGTGGTCATTGGAATATTAAATATCTTTCATTTTCATGTTTACGCTTTGCTAGATCCAGGAGTTTTTTTTTGTCTTTTGTTACTCCTTATATAGAAGTTGATTATGGAGTCAGTCCCTAAATTCTAGAAGAGCCCTTCTTAGTATCTACCAAAGTGGGTAAATCCATCATATCCCGATGGGTATACAGGAACTATCCGATGATGGTATCTCAGAAGGTCACTTCAGCAGACTTAGTCGAATTAGAGACGACTAATTTTGATGTCATTCTCGGCATAGAATGGATTCATTCCTGCTAGGCCACAGTCGACCGCAGAAATAGAGTTGTACAATTTCAGTTCTGAATGAACCTGTCCTTGAGTGGAAGGGTAGTATTTCAGTATTCAAAGGTAAGCTTATTTCCTACCTACAGGCTAGGAAAATGATATCTAAGGGATATGTCTATCATATTGTCCGATTTAAGGACTCTAGTTCTGAAACTCCCAGTCTTGAGTCAGTTCCAGTTGAGAGTGAATATTCAGATATCTTTCCCGAAGATCTTCTTAGAGTTCTTCCTAAGAGGGAAATAGACTTCGGCTTTGACCTTTTTTCAGATACTTAGCCCATTTCTATTCCTCCATACAGAATGGCATCAACAAAACTCAGTGAATGTGATATTCTAAAAATAGCTTTAAGAACTCGGTATGGTCATTTTGAATTCTTAGTCATGTCCTTTGGTCTTACCACTGCCCCAACAACTTTCATGGACTCGATGAATCGTGTATTCAACCAGTACTTGGACATATTCATCATAGTCTTCATAGATGACATTCTTGTCTACTCCCACTGTGAGCGTGATCATTGCTGACCATCTGAAAAAAGTGTTACAGACCCTTAAAACCCATTAGTTATCACAATATCTAATCTGACATGTCAGCTGTATGATCATTGCTTTTATTCGTGCATGTTAGTGAGAATCATGTACGCTCACAGTTCCTAGTATAATGAGTTCCAATTTACTCCATTTTACGAATCATATCCCATAAGTACAGAGACTTCAAACACAAGTAATGCAGCTCATGACTCATGCACTTATGTCATGCCTTATAGTTTGCTCAGCCCACATAACTTATGCTCCACTTTGAATGATCAGCCAAACTCAATTATGTCACGTATACCCTCAGTTTAGATCCCTTGATAAAATATATGGTATTGATGCTCTATCACTCAGGCCTCAGTTATAACATCAATTCAGTAATAAATATTCAGTAAATGACTCAGATAGTCCTGCAGAACCATGGCTTTCAGCTATCAGTTAGTAATCGATATTCGGCTATAAGAACCCAATATTTAGTTCCAATATAAGTCCAGTAGCAGTCTTAGTTATAGCGTCAGCTCCAGTTCATTAATCAAATCAAAAACTCAGTCCATATCCAGGTTTGCTTGACTATAGCATACGGTTATTAGCTATTCAGTTATTAGTATTTTAGTACCTCAGTTTACATAATGTTTTTGAATCATGTTAAATGCTTGGTCTTGCATCCTTAAGAAAATACAGTTTTCACTCATTCATGCTCAGTTATCTTATGTTACCCAGCCAATTATTACCTTCTATGCATAATGCTCTATAGTTTCAATCCAGTTATTCAGACTAAGTACAGTTCAGTCTTACCTGCCCAGTATTCAGCTATCAGTCATGTAGTTAATTAGATAAGTTAGTATGTTTATGCATTCGTGCTCAGCACCCATGTGAATATTTTCCATAGTCTCAAGTGATGTGTTGTACTAAGGTAGAGACTATAGTGAAAAGAGTATTCGAGGGATATGTCTAAGCCTGAAAATTTTACATGCAGTGCATAAGGCTTAGTCACTCTATTTTAGATGATGTTTCATAGGCATTTCCTCTTAGTATAAGAATCACAACCATGTGGTGATCCCCTATTCAGATGTCCTACTCAGACCAGGCCAGTATTTTCTTTCTCTCTACAGTCACTAGAACACTATAGAAAGAGTGTCATAGAAATACTCCAGTCGAGTATAAGTTTTAAGTATGAGTTAGTCCGCAAAGCCATCGATTCAGTTTAGCAGCCAGACAAACAAGTTCGTATGGTGTGGCTTCCCATTTTTCCATCTAGTCGCACTATCCGAAGTCTCATAAATGTAACTATTCAAAGATAGATCAACCTGGTAGTTATGTGTCCAACCCAGTTCATGTATCATGCCTTAGCTTTAGAATCCAGATATTCAGTCATGATTCAGTTCATAGTTTCCTTGTGCATCACCTCAGTTTTCTCCTAGCTCAAAAAAAGGGAAAATTAGCCCAACATTCTTCAGGGGACATAGTGTCCCAAGAGGGAGATATACTATAATCCCCCAAACTTTCATGACATAAACATGCCACTCTCTCTTCACGTAACGAACCCATTTTGGAGTAGTGGGTACCCATAGGTTGACCCTTTATCTCCAATCTCAGTCGTAAGCCATGTACTTAATGGCTCAATTTAGTTCACGATAGTCAGTCCATGTCACACTTTACAGACTTAGTCATGTTCTTATATTCCTGTTCATGCATATTTAGTAAAGGATCTTGAGTTAAGATCAAATAAAATTTAGTATTTTGAAAATCTCTTCCATGAAGGGAGTGAAGAGATTCAGCAATAAGGGAAAATACAGTCCCCGATATGTCGGTCCCTTTAAAATTTTTAGTCGCTTAGGCAAAGTAGATTATGAGCTCGAATTGCATTCACATCTAGCTTCAGTTCATCCAGTCTTTCGTGTCCCCTTTCTAAAGAAGGGCATAGGTGATCCAATAGTTGTAGTCCCAATTGAGGGCATAGATATTCATAATATTCTGTCATATAAGAAAATTCCAGTTTAAACTCTTGACTATCCGATTCGCAGACTGGGGAAAAATAAGTCCCTCTAGTTAAAGTTTTTGGGAGGAATCAGTCTGTTGAGGGAGCTACTTGGGAAGTAGAAGTAGATATGTGCACCAAGTATCCTCACGTCTTCTCCGTAAATTCAGACCCAGTCCAAGGAAATAGCTTTCCTTAAGTTCATGCAGCTTACGGTTTAAATTTTAGTTACAAACTAAGCTCTGTTTTCATTAAAAACATGGTATATTTACCCTTACATGTTCAATCGCATGTTCATAAGTCAGTTCAATCATGTATTCACGCATCACATATGCATTATCAGCTTATCAGTACTCTCAGTCATGTATTCATGTATCAGCTTAATCATAAAACCATGCATCACATATACATGATTAGCATGAATCTCAGTAATGTTAGTATTATAAACATGTTTTAGATGTTCATGTCCTTTAAGTAAGTTCATTCTATCAGAAATCTCAGCTTAGTCAATCTCATTCGAGGACGAATGTTCCTAAGGGAGAGATATTATAATACCCCGAGAATCTCAACCGATAGTAGAACCATGCTTCAAGCTCATGAGAAATAAATTATAGTTATTTGGTAGTTTTATGATCAAGTTATATGTATATTAAGGCCTCAAATACGTCCTAGCTATTAGACGAATCAAAACATCCCTTACCGATTGAATTCTTGAGAAGGATATTGTCATAGTCAACTTCAGACAAGCATATCTATTGTTATACTATGAATTTTTCAGCTCATGACCCACCCACACATATATAATTGAATTATCTTTCCAACGATACCAATTTTTTCAAAATTCAATATCGGAGTAAGATATTATGGCCATTTTCTTGAGATCTATTTGAGCTGCCTAGGAGCGATGGGCAAGCTGATGGACCATCACGTCAGCAATGGACCATCACTTTGGCCATCACAACAGAGGTATTAAGTCTATTTTCTGGCCTAAAACTGATGGTTGGAGTGATGGTCCGTCACCCAGACCGTTAATTTTGTCCAAAACAGCGTTGAAACAATGTTTTAAAGGGCTTTTTGGGCCTTTTCCCATCCTTTTTAACCCCTAATTACATCGGATCAAAGAACATAACTCCTCATTCATCCATAACATCAAAATTAGGATTTTTTTTAGGATCAAAACCCAAGAACAAGATTCAAACCCTTCTCCAAGAAAACTCAAGAATCAAAACGTCACCATTCAAGAACCTTCAAGAAAAGTTAACCTCCTTCAAGATTAAAGCTTTTGAGGTATGTCAAGTGTTGATTCATGATTTATTTTATCCATTAATCTCAAAAATATTATTTTTAAACTCATGAATTAAGATTTCTATGTGGTGAGTTGATTTTAATTATGTTGATGTGGTTGTATAAATCCCAAGTTGGAGTCTTTATGTACTTTTCATGAAATTATGCTAGTATGTGGGTTGGAAACTTATAAATTGAGTTGATTAAAGTAACCAAGATGTATGAACTAGTGTATATGCCTAAGCCTAAGGTTATGCATGCAATGAGTTTGATAAAATGCCCAAAGGACAAGAATCATGCTTTAGGACTCAATTATGACCAAATTGATGAACCCATTCTTTAACTTTATGTTTAAAATGACTTCCATGTTATTTTTGTGCATTGAAATTATTCGATGGATTGTTCGTGAGATCAGCCTATGTATTTATGACATGTTTATATGCTTTCCTATTCATGTACCAAACCATGATAATCAAGTGCCTCATGAAATTTCCCAATGATTGTACTATGAACTGTTGACTATGGTCATGAGTCAAGAAGTGTCATGTCTTGTCAGTTTTATGCTATCGAGTCCTAGGGGTACTTGTACCCGATAATTTAGCCGTGTTCCTAGATCCAGTGTCATGTTTTCAAGATACTCTCAGTCAAGCCATGTTTAGTAGAATTCAGTCAGTCTCATGACTCAGGAAAACTCAGTAATCTCAGTCAGTTATTAGATCTCAATAATATTCCTTTAGTCAACGTAACTCAGTAAACTCAGTCCAGTCAGTTCAGTATAATTAATTCAGTGTCCAATCGAATGGGAGCAGGATTCAGCGCTGAGTGAGCCCAAGGATGGGAACTCACCTGTGAGTAGAGGGTGTGATTATTAGAAGCAATCCTTGCACTCCAGAACTACGTAGCCAGTTTAGATTAAGATATCTAACCTGTTAGATGAGGTTTGATAATGTGGCTTAACCTGTTAGGTGAGGGTCCCATAGTTCTCCTTAGAGTACCTGTTAGATGAGGTATCACTCACAGCTTGTCCTTCCAGTGGCATGGTATTGACACCCTTCCAATTAGAGTTATAAATTGGACCCCAACTCAGTTATAATATTTTATTTGGGACATGTCAGTTAGATGACTACTTTCCACAGGTACAGTCTCATTCTTAGTCTCAGTAATAGAACTCAAATAGTTCTACAGAATTTAGGACTGTCAGATATAGTCACCTAGTTCAATACCAAACTCAGCTAGTTCCTTTAGCAACAGGACTGTTAGACACAGTCTTTCAGATAATAGTATATTAGATATACAAAACTTATGTTATCAGTATTCAAATTTAGTGATGTCATGATCTCAGTCATAGTTCACATATTCATGCATGTATTCTCACATTCATGTTATTCGGTCAGTTAGTAATATTCATACGTATAAACCCCTTGCATTCAGCCTACCTCACTTGCATACCAGTACATTCAATCATGCTGACACATTTGTGCTATGGTGTTTTATACCATAGGTTCAGAAGTACGAGCTCCAGCGCATCCTTAGTAGATCAACCGTTTAGCAAACAGACTAGAAGTGAGTCCTCATCATTCAAGGATGTTATTATTTGACTATTTTATTCTTTTAGTACTTAGTTTATTTCAGCTGTTGGAGTTAGTGGGGACATGTCCCATCAACTCTTTATTCAGACAGTTTAGAGGCTTTTAGACTAGTATGTTGAGACAGTTATTTCAGTTATTTTGGTATTGATATACCATATCTCCGGATGTTATGTTTTATCAGATTTTTGAACCTTATGGACTTTTGACCTTTTATTATGCATTTATACGGTATGTTATGCAGTGCTCAGTTACAGATATCTGTCATGGGTTATCTTGTGGTCCTTTGGGGTCATGAGCACCATATGGTTTCGGGTACCAGATTCAGGGCGTTACAGCTTTTGTGGTATGCATTAGATTAGTTAGGGAATTTATTTATTTTTGTCTCATTTTTTTAAATTTTATTTCTCTGTGTTTGAGCTAGTTGTTGTTTCTTAATTTGATTTTCTCGCAGTTCATAAAAAAAATTACTTTGATTGGATTTCTCTAGGAATGCACTTTAATTTTGATAAATGTATCATTAGTGGTTGGCCTATATTCTTAGCTTCTTTTCTGAATCCTTACAAGGGTTATTATATAATAGAATCAATTAGATTCTAACCTTTTTATACATGATATTCAACAACCCATAGTTTTACAAAGAATTTGAATAGCCTAAAATCTATACTAATACTAATAATAACATTTCAACTCCCAAGAGTAACTCTCATTCTCTCTCAATGTCTACCTCACTTATGAGGTAGTGATATAGGCTGTATGCTCTATACCCTCCCCAGACCCCACTTTGTGGGACTACATTAGGTATGTTGTTGTTTTTGTTGTTCTCTCTCAATGTCTAGCTCCTATTTTCTCCTATTTGTTTTACTAACTTTGAAACACTCTAGTTTTTGGATCTTAGAAAATTTCCTTAATTTTTGGTCTCTGGATGGGATACGACTGGGGGAAATGAGTTGTACACTGAGGTACAGTTCATATGGGTCAGTCGTATGTTGACTAGTGTTGGTTGGTGGGATAGACTTTGGTTACTGAAGTGGATACGACTTAGGGGTACGAGTCATGTTGATAGGTACGAATTATTTGGTTCATTAAGTTAATCTAAAATTAGGTTACCTAGGTTGGATCTAAGTATGAGTGGATAACTTAGAGCTATAAGTCAAGGTACAAGTCATACCATGGACTCATATAGGAAACAATGTTTAAACCTTATGTGATTCTATCTGGCCAGGGATACGGGTGAGGGTTACGTATCGTATGTTGTCAATAATACTTGGGTAGGATAAGTTATATACTGGATAGTGTTGGGTCCAAGGGTTTAGGTTTGGGATTGGTTTTGGTTATATTATGCCCCCAATGTGTTTTACAAAATGCCTATAATGATGTTTTCATTGCATTGAATACTTTAATGGAACTCTTTCTTGTCTTCAAACTTGGTAAGGAAATTATGTATGGTTTAAATAGTTTGAAATGGTAAATGGATAAATGGTTATTTTTGCGAGATACATGGACTCCCCCACAAGGTTTAATATGGTAATGGAAGGGTAATTTAAAATCCCCTTAAACCTATAAATGGTTGGGTATGGATGATACTTGTAGGTAAGGGTTGGTATGACGATACCAATATCAATGGCCTTGATTAATAATAGGATAATGGTTTGTTTTTTTGGAAAATGATTTTAATTGGGAATTAAAGGGGGAGGTATAGCTAAGCCAAGACAGGTGGAGGTCCCAGGGGGACCAAAACTGGAAACTCATATTTGCCCATATAAAGTTTAGTCTTGGTGACCGTGTGTATGATGTCACACTTTATTTTGGGGGATGTACTAGTCAAACTATGGTATTTTCTCTGGTCGTGCGTCTATATGCACTATGGCCCTTTTAGCAGAGAGAGCTTACCCATATAGCCCGTGGGTGGTTTAGGATGGAAAAGCTACACAATGAATGATTTTAAATGCATGCTAAACATGATTCCCTTTCCTGGCATGGTTATATATATGTATGGTTATGTTCATTATGGATGATTTACTTGATTTTATAAAGGATATTATTTTATCCTTATCCTAAGATCATGCTAGTGTTCACCCTCTAACCCATCTACTGGCGGTTGTATACCTACGCTATGAAGGAACCAGCCATTCTTCTCTTCCTACATAGTGATTGACTTGAGACAGCTATTTGGATTGAAGTGATGATCTTTCATCTTTTTGGAAGGCTCTACTTTATGTCATGGACATTTATAGACACTTTGATTTTATTTTGGATATTAGTTTTGGCTATGGTTTGGGGCATGTCCCAACCGAATTTTATTACTCTTTTGGCTAGATGCTTTGTGGTACTTCTATAGGTTGGAATGGGTGGGATCGATATTGGTGTCGGCCTAGGCATTCGAATAAGTCGGGAGGCTGGCATCATCGAACATAATTTCCCACTATTCCATCATATTTTATTTTGGAATTAAATCATATTATGTTTGAAAATTATTTGGTTATGGCTTGATTTATGGCCCTTGTTTTGGTAATTGGTATGGTTTGGGATGGTTGGACTCAATTGAGTCGGTCATGGTTATGATCTTATCCCAGAATCTTGATATAAACAATAACGCTATCTTGTTATATGTTTGGAATTCAGCCAACTTAGGGCAAGCAGTTATAGGTTGGGCTGGGTAATGGGGGGTTTTCTTCGGTCCTGGTCGAACTTGAGATGCCTATTATGACAATGCTTGAGGTCCAGGTCGTGTCAAATTAGCAATTGTCTTGATCTCTCCTCTCCGTGCTTTTTAGCCTATCATCTCTAACTTTCTTATCTTATTTTAGTTTTTGTTGAGAACTTTCTTGAAAATATGTATACGTCCAGTAATTGCTGAAAGATTATTTACTAGAAATAGAGATAATTAATGATAATCAATATTTACAAGCTATTGCATCTTAACTATTATCTATGATGCATTGTTGATTTCTTCTGCAACAACATCTAAGTAGGGTGTATTTGCATTTTAGATTCCAAAAATGTGCAATATTTCCATGTTGATTGACCTCAATTTGGGAAAACTATTTGTAGAGTCACCTCGTTGCAAGGAGAAATTGCAGATTGAACTCAAATCCAGCTCACTTGTCACCGGAGGTAAAATGGATATCCAAAATCATAGGTTTAAGATTCATCTTCACTTCTTGCCTTTTGTTATCAAAGACTTGATAAACAATCTTGGTATGTTTTCATATCATTTAAGTAGTTAAGAATGAAATCACGTAAATTAATTTGTAGAGCTTTACAACTCAATGGAGAGATTTATATAACAGTCAAAGAATCTTTTTGAAGAAAGTTATTGCAGTCAAAGAAATTTCAAGCAGCTTTATGTACATAGGTATACAATAACACAGTATAGAATTATATATAGAATTTGGATCCTACTGAATTGTATGAGCATCTATATTTTCTAAAACTATTTCACAAGGTCACATATGTAAGATGTTCCTTCTATTATTGAGCTTTGAATTCCTCCATAGCAATAAAATTTGTACTTTGAAACATAAGATATTGATTTTGTGTGTCAAACTTTGTGTTTGTGTATCTTAACCGACATAAACCATATTGGGCTACAGTTTTATTTTGGGCATTCGTTGAGTAATTGGTAATTTACTCACTTCTATAGTTGTACTTGTTTTTAATTAGAAAGGTAATGTTTCATTAAGATCGTACGATTTATGTAAAAAGGTAAAGCTTACCTTCATTAAGATAGCACGGTTTGTGTACAACTAAATACGTACTTTTTAATAACTGTGGCGTCCGGGCCAGCTTGCACTCACCTTGACTAATTCTATGTGGTGCTAGGTAGCTCTGTCTACAAAGGCTAGAATGGATTGGAATGAATCACCTACTATTTGTTTCTATTGGGAATTGAACCTGACACCACATGGTGCTCGACCTAACTACATTGAACCACTAGGACACACCTTTGGATGCATAGCAGAAAATGTTAGAAAGGAAAAAATAGTGCTCCTTTAGTTTGCTCTAATATTTGTAAAGAAACTTTTTCATGGGCGTGCATGTGAGCTTTTAGCCACTTAGATTTTGTGGTTCCACGGATGATTATGGTGTATGTATGTACTTATGTAAGTTATGACATTGATAGATTCATATAATTGCTTTTAGTGAAGCATGTGAAGCTTATAATTCTTAACAATGTTTGCCTTATAAACTATGGTGTCTAGGTCAATTTGCACGACCTCAAACAGTTCATCTGGTAACAACGAGCTCCCACCAACATAAGTATCAAGTAACTTTGCCACTAAGTCTTAGACAAATAAGAAAAAATCACCTATAATTTGTCTCTTCTGTTATTTGAACCTTATCTCCATGGATTTCACCCATTTCATTAATCACTAGGCCACTCCTTCGGCCTTCGGCGTGTTTTCATTCCAAAGATTATACTTAGAGGGACGAAGGAGAAATAGTGGAAACACAGTTCAAGTTGGTGCAATGAGATTTTGAACCCATCTTGAAGCATCTGGTGGAAAACCATATGGAGAAAATGGATGGAGCAACCTAAATATTGGAGGCAAATATTTTATGGTGAGTTCTAGCTCCTATGCTTTTTGATATACAATTTATATATAGATTCTTTGCCACAATATGATTATTTACTAGATAAAACAAATCTCGTAATAAACAATTCAGTATTTGATGTTGATGCTCTTATATGTCTACTACTTTTGAAGAAATAGTGGTGAGGAATGAAAGCTTATCACTGAGGAGTCAGTGGTTATTATGTTCTTGATACTTTCAGGGCCATGTATCTTTCAATTTGTACTTCTTCCTTATACTCTTTTCATTTTTGTTAAAAGATAAAAGTTTCTCATGGGTTCACACTGATATTGTTAAGTACAGTCTTTAGGTGGTTGCAATCATTGCCAGTGCCTTCTTCAAAGGTTATCTATGAACAAGGTTAAAACCAAAACACAATCTATGAACATAAAGAGATGGCTGAAGACTCTTTTTTTCTTCATTATTTCAAATTCCTTCTTCATTCAAATTATTAGCTTACCCCTTCATATTGGTCCCAATTGTTAACTTTTTTCCCTTAGTCTTGGCCTTGGTCCTAATCTTTAGCTTGGGCTTCATTCTAGTTATTTTCTTGTGCCGCATCATTATTTCACTTATTTGCTTGTGCCCTATCATCATTCCAGTTATTTTTTTTGTCAAGAATCCTCTTGAGGGATTTCCAGTTTTTAGGTAAGAAGCATCCATTGTAGGAGCCATTGTCTATAAATACCACAAAAGCTTGTTCCGGTAGGGGTCCTGCCATATCGGATACGACAGTAAATATTGGTTCTCACTCATAGATAGAGATATTGGAAAAATATGACTCAGTATTCATAATATTAGGCTCCAAGAAAAAATCTAAGTATTTTCATTGATCTAGTTAATGCTTGTATTTTTCTCCTTTTCTGTGAATCAAAAGCAAATTGAAAGGAAGCAAGTAATTTTTTCATATTCATCTCAAAGTTGGACTTAGTTTTCAACTCTGTTTACTTGTTTTATCCATTGACTAAGTCAGTTATCCATTGCTATACTGTGTTCCAATTCTTTGCTTCTTATGTATATTAAATTATATACCAATATACAATTATTAATTGTCCTTCTAAAATTTTGTTCTTACAGGTTTCTGAAGATTGAAGATACAAGTGAAGATGCAAGTTAAGAGAATGCACAAGCTCATTATTATTTTGCTAAGAACATTATTTAAACTTGACATCAAATTCTAGCTCGGGATGTCAATTGGTTAAGTTTTTTTTTTTGCTTAACAAATATTGAAACTATTGATATCATATTGCTCGTGAAGTTATTAATTGCTTAATTTTTTTTTGTGTACCAAATTAATATTGACACTATATTGAAATAATATTCTAGCTAGGGATGTTAATTGATTTAGTTTTTCTTTTTACAAATATTAAAATTATATTTATCATCCTTCAACATTTTCAGTAGCACGTTTATATTTAGCAATGAAATATATAAATTTTATGATTTCAATAGAAATCTAGGACGAGTTAGTTGTTTGTCTCTAAAGGTTAATCCATTAGCATATCCTCCTTTCATAAATCACTACTACTTATCCATCCATATGTCTAAATTATATTCATAGCTCTAAAAGCATCAACCAATTTCCTTTTCACGATCACAAAGGGAAGCCTAGATTAACAATTCTTAACAACCTAATACTTTATTAATGACCTATACTTTTCTAACATAAAAAAATGCCATCAAGAACCCCTTTCCTAGTTCAAGCATACTCCAAGTCACCTTAAATAATAACTCCTTCTCTATCTTCCACCATGAATTCTACACCACACTTACTACCCTATAGTTAACACCCAAAGACATGTCATCTCAATCCTAACTTAATAGCATGAATAGATCCATCTATCCATCAATATGCTTTTAACCAATCACTATCCCTACCTTTCTTGTCACTATACCTTTAAATACATACTCCTAATTCTAAGAACTTTCTACCACTTATTAATCATAGCAACCTAAATTACACTACCCCTAGAATGAAAACCCTACTCAATAATCAAGGTACATACTTTCTCCTCTCAATGGTGCTATATTTAATAAGTATTAAAGAGGTATCTAAATAAATAATATATTCTATCTTAACCGCGTGATTCATATGGATGAGGAAATAAGCTTATATATTTAAGGAATTAAAACACCCTAATGGCCACCTCTCAAGCACTTTGTGTGATTTTTAAAGTTTCTCATAGTTAATCTGATAGAATCATTGCGGGAGGAATTGAAATTTACCACTTACATTAACTCAAAGATAAGTCATAGTTGGAGGACTTTAGAGTAACACACGAATCAACATAATTTTCTAAGAAGACAACTTTACTGCATGATCTGGAGCCTGAAAGAAGAGAAACATTTCATAAATGCTCAGTAGCCTCTTAGTTATAAATGTAGTGCACACCACACTCATAAACAAGATTCTACTAGACACGACTTTTCATACACACTAGGACACTTGAACTCTGGGATTTGATACCATGTTTTTAATTCCCAAAGATTGCACCCTGTACGTAATAATGCATGAGCCACTAATTAAAAATGTATGAGAGAAAAACTTACTAAGCAAAAGCATAATTATGGGATAATCTATTTCAGTACATTACTATTAAAAGTGAACAATACTGATTATCCAAAAGAAAATTTGAACTTAATACATCAACTCTAACTGACTATCTATGAAGCCTCAACTAATATTGACTATAAGTACTCAGTACATGACCCCCCATATATACAAATAAATCAAAATAAAATACTAAAACTATAATTGACTAAGTCCTGAATAAAAAGAACTCATCACCTGTTGGATGGAAACTGGGAACTGCTAGATCATGAGTTTGTGAGCTAGAACTGCTACCTATATTATAACTAATGTAGCCACACAGACTTATATATGGTCAATACTTATGGAATATATTAAGTATATAGGGTGCATGCAATAACTAAACTGATATATATCATGAAACAAAACATGCATTCCAAGTGTATACAAACTCACCATGTTCATGGGTAAAACTGAAAGCTGAAATATCATAAAACATAAGTAACAGAGCAAAATCTAGTAATGTTAGTGAGTCATTATACTTAGTTTCTAAAATCAATATTTATGTAGGAGATTCTCCTAATTGGCATAAACCATGCGAGCAATATGTAGCCCGATAGAAACTCCTCCATCAAAAGGACCCAATATTCCTTTTCAAGCTATAAAGGCATGTTTATGTGATCACCTATACAAGACCATTTGGGAAATATGAATATCTATGGTGGCACATAGTTTTGGAGACTAGGATATGCTAACTCCCTCACCTCAGATCTAGATTCTACTCTCAAAATCATATTGCTGATCATAACATATATGAAATTCAACACAAGATAAGTATATGATTTGATAAGTCTGTAAACCACAATATACTTCTAATTTTTCATATTCGTAAGTATATATGTGAATTTCATCTTGAATCTGATATCATAAGTCTAAATTTATTATTAACTAAGTAAATCAAGTTAAAATCATACACATTTACCAATTTATGGTATTTCATGTCAGGAATGCTAAAATTCAATTAAGAAGATCAATCATATGTCACGACCTAATTTCTCAAGTCATGATGACACCTACCTTATCCCACCAGTAAGCATGTTAGGCCATAGCATGGAATGATAAGTAATAGGACAATGGGTAGAAACCATAAAAGACCACATTTAATGATATCAGTAGTAATAATAAGAAAAAATTAGAAAGTAAATCTATAAAGTATATCAAAACGAGAGAAGAAAAAAGACCAAAATATATAAATGAATCCCTTCCAAGACCTGGTAAAGTCGGTAGTAGATCCACTATTAAAAGATACCCAGAGTACTCGACAAAATCCAAAATATACAAAATATATGCAAGAAGGCTTGAGTACAAAAGACTAAACTAGAACATATAGAGGAGGATCTGCCTCAAAAGACAAAAAACTCACCCTACTTTGAATCAGTACTAGAAAATAGAAATCACGTCAACTTCTAGTACTCGGACCTGCATCGGTAAAGATGTAGAAATGTAGTATGAGTACCAAAGAAATGGGTACTCGGTAGGTATCGTCAGCCGAGTGTGCTTAATACAGGAAAAATATAACTAAAATACGAGGGTGTAGTATAAGTCAACAATAAATAGGGATAGAAAGATAAACAACTATTGTGTTATCCAAATGTGATAACAAAAAAGTAAAAGCGACAGTCAAGCAAAACATAACCTAACTTGGGGCCCCATAAAACCGCCAGGCATACTGAAGAAGACAATTAATTCAGTTGTGCCCCTATAAGCTAGTGGGACACACAAGTAACTTTACAGAAAATGAAAATAATTCATAACTAAACTAACCCCCTGAAAGCATAGTAGCCCTCCAGATGGGCACTGGGCTCAAACCAGCACCAATGGGTATTAACGAGAAGACACATATAGGATATACAACAAAACTCATAATTAAATATTAAACTTGAACCATAACTCAAAGGAACCACAACTCGCAGAACAACAATAATTAGTTCCAGAACTCCCATATTATCATAAGCAAATGCTGAAATCAAATCAAACTTATAGTACCCATACTCAACTATTAGATTAAAATCCAAATCATACCATAATTGATGCCAAATAGTGCCAAAATTCACAATAAATGACATAAATAAAGTATATGTTGACCCTAAACTATAACCAAGAGTCATTTAAATAACCATTTATGTAACTTAGTTAAAAAAAGGGATGAATTCAAGGTTTCGCAACTTAATACCACATTCGAAGCTCATAAATACTATATCATACTAATAATAACAGAATCAAAATTTACTAGAACAGGGTCCTAACTAGATAAATAAGGCATGATATATATATATATATATATATATATATATATATATATATATATATATATATATATATATATATATATATATATATATATATCCTACCTGCATGCCAAAGCTAAAAACCTCTTCGAGAATCCTCCGGATAGAGCCTTACTAGAACACAAACTTGACTAACTTGATGTAAATACTTAATTTCCTTCAGGATAAAGTATGATATCACAACATTTTGTGAATTACTCTTATTTAATATGGTTATCACCCTTATTTACTTATTCCATTATATTTAAATTCAGGTATTATATAGGTTTTTGGTAAAATAAATACATTATTATGAATATATCATAATTAATAGAAAATTATTTCTAATAAAACTTGTATTATGCAATAATAATATTTTAACATATCTAGATACATTATCTCTGCTTAAAATGTTACTCCCTCGTTTTAAAAAGAATAACCTACTTTCCTTTTTAGTCTGTTTCAAAATGAATGACCCTTTTTCTTTTTAGACAATACTTTAATTTCAACTTTACATGTAGCATATTTAAGACCACAAGATTAAAGGGCATTTTGATACATTTGACATAACTTTAACCTAGGACGATAAGATTAAAAAGTCTTCTTTACTTTCTTAAACTCTCTGCCAAGTCTAACTAGGTCATTCTTTTTGAAATAAGTTGTAAAAATATTATAAAGTAAAATAGATATATCCTTACTAAAGTATTTTATACATATCAAAAATATTTTAGAAAGGTAATTAACTGTGTCATCTTACAAAATTCTAATTTAATTTAACAATTCCATAACACGTTTGGTATTTGTAAAATTCTCAAATGACTACCCAGTAATCAAATTGTCAGTCCCAGTAAGTCATAAATAACTTAGGGCAGTTATAAAAAAGCTCTAGACACCGTGAACGTAGGAAAAATAAGGAAATAACCGGGAGATTCACTACAACATCTACTACCGAAAGGACTTTCATCCACGAAAGTAAGGGATAGGAAAGAACATGAGGTATTAAACATGTAGGGATACTGTGTCTAGCTATCATGCTTGGTCTCCAAGGTAGCCTCCTCAACTAGACAATGATGCCACTAAACCCTAACTAATGGAATGTCTCTAGAGCACAACCTTCTGACATCTCTGGTGAGAATAGACACCAGCTCCTATAAAAATACCAACCTCTCATCCAACTAAACCGTGTCCCACCAATGTACGTGCAACTCATTTTGAATGTACTGTCATAATATAGATACATAAAACACTAGGTGGATTAGAAATCAACTCAGACCCAACAAACAGAAATGGGTCAAAAAATGAGATTTTTCCCTAAAAATTATCTGTGGCCTCCCTAATATAGGATACATACATCTCCATATCGATCCGCAAAACTCTACTAAACATCGGTTCTAGTACCAATAATACCAGTTAAACCTAGGCTTTGATTCCAAGCTATCACAGCTCGATTTCTCAAGTCATGATGGTGTCTACCTCATCCCACCACTAGGCAAGCCAAGCTATTACCCGAGATGATAGGTGACGAGCTAACAAACAGAAACAAGAAAAGACAATATATGATGATACCAGTAGTAATAATTAGCAAAAAATAGAAAGGAAATATATAAAGTATATCAAAGTAAGAAAAGTAAAAAAACCAAAATCTACAAAAAAAAAACCTTTCAAGAACTTGTAAGGTCGGTACTAGATCCACTACTAGAAGGTATCTAGAGTAATAGAAGAAATCCAAAATATACAAAATATGTACAAGAAGTCTCAAGTACAAAATACTAAACTGGAATAAATAGAGGAGGATCATCCTTAGATGACAACAAGCTTACCTTGCTATGGATCAGTACTAGAAAATAAGAATCAATAAAACTGTTATTACTCAAATTTGAATCAGGATAAAGATGTAGAAGTAGGACGAGTATCAAAGAAACAGTTACAAAGAAGAAATCATTGACCGACTGAACCCAATACAGGAAAAGTATAACTAAAATACGAGGGTGTAGTCTAAGTCAATAGTAAATAGGGATAGAAAGGTAAACAACTTTTGAGCAATGCAAATAAGATAAAGGAATAAGTAAAAGTGATATAGAAAGACAAATAACGTAGTAATAAAAGGCAAACCAAACATAACCTAACTGTACCCCCATAAGCCTGCTAGGCACACTAACAAAGACAATTAGCCCAACTGTACTTCCATAAGTTTGAGAGACATAAAAGAGGTAATTTTAAGAAAAAATGTAGATAATTGATGTGTGAGCAAAAGCTAACATATTTAATACTTTTTAGCTCAAAATAATTGTGAATTCTGAAGCAACTCTTGTTGTTTTGATGTGTTTGCTCATGATATTGTAGAAAAAGGCTGAATAAATGAGAATAAACAATAAGGGAGCAAAAGAGTTAAAAATCTGAGCAAAATAGAAGAAAAACATGGCTTATGACCTCCATGATAAGTTGTCAGCCTCGTGATAACCTATCAGCATTGGCGTCATCCTTAACCAGGGAGTTATAGTTTGAGGAGCTATTCTGACGATGCTGGTGATGTGGCATCAAAGTCGTGATAAGGCGTCAAGAATGACATAAGCCTTAAGTAGAAAGTAGCATAGGAAGAAGATATCTGATGACGTCAGTGATACGCCGTCAGATCCCTGATGCGGCATTAGCCATATTGTTAGCCTAAGATAGAACCTGAAGGCAACTGAAGCCTCTTTGACGCCATCCGTGATAGGGCGTCAACTTCTTGACGCGGCGTCAGCCTGGGCGTCACCTATTCCAGACAATTTTATTAATTTTGTTATTTTATTTTCTTAATTAGGATTTAGTATAAATATCATCTTTTAGGGTTTTTCAGAGGAAGAATTTTTCCATAAGACATCAACTCTAAGAGGAGAGACACGTATTTTTGCTCTCTTTCATAAAATATTCTTGTGTTTTCGTATCAACTATTTTTGGGGTTTCTACCTTGTGATTAAATCGGAGGAAATACTTGTTGTTTTCTATCCATTCGTAAGTTTATCATTATAATCATGAATTCAACTTGTTATTTCGTTCGTCAAATCATGAGCGGCTAATTTCATTAGCCGGAGTTATGGGATCCATGGATTAGGGTTTGATATGATACTAGGTGTTTAACGGATTCAAAGAGTAGTAAAACATCTTGAGATTCTATTGTTTTAACTAAAATCTAGTGGTTGCAAACATTAGGTTATGCTTTAAGTTTTATTTGCTTCTAACAGAGAAATAAACTAGAGGATGTGAATTATCAACAGGGACTCAGAAGCTACCAACCTTCTATTTAATGATTAATGTCGTAATTGGATTAATCACCCTAAGATAATATCCTATTGGAAATAGATAAGTTATCTATGTTCGAGAGAACTAGATATCAAATTGTCTGGTGAGGTCGAGAGATAAGTTAGATAGTATATCATCAGGGATATTATGTTGTTCTACTTATTCCAAGAATCTCTAGCATTACCTAGTATCTGTCAATTCCCAAAAACCTCGGTGAACATAGCTCCGATTTCCCATTTATGTTGATTACAACACTAAAGTTAAGAAAGTGAAAATTGATTCATTGCGAACCTTAAACCCCCATCTTTCGGAAATAGTAAACTATCAGTAAAGCGTTTCATAAACAAATTGATGTTCACACCTTATTCCGTATGGGATTCGACCCAAATCTAATTGGGTTTTATATTGACAACGATCACTTACACCCATTCAAAAGTGTAATTTGAGGGTTATCAAAATGGCGCTGTTGCCGGGGAATACGGTTGTAGACTGAAAATTTTGTGTGCAAAAATTTGCTGATAGTTAAGTTTCCGTGATTTACATTTATTTGTTGTTTTTGGTTATTGTAGGTACTGTGTTGTTTATGCCAAGCAAGAGAAGTTCTGTAGAACCTCTATTACCAATCAATCCAAAACCTTAACTAATTGGGAGAATGGTTGAACAATAGGAAGCAAAAAGACTAGCTGTTTTAGCTAGGGCTCAAGTAATTGTGCAAAATTTGGGTCAACAAGCATGTCACCAAAACCCTGATGATAAAGACTTGGGTGATGAGGAATTGCTGAATCCTCAAAACCTAAGGAAAGCTGAGCAAGTTGCTACACCAGTACAGCGAAACATCAATAGAAATCATCCAGTTCAAGGAAGGTATGGTCAACAGCCTATACAATATGAGACTGATGAAAATGATGAAGGAATGGACAGAGCTGGTGCAACGGGTGCTATCATTCTGCCACCGTTGGCACCAGGTGCAAAGTTCATCCTAACAAGTACCATGATCCTACTCCTGAATCTGAAAGGGTTATTTGGAGGCTTGCCTGGTGATGATCCGAACATGCATTTGGTGAACTTCATCACCATCTACAAATACTTTAATAATTCGGGAGTGAGCCAGAATGTGATCAGGTTGAGGTTATTTCCATTGTCTCTGTCTGGAGAGGAAACAATGTGGTTGAATGAGTTAGAGCCCGACTCTATAACTAACTAGAGAAAGTTGAAAGATGCATTCCTAGAATGGTTCTTTCCACCCTCCAGAAGGATATAGTTGAGGGACAAGATTAGCAACTTCAGATAACTTCTGACTGAAGCATTGCATGAGACTTGGGAAAGGTTTAAGAAGAAAATTTCACAATGTCCGAACAAAATGACAGACTTGCACTTGATGGAGACTTTTTACAGAGCTTTCAACTCTATGACAAAGCCAATTATTGACAACACTGCAGGTGGTTCGTTCATTGACCTCTCTTTTTTGAATGCTTCTGATATGCTGAATAGAATGACCAAGCAGAGTCGGGCTTGGCACACTAGGGATTCTGCAGTGGCTAGCCCTACTATTGCTGGTGGTATTACTGCAGAGCAGTGTAGAAGGGATGAGGAGCGAGATCAGGACATGGCCTATTTAAAGACGCAGATGGACTTGCTGGCTAAGCACTTGCTATCCGGCAAGACTGAAATGGTCAAGGCTATGGATCTTAAGGTACTGTACCTGCAGGTGCTGATGCTGAGGCAAAATATGTGAGTAATCAGGGGGTTTTCCAGGGAAATATCCAAGAAAACCAAGGTCGGACTTTCTATGACAATCCTAATTATAAAGATAGGGAGAAGGGACATTGGAGAAACAATAATGACAGGAGTGATTTGTATATTTCTCCTGGAAGTCGGGATGCTGCAACAACTAGTTCTGGCAAGATGTCCATGGAGGACATGATGGAAAAGATATCGAAGGGAGTGAAGGCAACCAACTCGGGGGTAACTAATATGAAATATGAGTTTTCTACCCCCAGTCAGTTACTTAGCTCACACTCAGCTTCTATTAAGCAGTAGGAACAGCAGATGAGCCAACTTTTGGCTACTCTAAATTAGATAAAAGCTAGCACTTTACCTAGTGATACAGTTCAGAACTCGCGGACTGATGGCTCTTGTATGGCGATTACCACTCGTAGTGGTAAAATGTTATCTGGCCCTTCTATGGGCAAAGCTGTGGAGAAGGAGGTAAGTATTGATAAATTGGAAGAAAGCAATCCAGTGGAGTTTGAGAAGCTCGATGGCTTTGTTGACATGTTAGAGAAAGAAGACAACAAGAAAGAGAAAGTGGTATTGAAACAAATGCCAAGACCACCACCTCCATTACCTCAGAGGTTGAAAAAGAAAGAAGATAACGAGAAATTTGTCAAGTTCATGGAAATAATGAAACAGTTGAGTGTGAATGTGCCATTGATGGAGGCAATTGAGCACTATGCTAAATTTGTAAAGGAATTTCTAACAAGGAAGTGGAAGGTAAGTTGTGATCCCATGGAAAACATCTATCACTATGGTGTTGTGTCTTCACATTCCTTAGTGCAGAAAAAGTATGATCCTGGAGCATTTACCATACCATGCACAGTTGGGTCCATAAAGTTTACTAAAGCTTTATGTGACTTAGAACAAGTATAAATATGATGCCTCTAGATATCTACAAGAATCTTGGATTTGGGGAGCCTACCCTCACAACGATGCATCTTGTTATGGCAGATAGATCGGTTAAGCGACCGGTTGGTATATTGTAGGATATGCCGATAAAGGTGGATGATTTTATTCTGCCTACAGACTTTGTGATACTAGATTATGATTTTGATTTTGAGGTACCCATCATCTTGGGTAGACCATTATTACCCATGGAGAGAGTATTGGTTGATATGGAGCTCAATGAGCTCAAGTTCAGATATGGGAAAAAGAAGACCAGATTTAAAATGCAACCTCCTATGAAGCAGTTGGAGGAGATGAACATCTTCTTGGTTATGGATGTATTCCAGGAATATGGTAATAAGGTAGTGATATGGCATCTTGACGAAGTGTGAGTAGTTGAGATAACCAAGTCGTGCCGCGATACTAAATCAGGCGCTATTGGGAGGCAACCTAAAATTTTATTTTCATGCATTTTGTTTTCATTCAATTAGGTAGTAATATGAAGGGACTGAAGGGGTACAAAAAGGTCAAGGTAAAAATTGAAGAATGCAAGTCAAGTGGTCTTGACGACAGTCGCGATAGGCTATCAAAACTGTGACAACTTATCACCAACTTCGTCAGAAAAATCAGAGGGTGAGACCTTCTCTGTTAACGCTGATGACCTCTGTGATAAGCTATCATATTTCTGATGGCTTATCATGAGTTGGCATCAGCCATAGTGTTATTTTGAAAAAATTTGATCCCAATTCGATCCAAATCCGAACTAGCCCAGATATAAAACCCTTCAGGTTCCCGCTTTATTTTATTTCCTTCTTTAAGTATTATTTTATTTCCTTAGTAGGATATTTAATTCCTTTCAAAACACTCCCAAGAATACAAGGAAACCTCGTTCCTAATAGTTGTGGGATTGCAAAGAAAATCAAAGTCTATCTCTCATCTTTTCTTCTCTCTCGCGTAATCAAGTGGAGTCAACCCATCAGGTATGCTCATAACTTTGTTCTCCTGTGACTGAAGTGGTAAAGTTGTTGAAAACATGATGCTCTATAGGAAGAAACTTAAGTTCAAGTTGTAATAGCATAGAAATCAAAAATTAGGGTTAAGTTGTGTCTAAATTGCAAAAATTTGAAAACCCTAAGTACAAAAACAAAAATACCATGTAATTATACGAAGAATTTGGTCCCAAAATTATGAATGCAAACTGAGTAGGGGAAAAATTTTGAGTTGATAACGTTGCTGATAGGCTATCACAAGCGTGACACCTTATCAGGATTGTCGTCACAAGTTTGAAAAAAGTATGTCAGTTCTGTTTAAGGCTGATGACATAGCTGATAGGTTATCGTAAATGTGACTCCTTATCAGCCACATCATCATAAGTTAGATGATGATACTAAGTGAACTTAAATAGCATGTTTTGAATGTTATACCTTGATCATTAACTTTTGTTTGTCTTATGGTCCAGAAACATTCTAATGGCACCTAAAAGAAAGAATCCTAACACTCTAAAGAAAGCTTCCAAGCCTAAACTAGTTCGAAAGATTGTTGATGAAGACTCTGATTACGATGATGAAGAACCACTGCTCAGGTGGAGGAGAAAAAAACCCAATCCAAAGGCACCCCCTCCACCTAAACCCATTGCGGTGGAGAATAGTGTTGATACTGAGACTACCACCCCTGCTAAGAGTGAATCTTCTGAGCAAGAAGGTTCTAAGCAAACTGAGTTCGAATAGCCTGAGTCTGAGAAGTCTGATTCTGACGAAACATTCTCTAAAACTCCCGTGACTGAAAATCAAGCTGAGAAGGAACCCCCAGTTCTGGGAATTTGATAAAATGCAAGAATCCAAAGGTTCGAGAGAGTGATAGATGGTAGATCCCTGAAGTAAAAGACATCTTCCTCAAAGGGTTGATTAGAACAAAAAGAAGATCTATCAGACGGCCGGTGTTTCCAGAGAAGAGAGTCATCATCACAGGATTTCCTGGGTATCCTACAGTTGAGAAGAAGTTTAGAGATTATGGGCTGGGATGGACTGCTAAGGGAGGTAAACCATTTTGCCTTATAGTAGTCTGGGAGTTCTATGCGAACTACCAAGCTAGATTAGAGAGCATGTACAAGAGTGGAGAGACCACAACAGACTAACCTTTGCTGACCATAGTTCCAGTTAGTGGGGTAAATGTAGATATTTCTGATATGACTATCAACAGGTTTCTACATGGACCCAACTTCAATCCTCAGGACATAAATCCTAAATTCTACCATCATCTGAAGAGTAAGGATGACCAGCATCCTTGGTTAGCTACACTTATAGCTGAGAGAGACCCTTTATGGATGACCCGACCCAGTGAGCGTATTTACAAGGCTTTTTTAATTCAAGAGGCAAAATTCTGGTAGGGTGTTGTGCACACCCATTTGATGCCGACCGAAGGAGATAGTATTCTGGATGATGATCGAGAAATATAGGTCGCATGTCTTGTGGCCAAACTTAAGCTGAATTTTGGGGAGATTATTGCTGAAGAGATCAAGATTCGGGTAACAAGGTCTGACACAGCTTATCCATTCCCTTTTTTGATTACCAGGCTATAACCCATCGATTGCAGGCCCTAGTTCAGTACCTGAAGTTGAGGTGCAAGCTTCTAAGGCTGCTCAGGCAAGCTCAGTTCCTGATGATGAGCCAGGTCCATCAGTTCCTATAGCACCAGTGAAAGTTGCATCCCAGCCTATTAATATCAGAAAAGTTGCCAAACAGGCCAGATGGTGTGAGATGCAGCTACGTGCCTTTGCTGAGCAGTTTGCTACTGTTGTAGATAAAAGAATCAATATTGCTCTTTATCCCTTTACTACTTTTCCTACACGGGTTGCAGATCTAGAGAACCATTTTGATGCAAGGGCACAGGAGCTGGCTAGAGCAGAGCTTACTGAATTCAGAGTGGCCTTAGAAAAGGTAAAAGTTGAGATGGTGGTAGTACAACAACACCAGTTTATAATGTCAGTAGGGTAGATAGTTGAGGAATCTAAGGATGAACCTCCAATCCTAGATCTCACTACGGAGCCAATGAAAAAGAAAAGGAAAAAAGACAAAGAAGCAGAAAAAGGTAAGAGAAAGAGACAAGAAAATGATAAGAATGAGAGCAAGTCCGAGAAAAGGGTAAAGAAGAAGAAGAAGAAGAAGAAGAAGGCAGAGAAGACATAGCAGGTAGATGATAAGTTGATAGAATAGGAGAAAGCGGATCTGAAAAGGGCAACGCAAGCGTCCCAAGAGAACAACTGGAAATGGGAAGAAGCACTGCGAGCGATAGCTATAGGAGCCTCATCTAGAAAAATAGCTGAACCGAAGCAAAGAGAAGCTCATGATGAGGATAACACTGCTACAGGGTCGAGGACCCATGATTTGAGACTTGATTGACTCCAGGTATATCCTAACTGTTAGTTTTATTTTGTTTTTATTTTAAGTTGAGGGTGTAGGGTAGCATGTTGTTGTAGCATATTCTGTAAATAACTAGGAGTAGTGCAAGTTCTGTAGGTAGTTAACTGATTTTATGATTTTGAACACCTCTCCAAAGGTTTGTTTTGCCTGACTGTATGAATTGCACCTTAGTGTGACCACTGTGTATCTCATCATGGCATTATTTTAGCTACCTGATCATCACTTCTGAATAATTGTATGAACCAGATAGGTAGTAGCCAGTGATATTGGTTGTGTGCCATGTGTGTGTGAGACTATACCGAGTTCTCTTTGTAATGTCAAATCTAGAACTTACCCGGTTTGTCTTACCATAGTTTAAAGATAGGGGTTAGGAAAAGATTATAAGCCATTTTTTATTTTTAAGTCACTATTAGCTTAAATGACCTTCCTTTAATGCATGATATCCCTTGATCCCGGTTTGAGCCTTAATTGACCATTTTTATTTCTATGATACCTATCACCTTCCCTTTTTAAGTCATAATAAACCTATTTTGGCCCTGGTCCCCCTTGCACACTATGCACCTTAACGTAGGCAAATAGCCTAAGTTGAGGGTGGCTATCATACGAGTGTATGATATAAGTTGGGTATGAAGAAGGGTAGAGTAGAAAAGAAAGAATCAAAGAAAAAGAATGAAAGGTTGGGTGTTGGTGAAAAAGAGCAAGAAAAGAAACTCTGCTTGAATAAAAATAAGTGAACCCATCCTGAAAGTGTGATCAAGAAAATAGAAAAAGTGAAAAGGGGAGAAAAAAAGAAAAAGAAAAGAAAAGAAAAAGAAAGAAAAAGAGGTTAATAAGTGGACCCCATAAGTTAAGGTAGTGCCAAGGAGGTTAGTCACTCTAAATGTCGTATAATATCATACCAGCCCTAGCCTACGTTACAAGCCGAAGAAAGACCTATAGTGATCCTAGCATACCTATCTGGAAACCTTGGTAATGACGATAAGGGCAAGCATATGGTATTTGGCATACACTGGTTTGAACTTCATTCTGAGATCAAGTGTTTTTGTGATGATCCCCGTGTTTATATTTTTGATATCTGACATGAGAAAAAGAGGGGAATTTCTTTGTTGTGAGGGCACACTAGTATCTTGCTAAGTTACTTACTTGTTTGGGTAGTGTATATTAATACATGCAATATTGTTGGTACTTAGTTGATGCCATGGGTAGAATCCTTTGTGTTACATTGTTGCTTTTCAATAAATTGCATAGTAGTTTTGAGTTAGTTGACCTTGGAGATGGTTCTCTTAGTTAGTTGTTGCCTGAGGACAAGCAATTATTTTAAGTTCAGGGTGTTGATGTTTGAGCAAATTCTAACACATTTAATGCTTTTTAGCTCAAAATAATTGTGAATTCTGAAGCAACTCTTGTTGTTTTGATGTGTTTTCTTATGATATAATAGAAAAAAGACTGAAGAAATGAGAATAAATAATAATGGAGCAAAAGAGTTGAAAATCTGAGCAAAATAGAAGAAAACATGGCTGATGACCTCCGGGATAAGTTGTCAGCCTCGTGATAGCCTATCATCATTGGCGTCAGCCTTAACTAGGGAGTTGCAGTTTGAGGAGCTATTCTGACGACGCTGGTGATGTGGCGTCAAAGTCGTGATAAGGCATCAAGAATGGCATCAGCCTTAAGCAGAAAGTAGCATGGGAAGAAGATATCTAACGACGTCAGTGATACGCCGTCAAATCCCTAACGAGCCATCAGCCACATCGTCAGCCTAAGATAGAACCTGAAGGCAACTGAAGCCTCTCTGACGCCATCCGTGATAGGGCGTCAACTTCTTAACGCGGCGTCAGCCTGGGCGTCACCTATTCCGGATAATTTTATTAATTTTGTTATTTTATTTTCTTAATTAGGATTTATTATAAATATCATCTTTTAGGGTTTTTCAGAGGAAGAATTTTTCCACGAGACATCAACTCTAAGAGGAGAGACACGTATTTTTGCTCTCTTTCATAAAATATTCTTGTATTTTCGTATCAACTATTTTTGGGGTTTCTACCTTGTGATTAAATCGGAGGAAATACTTGTTGTTTTCTATCCATTCGTAAGTTTATCATTATAATCATGAATTCAACTTGTTATTTCGTTCGTCAAATCATGAGCGGCTAATTTCATTAGCCGGAGTTATGGGATCCATGGATTAGGGTTTAATATGATACTAGGTGTTTAACAGATTCAAAGAGTAGTAAAACATCTTGAGATTCTATTGTTTTAACTAAAATCTAGTGGTTGCAAACATTAGGTTATTCCTTAGGTTTTATTTGCTTCTAACGGAGAAATAGACTAGAGGACGTGAATTATCAACAGGGACTCAGAAGCTACCAACCTTCTATTTAATGATTAATGTCGTAACTGGATTAATCTACCTAAGATAATATCCTATTGGAAATAGATAAGTTATCTAAGTTCAACAGAATTAGATATCAAATTGTCTGGTGAGGTCGAGAGATAAGTCAGATAGTATATCGTCAGGGATATTATGTTGTTCTACTTATTCCAAGAATCTCTAGCATTACCTAGTATCTGTCAATTCCCAAAACCCTTGGTGAACATAGCTCCGGTTTCCCATTTATATTGATTACAACACTAAAGTTCAGAAAGTGAAAATTGATTCATTGCAAACCTTAAACCCCCATCTTTCGGAAACAGTAAACTATCAGTAAAGCGTTTCATAAATAAATTGATGTTCACACCCTATTTCCTGTGGGATTCGACCCCAACCTAGTTGGGTTTTATATTGACAACGATCGCTTATTCCCATTCAAGAGTGTAATTTAAGTGTTATCAATAATCCATAACTAAACTAATCCAATGAAACCATAGTAGCCCTCCAGATGTGCATCGAGCTTGAACCGACACCAATGGGTAGTAACGAGAGGCTACCTATATCATATACAATAGAACTCATAATTATATGCTAGACTCGAGTTGAAACTTAAAGGAACCACAACTCCCTGAATAACATTAATTTGTAACAGAACTCCTAGATCAGTGTTACCAGATGATGGAGTCAAAACGAAACTTATAGTAACCATACTCAACTATAAAATTAAAATACAAACCATACCATAACCGATGTCAAGTGGTACCAAATTTCATAATAAATGACAGAGATAAAGTATATATTGACCCTAAACCGTAATTAAAATACATTTAGATAACCATTCATGTAACTTAGTTAAAAAGGGATGAATCCAAGGTTTCGCAACTTAATACCACATCCTAAGCTCATAAATACTACATCATACTAAAAGATAATAGAATTAAAATTTTCTAGAACAGGATCCAACTAGATAAATAAGGCCTGATATATATATATATATATACATATATTTATATCAAATGATAATCAAACTACAACTACTTTCTCAAAACTAGCATAATAGCTCACAATTATCATAAATAAGCTCAATCTAAAGATAGGGTTAGCCAAGTCTACCTGAACATCAAAACTAAAAACCTCTCCGAGAAGCCTCTGGATAGTGCCTTACTGGAGCACAAACTTGAATAACTTAATGTAAATAAATAATTTCCTTTAGAATAAAGTACGCTATCATAATATTTTGTAAAGTACCACTTCTTCGATGTTGTTAAGTGTATATTTTAGAACAACTGACATCTCAATTTGTACAGGAGCAAAAGAAATTCATGAACTAAAATAGTTACAACCCTCTACCCGTATATGAAAAATATATATATGTTTAGAAAAAATAGGAAAGTTACTAGCATGCAGTACAATGACTCATCCGCTTAAACATCTAATTGTTGCCATCTAATCATTTTGTTTTGTTATCCCTCCACTTTCACGAGGATGTGGAGTTGTCACTACCCTCGTTCACTTATTCCATTATATATATTCGGGTATTGCATAGGTTTATGGTTAAATAAATACAGTATTTTAAATATATCATAATTAATAAAAAATTATTTTTAATAAAACCTCTATTATGTAATACTAATGTTTTAAGATATCTAGATACACTACATTCGCTTAAAATATTAATAAGTTATAAAACTATTATAAAGTAATATAGATATATCCTAACTAAAGAATATTATACACATCAAAACCATTTTAGAAAAGTAATTAACTATGCCGTCGAATCAAATTCTAATTTAATTTAACTATTCTACAACACGATTGGTATTAGTAAAATTCTCAAGTGACTTCCCAATTACCGGACTGTTAGTTTCAGCAAGTCATAAATAATTTGGGACAGATCTAGAAAAGCTCTAGACACCGAGAACGCAGAAAAAATAAGAAAACGATCGGGAGGATCATTACACCATATAAGTAAAAATATGAGTAAACCATAATATGAGTAAACCATAAATTCTAGTAATAAATGCAATTTAATTCTTAAGGGAGCATCATAGTTTAAAAATCATGTAAAATAGGTATAAACCCTATTCATCAAATCGGTGAAAATTACTTATGAAAACCAAGTTTGGCACAAGGATGAAAGAAAATCCTTGTTTAGACTCCACATACCTGAGTTTATCGATTTCTTAGAGGAACCTTTGAGTTGGGAGTCCCTTGAAGTTGAATTTCTAGAGACCCTTATTTGAGAGTTCTTTGGAGTTTTAGAGGAGAAGATAATTTGTATATATGGAATGAGGGAAAAAGTGATTGTATCAGTTATAGGGTCATTTAGGACGTAAATGATCAGTTTTTCCTTGAAAAACTAAAGTAAAATGAGATTTTAGCATCACTGTGACCATTAGCATGGCACGAACTCAAAATGGTGCACAATTAGTGTGTAGTTAACTTAAAATTGAGCATACTTCCGTGTCATGCCAATATTGCATACCCTTACTGGTTTGCTCACAAAAATACACATAACTGTTTACTTTGGTGTCGGATTAAGATGAAATTAGATGCGTTGGAAAGAGGACTCAAACACCTTTTATTTGGTGAGTCATGAGATCAAAAATTCTATGTATTCTAGAAGTTATACTCGTTTAAAATTGATCTTGTAGGATCGAATACTAAAACTCAATCAATAAAAGTGCTCTCAGCTCAACTTTGCTCTAAATGTTTTTTATGATCATATGTTGCATTGAAAACACCTCACACACTAGGTAAATGATTATGGAACTTATTTATATTTAAGATAATAATTTTTTAACCTTTAAACATATGAAAAATGGTTAGAAGCTTAGCTAGGATTTTATGGGATGTTACATATATGAAAACTATTAAAGAGTGTGAAATGAGTCTGTTAGATTTGTTTTTGTTTAGACAAATTGATGACTCAAATTTTTCCTTTGAGATATATTTTTTAGTGCATTTTAATATTTTAATTATATTAAAGTTCATTATATAAAATGACAAAATGAGTTGTTGATGGTTGCACTTCTCTAATGCACATTAGTAGAATATTATTTAAAGTAAAAGTGTGTATTTACTTTGTGTAACTATTATAACCACTAATACTTTATTTCACTCATTATTTTATGGTAGAATGTGACATTTAGTTCTTGTAACATCTACCACTAGTCTACCTCATTACTCTTGTAACATTTGTAATCCAATAACCATTCATGTACCCACTTTACTACACCATATTCTTTTTATTCAATAAAAGGATGAATACCTCACCTATAAATAGAGGTGGTCTTGCATGTTATTGTATGTACAAGGAAATATGGTAAGTGTAAAAAAGATTATAGTGTGTAGTAGTGAAGGAGAGAGTTGAGACAAAGAAAATATTCTAAGTCTACAACTATATTCACTATATAAAAGAGAGTAATTATATTAGTGAAATAAAGAGTTGAGACAAATAAAATATTCTAAGTTTGTAACTATATTCACTATAGAAAGAGAGTAAATATATATTGAAGGAAGGTGTTATTATGATGGAGCTTTGGACTCTTCAACTAATTTGGAGTTGCTTGAGTTGTACATCGTTGATGGTTAGTTACATCCTGGACGGGACAATTCAAGAGATATACTGCTCGATCGGTGTAGATTATACTGTAGTGGACTTGAATCTTTTAGAGAGAGCCAGATATCCGCACCTCAGCCAAGAAGAAGATTATTTTATTTCTTCACTTTTGTTCATTTCTATTTTCAACTATAGTTATTATTATTTGTGGTATATTACACCAAAAAAATTAAGGAGATTCATATTTTATTACAGTTTGAAAAATCGCGGATATCAAGATGAGAGATCTCAAAAGATGGATGGCAAGTGATAGCCACGTAAAGTATCTTTCTACTCCTCAACTCAAGCAGGGAAAATGTGAAAAACTTTCTACTTGTTACGGAGGAAAGATAAGAAGTTACCTATTATTTTTCATGAATAAAATGATACTTTTCATGAAAGTTTATTTTCTTAAAGTCTCAAAATATAGGGGGCTAATGAAATGAGAAAAAATCACCATGAAAAATGTGATTTTTGTATTTTTTAGAATGCTTTAAAAAAAAGTCACAAGTGCATATATTAGTCTTGGAATAAATTACATGTTACTATTTGTACATTTATTGATGTCTTTGGCTCTAACATGCATGTTATCAAATAAATGACAAATTGAATATTCAATTTGACATTAAATATTTGGATGAATAAATTTCATTCTTAGAATGAAAAATACCAAAATTATGTGATGAACTTTTCCTTGACAAGTCAGATTATGGTGCAAAAGAAAAATTGTGAAATACATTTTGTTGATTGTATGAGTCATGCAACTCCTTTTAATTAAAATATATGAAAGTGGTGTGAAAAAAAAGAGTTTACTAGCCTAATAAAATATGATATATGGCTTGTTGTACTTGGCCTAACATTGTGTAAAAGTACTTAAGCAGGTTATACAAGAAAATCAGGTATATTTACTTGAAGAAAGTTGTGGCTTGTTTTATTGAAATAAATTTTGTTGTACTTAAAAGTGTTTTTGATGCAAATGAAAAAAAAAATATTTGGTGCTATTTGTTGAAATGAAAAAATAAATTATTATTTGCCAACTCTGCTATGAAGGTTGAACTAATTATTTTAGGTTCAACTAGTGACAAAGTGAATTAACCAATCACTTTATTCTGAGAAATAAATTTCTCTAGTTTTGAGTTACTGCGATAGCACTAATATTATTTATAAAGTTTGAAGTTGTTATTATAACAGTAAATTCAGATCCATGGGAATAAAAATAATATTGTGATATTATATTTGATAAGTGGCACCATTAACATTGAGTATGTCAAATTATATAATTGTCTTGCAAATGAACTAAGTAAGGCCATGGCAAGATAAACAGTCTGAATCACATCGGGGGGGGGGGGGGGGGGGGGGGGGGGAGCCTATAAAAAATCATGAGTCATATATGAGGAAACCCAACCTGGGGACTATAGATACTATAACCAGGTTCAATAGAAAGAGCGAATCATATGATGACTTGGTGTCAGATGCACTTTTATTTAATCCTTTCATGATGTAAGTGCATTTTGTTCCTGTAATGATTGTGAAGGTTGAGTCTAAGAACTCTTAATAAAATTATGTATCTCGTATGAATGGGTTGTCGATATTACAGGAACACCCTTGACAGATTTCACATATATGAGTGTGAAAGTAGGGCTCTTCCTATGAGAATGAGGCTTATTCTAAAAAACGATCATGAAAAATAGCGATAGCACATGACGTAATGTGCTGGCTATTAAAGCTTGTGTCAACACCTTGATTGTTGTATGTAAGCAGTGATACTTTATTTTTCTTAAGCAGTCATAATTCAAGTCTGAGACCACTACTGACTCTGTAGTAAAGTTTATTATTTTACTAAGTGAAAGTTCAATGCAAAGCACACCTTCATTATGCATAATGATCCCCCTTCAACTAAATTGGTGAAGAACTCTCTTATTTGAATATTAAAATAAGTGGGAGAATGTAGTACATTTTAATATTTTAATTATATTAAAGTGCATTATATCAAATGACAAAGTGTGTTGTTGATGGTTGCACTTCTCTAATGCACATTAGTGGAATATTATTAAGAGTAAAAATGTGTATTTACTTTGTGCAACTCTTATAACCACTAACACTTTATTTAACTCATTATTTTATGGTAGAATGTGACATTTAGTTCTTGTAAAATCTACTATTAGTCTGCCTCATTACTTTTGTAACTCTTGTAACATTTGTAACCTAAAGACCGTTTATATACCCACTTTACTACACCACATTCTTTCTATTCAATACAAGAATGAATACTTCACCTATAAATAAAGGTGGTCTTACATTTTATTGTATGTAAAAGGATATATGATAAGTGTGAGAAAGATTGTAGTGTGTAATGGTGAAAGAGAGAGTTGAAACAAAGAAAATATTCTAAATATACAACTATATTTACTATACAAAAGAAAGTAATTATATTAGTGAAAGAAAGAGTTGAGACAAAGAAAATATTCTAAATTTTTAATTATAGCCACTATACAAAGAGAGTAAATATATGTTGAAGGAAACTGTTCTTATGGTGGACCATTGGACTCTTCAACTAATCTAGAGTTGCTTGAATTGTACATCGTCGATGGGATGTTGTATCCTGGAGGAGATAAGTGAAGAGATATATTGTTGGATCGGTGTAGATTATGTCGCAGTGGACTTGAATCTCCTTAAAGAGAGCGAGATATCCGCGCCTCAGCCAAGAAGAAGATTATTTTATTTTCTTTACTTTTGTTCATTTTTATTTTCAACTGTAATCATTATTATTTGTGGTATATTACACCAATATATGAAACTTGGGTTTCAAAATTTGAACTTAGTTGAAGTTGATTTGAGTGTTGAATTGTTAAAATTCATAGAACAAAAAAACATATTTGGCCAAACAAATTTAGACACACATGCTTAAATTTTAGAAAAAAATTCATAAAAGTACAATTTAAGATACCAAAATTATCAAAAATTACTTCAATCTGATAATATTACAAAAATTCTTTTTTTTTCCTTTTAACTCAAAATATCTGATACGTCAATTTCAATCTCTATTTTCATGGTTATTACTTTGTGAAGCGACACATGCTTATTCAACTCCACAATTGATACTCCATCTTCTAATTAACAGTTAAATATCCCCCAAAACGTAATTTTGCTAATAATGTAATTTTTTTAAAATTTCTTCTCCATATCAAACTTCTAGATTTTTTTTCCATATTTAGATGGTGCGACTTTTCTTCATCTGTTTTTCTTGGTTCGGTTTTTTTAACCATTTGCAAAAATTTCTTGGTGTGATTTTTCTTCTTCAGCTATTTGTAAAGTTTTCTTCTTCAATTACGAGGGATATAAGAGTAATCTTTTGGTATTTTGAGACTAATTTCTGTAAAGTTAAGTTTTTTCAAAAGAATTGTCTGCTTACTCTGTTTTTTGTTTTGTCATGTTTATGTGCCTATTTATCTGCAATCATTTCGTTGTATATTGTTCTAGGAAAAATATTTGTTTGATTGAAAGCTTCACATAGAAGTTCGAAATTTGAATTTCGAATTCTTCGTCTTTGATCGACGCTAAGGTAAACAAAATAATTTTCGATTGCAAGAATTCAAATGTTAAGACAGGTCAAATCTATAATGATAAAAAAACACTGATTACTGAGTGAAAAGTATGCCATTGATCATTCTTTCAATTTTAGAGCGAAAATATCCGACAAACAAAGGTATGTATCTGGTGTTTCAATTATTAAAAATTATTGTATATCTCATGTTCTGGCATTATGTATCTCAAGTGTTACATTGTCACCTTAGAATGATGAAATAATTTGAGACAAAGTTCATTTAACATGTAACATGTCAAGAATTATGTATTTCATGTTATGATTTATGTATCTGAGGTATCTCATGCTAATTTATAACTGAAGATACATGTTTTTCTAATTTTAGTATTAAGAGATACATAATTAATTGGCTAGTGTTAATAATTTACATTTTTTCAAGAGATACAAAGTATCATTATGGACAAATGTATGTACATCATTATCTACAAGTGTAAAAATTAAAAGAGATACATAATTTTTTATGTTAAAGTTGTATGTATTTGTTAATGTGCTAATATGTATATCTCATACACATGTTAATTTATTTTATAAGTCAAATTTATCTTATAAGTTAATGTATGTATCTCAAATATACCATGTGTTTCATGTCATATTGAACTTTTTATTATAAAAATATTTTTCTTGCATTGTAAAAATAAATATATTTTTCAATAGACAAATTTAAGTAACTAGTTAATTTCACTACAATTAAATAGAGCGGTATTGAAAGTTGAAAAATATTATGTACATTATACACGTGATTTTTTTTAAATAGTAGTAATTAAACTTCTTAAACAATCAGTTTAATGTATGATTTTGGTAGATTATCATCTGGATGTAAACAATCAAATGTATCTGATAATATGCTTGATGTAAGGATAACAATTATTTTATTCTGGAAAATATTATTCACCAAAATCTCAAAATTAGAAATAACTTCATAACTACTAACAATCATTTTTCTGGTGGTATGAAGTTGTGCTTTGATCTCGGGGGGTCTTCATTATCACTAAAATATTTATTTTTCGCCTTTACAATAGCATTCTCACTGAATATCTCAATTACTTCTTTTGAGAAAAAAATTTCAAAATTTTCTTTAAACTTGGCATTGCACGAGCTGTCAAAACTTAGTGGATGTTATGGAATCTTAGCGATTATATATTTCATATTCTGCAAAAGAGATACAAAAATTGATTATTCATTAAAAACATATCTTGATAAGACATGTATCAACATAAAAAAAGAAATTTGAAATAGAAAAGCATAAGTGATACATAACACAATTATGTATCATGTGCAAAAATAGATATTTTAAAAGAGATACATACAGAATCTTTCTAATGCAATACATATATATGAAAGAGATACATATCAAAAAAATGTATCGAACATCTAGATACATTAACGTGAACATGCGACATGCATATAAAACTAAGTTAAATTATGTATCTTTATTAGTAAACATGTAACTCGAAATACATTATGCTTCCATTGCAATATGCAAATAATCTACCATCTAAATATATAGAACTTGATCAGAAAAAGAAAGAGAAAAATGCACAATAATTAAACTGACGTAAAATTCTCAATGATGATCTAACCAAAACTTTCAGAAATAGAATTATGTCTTCGATCAACTTGGCCTCCAGATAACACCACTTCAAATTTGAAGATCTAATTCATCACAACATCTTCAGAAGCATCGGACATCAGTGATATAGATGGTTGTCCGTATAAGCAAGGAAAATTTTTTGCAATTTTCTCTGCAATCAAGAAGAATCAGAAGTTTTGCAAATAGTTAAAGAAGAAAAATCGCACCAAGAAAAAAGACTAAGAAAAATTGCATCACGTGGATATCGAGAAGTTGAACAAGAAAGTTTCGCAAATAGTTGAAGAAGAAAAATACGGGTGACGTAACTACACTGGAATATTCACTGTAAATATTTGGAAAAAAATCAATAGCACGAACAAGAAAAAAAATAGAAGAAGATTGTTACTGCAAATTGATTCGGAAGATGAATATTTAAAAAAAATGAATTAGGAACAATATACCTTCTTTTAGGAAGTTTTTTTAGTTAATTGAATGATTGGATAAGTTAATTGCTAATTTAATGCTGGAGTTACTGTTACATTCTTTAATTCAAGCTAATTAGTTAAATTTTTAAGATGTATCACTAACTTATATCTCACTTAACTTATATGTATCTGAAAAACAAAAAATTGGTATTTTATGAAATTTTGAAAAAAGTTAAGATAAAATGTAAAAATGAATAAACTTGTTGATATTTACTTAAATTTTACTAAATTTTGAAATAATTTTTGCGCGAATTTTTATCCTCAATTGCATATGCCTAAATTATTTTCAAAAACAGATAAATTTATAAAAATACCATACAAGTAACATTAATAATAGGAAAAGGACAGAAACGACACTTCAAATTAAACTATTTCCGTGAAAATGGTCATGGAATTTAAATTCCACTTTCTAGCCATTTTAATTTACTGGCTTGTTTTATACCATTTTTACACATCTTCTATATAGTTTCTATACAAATCTTATACATATAAATATTCTATACGAAAATTATACAATTTTGATACATAATTTATACAATAACTGTACATTTTTTTTTACACGTTTTATACAATAATTATATAATTTTCCTACAGTTTCTATATATTTTTTATATATATTTTATACATATACATATTTGATAGAACTATACAATTTTTATACATATATCTTATATAGATATATATTCTATTTAACAATTATATCGTTTTTATATAATTTAATTATTATTTCTAAACAATAAAAAAAAATTAGAATATTTGAGCAGTTAAAAAATTTATAACAATAAAAAATTGAAATACTTTTAAAAGATCTGAATTGCCCAAGTTGAATACTGTATCAGTATTGTATATAGACTGTACCAGTATTATATAAGGACTGCACATGGACTACGTACGTCAAATAACTCAAATTATGAAATGACTATAAAGTAAAAATAATATATCCGACTGGTTATTTTTTAAAAAGTTTTCAAACTTAAATTATTTATTTTAAAAAGTATTATAGAGCGTCCTTTTTCCTCAATAAATAAAATGACAATTCCAAAAACGGGCATTTTGTGCACTTTGCCCAGAGACGCAGCTTATCAAGTTCTTCTTGGTTATGGGCTGATGTCGACTATACTAAAGTGGGCCTCCTAATTCTGATTTCCATGTTCTAATGTGTTTTCTTGTACTGCACGTACTGCCAACAACATACTGCTACTAATCATGTACTACTACTTCACTCAGCCTTAATAGATAGGGAATTTTTACGGTAGTAACCGTAACTAAAAAGTCAAAAGGAATTTTAATATTTATTATATATATAGTAAATAATTTAAATTATATATAATTATGTAATCTTTCCTCAAAGGAGTTTGAATAAACCTATCTGGCTTCGCCCCGAAACAAAAACCAAAGCAAATTAAGTTCACAAATTTTTATTAATATTTATTCGATGTAAAACAGTAATAGTTAACTACCTGCTGTAAGCCTGTAATGGAGTCAAGTTTATAACCTGGATTTTTTCAAAAAAAAAATTATAGTATCATAGCCACGAAAATTTGAACTTGTAACATAAACAACTTTTTAAAATAAGAGTATACAAATTATAACTATTCTAAATATTTTCTTATTATGTCACGCAATTTACACGTTCATATTAAACAGAAAAAAAATGTTGTCATAATTTAACAAAGGGAATTCAACAGAACTTTTTATCTACCACTGATTATATATGTACAGAAACTTAATTAGTATGTTCACATAGTGAAATACCCTTTACTAAATTTTGTCACATAATTAGTATGTTTACATAGTGAAACACACTTTACTAAATTTTGTTACCAACTTTACTTCAGGTGCAGATTGAAGAGTACTATAATCAACAGTCTCCCATCTCCGACGAGTCACCGGCCTAGGTAGGTTTTCTGGCACGATGGTTTCTAATGAGTTTCCATTCCACGGCGGGCACGACCTTTTCTCACTCCATTTTTGTATAGATTTTTCAGCAACATGTATTTCCATCTCTCCGGCAATCGCACTTTCTTTATTACATAATATTGAGCCATCAAATTTTAATCCAATAATTACGATACATGCCATCCCTAATGCGCATTGACTTTTCCATGATTTTTCTTTTCGTTGCCTGCCAAAAAAAAATAAAAAAAAATGATGTAGTTAAAATAAATAGCAACGGAAAAGGAAACCTATGATAGTTGTCCAAAAAAAAAAAGGAACATGCGATATGAATGAAAAGTTAAAGATATGTTGACTGTGTTACATGCACTTTAGTCACATGCATCAACAATGATTCTTTGTGTAACATACTAAAGTACAAAAATCAAGGAACTCCGTATAAATTACTAAGCATATTACATTTTATACGGGTATATTTTAGTAATAATGGAGAAAGAAAATATTTCTTTTGGCACGTATTGAACAAATATCTGTCATAGTCAACTTATGACTTCTGAAGTTAAAAAAAATGTTAAGAGTAAAATGAAAATTTTAAATTTAAAAAAATTTGCAAATATAAATATCATATAAAATGAAGTAGATGCAGCATCCTTAACATAGACTGACAATCTGACATTCAAATTGGCAAAGCAAGTCTGGTTTAAAAAATGTGCAGTAGACTCACCAAGAAACTTGAGATGTCTTTGAAGGTGGAGGGATTGAGTTATAATTAGTAGTAGGAGGTCGTGGGGAGAGATTGAGGCACAACTTTGCTGAAACAGCCATCTATACTTTAATTGTTCTCTCTAAAGCAAAGAGTATAGTACAAGTTGTAGGTACTATAATTTTGTTTTCGCTTTTTGTTAAGAGTAGTAGTACTATCTTCATTAGTTAGGTATTTATAATTTGTACTTTCGTTTTTTAGTTGAATGAAGTTTGGTGAACTAGTGGTTGGTCAGTTTACGCTACTCACAAGGTGTCTAATTTCCCTTCTTCTCTGGACACGTGGGTAGGGACCCTTGGTTTATTTCAATCAATTTGAGATTCTTTCTAAGAAGATTCTTTATTACGTACGTTTTCATTGTTTCCATAAACCTCCCTTGAGGTTGATACAATTAAACAAATACTCCCCTCCTCCTAAATAAGTGCATATTTTTTCTTTGATTATGTTTCTAAATAAATACATATTTAAGTCGTTACGAATATTTTGATCATAATTTTTCTAATATTTCCTTGTACCATTTATGTGTAGTCCTTTATTTTAAATGTAATCAATGTGAACTTGCAAAGAGGTATAAACTTTATTTAGAGGTAAATTGGTAAATGATATTTTTCTAAAAGTTTGTAATTTATTAGGAGGTATGTCAAACTCACGATGTGCACTTATTTAGGGACAGAAGGATTAGTATTTTTTGATGTTTCAAAAATTATAAACACCCTCTTTTTATTATTACCAAATAATAGAACAAGTTAGTCCACGGGTGAGGTTGAGGGGTATTAGCTAGCTCATTTGAGCTTTTCTACCTTGTACGATTAGTGAGGTGAAGAGCTCAAATTTCAGCAATAGCGTAGTCACCTATTTAAGTGATGAAATTTCATCCCTCGAGGTTAATGTCTATTAAAAGGAATTTCGTGTGGTTGAGGTCTTAAAATCAATTATTTAAAACTCGGGGATTGTTTTGTAGTTAGAGAACATTTTGAGAAAATTTATGTAATTAATCGAACTATTCTGACGTGTTTCCTTGTAATGCTTCTTTCCGTGTTTTGCAAAGTTCAATTGTTCAACTTCAAACCAACAAAAATATGAAAGCGACGGGCTTAACATCTTCTCATGCCAATTGCTTGCACGTATCACACGAAAGAGCTTAAACTTAGAAGGAATAGTACTCAAGTTAGTTTAATAAAATTCCATGTGGAATGTTGTTAGTCCTGCTCCCTCTATCTCAATATATATGACATGATTAAAATTTTAATATTCAATTTCTAAATTTTATTTTTAAATTTGAACATATAAGTTTTTTAAAATAAAGTTTGTAGTTTGTATATTCAAAACTATATTAAAGTAATATAAATTACCATAGTTAACAAATTAAAATATTTAAATGGTATATAAAAAAATTTTGATCAAAGAAAAATTTAATTGACTTTCAAAAATATCAACTTTATCACATAAATTGGGACCTAAAGAGTACAATTTAGTACAAACTACCATGTTTATAGTATCATGGAAAGAAAACTAAACACGTTGAAATAATTTAGAAAAATTAGAAGAATGAATCTCATGTTTAATTACGCCGTTAATGTAGCTCCAATAAAAATTGGAAGATGTATCGTTGCGTAAGTTGTTTTTCTTCTCAGGAAACTCGAAGTAATGTTACACGTCGTCTATTATTTATGAAAGAAAAATACTCAAGCATTTGTCTCCGTTTGACGATAACAAGAACTAGAGCATCAGTAATGAGAAAATTAATTGTATTTTTAAAAGATAAAAATAATAATATTTGACTATATTGCACAAAGTAAAAAAGAAAAGAATTTTGCGAAAACACTAGGTTAAGTTTTATTGTTAATTAATTATGTATACTAATTAATTATAAAATATCCAATTTAAAAAAATATGTATTCATATTAATATGCTTTTCACTTATTTTTATTTGAATTTGGCACATGCCTCCAAGAGAGAGGGCATATTTTTTTGGTCAAATAGGAAATTTTTGTTTAATTAGTAAGCAGTATGTACAACTAGCTTCGGACTCAGCTAGTTCTTTCTACAAGTATCTCTGTGTCTATCTTTATCCTAAAAACTCCCTGAATAAACTCAGGATAGTCGTTAGACAGGAAAAGAATTTAAACTTTTGAGGCAATCAACCTATTTACAATTTTTTATCCCTCCTAGATGAACCAGTAAGACAATTTCTTTGATAATATTGTTAACACTCTGCTTCCTTTTCTAGAACTTTCTATGATTTCTTCCCTTTTATATACAGTAGAACGCAACAACAAATAAGAAGCCCAGTATCTGCATTTTTGGTCTCTGGTGCCGCACCCTTTTTGTAATCCAATGTACTTCTGCCATCCAACCTTCTATTCTTCTTTGAGTGCCTATCTATTTCAGTAACATGGTCCATATATAGTTGGAGTATGGATAGCTAAAGAAGAGGTGTGCATGGTTCTCTATTGTTGGGGTTTTACATAGTACACAGTCAGTAATCATTTGGATGTCCCATTAACTAACTTTATCAACTGTTGATAGTCTTTGGTGCAGAGTTATCCACATGATGAATTGATGCCTCGGGATTAGACCTTTCAACATAGCTAATTGCTTTCACTCAATACTTGCTTGTTATTGCATCATGGTTCTGCAAGATTTTCTAATACTGTATTTCCCTTTGCTGCAACATTTCTGAAGTGCAGTAGTCACGTTAGTGTTACCCCCATCTAGAAGCCACTATCTAGCATAAAAAATCTTTCTCACTATCCAACTTGCTTGTTTTGGTGTTGGTATGTCCTCCAAGGTGTTTTTTTTATGTAGAAGTTGTGTATCCATTGAATCTAGAGTGCATCTTTATTTAGAGCAAGTGCCCATAGTAGTTTACATATTGCTGCTTTGTTCCATATACAAAAATCCATTATGTTTAACCCACCAGCCCCTTTAGTTTAGCAATGGGAAGACCATGTTATCGGTGCTCTGTGTGATTGAGCATCAGCCTTATGCCATAGAAAATCCCTGCATATTACTGTCACCATGGATATCACTTTTTTGGAAGTAGGAAAACCCATGCCCAATATGTTTGCATTTCAAATAACACACTTTTGATTAGTTGTACTCTACCTCCGTATGATAGGAGTCTTGATGTCCAACTTTTCACTTTTGCTGCTAGTTTTTCCACTAAGGGCATATATTGTTGGGTGTTTAGTCTTGCCCATGTTTTCCTGTAGTCCAGATACCTGAGAGACGTGTTCAAAATAGTGTAGCATCAACTTAATAGATTCTTTATTAGCCCAACAATATATAAGTAGGTCATTTGCAAAGTATATGTGGACTAGTCCTAGTTTCTCACTTCTAGGATAAAAGTTAAAAGCTGGTATACTCTATAGCCTATTCAATGCCCTATTTCAGTAATCCATAATTAGGACAAACAAATAAGGGGATAAGAGGTCACCTTGTCTTAGCCCCCTTTTTCTTAAAAACTGGGTGTGAGCCCACCATTGAGAATCAAAGAGTAGCTAACTGTTGTAAAAAATTCATAATTAGCTTTACCAGTTTTGTAGGCAATCCATATTCCAGCAACACCATTTTTCAGGAAAGGCCATTCTATTGAGTCATATGCCCTTCTTATATCAACTTTGATAGTTCATCTTTATGATACATTCTTTCTGTTATAACCTTTCATCAGCTCATAGGCAAGTATTACATTGTCCAAGATATTTCTACCTTCAATGAAGGTAGATTAAGAAGGACCCACTAGATATTCAACCATTAGTTTTAGTTTAGTAGTAAGGATCTTGGCTATTACCTTATAAATAGTGGTGCAACATGCTATGGGTTTAAGATCTTTCATATAAGTTAGGTTTGGATCCTCTGGGACCAAAGTAATAGAGGTTATATTAGTGTCTCTTAGAAGTTTACCATTTGGAAAGAATTGAGTAACAACTTCAACCACCTCTTAACATATGATTTCCCAACATTCCTTGAAGAATTTTACTGGGAAACCATTCTTTCCCAAGGCTTTGTCATTAGGAATTTCTTGTAAGGCAGATTTAATGTCTTTTTTTATTATCTCCTTTAATAACTCTTGTTGTTGAAACAAAGTGAGACATGGTCCATTTCTAGCAATTGTAACATCAATGCATTGTAAGTTCTCAGTTGCAACTCTTTGTAACTTACCAAAGAAATCTAAGAATTCCTTTTGTATCTTTGCAGGCTCCTGAGGCTTTGTCCTTGCTCAGTTGATATGCTTGATATTTTATTCCTTGCTTATCTTTTTTTCAATTGGGAATGGAAATATTTGAAATTAGAACCTCCAGTTATAACCCAGATAGCTCTGGATTTTTGTCTCAATATGCCTTCATAGATGTTGTCCCATTTCTCAATTTGATTCATTAGTTGTTTCTCCAAGCTGATCAAAGTGAAGTTGAAATGGTCTATATTCAAGGCTTTCTATATTTCTTGCAATGAGATTTTTAGGTCATTCGGTTTTTCCTTCGTAGATGAATATTGTTTAGTAAGGCTCCTTGACTTAACCTTCATCTTTTGCAACCTTTTCCAAATTCTATACATTGCATAACCTTCTATTCGTTGCTCCCAAATTTTGGTAACTAAGTCTTTAAAAGATGATTGCTTAGAAGAACTATTAGTTGCCTGAAAAGTTTATTTATGGACAAAGTGGGGCTTATAATATCAAGCAAGATTGAAGAGTGATTAGAACAACTTGGTTGCAGGTAGTTAGCTACTATATGCCCATATTTGCTAAACCATGCAATGTTCCCAAATGCCCAATTTATGTTGCTGTATATTTTGTTATTTGCCTCTCTTTTATTTCACCATGATAATTCACATTCTCTTCTATCCAGTTGGCCCAGTTGTAGGTCATAGAGGCATTGTTGAAAGCCTTAAGTCTTTGTTATTAACACAGGAAGGCCATTCCCTCTGTCCTGACTAGTTAGTACAGAGTTAAAGTCACCTAGTATCATCCATGGTTTGCCATCATTTATTTATATTTCTCTCAATTGGTCCCACATAGTTTTTCTATCAACAATTATGTGTAGACCATAAACAAAGGTAGCCAAGCCGCTGAAGTTGGAGTTCTTGTCATCAATTTGGCAGTGTATCAACTGATTTATAGCTTTCAAGGGAATAACTGTCACATTTCTTATTTTCCAGCACACTCATATTCTACCATTTCCTGCATAACCATAGTTTGTGTAGAAGGTCCATCCAAAGTAAATTTCTATTGCATCCTTTGCATATTTTGTTGCTTTATTCTTATTTCCATAATCCCCAGCACATTTATACTATTTGTAAATAGAAAAGAATTCATCTACTTCTATTTTTAGGCTTGTTTAGTCCTCTAAAGTTCCATGAAGCTAATTTTATTTGGGGGGAGGGTACCAAAAAGAGGGATCTCTATTAAACATTAGAAATCTTGTTGTGCATTGCTGCTAGTAGCTCCTTCTCTAGACTGTTGCTCACTTATTTTCTGAGTACTTGCATTTGCTATGGTCTGTTTATCAGTAATATGTAGTGGAGCCTTCATTCTTTCTACCTGGATTTTAGGATCCAGCTGATTACTCATCGTAGCCTCAACTTTTTGTTTGCCTTTGTCCACCAATGACTCTGTTTATTCTTTCCTTGGAATATCCCTCTTGTATTGCCATTTTAGTCTTTCTTTATTCCTTCTCCTTTGAATAGCCTTTGCAGGTTCTTTAAATGTATCAGCCTTTGTAGGGCAATCATCAACATAATGTCCAAAATTGCAACATTCAGTGCTGAATTTTGGCTTCCATTCATATTCAATTCGCTGTGTTTATACCCCTTCTTTTGGTTTCTCAATATTTATTTCCTCAGGCAAGGGCTGGGTGATGTTCATTTCAATGAGTATCCTGGCATAAGAGATTCTATCACTATGTGCCGTTAGCTTATTCGAGCAAATAGGATTTCCCAAATAACTACCAATCCTCCCAAGATTTTCTTGAGTCTTGTACTGTAAGGGTAGACCAGGGATTTGAACTTAAATGGGAATAACTCGCATGGACTCCTTTTTCATCTGAGAATCTGGTTCCCAATAAACTAGTACCATTGGCCTATTATAGAATGTATAGGGGCCATTTATAGTAATAGTTAGTTTATCTTCCATCGAGTCAAACTTGAATATGAAATAATCATCATCATGTAAGTATACCTTTGGGGTTTTGACCGTAGACCAGACTTTACACTATTCTTGGACTTCTATCGGGTTAAGTTTGACAATTTTAATCCCATCTTTCAGTTCTGGTGTAAAAAAATTAAGTTTCATACCTTGTTAGGTCGTTCTATTTTCTCGAACCACATCAACCATAGAAGGTATTGGATTATCCTTTCTAGCTGAGAATGTGAGCTTTCTTGTCGCCTTGGGTAGATCCTCAATCATCTCCGACGAAGCTTTTGTTATTGTGTTTGTCTTTCTGGGTGCTTGTGTAATAATTTTCGATTGGATTATCTTCTTTGATTGTGACTGGGTTTGTGAGTTTTTCTTCCTTCCATAAAGTGAGCTATGTTGACTGGTTGAAGCTGTCGAGGAACTCCTGATTCAGGTGTAACCATTCTAGAATTATTTTCCTTTATCATCTATTGATTTATCATTTGAAGGGGTTGTTTATGGTGATGAGCCATCAAAAAATGCATGTTAGCAGACTTACTTAACCTACACCTTCAGAACTCCTTTTCTTATCATGCGCCCTCCTTAAAGCTCTCTGAGTAGGCATATTCACTGTGCTACCCTCAACACGAAAAGATGCATTACAGTTTAAAATAGTTCTAGAGAATAATAGAAACCTTATAATTTGTAAAGAAAAGGTGTGTTTAAATCTTGGTTATAGATAGGAGGATACATATTCCTTTTCAACAAATGTGAAATAATAACTTCTCTCACTTAGCCCATTAACTACATCACATCAATTTCTAATGGTATGTTAATTTGTTGAGCGTAAAACAAACCTCTTCTATAACGTCTGTCAAATGATAAGCCAACAATTTTACATCATTATAACCACGATTCAAAAACCAAACCAGTAATACCATTAGCTTGAAACAATAAGAAAAAGACTTCTTAATGACCAAAATTCAGTGATTGGCAATTTAAAAGTTATTCCCTAAAAGCATACTTATAGGGACTAGATTTTGTTTTCTTTCATAATTCTCGGATTTAGCAGGAAAGTATGTGATGTAGAGATCAATTCATGATGTGGGTTGAGAATTATGAGGTCTCATGTTCAATTTCTAATTGAGATAAAAAATGATTTTCAGATTTATGTGTTTAAATAATTGACTAAGAGAGAAAATACGATAAGTAAAATTATCAATAATTGGTCACTAATACTCTAAATCTAGCGAGACTATAAAATTTAACTCTTACACTTTGTTTGGATGGTGGTTTTGCCATGATTTTATAATGTACGGTATTGTATGGTATGGTATAGTATAGAGGAAACCACCATCCAAATAGAGGGTTAAAAGGATGAAAAAAATAAACTAAAAGCTTTCTCTGACTAAGGCCCAATTTGACCATGAAAATATAATTTTTTGGAGTTGGAAATAGTGTTGGAATTGAAGTTGGAGTTGGAGTTGTGTTTGCCCATGATATAAATTAAAGTTGTTTTTGAAATTTTGTAAGAGAAGTAGGAGTGAAAAAAGTGAAAACAAGTTTTTCTTGTTTCACTTTTCCAAAATACAATTCCAAATTGTATTTGAAATTTTCATGGCCAAACAATGTGGTTTTCACTTTTTTCACTAAAGTGAAACAAGTTTTAGGAAAAAAGTCAACAAATACTCATGGCCAAACGACTACCAGATATAACTCTCCATAACTCAAAGTTATAAATCCATGTGAGAAAATTTGATATCTTGCCCTCTCGATATTGCTGGACCGATAGAAAAATAATGCCGGCATTATAAGACGAATTTGGTTTGTATGTATTTTGCTTTTATATCCATATTTTATAGTCTGTACACTTGACAATGTGCCTTATAACTTGTTGTGTCTCATACCAGCTTAATTTCTTGGAGACTGTTAATGCTTTTTAATGTTATGTTTCATCATTTAGGTATGCTAAGTGTTTTGTTTGTACTGTATGATTGCGTGATAATCTATTTTTTTGATTATCCTTAAATGTATAATAGAACATGTATGTGTATTTGGTTGCATATGTAGTATAAATTATGTATTTAGGGCTTGTTTAGTAGGAGGAATATAGTATAACTAATTCCGGGATTAATTATTGTATGATTTTGTCACATGTTTGTTTGGAATAAATACACCGGACAACTTGAACCCCAATCAAATGAGCCCTAAGGGATTTAGATGCGTACAAATATATATATATATATATATATATATATATATATATATATATATATATATATATATACTCCCCTCGTTTAAAAAAGAATGATATACTTTCCTTTTTAGTCCATTTAAAAAAGAATGACCCATTTCTTTTTTTGACAATACTTTAATTTCAACTTTCCACATGACATGTTTAGGACCACAAGATTAAAGAGCATTTTGGTACATTTGACACAACTTTAATTTAAGGACACAAGATTGAAAAGTCTTCTTTATTTTCTTAAACTTTGTGCCAAGTCAAAGTAGGTCATTCTTTTTGAAATGGAGGATATATATATATATATGTATATGTATGTGTGTGTGTGTTGTTGTTTCGGATACACAAATATATATGTATGTATATGTATGTGTGTGTGTGTTGTTGTTTCGGATACATAAACTGTATGTTTACACACTACACTTCAATACAAGTTCAAGACTGTTTCAAGAACAACAATAAAGTTTTAACTCCTTCAACACAAGTTCAACACGAACTATAAAAAAAGTGTGTTTTCTAAAAGAAATAAGATAAATTATAAAAAAAACCAAGTCCTCTGACTTCACGGAGTGTCCTTAAGGAATTAATTCCCCTCAAGTTCCCGAGGTTGCAGAATTTTTCCTCCCAGGATAAAATGACTCACAATCTGAATGTAGCGGTACCTCAAGATTCTTCGAACACATTCAAAGGCAGATGATTACCAAAAAAAAATTCTGGATGAATAAGAGTGTTTTTCAGTACTAAAAATTATGTACATACCTGAGGAAAAATTCAGGTATTTATAGCATCAAGTGTCCTTTCGAAAAGGAAGCAAAAGTTCATGGAAAGGTGTATCATTTCAGAACAGTCATATCTGTTCCTTCCAAAATAATGTGTCTTTTCTAAACAGTCATATCCGACTAAATAGTCATACCTTTTCTGAAATAGTATTTAATTTCCTCGAAGGGTCGCGTCCCTTACGAGTTGTGTTTCTGCATGCATTTGCATGATATTCATAGAGGAAAAACATTTCATTAGATTTTTTTTGGATTAATAATTTCACTTATTTTTCCATGTTTCAAATAAACTTGGTCTAAAAAATTAATCTCTCAATCATTTTCCAAATCTGAATCCAAATCTAAATTCAAAGCCGAAGCCAAAGTCTAAGTCGAAGTCCAGCCAAGCGAGCGACGACGACGACGATGTGAGGCACCTCCTCACTATCTACTTGAAGGTGTGTTTCTTAATAAAAATATATGAAAATTTCTTTCTTCCACTAATATGGGACAAGTATACTTTCCTTTAAGTGAGTAAACTTTCCTTTATGTGTGAGATCACTTCTCTTTCAATAATTCCCTGCATTTTCCATTCACACATCCAATTGAACCCAAAAATTTTCCACATGATTGGAGAATAACTATTCTTTATAAGACTTTCCAAACAAGTATATGATCAGGAAGTAAAGACTGATTGCATCTGGATAACTGGGTTTCCCTTTGAACTTTCCGTAGTGAACATGCATCGGATGCACTCAGTCAATTGGTAGATTTGATATCTTTGAACCATCGAGATTTAACGTGCACTTAGACAACATATTTCACATAATCTGCCTTTTAACATTTATGGTTCTCACGGTTTTGTTCGTTTTAGCAATGAACATGTCCTGGTTTCATGAGAGCTTAGATAAAGGCCTTTACTAACATTATCCTTGAATCGGCTTCCACTTCACCCTCACATAGGTGATTTCTAAATTTTTAATCCTATAGATTAAACTATTTGGTCAAATCTGCCAAATTTACATAATCATTAAAATGCTTCACACCATAAACCTTATTCTCATTTACTAAACACTGTCTACATTATGAGAATGAGTTGGGTATATTGACAATGTTAAACTGTCAGTCACAACTTTGTTTGATCTCCTTGAACCTAGCTCTTGTGATCTCCAATTTGCTAGGTAGAGTTACCGCTATGCTGACTTGTCCTAGGCCGTAAATCCATTCCCTTCAATGTTCTCTCAAATCTCTATCTAGATAGGCTTTTTGTAAGTGGATTTGACAGATTATCCTTTGCCTTTACATTGTCAATAGTGATAATTCCACTAGAGAGTAGTTCTCAACAGTATTATGTCTCCGTGTTATATGATGAGATTTACCATTATATATCATGCTCCCTGCCCTACCTATTGTTGCTTGGCTATCACAATATATACATACTAGTGCCAATGATTTGGGATAATAATGAATATCTTTCAAGAAATTTTAAAGCCATTCAGCTTCTTCACCGATTTTATGTAATGCGATAAATTCAGTTTTCATTGTAGAGCGGGCAATGCATGTCTGTTTGGAAAATTTCCAAGAGACTGCTCCTCCACCTAAAGTAAATACATATCTACTCGTGAATTTTACTTCATTCGATCCGGTGATCTAATTTACATCACTATATCCCTCAATTACCGCTGGATATTTATTATATTGCAAAGCATAGTCTTAAGTGTATTTAAGATACCCCAAAACTCTTTTCATTGCCATCCAATGAGTTTTATTGGGATTACTCGTGTACCGACTCAACTTACTAATAGCACATGCTATGTCTAGCCGTGTAAAATTCATGATATACATTAAACATCTCAACACTCTTGTGTAGTCTAATTGTGAGTCACTTTCACCTTCATTCTTTTGAAGTGCGAAGCTTACGTCCAGTGGAGTATTGGCAATATCGAATTTCAAATACTTGAACTTGTCAAGTACCTTTAAAATATAATGATATTGTGAGAATTCCAAGGCTTTATTAATTCTTATTCTTAAGATCACATCTGCAATCCAAAGTCTTTCATATCAAACTTTCTCTCCAGCATTCATTTCATAGCATTTGTTAGAAATGTCTCTATCAATGATCAACATGTCATCCACATACAAACAAACACTGACTTTATGATTTGGAGTGTTTTTAATGTAAACATATTTATCACATTCGTTTATCTTAAACTCGTTTGCCAATATAGTTTGGTCAAAATTTGCATGCCACTGTTTAGGTGCTTGTTTTAGTCCATAAAATGACTTAACAAGTTTTCACACCTTCTTTTCTTTACCAAGAACCACAAAAACCTCAGGCTGTTCCATATAAATTTTGCACTCTAATTCTTTATTTAGAAATGTTGTTTTCACATTCATTTGATGGATTTCAAGAACATATACCGTTGCCAAGGCAATTAACATCCAAACTGATATCATCCTTGTTACAGGCGAATATGTATCAAAATAATCAAGGCCTTCCTTCTGTTTGAAGCTTTTTACTACAAGTTTTGCCTTGTATTTGTCAATAGTACATAAAGGTTTATTACCTGGAGAAAGATCAACCAACTCTCAAGTATGGTTGCTTAAGATTGATTTAAATATTTGAGGCTTATTTTCTAAGAGAAATGTTACAAAATATGATCCAAACTAAGTTGACGTTCTTTAACATGTACTACATCTTGGATTCTCATCATTATGATTTATGCATATCCTTGCTTGGTTCATCTCGAGGTCGTTTAGACCCTCTACTAGACTGTTTATGTCTAGTTTATACAGATAAATGTATTCAAAGAACTCAACATTATCTGATTCAATTACCATATTTTCATTGATATCTGGATGTTCAAATTTTTGAACCAAAAATCGACATGCTTTACTACTTTTAGCATATCCTATGAACACTCAGTCAACTGTCTTATGTCCTTTCTTTACCTTTTAGGCATAATAACTTGGACTTTCGCTAGACACTCCCACACTTTGAAATATTTTAAGTTGGGTTTCCTTCTTTTACATTTTTCATATGGAATTGATAGTGTCTTACCATGGGACTCTCTATTGAGTATTCGGTTAGCTGTAAGGATAACTTCACCCCATAAGTTTTGTGAAAAAACTGAACTTATAATTAAGGCATTCATTATTTTCTTTAAGGTTTGATTTTTCCTTTCCATAATTTCATTAGATTAAGGTGAATAGGAGGCCTTTGTTTGATGGGTTATTCCATTTTCTATACAAATTTTTGCAAAGGAAGATTCATATTCTCCACCCCTATCACTTCTTATTGATTTGATCTTTTTCTGTAACTTATTTTCAACTTCTGTTTTATATTGCCTAAACACATATATTGCTTCATCCTTACTATTTAGAAAAGAAAAATAATAATACCTAGTGCAATCATCAATAAAAGTTATAAACTACTTTTTTCCACCACGAGATGGTGTTGACTTCATATCACAAATGTCAATGTGGATTAAGTATAAGGAATTGGAATTTCTGTCAATGAACTTATACGGATGCTTAGCATACTTTGATTCTACACGCGTTTGACATTTTTATTTATTACACTCAAAGGTTTTCAAAACTTCTAAGTTAATTAGTTTTCGCAATGTTTTGTAATCGACATGTCCTAATCATTCATGCCACAATTCATTAGACTCAAGTAAGTAAGAATAAATAAAACTTTTATTGATTGCAACTGTCATTACATTCATCTTAAATAGGACCTCAGTGAGGTAGCCTTTTCCTACGTACACTTCCCCTTTACTAAGTACTATCTTTCTTGAAACAAATATACATTTGAATCTATTTTTGTTAATAACTGATATAGAAATCAAGTTCTTTCTCAACTCTGGTACATAAAATTGTTGTTGAGAGTCAACACTTTGCCTGACGTCATTTTCAAGTATATTTTTCTTGTCTCTTCAGCTTTTGCAGTTGCAGAGTTTTCCATATAGATCTTCTCCTCACCTTGAGTTGGAGCGAATCCAGGAAATAACTTTTTACTGGCACAAACATGGTGGGTGGCACCGGAATCCATCCACTATTCTCTAGAATTTCTTACCAAGTTATATTTAGAAAGCATGGCACATGGATCATCCATTTCATTCTTGGATTTAACCATATTAGCTTGATCCTTTTTTTTTGCCTTTCTTTAGGGCACGACAATCTTTTGACTTGCGGCCAATTATGCCATTTAAAGCACTTCCCCTTGAATTTCTTCTTTGGTTGATTGCTTTGTTGTCCATCTTTCTTATGCTTCTTCGAGTTGTTGGGGTCGTCTTCTAAGATATTGGCTCTACTTATTATAGAATTTTTTTTCGACCTCCTCTCTGTGTCTTTGTTGTCTTCCTCAATGCGCACCCTCACAATGAGGTCTTCGACTGCCATCTCCATCCTTTTGTATTTCAAGTAATTTTTGAAGTCCTTCCACAATGGTGGCAACTTCTCTATTATTACAGCAACTTGAAAAGCCTCGTTCACAACCAAACCTTCACAAGGAGATCGTGGATGATAACTTGCAATTCCTGTCATTTTGTATTCAAGAAAATTTGCAACATAGAACTTCTTAGTTCCAACATCCTCAGTTATATACTTTTGTTCCAGCACATTCCATAACTCTTTTGATAGCTTCATTTTGTTGTACACATTGTATAAATCGTCTTGGAGGCCACTTAGGATATAATTCCTGGATAGAAAGTCAGATTGTTTCCATGCCTTCAGTTCAACGAACCACTCCTTGTCCGATGTTTCTTCAGGCAATTCTGGAGCATCTTCATAAATATATCTTTGAATACACAAAGTTGTCAAATAGAAGAACATCTTCTGTTGCTAATGTTTAAAATCGATACTCAAATTTTTTTTGGGCTTTTCCGCTAGTACCATAGCAGGTGGAACAGTTGTAAGACTGGTTGTAGCAATATTTGTTGCTCCTACACTTGTCCTACCATCAGTTACATGAACATCAGTAGCCATTTTTTTAGTCACAACAAGAAACCAACTTTAGTATATCAAATTACTAAATACAAGTTTGTAGCAACTTTAGACAATACTTATTTCTAGTTTAATGATGAAATTTTTATGTCTTTTAATCATTAACCGAATGACCTTTAACTTGTGATGAAGTTTTATTTCTTCAAATCTCTTGTTATGTTCAAATAGAGTACAAAGCATAAAGATTTAATCTAGAGAAACCAAATAATACAAATTATGGATTAATTTCTTAAGATAGTTGTTTCGGGTACACAATCTGTATGTTTACACACTACACTTTAATATAAGTTCAAGACTGTTTTAAGAACAAAAATGAAGTTTTAACACCTTAAACACAAGTTTAATATGAACTATCAAAGAAGTGTGTTATCTAAAAGAATTAAGATGAAGTAAAAACAGAACCAAGTCCTCTGACTTCACAGAGTGTCCTTAAGGAATTAATTCCCCAAGTACCCGAGGTTGCAGAATTTTTCCTACCAGTATAAAATGGCTCACTATATGAATGTAGCAGTACCTCAAACATTCATATTCTTCGAACACACTCAAAGGATAGTGATCACAAAGAGTTTTTTTTAGGAAGAAGAGTGTTTTTCAGTACTCAAAATTATGTACATACCTGAGGAAAAATTTAGATATTTATATCCATCAAGTGTCCCTTCAGAAAGGAAGAAATGGTTCTTGGAAAGGTGTATTATTTTAGAACAGTCATATTTGTTCCTTTTGAAACAATGTGTTGTTTCTGAAAAGTCATATCCGACTGAACAGTCACACCTTTTCCAAAACGGTGTGTCATTTCCTCAAAAGATTGCATCCCTTACGAGTTGTATTTGTACATGCATTTGCATGGAATTCATGGAGGAAAACATAATTTCGTTGGATTTTTTTTTTGATTAATAATTTAACTTGTTTTTCAAAGTTTTAAATAAACTTTGTCTAAAAAATTAATCTCTCGATCGATTTCCAAATCCAAATTTGAAGTTGAATCCAAAGTCGAATCCGAATCCGAAGCAAAGCGATGACGATGACGATGCGAGACACCTCTTGGTTTTTGCCCACTATCCACTTGAAGGTATGTTTCTTAATAAAAACACATGAAAGTTGCTCTTTCCCTTCAATATGGGAGAAGTATACTTTTCTTTAAGTGAGTACACTTTTCTTTTAAGTGTGGGCTTACTTCTCCTCCAACAATTCCCTCCATTTTCCATTCACATATCCAATTGCACCCAAAATATGTGTGTGTGTGTGTGTGACATGATTTTGTGAAGTTATTTTTGTTATATGTCCATATTTAACTTGTTAAACATGATTTCAACTTATCTGTTTGAAACATGAAATTTCATCTTAATCTTTTGTTTGGTCTAAAAAGGTCATTCTTTTTTCATTTGTAATTGATGATGTTTCTGTTTTGTGGATACCTAGTTAGTAAGTTATTTTGATGTTTTCAAATGATAGATTTGGTCTTGTGTAAATTATGTGATTTTTTTAGCTACCGTATAATATGCTCTATAGGAAGCAGTGTTCGTTGAATACAGGACTTTATAATGACGGAAGATAGCGAATTGTGAGATATTATCTGTGATGGATCTCACATTCCTATGAAGGAGGTCAAAGAAGGAAATATCACGGAATTGATTCCTAAGACACAAAATGATTATGATGAAGATGATAGGAAAAAGCTTGAGAAAAACTACAAAACGAAAAAATTACTAGTTTGTGGAATAGTTCTTGATGATAATAGAATTTCGACATACGAATCAATAAAGGCAATTTGAGATTGTTTGAAAATATTTCATATGGGAACAAGTCAAGTCAAGGAATTTAAAGTGGATATGCTCACTACTCAGTATGATGCCTTTACTATTAAAGAAAGTGCGGCTATTCAAAAAAATGCACACCAGGCTCACTGTCATAACAAATGAGTTACACTGTCTTGAAGAAATTAATCCACCCAGTAAATAAGTGAGAAAAATACTTGGTATTTTATCATGATAAAGCAAGGTCAATTCTATTTCAGAGTCTTGAGATCTAAAAACACTTACAACGAATGAATTGATTGTCAATTTGAAGACATATAAATTGAAAAAACAACAAGTCTAGGATGAGAAGGAACCCCAAAAGGAGAAATCTCTGGCTCTTAAAGCCTCAAATTTGGCTGTAGTAAAGACGATGAGGATGTTTCTTACTTAGCTTGAAGATTCATAAGAGTCATGAAGAGTAATGATGGATTTCAAAAAAGGAAAAACACTACTAAGCTATCAGGAGAAAATGTTTGTTGTCACGAATATGCTTAACCTAGTCACTTAATGAAGGATTGTCCAATACACAAGATGAAATACACAGACTATATGATGGTAGGAGGAGAGTAAGGCAAACGTAAGAATGTCACGACCCGAGTTGGTGCCCTAGCTGCGACAAACATCCTAAACCATGAATGCCCTAGAAACCCCTTAGCATACTATCATGATAATAATCCATACATAAACTAAAGTGCAGAATATATGATGAAATTCAAGTTGACCTTATGATAAAAATATGTCAATAAATTAATAACAATACAATAATCAAATCTTGTCTGCGAAGCCTCTTCTAAAAACTAACTATCTAGGCCGAGACTAGTCCCCCGGCTGGTCTATAAACTAAAAGAAATCAATATATGATTAAATGCCTTCCAAAAGATAGATGGCTCACCGACTCTGTCATATCCAATGGTTCTACTAATGTGATGGACCACGTTACTGAGCCTCAAAACCTACATTATGAGACAATGTAGCCACCACAAGGACAATCAATGTATGGAATGTATTGGTATGCAGAACAATCTAAAAAAATAACATATATTTCATATAAAACAATCAAGAGCTATGTGAAAATAATTCAACATAATAGAGATTAAAACCCATGGGAATACTTGAATCAAAACTTCAATCAATAATATAAAACATAGACTCAACTCTTTTTTTAGTTCTGAGCAAGAAGGTTTTCACAACCAGAGGCTACCCCCTAGTTGAGATAATGGTGCCTATGGTCACAAGTTACCACAAGATAATCTATAAGCTAGTACCTGCTGTGAATACTGAATAATGTAACAAGATACACATGTGTGGAAGTAACTGCCAATGCCATAAGGTTTAAAATACTGATAAGATAATGTAAAACTGGATACTGAAATACATATCAAAACATGTCTAAATAACTAAAAATATCAGATAAAATTGGCTGACTATCTAACTGACTAACTGCATGTCTAAAATCCTCTATACTAACTAAAGAGTTGATGGGACAGGCACCAACTAACTCCTAAATAAACTAACTAGAAGGAAATGCAGAAATACTGAAATGACATAACAAGTCCTTCATATATAAGGACTCACCACAAATATTGTTGCTGATAGGATGAAATATCTAAGCGCAGTCATGAAACTGAGCGTCTCAACCTATAATATAAGACATCATAGCTCGAAGAAAATATGCGGTCAGTACTTTGAATGTACTGGTATATGAGATGAGGTTAGGCTGAAATGCATAGCTTTATGTGCATGAAATACTGACTGATTGAATAGCATGAGATAATGACTGACTGAATAACATTTGAAAACGAATGCATAATATGAGTGAAAGCTGTAAAATCTAAGAATGCATGACCAAACATAAAACATGATACTGAAATAGTCTATAAACTGAAATACTAAAATTTGGTAACTGAATAACTGATAAACTGTATGCTATGGTCAAGCAAACTTGAACTGCATTCTGTACTAAATACTGAACTAAGATTATGGGAGGTATAATCTAGCCGACATGCCCCAATATGAGCTAATCGGGGTTAAACCTGTAACCTCAGTTGGAAAGATGTCAGTACCATGCCATGGGTACTAACACTGGCTGTGTGGATCCACTAAACTAGTGTCCCAAAGGACAAGGAAGTCAGTACTAAAATGATGGGTGACCACTAAGATAATGTCAGTCCTAAACTGGCGGGTGACATCTCAGAGAATGTCAGTCCTAAACTGGCAGGGGACATCTCAAAATCCTACGCTGGCTACATAGTTCTGGAACTTAGGGACTTCTTCTAAGGACCCAATCCTAGCTGGTGGGTGAGCCCCTATCCCTAGGTTGGCTCAGTGCTAAATCCTACTCCCAACTGAATTGACATTGGTTACTGGATAGAACTAAGCTTAACTGCACAAACAACTAATCACAATACTGAATAAATGATAATGCTTATGGTATATCTAAAATCATTCTGAAGATACTGAGATTATTTATATGACTAGATATCGATTGTTCATAACCCACCAGCATTGACTGAAGGTATTAATAAGGACATGTAAAGCTTGAAAACCCATATTAAAGGATTATTACTCAAAACCCAACATTTAGGCATTTCATCAAACACATGAAAGTCATGAATTTAAGCATAGGAAAGGGTAAAAAATATAATTGAAAACATAGTTACAATACTAAAACCATGAATTAGGGATGTAACATGGAAATTCATCATTCAAACATGTAAAGGGCTCATCCCTTCGAAAACACTTGTAAACTTAACTTGTAATCAAAATTCATTAGAGCTTCATGAAGATAATTCATCATAAACATGTATAATTCATAATTTAAAACATAAAAATAGATTCTTGGACTCCATGGGTGGAAAGGTCCCATGCATGAACATCCCACGTACCATGAATCTTAAATCTAGAAAGCTGTTTTGAAGTTCTTCGGTTGGGAAACTTGAATTCTTGGTTTTCTTGAAGATAATATAATTGAATTTGATGTTCTTAGTAGAGGGTTAGGGTTTATTTGATAGATAATTAGAGAAGAATGGACAAAATATGCCCAAATTGCTGATATAAGTCGGGTTATGACGACTTGGATTGAGGGGAAAAGATGCTACCGCCCCTTGATAACGCTCAATCTACAACTCTCGTAGGAGTGTAAAGGGGTCGTTAGCAAATATAGAACCCAACTGGGTTGGGTATCGATCCCACAGGGAATAGCTTGGTCAACAAGTAAGCAATGATTACTAGACTTTTAGTGCAAGTCTCGTAAAAAGGGGGGAGTCTTGTCGTGCAAGTAATGTAAACAAAGTATTAAAGTAAAAGCTGAAAATAGCAAAATAAAAAGAAAGAATATTTAGTAAGTTGTAAACAATGAGAATTGAGGCGTTGGGGTTATGTCCACCTTCTGAGTTATACGTCTCTATTGGCTATGAGTGTGTTGAATTCCGACATGCATGTGCTTATAGAAAATTATATTCGATGGTAAATCCAGGCGTCTTTCGACCTATTCGAGGATTATTTCACTTTAACTCTTTTGAGCTTAAAGCATGTCTAATGGTACGAATTCTCCAAGAGGTTAATCCAGTTACGACACTAACTTTTTAATAGGGGATGGGACCCTACTACCTTGACATTATCTCTTTTCCAGACAGATAAACTTTCTTTCGAACAAGTTAAATGTTATATTGGCGTATTCTTGCGTTTGCAACCACAAAGAATTTAGATTAAGATGAAGAGAATAATGATATAAGCAGCATATGTGTCACGAACTCACAAACTCATAGTAATAGATAGTATCTCATTCGGCTTTCATAACCCCAACAGAGAAGTTTAGTTACCCATGAGTGTGAAGGAAATCACAATTGACATTGTTGTTATACCACAACAAGAATTTCGTGTAGCACAAGTGTGGTAGGTGTTAGGCGTGATTTCTTGCAAGTAACGTTTCTCTTGTTGCGGAAATTAAGAATAGATGAATAGAAGAAGAAGTAGAAAGATGAATTAAAACTAGAATGAGAATTGTTGAGGAATAGTAGAAGAATGAATAAAAATCTCTAGCAAAATAGGGTATTTATAATACCCATATCCTATTCCTACTAAGCTAATGAAATACTTAACCAAATCCTACTAAGCTAATGAAATACTTAACCAAATCCTACAAAGCTAATGAAATGCTTAACCTAATTGTACTAGGTTAATGTATCATTATCCTAATCATAATAAATTACTGCTAGTCCCCAAAGTCTTCAGAATTGTTGTTTTAGCCCGGGACAGGTTTCCCATGCATCACTTTTGGTCCTTAGGCGTCCAAGACTCCCTTTTCTCCCCTCGTGAAACTTTCTTTGGCATCAAGTTATCCATAAAATGCTGAATTCTGCATCATTTATACCTGAAACTTTGCTAATCATGTTCGTTAGCTCACTTACAGGAAAAAGGACTAAAAGTGCATGAAATATATAATTTGTTCTCAAAACTAGGCTAAAATATGGGTAAAATATAGCACTATAGGCATGTAAATTCGCCTATCATCAACACCCCACACTTAAAGCTTTGTTCGTCCTCGAACAAAATATCATGTCCCTCTAAACATTAACTTAAGGTTTCACAGCAACAACACAAAATATTCGTCAAGACAAGCACAACAATTACCAACAAAGAGTAGTTTTCCAACCATTAGTAGAAACAATTCAACCTCCAACATAAACTCGTGATGGTGGTCAACTAATACTCAAAAGTTAAGGTACAAAAAATCATACACAACTACCCAAAACTCATCAACCATGTGTGTCTGACAATATCTTACCCATAATCACTCACAAGTATAGCATCTTTTTCAAACATGGGTATAAAAGTATCCTTGCTCTCGCTCTCACAAAGAATTCATATGTAGCAACTGATGACCATAGGCTTTCCCTTAGTGTAATGCTCCACTAAATATCAGAATACTTAAGCTTAGGATCAAATAGGTCTTTTGATGGTTGTAATGTAGGCTAAGGGACGGGTAGGACTATTTTGGCCAGAAATAGTGACTATGTTCCTAAGTGCTTTAGTACATCACATTGCATTATTAACACTTTTCTTTCAAACAACCTTTCTACTTTCTTTTATTTTACCACCCTTTTTCTTTTGTTTTTTCAATTTTAAGCAGTGTTTCAGCTTTCCTTTCCTTTTTCTTTTCATGACATACCTCTTATGATAGCACTTTTTTTCATAACGAATTCAAGCACCAATACATTCTAAAGCATCATACTCACCCAATTTCCTCTTATTCTTTCACACGACTTTTACACTTTAAAGCACTTAGGAATTTGGATCAAATTATGGTCTTGAAAAAAATGGATTAGGCTTACATATGAGGTTGTCAAAGAAAATAGGCTAAAGGCTCAAAAGGGTTTAACTAGGATAATGTCCGTGGGTAGGTAAAAAGAAGGTAAATAATCATAGGTTGCCAAAGAAATGCCTAAATCATCTCCTAAACTTGCACTCTTTATTTTCGCTTTACATACATACCAGGCAAGTTCTAGCATCAGCCACAAACATAGAATATACTATCATCTCACACACAAGGCACATGGTCGACTTTATTGGGATTAGTATAGACTCTTGCCCCAACAGATGAAGGAATTCAATCACGCAATATCACATAGTGAGTCACAATTAGAGCCTAAACGTCTCAATAGTCATGATTTTAGCACAAACTCTTATTATAATCTCATGCTGCCTATTAGAATAATTTCATGCGAAGCTAAGTAAAAAAATTAACTAACTAAAAAAAATGAAAAACGAAAAAAAACTCAAACAAACAAACATAAGTAAATAAATGCAAATGCGGATAAAGAAGTATAGCATGCAAATACCACCACCCCACACTTAAACGGGACACTGCCCTCAGTGGAAAATAAATACGAAGAACCTGGTCAATCGGACTCCTCCTCTATGTCGGGGGTCATACCCCCGTCGTCAGAATCATCATAGGAGTCGTCGTCATCAGAATTCTCTTCCACGTCGGAGTCTGGCATGCGTCGCTCATCATCGGTCGGCACATCGTCATCAAAAGGTTCCTCAAAGTATGTACCTACTCCACACATCTTCCTCGCATGCATATTCATTGGATAGTCATGGTCCAGCTGTTGGATCTCTGCAGCAGTTGGAACATGACCTCCGCTCATCATGGTGAACCGTGTCATGCCATAAAGATGATGGAAGAAACTCTCATCTCGAGCATGTGTCTCCGCAGTAGTAAGGTTGACGCCATGTGTTGTTTCAGCATCTTTGACCTTTGTGAGGTCAACCTTCTTCGGGTTATGTGGGAGTTTGTGATCAGCTGGTTCCTCTTCGATGTCTTCCTTCCGCAAGATTGCTGTCAACAGATTGCCAAAAGTGAAGTGGGACCACTTGTGTAGCCTGGCCTTCCGCATTATAGAGCGAATGATTGCCCCAATGTTGATAGGGACATTCGTCATCAAAGCGTAGACCAAGCACACTCTATCTCTTGTTATCTTGGTGTACTGGGTCCCAGGAATAAGGCAAGAGTTGACAATACGCAACCATATCCTTGCTTCCCTATTCAAAGGAGCATATGGGAAGGTGTTGTGTCGTCCGGTGTCTTTTTGTCTGCTCTACCTTGCCATGGATCTACTTCCACAAAGTGTGTGTCAAATTTCTCTATAAGGAGGTCTGCTGTACAGCTCTTTGAATAGTGCTGGATCGACTGAAGGCAAGCCAAGAAAGGAGTTGATCAAATCCGCATTGAGTTGTAAAACTTGACCCCGAATCTTGACTTCGCTGCCTGTGGTTTTCGGCGACCAATTGGCATAAAATTCCCTTGTTGAATCAAGATTACATTCTCCCATGTCGCGGAAGATGAAATCCAGATTTAATGCCATGATTTTCGCCAACATGCGCGGCTCCTTCTTCGCTAGGCTGTCCTTGTTGATCAAGTCGACATGAACATATTTTCTTTCCTTGTTGTTCCTATACCATTCCTTGGATTCCTCCTCAATAACCCATTTTATTCCAAACATGCAGCGTGGTAATTTCATTGAGGATGATTCTCCTTGGTCCTTGCGACCTCTTTTCTTGCCCTTTTGGGAAGTGGTAGCCTTGTCTTGTCTTTCTTTAGGAGCCATTGTACCTGAGACTTAAACAACATTCATGTTGATACAATCTATAAACAAGCCATAGGGGTACCACCCCACACTTAGTATTGTTGATACAAATTAGTGAAGTGAAAGTGGTCGATTACTTAGACTTCGTCGACATACGTTTTAGGAGCTATATTTCGACAAGAAAATCAGAGATGTATCACTTCTTGCAACCTTTGCAATACGTTCATGTTATGTATAACAATACTACTACATAGGGATTACATCATGGTATAGTTTCTATCAATAATCACAACCTCTTATGTCGGTAGGCAACTATAAGTCTTATTCCGATGAACGGGATATTCTAACATTTAAGTATTCAAGTGACAAGATTATGCAATGTTCATGACTATATCAATTCCGCAAGTAGTATGACAATTCACCAAAATCAAATTCAAGTCGAAAATAAGTTAAGATCATCCTAACGTACATGTTCATTCACTTGGTTTTGTATCAACAATTCAAACACATTAACATCACCAATATTTCTTTAAGATGTAGCAATTCATAATAGACATAGCAACGTAGCACTTATGAGAAATAGATGAAGAACAAGAGAGTACTTACGTGATTGAAGCCTTTGGAGATGTTCTTGTGAAGTGGGAGAGCAAAAAGAAAAGTTTTGGGAGGATTTGGATGCTATGTGCGGCACCTAGGTCAAGTTTTCAATGTGTTTGTGTTTCAAGACTAAGTTTTCTTTATATAGGAAAAGAATGGGTCGGGTTTTGACCCATTTAAAATCGGTTTTGGAGACAAAAAGTGACCATAGGCGGCGCCTTTAGCTTTGCCTATACATGGTATAGGCGGCGCCTAATGCAAAGCATTTGCTAGCATAGGCGGCGCCTAGTGCAATGCCTTTAGTGACCATAGGCGGCGCCTTTAGCATGGCATATGAGATTCTGAGACCAAATGATTTAGCATAGGCGGCGCCTATGCTATGGCATACTTGAGCATGGGCGGCGCCTATGCCTTTGCACACTAGATTCCGAGACCTTAGGCTATAGTATAGGCGTTGCCTTGTTCGTGGCCTAGTTTTACCTAGGCCTAGCCTTGATCGATGCCTATTTTGTCATGAGCAATGCTCAATCCATAGCCTTATGCATCTTAATTCCAAACTTACCACCTTTACCATGCAATACATCCAAATCATCATTTGAAACCAATCTCCTCGTTGAATACCTCTTGCTCCTACATTTGCTCAAAGCCAATGAAAACGATTAGTACGATGGGTTGCCTCCCATCTAGCGCCTTAGTTTTGGTCGTGGCACGACTCTTATTTTTGGATTTTTATTAATCAAAAGCAAAACACATACTAGAACAAAAAAAATGAAAAACGATAAACGATGGGTTGCCTCCCATCTAGCGCCTTATTTATTGTCGCGGCACGACATAGTTACCTCGAGTACTTAGACTTCGTCGAGATAAGTGATGGCCATGTAATTTATCAAATCAAGAGGACTGATATAGGGTTTAACTCGTTGGCCATTCACTTTGAAGATAACACCATTGGTGTCTTCCAACTCAACTACTCCAGACGAGTAGACTTGGATAACTTTGTATGGACCAGACCACTTGGACTTTAACTTACCTGGGAATATCTTCAATCTGGAGTTGAAGAGAAGCAACATATCATCCTTTTGAAAGTTTCGTCGAACAATCCGCTGATCATGATACTTCTTCATCCGCTCCTTATATAGGTCCGATCTCTCATAAGCATGAAGACGGAATTCATCCAACTCGTTCAGCTGCTCCAATCTCAGATTCATTGCATCATCCCAATTCAAATTCAATTGCTTTAACTCCCACAATGCCTTATGCTCAAGCTCAATGGGTAAGTGACAAGCCTTCCCATAAACTAGTTGATAAGGGGACATGCCGATGGGTGTTTTAAATGCAGTCCTATACGTCTATAGTGCATCATCTAGCTTCCGAGACCAGTCCTTCCTATTAGCATTTACCGTCTTCGCAAGGATTTGCTTGATCTCCCGATTGGAAACCTCTACTTGTCCACTCATTTGTGGGTGATAAGGCGTGGCTACCTTATGTTGCTTGACACCATACTTGGCCAACATGGATTTGAATAGCTTGTTGCAAAAGTGAGATCCTCCATCACTTATGATAGTACGTGGTACTCCAAAGCGAGAGAAGATATTCCTCTTCAAAAATGCAACAACACGCTTTCCCTCGTTGTCGGCCAATGCTACAGCTTCAACTTATTTCGAGACATAATCTACAGCAACTAAGATGTACTTCATTTCAAACGAATTCACGAATGGACCCATGAAATCAATGGCCCACACATCAAAGAGTTCTACCTCAAGAATTTTCGACATGGGCATCTTATGGTGTTTCGAAATAGTACCTTGTCTTTGGTATTGGTCGCATCTTATAACAAAGTCATAGGCATCTCTAAATATCGAAGGCCAATAATATCCACTTTGCAATACTTTCCTTGCTATCCGATTACCTGCGTGATGTCCACCAACTTGGGAAGTGTGGCATGCTTCCAATATATTAGGAACCTCTACATGGGATATACATCGTCGGATAACACCATCCGCGCATCGTCGAAACAAATATGGCTCATCCCAATAATAGTGTTGTACGTCATGCATAAACTTTCTCCTTTGATGGTAAGATAAGTTTGCAGGTATCACATTACTCACCACAAAATTTGGAAAGTCGGCAAACCATGATAATCCTTCCATTGTTGCCGCTAAGATCTCCTCATCAGGGAATGCATCATCAATCTCAATTTCAGTCTGCGCCACATGCTTTTTCTCGAGTCTAGATAGATGATCAGCCACTTGGTTCTCACAACCTCTTCTATCTTTAACCTCGAAATCAAATTCTTGCAACAAAACCCATCAAAATAGTCTTGGTTTTGCATCCTTCTTTGTCATTAGATACCTTAGAGCTGCATGGTCTGTATGAACGATCACTTTGGTACCCAACAAATAAGCACGAAACTTCTCAAATGCATACACAACCGCTGGGAGCTCTTGTTCTGTGACAGTGTAGTTCTTTTGGGCTTCATTTAGGACCTTACTCGCATAGTAGATAGGATGAAATATATTCTCCTTTCTCTGACCAAGCACAGCACCAACGGCTACACCACTAGCATCACACATGACTTCGAACGGGAGAGACCAATCTGGTGCTACCATGATAGGGGCTTTAATGAGTTTTCCTTTGAGGCATTCGAATGCCTTCAAGCAATCTTCATTGAAGTCAAACTTTGCATCTTTCTCCAAGAGTTTGCACAATGGACTAGCAATTTTGGAGAAGTCTTTGATGAACCGTCGATAGAAATCTGCATGACCGAGGAAACTACGAACACCCTTCACCGAAATTGGAGGTGGTAGCCTCTCAATAACTTCAATTTTTGCTCGATCAACCTCAATCCCTCTTTCAAAGATTTTGTGCCCAAGAACGATTCCTTCTTTTACCATGAAGTGGCACTTCTCCCAATTCAGCACTAGGTTGAATTCTACACATCTTTGCAATGCCATGCTTAGGTTTTCCAAGCACGTTTCAAAAGACTCACCAACAACTAAAAAGTCGTCCATAAATACCTCCAAAGTGTCTTCAACCATATCAGAAAAAATAGACATCATACAGCGTTGAAAGGTGGCTGGTGCGTTACATAACCCGAATGGCATACGTTTGAAATCAAACGTACCATATGGGCATGTAAACGTCGTCTTCTCTTGGTCTTCGGGGGCAATGCAAATCTGATTATAGCCTGAATATCCATCTAAGAAACAAAACCATCCTTTCCCCGCTAATCAATCTAGCATTTGGTCCATAAATGACATTGGGAAGTGATCTTTGAGTGTCCAAGAATTCAACTTTCGGTAGTCCATGCAAACTCTCCATCCAGTGACGGGTCTGAGTGGAATAAGCTCGTTCTTCGCATTCGCGACCACCGTCATGCCTCCTTTCTTGGGAACACATTGTACCGAGATTACCCATGTACTGTCAGAGATTGGATACACAACTCCTGCATCTAACCACTTAATTATTTCTTTCTTCACCACTTCTTGCATAGGTGGGTTTAGACACCTTTGATGCTCAATGGTGGGTGTGCAATTCTCTTCAAGCTGAATCTTATGTGTACAAATTCCAGGTGGAATACCAATAATATCCGCAATGGTCCATCCAATGGCTCTAATATACTTCCGTAAAATAGCAATGAGAGCTGCAACTTGTTGCTCACCCAAATCTGCTGCCACAATGACTGGAAGTGTGTTTCCGCTTCCTAAGAATGCATACTTTAAATGACTTGGCAGCTCCTTCAATTCTAACGTGGGTGGCTCTTCAATAGATGGCTTAGTTGGTGGTGTGGGTCGATTTTTAAGATCAAGGTCCAGCTTCTTGGGAGCATGGCGATATGTCCCTAATCCTGATAGAGCACAAATAGCTTCTTCACAATTTTCAGCATCCTTACTCTCACCATTCATAAGCAAAGTCGCCAATGGGTCATCAATCAGCTGCCCCTCTTCAAGTAATTCTTTCTCATCATCAAAGTAAACATCGGCCACCAAAAATACACTCAGATCTTTGGGTTGCTTCACTGATTTGCACACATTAAAGTGAACTACCTCGTCATTTATTCGGAATGAAAGCTCATTAGCTCTCAAATCAATGAACACACTTCCTGTAGCAAGGAAAGGGCGCCCCAAGATTATGGGAACTTCTGAGTCTGCCTCACAATCCAAAATAACAAAGTCTGTCAGAAAGATGAATGAAGAAACCTTTACAAATACATCACATAGAATACCAACAGGTCGTTTTACCGACCTATCCGCCATGATGAGCCTCATATTAGTTGGAGTAGGATCTCCCAACCCCAACTTCTTATAGATAGATAATGGCATCAAATTGATGCTGGCTCCTAAATCACATAATGCTTTGGTAAAATTCAAAGAACCAACGGTGCAAGGAATAGTGAAAGCTCCGGGGTCGGCCTTCTTCTGAACTATTGATCGGGTAGCGATTGTGCTGCAGTGATGAACATCATCTTTCAACTCATAACTTGCTGCCCGCTTCTTTGTCAAAAGATCCTTTATAAATTTCGCATACCCAGGCATTTGTTCAAGTGCCTCCACCAATGGAATATTAATGGTCAGCTGCTTCAACATAGTCATGAATTTGCTGAACTTTGTATCATCCGCCACCTTCTTCAATCTCTGAGGGAAAGGTGGTGGTGGGTATGGAATTGTTCTCTCCATGGATTTCTTCTCCTCTTGCTTCCATTTTTTAGATTTTTCAGGTTGCAATTCATTGGGATTGACGTCATGGACGTTGTGCCCTTTTTCTATGGATTCTTCTCCTTTCGCCTTATCATCAATGTCCATTACTTTGTCATCCACTTGCTTGCTTTTTGCTGAAGTTTCCAGCACCTTACCACTCTGGGTAGTAATGGCCATGCATGACCCATCATTCCTTGGGTTTTGCACAGTATCGCTAGGTAAGGTGCCAGCCTTTCTTTGATTGAGTGCTGCTGAAAGTTGGCTCAATTGCTGCTCTATTTGCTTGATTGAAGTGGAATGAGAATCAACTATTTGTTTCATAGAGGACAAATCATTAACTACCTCCGTTACTGCAGCGCTTGTTACTTCCACTCCTTTCAATATTTTGGCCAGCATGTCTTCCATACTTCCAGAACTAGATGTGGTGGCATCACGTCTTGCAGGGGGAATGTACAAACCACTCTTTTCATTCTTGTTCTTCCAACTACCTTGGTCTTTGTTTCCAGATTTATCATAATAGTTCCGACCTTGGTTTCCTTGGATATTCCCGCGGAAACCCCCCTGATTGTTCAAGTAGTTGGCCTCTTCTTCCGAATCAGATTTGTCTCTTCCTTTTGACGCAATAGCTTTAACTTTTTTCGTCTTCCCTGATAATAGATGCTTTGTAAGAAGATCAACTTGTGTTTTCATGTGCGCCATATCTTGATCACGTTCTTCTTCTCTTCTCCTTTGGTCTGCAGTCATGCCAATAGATAAGGTGGGGATTGCTACATCAGAATCCCTGGTATGCCAAGCTCTACTTTGCTTCGTCATACGATCTAGCATATTGCTTGCTTGACCAAAGGTGAGGTCCATAAAAGATCCTCCAGCCGCATTATCCACCACTGGTTTAGTTATTGAATTCAAGGCTCTGTATAATATCTCCATTAGGTGGACATTGGTCATGTGATGGTTTGGGCACCTCATAAGCTTCGTCTTGAACCTCTCCCATGTTTCATGAAGAGCTTCAGTTGGAAGCTGCCAAAAGTTGCTGATTTCATCTCTCAATTGTGCTCTTTTGTATGGTGGAAAGAATCTTTCTAGGAAAGCATCTTTCAATTGCCTCCAATTTGTAATAGAATCAGGATTCAGCCCATTCAACCATAGAGTTGCCTCCCCAGACAGAGACAATGGAAATAGGCATAATCGAATTGCATTCTGACCAACGCCAGGATTGTCAAACAACTTGCATGTAGAAATAAAGTTTATGAGATGCATATTCGGATCATCGCCTGCTAGTCCACCAAATAATCCCTTGTGTTGCAATAACTGAATCATGGTACTTGTGATGTTGAACTTGGCTCCGGGCGCTAATGGTGGAGAAATTATGGCTCCAGTGGCTACGGCTCCATCAAGATCATCATCATCGTCGTCAAAAGATGGTTGCATGGGTTGGCGATCATACCTAAACCGAGCTTGACGACCTCTTCTGTTGGCAGGTGTTCCGATTTCAGCATCATGCCTTGGTTTTAGTAACTCGTCATCACCTAAATCCTCATCGTCAGGATTTGTTGCTCGCCCAGGGTTATCAATGTTATGTTGGTGTACTTGGGCGGCGGCAAGAGCAGCTAATCTCGCCTGCTCCTGTTGAGAAGCCATTCTTTCGATTTCCGTTTGTGCCTCCATTCTGCCAATTCGTTGTGGTTCAGGATTGATAGGTAATAACGGTTGACCAGAACTTCGAGTATGGGGCATGCACTGAATAAAAACCAGCAGTAAACAAAAACAAAAACTAAAAGTAAAAGTACGAGAATCTTGACCAAAGGGTCTAGTAATTATCACAAACTTAATTGACACTTGTATTCTCCGGCAACGGCGCCAATTTTTGATAATGCTCAATCTACAGTTCTCGTAGGAGTGTAAAGCGGTCGTTAGCAAATATAGAACCCAACTGGGTTGGGTATCGATCCCATAGGGAATAGCTTGGTCAACAAGTAAGCAATGATTACTAGACTTTTAGTGCAAGTCTCGTAAAAAGGAGGGAGTCTTGTCGTGCAAGTAATGTAAACAAAGTATTAAAGTAAAAGCTGAAAATAGCAAAATAAAAAGAAAGAATATTTAGTAAGTTGTAAACAATGAGAATTGAGGCGTTGGGGTTATGTCCACCTTCTGAGTTATACGTCTCTATTGGCTATGAGTGTGTTGAATTCCGACATGCATGTGCTTATAGAGAATTGTATTCGATGGTAAATCCAGGCGTCTTTCGACCTATTCGAGGATTATTTCACTTTAACTCTTTTGAGCTTAAAGCGTGTCTAACGGTACGAATTCTCCAAGAGGTTAATCCAGTTACGGCACTAACTTTTTAATAGGGGATGGGACCTTACTACCTTGACATTATCTCTTTTCCAGACAGATAACCTTTCTTTCGAACAAGTTAAATGTTATACTGGCGTATTCTTGCGTTTGCAACCACAAAGAATTTAGATTAAGATGAAGAGAATAATGATCTAAGAAGCATATGTGTCACGAACTCACAAACTCATAGTAATAGATAGTATCTCATTCGGCTTTCGTAACCCCAACAGAGAAGTTTAGTTACCCATGAGTGCGAAGGAAATCACAATTGACATTGTTGTTATACCACAATAAGAATTTCGTGTAGCACAAGTGTGGTAGGCGTTAGGCGTGATTTCTTGCAAGTAACGTTTCTCTTGTTGCAGAAATTAAGAATAGATGAATAGAAGAAGAAGTAGAAAGATGAATTAAAACTAGAATGAGAATTGTTGAGGAATAGTAGAAGAATGAATAAAAATCTCTAGCAAAATAGGGTATTTATAATACCCATATCCTATTCCTACTAAGCTAATGAAATACTTAACCAAATCCTACTAAGCTAATGAAATACTTAACCCAATTGTACTAGGTTAATGTATCATTATCCTAATCATAATAAATTACTGCTAGTCCCCAAAGTCTTCAGAATTGCTGTTTTAGCCCGGGACAGGTTTCCCATGCATCATTTTTGGTCCTTAGGCGTCCAAGACTCCCTTTTCTCCCCTCGTGAAACTTTCTTTGGCATCAAGTTATCCATAAAATGCTGAATTCTGCATCATTTATACCTGAAACTTTGCTAATCATGTTCGTTAGCTCACTTACAGGAAAAAGGACTAAAAGTGCATGAAATATATAATTTGTTCTCAAAACTAGGCTAAAATATGGGTAAAATATAGCACTATAGGCGTGTAAATTCACCTATAATCACCCCTTAGATATTTAAATTCATAAATGGAACGCTGATTAAAGGATTACCACAATATGCTAAGGCCCCCTTCGATATACCCACTATGACGAGCCACTATTGCGGTGAGGTTCTGGAATTAAAATCCAAACGTGCCCCAATCCTCATCCAAAAAATCCAAAACTTTCCCGAGATATGCTCCTTACACCACTGAATATGAATTACCTCAAAAACCAACATCTCGGGGTCGAGAAGACTCATTTAAAAAATCCTCAAAGTTAAGAGGCCAAAAATATAACTAAGTCCCCAACACATAGTAACATTTTCAGGCTTTAATCCTTTTATACATGCAACTAGGGGGTGAACTGAGCTAAGAAAAGTATGGGGTTTTGCAATATCTACCCTTTGAGAACATTCGTTCTCAAATAAGACTGATTAATATAAGAATAATAGGGAAACTAAAATCACATACCGAACATGCATAATTGAAAATATGATTACATGGATGAGCATGATACATGCTTGAACTAAATTCGTGAATGGATGCAAAGACATGAGAAGTATTATATAGATAGAACTAAGAATGGAAAAGAGTCAATCTAAGGAAAACTATTACCTTAAGTTGTGTCTGACTTTGCGGAGAAAAGATGAGGGTACTTGGTACGCATATCTGCTTCTGCTTCCTAAGTGGCTTCCTTAATAAACTGATTCTGCCAAAGAACTTCAACCAAGGGAACTTTTTTGTTCCTTAGTCTGTGAATCTAACAATCAAGGATCTCGACTGGGATTTCTTCATAAGAAAGGCTATCCTGAAATCTGTACTTTCTGACGAAACTACAATAGCTGGATCACTAATACACTTCTTTAACAAAGTGACATGGAACATTAGATGCACTGATGCCAAATCTACAGGCAACTCAAGCTCGTAAGATACCTTCCCAAAATGACTCAAAATTCTATAAGGTCCAACATATCGGTGACTTCACTCCACCTTCTTTCTAAATCTTTTCACTCCCTTCATGGGAGAGATTTTCTAATATACCAAATATCCAACTGTAAACTCAAGATCTCTCCTACGCATAGGATTTCTACTGACGTTGGGTTATCTTAAGCCTTTCCCTAATCAACTGAACCTTCTCTATAACATCAAACACTAAATTAGGCCCTATCAATGCAGCCTCACCTGCTTCAAACCAACCAATAGGATATTAACATCTCCTCCTATAGAGATCCTCAAACAGAGCCATCTAAATACTAGAGTGATAATTGTTATTGTAGGCAAACTCGATTAATTGCAAGTGGTTATCCCAACATCATTTAAAGCCAATGACACAAGCCCTCAACATTTCCACTTGGGTCTGAATGGTCCTATCTTCCTGACCATCTTTCTATGGATGAAAAGTTGTACTAAGATAAACTTGGGTACCAACAACCTGCTGAAAAGGTTTCCAAAAGTAAGAGGTAAATTATGTACCTCTATCTTAAATGATAGAAAATTAGAATCTATGAAACCTAACCAAATCTCTAATATAGATCTTGGCGTAGTCCTCAGCTGAATAATAAGTATGAAATTGCAAGAAATGGGCTGATTTGGTCATTCTATCTATGATAACCCATATAGAATCATGCTAATGGCGCAAAAGAGGTAATCCTATCACAAAATCTATGTTCACCTCTTCCCACTTCCAAGTGGGAATGTTGAACTCCTACAAAGTGCCACTAGGCCTCTAGTTCTCAACCTTAACCTGCTGATAATTAAAACACTTAGCTATAAACTCTGTAATATCCCTGTTCTTACCACTCCACCAATAGATTTCCCATAAATCATAGTACATCTTAGTGGCTACTAGGTGTATAGAATAATGTGCACCATGTGATTCTTTAAGGATTCACTGTCTCAAACAATCTACACACGACACACACGATCTACCCTAATATCACAACATACCATCTCCCCCTTGGGAGAAAAACTCTACTTTCTGATCATTAACTGGTTCCTTCAACTTAACTAAATCGGGATCCCTATATTGCTTCCCCTTTACTTTGGCAACCAAAGAAGATTCCAAACTATTTTGAACCCATACACTACCTTTAGCTAAATTAACCAACCGAATACATAATCTAGCAAGCTGATGAACCTCCAGAGCTAACCTTTTCTTATCATTCTCAACATAAGCAACATTACCCATAGACAACCTACTAAGGGATTCTGCCACTACATTGGCCTTGCTCTGATGATACAACACACTCATATCATAATCTTTTAATAACTTCAACCACATTCTCTGATAAAGATTTAAATCTTTCTGCGAGAACACATATTGCAAACTTTTGTGATCCGTGAACACATCTACATGAACCCCATAGAGATAATGTCTCCAAATTTTCTAGGCAAAGACAACTACTTCTAACTCAAGATCATGGGTAGAATAATTCTTTTCATGGGGTTTAAGCTGCCTAGAGGCATAGGCTATGACCTTACTTCTCTGCATCAACACAAAAACAAAACCAACTCTGGAAGCATCACAGTAAACAACAAACCCATCTGAACTATCTGGCAAAGTCAAAATTGGGATTGAATTGAGCTGAACCTTCAACTCCTAAAAAATCCTTTCACAAGAATCTGACCACTGAAACTTGACTTTCTTCTGATTCAGTTGAGACATGGGGGATGCTATAAATGAAAAACCTTCAACAAACCATCTGAAATAGACATCTAAAGCTAAGAAACTCCTGATATTTAAAGGAGAGATAGGTCTGGGATAGTTTCTCTATGCTTTAGTCTTTTGTGGGTCAACTCTAATGCTATCACCGGTAACAATATATCCAAGGAAAGCTACTGATCTTATCCAAAACTCACACTTACTAAATTTGACAAATAACTGATGGCATCTAAGAGTTTGCAATACAATTTTGAGATGGTCTGCATGACCATTTTCATTACAGGAATTGACAAAATGTCATCAATGAAAAATATGATGAACATGTCTAAGTATTGCTTGAACACTTTGTTCATCAAGTCCATGAAAGCTATTAGGGCATTCGTTAGTCTAAAATACATACCTAGAAATTCAAAGTGACCATACAAAGTTCTGAAAGCTATTCTTAGAATGTCACATTCTCTGAATCTGAGCTGATGATAGCCAAATCTGAGGTCTATCTTAGATAAATAAATGGCACCCTGAAGTTGGTCAAAAAATTCATCAATTCTGGGAAGTGGATACTTATTCTTGATTGTGACTTTGTTCAACTGACGATAGTCGATGCACATTCTGAGAAAACTATCTTTCTTAGGTACGTAAATGAATGGAGCACCACATGGGGAAACACTGGGCCTAATAAAAACCTTATCTAAGAGATCTTACAATAGTTCTTTTAACTCTTTTAGCTTAGCTGAAGCCATTCTGTAGGGAAGAATAGAGATAGGCTGGATATCTGGAAGGAGATCTATTCCAAAGTCGATTTCCTTTTTAGGAGAAAATCTGGGAAGATCTCCAAGGAACATATATAGAAATTCCCTTACTACTGAAACTGAATTGAGACTGGGAGTCGTAGAATTAGAGTCTTTGACTGTAACAAAAAGATACATGAATCCTTTCAAAATTATTTTTAACAAAAAGGTACATGAATCCTTTCAAAATTATTTTTTCTTGCCTTAAGATATGAAACAATTTGACCCCTAAGCACTGAGGTACTACCCCTCCATTCAATAACTTGTTCATTGGGACACTAAAACTAAATGATTCTATTTCTGCAATCAACTGAGGCATGATATGAGTGGAGCCAATCCACCTCAAGAATGACATCAGATCAGCCTTTTCTAACTCTACAAGGTCAACTAAGGTTACTTTCTGGGATATTGTGATCGGACAATTCCTGTATGCCTAGCTAGATACAATAGAGACAACTACTGGGGTAGACACTAAGAAGGGTTCTAATAAATATTTGGGGGTAACACTAAAATTAAGAGCTATATAGGGGGTTACAAAAGAAAGTGAAGCTCCGGGATCTAACAAATCATAAACATAAAGAGGAAAGACCTGCAACATACTAGTAACCACATTGGAGAACTCTCCTAATCCAATCGGGACTGAAGTGCCAACAACCTGTTCTAGCGCTGTCCCCTAGCCGTATTGGAAGCGACACCCTGCTGAGTCAGGAAATTGACTGGAACTGGAGAATGATTGGACTAGCCCTCTTAGGGCAAATCCTTTCCCTTCTTATTGACTATTGGAAACTCTCTGGCCCTGTGTCCTGGCTTGCCATATATAAAACACACGTCACTACCAGCCTTTCACACACTCTGATGATTCCTACCATATTTTCTATAGAGAAGATTAGTAGGACCGCTACACTACCCTGGGACATGAAGCCTAACTCTCTATCCCGATTGTCATTCCTGAACTGTGGTACTATCGCACTAGCTAAAGACAACGCTGGGGCAGAAAACTTCTAACGGAACTAGGAACGGTTACCATCCTCTGACCAATGCTGAGAGAAATCAAAGCTATCTATTTTGGCCCTTTTATTTTCTCTCTTTTTCTCCTTAAGATTTTGCTCTTCAATCTACTAATCATGGACCATAAGCCTAGATATATCAATCTCCTTAATCAACATAGTAGTCTCACACTCTTTGGCCATACTATCAGCTACACCAGTAATAAACTTACTCATTCTAGATCTATCAACAACCACCATCAAAGGAGCATACCTTTCCAACTGAGTAAACTTAAGCGAATACTCTTTCATACTCATATTATCCTGCTTAAATTTAATAAACTCCAATACCTTAGCTTACCTCAACCCTAGTGGAAAAAACCTATCTAAAAATGTTATGGCAAACTCATCCCACTCTACAAGCCCTGCCTCGATACCCCTATTCTTCTTCTACTTATCCTATGTATAAGCTACATCCTGCAATTGGTAGATAGCCAAATCTGCACTATCACTTAAGGCGATACCCATAATATTAGTCACCATCTAAACCATATCAATAAATTAATGTGGATACTCCTCAGACTTGGATCCCAAAAACAAAGGAGGGTTCATTTGGGTAAAGAACTGAATCCTAGCTGTAGCTGTGTTAGAGAATAGATTGGCTAGGGTAGTAGCTTACTGATTATTCTGAGCTATTACTGAGTGAGATAAGGTAGTTAATGCAGCTCTAAACTCGGTATGAGATACGTGCTCATTCAGGGGATCTTCTTGAACAGGCAGAGGTGCGGGCTGATTTCCATTCCTTTTATCATTATTCTTTCTGGGAGGCATTTTTCTATAAACAAAAAGATTGGATTAAAAAGAGAGTTTAAATAGAGCTCATGCTCACTCGTACGACATAAATACTGAACGAAGGGAAACTTTTCCTAAAACTTCTTGTATTCTATTATCCATAAGTGTGAGGAGATTCACACCCATACATAAGACTATACTCAACGCAACCTTTAGAATTCCTAGGACTCTACCTTAGGCTCTGATACTAAGTTTTTTCATGACCTAAGGCTACCCCTAGTTGCGACAATGCTGCTTACGACCACAAGTGACCATAAGCTAACCCATGAGCTAGTACCTACTATCAACATTGAATAAAGTAATAAAATACACATGTGTAGAAGTAAATTGTCAACGCCATAAGGATAATGTAAAATTGGATATTGAAATACGTATCAAAATATGTTTGAATGATTGAAAACATTTGATAAAATTGATGGACAATCTAACCGACTGACTGCATGTCTGAAAGCCTCTAAACTGACTAAAGATTTGATGAGAAATAGCCCAACTAACTCCAAAATAAACTAACTGAAAGAAAATGCAAAAATATTGAAAGAACATAATAGGTCCTCCACATATGAGGACTCACCATAACTGTTGTTGCTGATAGTCTAAACTGTCTAAGTGCGGTTAGGAAATTGAGCATCTAAACCTATGATATAATACATCATAGTGCAAAAAAAATATTTGGTCAGTGCTTTGAATGTACTGGTATATGAGATAAGGTTAGGCTTAAATGCATAGGTTTATGTGCATAAAATACTGTCTAGCTGAATAACATGAGATAATGACTGACTGAATAACATGTGATAACTATTGTATAATATGTATGAAAGCTGTAAAATCTGAGTATGCATGACCAAGCATATAACATAAAACTAGAATAGTCTGTAAACTGAAATACTGAAATCTGGTAACTGAATAATTGATAACTTTATGCTATAGTGAACCAAACCTAAACTGGATTTTGTACTGAATACTGAACTGAGATTATGGTAGGTATCATCTAACTAACATGCCCTAATATAAGCTAATCAGGGTCTAACTTGTAACCCCAATTGGAAGGGTGTTAGTACCGTGCCATGGGTACTAACACTGGCTGTATGGATCCACTAAACTGGTATCCCAAAGGACTAGGGATTCAGTCCTAAACTGGCAGGTAACCCTAAAGAAAATGTGAGTCCTAAACTAGCGGGTGACTTATTAGAGAATGTCAGACCTAAATTGGCAAGTGACATCTCAAAATCCTACGTTGGCTATGTAGTTCTGGAACTTAAGGACTACTTCTAAGGACCCAGTCTTAGCTGGCGGGTGAGCCCCAATACCTAGGTTTGTTCGGTACTAAATCTTTCTCCCAACTGAACTGACACTAATTACTGGACTGAACTAAGCTTAACTAAACAAATAATTAATCGTAATACTGACTAAATGATAATTCTCACGGTATATATGAAATCATTCTGAAGATACTGAAATTATGTAGAAAACTAGGTATTGGGTATTCATAACCCACCAGAATTGAATAAAGGTATCAATAAGGATAGGTAAAGCTTGAAAACCCATATTAAAGGATCATTGCTCAAAACCCAACATTTAGGCATTTCATCAAACATATACGAGTCATGAATTTAAGCATGGAAATGGGTAAAGCATGTAATTGAAAACATAGTTATAATACCATGAATTAGGTATTTAACATGAAAATTCATCATTCAAACATGTAATGGGATCATTACATCGAAAACACTTGTAAACATAACTTGTAATCGAAATTCATAAGAGATTCATGGAGATAATTCATCATGAACATATATAATTCATAATTTAAAACATAAAAATAGATTCTTAGACTCCATGGGTGGAAAGAGCCCATGGATAAACATCCTACATATCTTAAATCTTAAAGTTTGAAAGCCTTTTTGATGTTCTTAGGTTGGGAGATTTGAATTCTTGTTTTTTCTTGAAGAGAATGTAATTGAATTTGATGTTCTTGGGAGAGGGTTAGGGTTTATTTGATAGAAAATTAGATAAGAATGGGCAAACAACACCCAAATTGCCAATATAAGTCGGGTTATGACAACTTGGATTGAGGGGAAAAGATTCTACTACCCCTTAGTTAAATTTTCAACTTGGAATAGGCAAACAACAACCAAAAATATGACTAAGTTCCCAACACTTACTTAAATTTTTAGGCTATAAGCCTCTTATACATACAACTAGGGGATGAACTAAGATAAGAAAAGTATGGGGTATTATAAAGGTATACCCTACAATTCTATTATCCCATGGTCTATATGGGATCCATATTAACTCATCGGCCAAGCCCCCTATCCGAGTTTGCCACTAGATAGGAGTGTCTGGTCTGAGTATATCACTGCGTAAAGTAAGTATACGGTGATAATCCATATTTCAGGACTAAATCACTCCCGCATCAACAAAATATAGTTTCGACCAATTATTTATCTAAATTCATGCCTTTTTTGGTTAACCATCTAACTCTCTTAGAGCCTATTTTTAGCGTTTTAATACATGTATCTTTGTTAAACACATGGTCTGAAGTCTAATAGTCTGTAGTCTAATCTTATTTGAATCTGTTATGGAATTTGTCTGATTTGGTATTAATAAAGCTCAACTCACTTCCATTCTTGAGGGGTGAGCGGTCGTTATTAAATAACCCAACTCGAGTTGGGGTCGAATCCACAAGGAGCAAATTATTCAAGTCCTATGGGTGCTCTAATTACTAAAACGTTACCCATAATGCTAGCAAACACGACGTGTAAAATAAAATGGGGCGATTGGTTTGTAATGAGTTTTGACTAACAAAGCACGAATATGACACTTTTGATTTAAAATAAAGTTTTGAGGAGATCTTGGGATTATATCGACTTAAAAGTAAAAACATGTGGTTTAATTATGGTTTAACATGAAAATTAGTTGTTAACTAAAGGATAGTCTAGCTCAAAGGTCATTGTGGTTAATCTTTCAACAAAATTACAACGATTTCACCCGTTGGATCTTTCAAGCACCTAACAAGTATGCAATTCATGATCAACCAAAAATTCAATCAAGCATCCCTATTTCTAGGATGATGCTCTTGATATGATTTAAACTTCAATACACTTATTTCTAGGATTGCAAAAGGTAATAAACCATAGGCTAAATTGTCCACCATCGCCTTGCCCCCTATAACCCTCTTTAAAGGATGTTATGGGTTACCTCATGTTCACCTTCATCCTCTTTCAAGGATGATGAAGGATTTCTAGAGTTTGGGGTTTTCACCCACAAATTCCAACTCATAAATTTAAATAATGGTGGAATCCATACTCAACAACTAACAATCATGCAAACACAACAACACCCACACTCAATTACACTTTAGTTCAACATAATCCCAAGACTAAATCACTTAGCTACTCATGAAGAAAGTAAAGAGAGATATACCATAAGGATTATCCAAGACATTCATTCTTCACAAAATTACTAAGAAATCAATCCTACAAAATTAGTTACACACTTTACTAATTAAGGTTTCTTGCTTTTTATTTAAAAATATCTATGAGGTAAGCAATATCCAAGGAAGAAAGGGTTCTTGCCTATATATGGTTTAGGATACGTGTATGCAATTTTACAAAACTTCCTTGGGTCATATTCCTACTGAACCACGATCGCGCAGGTTTGATCGCAACCACGGCTATAGAACCATAGTTGTGCTCTGCGATTGCATTATGTTGATCATCTTGACTGACCATGATCACGGCTTGAGGACCGTGGTCGTAGTAACTGAGGTTGAACTACTTCAGGTCTCCAGCTTTACTCTGTTTCTTTTCATTTGATCACTTTTTGAGCTTCAATCCACATCATTTCACCTTCCCAGCTAGATACCTGCAAAATATGGATATTAGTGTATTTAAATCATGTTGATGTCTGATTTTCTAATACAAAACATGGTAGTGTGCATAAATGTTTGGTGCAAATAAGTGGTAAAATCACCACTCATCAATACCCCCAACTTAAAACTTTGCTTGTCCTCAAGAAACACTACCCTTTTCTATGAGACAATTTAACATATATGCCCTCATTTTATCACCCAATGATCATGATCACTTAAACTTGATTGCTACCACAAAAAGCTATTTGCACATGGGAAAAATGGCTTTAACTACAGCCCTCAATAAAATAGAATATTTGAAAGATGCATTAGACTTTGGGGAGCAACCATGCAACAACCACTCACACTCTAGAAATACTCACTTGTTGACTATAACTAAGTTATACTTCTTTTTATATCATTCTGTGAAAGCTGACAAAATCACCCACCTCAACTTGTTCACATGCCTCCTCATAAGAAATAAGATTTCACACACCTAGTTACCAATCATGCAATAAGGATTTGTAAGTGTAAACACACTCTCTCTCAAGAAATTCTCTATGTTAACAAGTACCAAGCCATAGGCTTGCCCCTATTTTCAATTACCACTATAATGATTACACTTGGTTAGGAATCACCAAGGACATTTTAAGCTTGTAATGTAAGCTTAGGGAAGGGTTTGATATCAACTTAGTACAATAAGGCTAAACCATCCATAAACTTCTGCATCATACTCTTTTCACTTTTTACTATTGGGCCACTTCTTTTTCTTTTACTATTATGCCTATTTTGCCTTTTCTTGGTTTTCCTACTTCCTCTTTTTCTCTTTTTTTTTGTGCATAATAATGCATTTCTTTCCTTTGTGGGATCTTTTCTTTTTTTTTTTTCAAATCAAAATGCCTTATTTTATTAAGCCCATAGGCACCTTCTTATGAATTCGTGGCCCAACTATATCTCTTTCAATTTCCATCACCCTAACTTAGGCTTTTATCTTCAACTTGTATTCTTAAGCTCAAGGAGGGTAGGGTAAAGTGGGCTTCCAATGTCATAAGATGGCCTATGATCATTTTACCAACCAAGAACAATCAAAATTTAGCTTTAAAAGACTAAAGGAGAAGTTCTAGATGGTACAAGTACACGTGAGATATTTATAATTAAGCTCACACACATGGCATGCAAATCTCGTCAAAGGGGTTCAATTGTTCCTCCCGCTCGACACAAAGATGTAGTATTTATTATTCTTCCGAAGTGAATTTTTGGAGTCATAGAAAGAGCAGAAGTTTTATCACAAGGTTTCTCACGTCCATGCCCTCGACTTTTGCAAAATTATTAGACGGAGGGGGTTGTTTGGTTTGCATCCGCACCACGCATAATTTTCTAATCATGGACTCAAACTTCGCCAATGGATATGAATGTGATCTTAATTCATCAATGCCACATGTACTCAGACTTCTCTTGCATTTATGATCCTGATTCAATGGGTACTTAGATTTCCCCTTCATCCATGGATAAAAACCCAACCACGATGTTTTCCCCCTTAAGAATGTCGTCACTTAATCTATCATAGGGGAAAGCTCATCGATTAAAACTAAAATAAAGTAACTAAGCAAAAACAAATTAACTAATCCATGCAAATGTGGGAACCATCAGAGTGCCCAAATATTACAATCCAAAATAAGAATAAGAATCATCCAAAAGCGCAGAAAAGTATGCAGAAATATGCATAATATAGGTCCAAATCAAATAAATAAGGAGACACCCTAATTAAAAAGGTAGAAATGTACCCACTACATAAATAATCAAGGATAAAATAGATAAGGGTGATCCTTGAAACCACATCAAGGGTTGCTTTTACTCTCAAATTCTGCATCATCACTATTCTCTTTAAAATCAGTCCACTCGGCTGGGGCCTCATCATTACTCTTCACCCAAGAGGAAGGAAGTCTATATCAGGGTTTTAGGACCTTCCATAGGTCCTTCACCCCCTTTCACACCTTGATAAAGAACTCATCCTTCTTTGTAGTACCCCACATTTCAGACTAGGATGAAAATCCATTATTTCTATGTGTAGAAATTTCAAAAGCCTCGAATCCTATGTAAATTTAGTGTGTTAATCAATTATGTAGTGTGGGAATCTATTTGAGCATGAATTTAGATCATATAGGTTCCCTAACTCAAGTACAAGTTGAAAGCTTTCCTATCGTTCAAGTTTTAGTGAGCGTCAAAACTTAGTCCACTTCAATCAACCATAACTTGTTGTATATGATGAACTGGGTGGTTTACTATATATCAAATGAAATCTCTTAGAATTAGATTTCCAACAATACCAATTTCTCCTAAATCCAATATCGGAGCAAAGAGTTATTCCTATTTTACTCTAGCATGTCAGGCTGAAAACAGTGTGACGACATTCGTGGTAGCTTACCACATTTATGATGCCCTATCACGAAGGTCGTCAGCCTTAAGAAAAAAACAGCTCCTAAGTTACGACATTCATGGTAGCTTACCATATTTGTGACATCCTATCACGAAGGTCGTCATCCTTATGCAGAAACCAACTCCTAAGTAATGATATTCGTAGTAGCTTACCACATTTGTGACGCCCTATCACGAAGGTCGTCAGCCTTAGGCAGAAACCAGTTCCTAAGTGATGACATTCATGGTAGCTTACCACATTTGTGATGCCCTATCATGAAGGTCGTCAGCCTTATGCATAAACCAGCTTCTAAGTGAAGACATTCGTGGTAGCTTACCACATTTGTGATGCCTTGTCAAAAATGTCATCAGAATTAGGCAGAAACCATCAATTACAGCTCCTGTGTGATAACATTTTTTATGGCTTCTCACATTTTTGAAACCTTGTCACAAATGTCGTCAGCTATGATTTTCAGCAACTGGGAATTTATTTTAGTAAGGGTATTTTGGTCTTTTTCCTTCATTTCCCACAACTTATAACCCTCAAGGAGTGTATTATCTTTCATTCTCTTTAGTTAAACGTCTCAAAAATCTCTCTCATATACTCTCAACTATAAGATTAGGGTTTTCTCTCAAGATCAAAACTCTCAAGAACAAGCCCTAGGGTTTTCATAGAAGAGTCTATTTCAAGGAAATTTTGCCATCAATCTTCACGAATTCTTAATCTAAGGTATGCGTAGTGTTCATCAATGGATTCAATTCGTTCATAGAGCTCAAGAGTCATGCTTTTAAATGTTATTTTGTAAACTTTTTGTGGTGATATGAGCATGTACTTGTTGATGATTATTTTTTAAGTTTCAAGATGATATCTAAAGGTGTTGTCATGGAATATATGTGGTTGTTAGTTGAAAAACATAAACTTTGGGTGGTTTGATATGATGCAAGTATGAAATCCACCTATGCCTTAGAGAATGCATGCAAGGTGTTTGATAAAATGCCTAGGATGCTAGAAATTCATATTTACAAGATTCCATGATCTCTAAATGACAAGTCCATGCTAGCTATACACTTCAATATAGATTTCCATGCTATTTATGTGTTGTTATTGTTGTGGTATGAAGCATGTATGATAATGGAGATATGAATTATGTACATGAAATATATCCATGCTTTCCCCTACTATGTTTGAGACATTGAATAAATATATGAAGTATAATATCTCCTACTTATGATATTGTGAATTGTGGACTTTGATCTTATGATCAAGTTGTGTCATGTGTGAGTCAGTTTCATTCCATCGAGTCCTGGGGGTATTCATACCCAAAAAATATAGTTGTGAGCCTAGAGCTATGTCATATTTTCACAATACTCTCAGTTAAGCGATGATCTATAGAAATCAGTCAGTCATGTGACTAAGGAAAACTCAGTAATCTCAGTAGTTCAGTATTCTCAGTAATCTCAGTGCTCAGTAACCTCAGTAATCATAGTAAATCTCTGTAACATTAGTACTCTTAATCAGTCCTTAGAACTCATTATATTTCATCCATCATCAGAATCCAGTAAACTTAGTTTTTTCTCCGCTAAACAATGCCACTATTATCAGTTCAGTTAATTAGTATCAGTTCAACAAATCAATTCAGTTAAGTTATTTAGTTTAGCCCAGTTATTTAGTTCAGTGTCTTTCAAATAGGAGTAGGATTTAGCACCGAGCAAACCTAGGGATGGGGGCTCACCCACTAGAATAGGACTGAGATCCCTAGAAGCAATACCTAAGTTCCAGAACTACGTTGCCAGCGTAGGTACGAGATATCACCTATTAGATAGGACTGACATACTCAGGGGTCACCCGTTAGCACATTTATATATATAGTACTGATACCAAGAGTCACCTGCTAGATTAGGACTGACTCCACATCAAATGTCTTTACAGGTGGCGCGATACTGACACCCTTCCAGTCAGGGCAGAGATTGGACCCCAGTCAGCTTAGCTTGGGGCATGTCGGTTAGATGAACACATCTCATAGTTTTAGTTACAGAATCAGGGCTTTCAAACATAGTCAACTTAGCTTAGTAGTATAGATTCAGTATTGTTAGATACAGTTTATTCTTATCATTGTAAATAGACTTTAAGATCACCCATTAGCTAGGACTGATCTCAACTATGATTAATCAGTATCAGAATTATTAGATTTAAAGATCACCCACTAGATAGGATTGATCTCAGACTAAGTCAAATCATCCTTATTATCAGTATACTCATGATCACCCGCTACATAGGACTGATCTCAGATTTAGTTACTCCACGTAGAACGGAACTCAGATAGTTCAATCAGAACTTAGACTATCAGATACAGTCACTCAGTATCAGTTATATCAGTTAGGCTAATCATCACAGTTATATCAGTTTTCTAAACTTATGTATCATTCATATCAGTTATAAGAATTCATGATATCAGTATTCAGCTTCAGGACTGTCAGACACAGTCAACCAGACTAGTTCTTCATAATTCAAACTGTCAAAAATAGTTGTTCATCTATTTAGTATCTCAGTATCAGTACACTCATGTTGTCAGTATTCAGACTCAGTAGTCAGTATCTCCACGAGTTCAGTTACAGTTATGTATGCATGTATGTATTCTCACGTTCATATTAGTCAACATTGTTCATGCATATAGCCCTTTGCATTTAGCCTACCTCACTCATATACTTAGTACATTCAGACATACTGATGCATTTGCGCTATGGTTCTTTCTCTTATGTTACACCATAGGTTCAGAGGTACGAGCTCCAGATCAGCAGTAGCACTTCAGTGTTCAGAGCTTGCAGTGAGTCTTTCTCATTCAAGGATAATATGATTATTTTTACATTTACTATTTAGTTGCTAGATGGATTTATTTAGAGACATGTTCCTTCAACTCCTTATTCAGACAGTATAGAGGCTTTCAGACTACAGCATGTCAGACAGTTATTACAGTTTTGTTTTGGTATTAGTATACCTTTTCAGACATTTTGTTATCAGATATTCATTTAGTTAGAACCTTATGGCCTTTTATGTTCATGTTTCCGTATTTTATGATATATTATGCAGTATATAGGTACAAATATCAGTCATGGGTTAGCTTGTGATCCTTTGGGGTCATGAGTACCGTGTAGCATTCCGGTTTAGAAAATCAGGGTGTTACACTCTTCTTCTCTCATGTAACCAATTTTTTATATGTAATTCAAAGGTCTCAGTGTGAGTCCGCCAAAGATAAGTAGGCTTTCTCAAGCTTATCAATGGTAGCTTCATGCTTCTTTTGGTCCTCCCTGTCCTTCTCATAATTAGAATGTGACATATATGAATGATGGGGTGTGGAAGGCTCTCCCGGTCCTTGGGGAAAACTAGACACAAGCTCCCTTATGGTTACAATATCAACTCCAATCTCCTCAAAAGGTCCGCTAGTGATTGGCCTATGAGATTCAGACTCAATATATGCTGACTTTTCCAAGTCAATATTTTGCCTTTTACCTTTGCCAGGGGCGTTCTCTCCTCAAATCCTATAGAGGTAGATGGGATCACCAGGATGCACCCATGTATTATTAGCATACTCTTCAACCCCCACTCTCCTATAAAGATTAGTAATTGAAGAGGGGAATAAGAGATGCATACCACAGTTCTTGAAGTTATCTATTTTATTGACCATAAGCTGACCAACATCCAAAGGGATGTCGTCTAGAATACAAGAAATCATTCGAGAACACAGGTCTGGGACTGCTATCATATGGATGAAAGGAGAGACTCGGCTATAAATAATATGCAACCGTATTTGAGCCTTGGAAGTGAAGTTATTCATGGATATGTTGGTTTTAGTCTTTGCCCTAGAGACTTTCTTTCCACGGCATAGCCGTTATGCCAATCAACTCCCTAGTTTACACCCCTTTGCTTTGAATTGACCCATATCTGCATGTTGGAGCCCATAAACATTATTGATTTGCTTAGCCCCAACTTTCACCAATTTTTTCCAAATCTTAATAGTTACATTTAATGGGTCCGAGAAGGACACTCCACTGATGTTGGCATAAATTAATGGACCCATTATTCATTTGTAACATAGGGATCCGGGGCAAAGCACTGCCACCCTGTGGCTTTAAGCTTGTTATGAAATGTTGGTAGTTTCTCTGGCCCATTCTCTAAGAAAATACCTTTTTTTGGAGCAGCTTTGTTCTCGAAAGATCACTATAATATTGAGTGTGGCACTCGAGTGTCATAAATTGGATGTGATCATACTTGTCCATGAAGCTTTCCTGAAAACACTAGGTACACATTATATCAATCAATGATATGCTATCATGCAAACTGTACCTCATTGTTCACTAAAGCTCATTGGAAAAAGTGGACTGATGGTGCTTGGATAAAAATTGGAAGTGCCGAATTTTTAGCATGGCAGGAAACTAGCCTCGGTTATTGTAGTCACAGGCAATGACCGCATTCGTGTTTCGTGGTCGCGGATCATGACCGCGATCGCGCTACCTGAGGCTGGTTTGGTACTAGATCTTCATGTTCAAAACTCTTCTAAATTTTTAGGCCATTAGCATGCTCTGCGATATGGATTCATATGAAAATCAATTGAGCAGTTCTAATAGATTTTTGAATGCCCTTTCAGATGCAAGAATTATTACTGAATGTTCATTTGGCCAATGTATCAAACACTTGGTGTACATACTGCATTGTTCTACATTTTGCAAATATTTTTGAGTACTCAAGATTTCCCCAACTGTATGCACACCTTAATCAAGAAACCAACATGACAGCACCCAAGTGCACACGCAAGTGTACGTGGTCTACTAAGTAATATAGTAGCTTTCAAGAAAGCCAAGTTATCGATCCATAGAGACTAGATTTGGCAATGATTTAATTTCAGTTCACACTTAAGATTCAATTGATGCGAGAGTAACAAAATAAAAGAGTTTGTATATTGTAAATTAAAACTAAACATTGCAAAAATTAAAGGTCTTGAGATAATGAATAGGTGAAAACCCAGGGTTGAAGCACTCTAAACAATCATATTATTCTATTGGATTTCATTCGTGAACTTGCTTATTTTGGTTGTTGATTCGTAGGATTAATTGTGTGAATATGGTTTCCTAACCTCTAATCTATTACCTAAGTTGAACCTTACACCTATATCACTTAGCGGTGATGCTATAATTCACTTAAGTTCTTAATAAAGATCATCCTACATATGAATCAAGTAAGGTATCTAAGTATATCCCTGTCCTAGATACTAATTCAAGTTTCTTATTTTATAAAGAATCAAGAACCATACTCTGCTTATTTCCATATTCTATCGCCCTATTCCCTCTCCCTAGTTTACAAGGTTGACAATGGATGTATTTTAAGGGTTATGGATCCTTAAAATAGTTATAATAAGAATAAACAAAAACCCATATTGATAATCAAAGCAAAAAAACTTAATCCATAGCAATAATAATCATGTTCTTGGCTTCAACCCCGAAAAGAGGGCATTTAGCCACGCATATACATAATCGCAATCACAAGGTTGTAATTAATGACTAAAAATATGTATAAACTAAATAAAATTAATAAAAACCTAATAATGAAGTTGTGTCATCCCCTTTATTTCCAAAATATGTGTAAAAACATGATACAACATGTATATATAGCATAAGGGTAAGCCAAGTCCGTGTAGGAGTCAAATTAGCATAAAACGCCCAGATATGGAGTGGAGCGTGCATCGCACCCTCTATTTCTATGGAATAGAAAATGCATCACACCCTCTATTCCATAGTAATAGAGCATGTTGCGCACGCTAATTGTACACACTCTCTAGAAGTTGTCTTAAAAAATTTTTCTAAGGCAAGGGAGCAATGAAATTAGCATGTGTCGCGGGCTAATCGTCTTTAGGACCACCACGTGCCTATTGTTTACTATTTTGGACTTCTTATGAATCTTTTGGAGTTTTGAACGTATCCATCAGCCACTCCTACAGTCCACACATGTTCAAGACATTCCAGGGGTCCAAAAGTGCATCAATCTGCGTATTGTGCCTTCGTTGAGACATTCCGAGCCTTTTTGAGTTGTTCCCACTTGATTTGAAGCTTGTAAATCCTTCATATAACATCATAATCCATTATACAAGAATTTAATAACATTAAAAAAATAATTTAAAGATCAAAACAACACAACATCCAATACGATGAACTAGAAACACGAGCTAAGCATTGGCTAATTTCCCTTTGATCTTTAACTCAATGTTTTGACCCTTGAGAATTATTAACAAGTTGTTTCACATATAATTACACATAAAAACCATTTGGAACACTTTAAACACAATATAATCCACTGGAATCAACTAGACAAGCACCTAGCTCAAGCTAGTAACGCTAGTTTTCCAGCTTGAACTCTAAATGAATATTTTAGGTACAAACTTATTTGAAACTCACTTTGAACATCATAAACATATGCTTTAACACTATGATACACATTTATCATATTATCCACCAATATATCACATGAATCATCCTCAAAACAAGGCTAAAAAGGCTAGAATTGTGATCCTAGAATGCATAAATATATACAACATCACAACACCATACAAATACTAAGTATGACAAGATGAAAGCATACGATCAAAACTTTAAGCCCTCTCTTAATCATGCATTGTAAGGCCTATTTTTCAAAAATAAAAGCATGGATTCATGACACCTATTGGATTTGTGATGTAAGAGGGATGCAAGGATGCCGTTGGAGAGCTCACAAACTTTGCCAAAATTTAGTCCAATTAGAGAGTAAAACTTGAAAGGGAGTATAAGGCGAATGAGGGGAAATAATGGTTTAAATGGGTAAAGTGACCGCTACCGCGGTCAAGTGGCTGCGATTATAGACACGTGGGTGACCGCAATCGCTCTTGGGGATCACAGTCGCGATAATTGAGAGCAGTTCTACTCTGCTGTTTTCCCCTGTTCAACTCTTTGCTCAATTTTTACCAATTTTTACCCTGTTCAATTTTCAATCCCAAATTTCACACTCCCCACTTTCCAAGCCTATCTAATTCACTTCATAGTGCCATAAATGCATGAGTTATTCATATGCAAAAGCTAACATCTATAGTACAAAGAATGACTAAAAAGATACGAGCCACTTTTGCGTCATTTGTGGGTTGCCTCCCACCTAGTGCCTTAGTTAACGTCGTGGCACGACGTCTTCCTTCATCTATATTCAAGATGGGTCCTCAAGCTCCTCTTCACTTACCTCTTTAATGTCATTATCCACCACGGATATAACTTGAAGTTTCGCAGTTTATTTCTTTGTCTTGTAAATTTTGAAAGAGGCCTCATCCTCTTGTACCTAAACTTCATTTCCCCCCATGTCCAAATCGACAATGGATTTTTGATGGACAAGAAATTAAGACCAAGGATGATAGAGGCCTCTTTGTCCATTTTACAATCCAATACCACAAAGTCCACCAGAAGTATAAACTTGTCCACTTTGACAAGGACATCAAACAAAATTCCCATTGGCCTTTTGATAGACTTGCCCACCATTAAAAATCGCATAGAGGTCGAGGTATGAGCATCCAATCAAAGATTTTTGTAGATGAAAAACAGCATGACGTTGATGCTTGCACTAAGATCGCATAAAGCTTTTGGAGACACATGAGTCCCAATGGTACAAGGAATAGTGAAAGCTCCGGGGTCATCTTTCTTTTCCGCGATCTTACTATCCATGATAACACACACCCATGGATGACTTCATGGTGTAACCTTCAACAATTTTATTTTTGGACATCAACTTTTTCATTAGCTTATTATATCCCGGTATCTCTTGGATCGTCTTAAGCAATGGGATGTTTATCGATAGATTGCTAAGCTTTTCCATGAACTTCCTCAATTTGTCAACCTCTTCTTTATTATGCAATCATTGAGGGAATGGGGGAGGAACTTGGATTGTGGGCCTTGCTTTACTTGGTGGACTTTTATCCTCAATCACTTTTCTCGGTCACATTCTCATCATTTTCTTCTCGACTTTGAGGTAACACCTCCTTTGATTTAGCCTTGGTCATTTTCTCACTCAAGTCTTCTTTAGAGGGATCATCAAGTATTTTTCCACTCCTTGTGATAATTGTTAGTACTTGAGCAACATTTTTTGGGTTAGAAATTGTGTCACTAGGGAGTCCACCTCTAGGCCTCGCATTTATTTGTATGGATATTTACCTAATTTGGGTCTCCAATTGCTTAATATCGGCGAAGTGAGATACCATGGTTTAGGAAAGTTTAGAAAAGTCATCTTTTAACTCACGGACCATTTTTCTGTACTTTCCACTCTATTCAATATTCTTACTAACATATCCTCGATCTTGAATTTTTTGGGGTCAATGGAACTTGACTCGTTGGACTTAGCTCGATCACGAGGGGGAACCTAACGGTCATAATCGCATTCTTGATCTCTCCAATCTCTATCCCTCTCACGATCAATCTAACCTTGGTTCCTACCTTGCCTTTGATAGGCGGGGAGGGAACCCCTCGAGTAGTTAGCCAAGTACTGTATTTCCTCATCCAACCTTTTTGCTTCTTCATTATCTTAGTAGGGTTTTGATGCTACGAAATTTATCGCTTTTGCGGGTGTACCCATAACATGCTTTGTCAAGATTTTAAGTTGGGTCATCATTCCCTCCATGTTCTCCTCCTTTTCTTCATTCCGCTTTCCTTGTTCATTAACAACCATAGAAGTAGTAGAAGGTATCTTGGGAGACGTCCCCAGTTTTTCTTTGAAACTTCTCTAATTAATAGAAAGGCAGCATGGTGGTGCATCTTCACTAAAGAGCCTCCTGACACATTATCTACCATCATTTTTTAATGGATCTAAGGCATGATAGAAGATCTCAAGAAGTATCTTCTCTGGGACTTCATGATTTTAGTATTGTTCCAATTTTCCATTAAACCATTCCCAAGCTTCAAACAATGGCTCTAGATTCATTTACCAGAAATTCACAATCTTATCCCGCTTTTGAAGCATGAGCGGATCCATAGAATTGCCTCGCCCATTAGTGAGAACGGAAAGAGGCGAAGCAGAATGGATTCTTGAGTAATGTGTGCTATATTGAATGGTGCACACACTTCCATGAAGTTCTTCAAATGGACATTTGGATCCTCAAAGGCTTAACCCCCGTACAATCCTTTCATTTGCAATGTGTGAAGCATGACTTTAGTCACATGGAACACTCTGTTCCCATTAGTTGGTGGGATACGGATTGCACTTGTTTGTCCCACTTCATTTAGTGGGCCCTCATCATCTAGGGGACCATCAAAGGGGACCATGTTGCTTGTGCTATCACTCACTGTTTCGCTAACACTTTGATCTCCTAAAAAATATTCAAAACAACAAATAAAGTAAATTATACCAACCTGGGTATTCCTAAGTAAGAATTACACCGCAAAAGTAAAATCTATATTCCACTCCCCGGCAATGGCACCATTTTGATAATGCTCAGCTCACTCCTCAGCTCACTCCTATTCTTGAGGGGTGATGTGGTCGTTGTCAAATAACTCAACTCGAGTTGGGGTCGAATCCACAAGGAGAGAATTATAAATTTCAAGTTCTATGGATGCTCTAATTACTAAAAGGTTACCCGGAATGCTAGCAAACACGACTTGTAAAATAAAATGGGTGGATTAGTTTGTAACAATTTTCGACTAAAAAAGTAAAAATATGACACTTTTGATTTAAAATCAAGTTTTGCGGAGATCTTGGGATTATGTTTACCTTAAAGTAAAAACACGTGGATTGATGATGGTTTAATGTGAAACTTAATTGTTAACTAAAAGATAGGCTAGGTCGAAGGTAATTGTGGTTAATCTTTCAATAAAACCACAACAATTTCACCCGTGGGCTCTTTCAGGAACCTAACAAGTATGCAATTCGTAATCACCCAAAACCTCAATCAAGCATCCCTATTTCTAGGATGATGATCTTGACATGATTTATACTCGAGTTACACTTATTTCTAAGATTGCAAAAGGTAGTAAACCATAGGCTTAATTGTCCACCATTGCCTTGTCCCACTATAAACCTCATTCAAGAATTTTGGGGATTACCTCATGTTCATTTTCATCCCTCTTTCAAGGATGATGAAGGGTTTCTTGAGTTTGGGGTTTTCACCCATAAATTCCAACTCATAAATTCAAGAAATAGTGGAATCCATACTCAACAACTAACAATCATGCAAATACAACAACACCCTCACACAATTACACTTTAGTTTAACATAATCCCAGCACTAAATCACTTAGTTACTTATGAAGAAAGTAAAGAGAGATGTACCATAAGGATTATCCAAGACATTCATTCTTCACAAAATTACTAAGAAATCAAGCCTCCAATATTAGTTACATACTTTCCCAATTAGGTTTTCTTGCTTTTATTTCAACAATGTCTATGAGGTAAGAAATACCTAAAGAAATGGTTTTTGCCTATATATGGTTTGGGATTCTTCTATGCAATTTTACAAAGTTTCCCTCGGTCATATTCCCGCTGAACTACGATCGCATAGGTTTGATCACGACTGCGGCTACCTAAACTAAGTTGTGCTCTGCGATCAAATTATGGTAACCATCTTGATTGACCGTGACTACGACTTGAGGACCACGGTCACGGTAACTGATGCTGAACTGCTTAAGGTCTCCAACTACACTCCGTTTTCTTCCATTTGATCCCTTTTTGAGCTTCAATCCACATCATTTCACCTTCTCAACTAGATACCTACAAAATGTGGATATTAAATCATTTTGATGTCTTATTTTCTAATACAAAACATGGTAGTGTGCATAAATGTTTGGTACAAATGAGTGGTAAAATCACCACTCATTAAGTATCGTCATACTAAGACTTGTAAGCCGTATAAGCCATATCATATCATGTCATATCATGTCTATAGCCCTTTATTTAAAAGCATGTTATTTGACCACCAAAATAATTCAATTATCACATGAGAGTTCTTATTTCAAAGCACATGAAAACTTATGCAACACACTCTCCTTTCAAGACTTTAATATTGGGTGGCAATCATTTCCATAAATCACATGCATTTCTTTTATTTTATACCAAAAGGGATTTTATCAATAAGAAACACCTCTTGAACATATGTAAAAAGATAATGCATATTAGATAAAGAGGCATCTAAAACTCAAGTTTATCATCATTCATTAAACAACCCCCGACACTAGTCAATAATAAATCTCATGATCGAAAAAGGAGAATTGTAGTTCATGCTCTCAAATCCACTTCAAAATCCATAATACGTGTACATATTCTGTATTTATTTGAAAACCCACAACCATTGTTAAATACATGATTCTCATAAAAAATATGGGTTCATGCTCCAAATACTTCAAAACTCATAACATATGCACATAATCAAGATCTCAAACTTGACGAAAACCCCATGGTAAATGCATAATTCAATCATAAGATTGAGGTTCCAAAAATTCATGTTTTTCAATCAACTTCCATCATAAGATTGGGATTCCAAAAATTCATGTTTTTTGAAGGATTATTAAAATCAACATACTTATGCCCATAAATTTTAGGATAGTTCTACATACTTTTTTGATGAAGAAGAATCCGAAACAACTTGAATCTAGTCTTGGAAGTATGAGTTTTGAAAGAAACCCTAACTTCTTTATTTTGAGAGTGGGAAGAACAATGAGAATTTAAATCTGATTTGCAATGAGTAATAATGCTTATTGGATGATCAAGTCATGAGGGAGGAGTTTTTGTGAGGAAAAGACCCAAATACCCCTTTAAAATGTCATAACAATGCAAAACGGTCCCTATTGACTGTTTAGGTGATAGACCATCACTCTTGTGACATACCATAACTCCAACCATCCCAAAATGACCAATTTTTGGTCTTTATGCTTAAGGGCGATGGTCCATCACCCTATCCATCATGCCTTAGTAGACAAACATCTTTTGGTAAATAGCGTATAACGTTTTACTTCAATATTAGATTAAGGAGAAACCTATGGCGTTGGAAAGAAGACTTGAAAACCTTTCATTTAGTATATAGTAGGACACCTAACTCAGCATATTCTAGGAGTAATTGTCATTAAAATTTGACCCAATTTGGAACGTCAACTAAAACTCAATCGGTAGAAAAGTTCTCAACTCAACTTTGAATTAGGAGATTTTTATTATCTCAATTCATCCCCAAAGATCTTTCCATACTATAGAATTGATCATCACACTTATATTGACATAGAATCATTAGGTTCGGGCCTATATACATTGGAACGGTGATTTGAATTCTAGCCCAAAAATGTTGGGTGTTACATTATCTCCCCCTTCAGATCATTTATCCTCAAATGATGAGTAAGAACTTATTGAAGCTCTAGGAGTATGGAATAAAGAATAAACCTCACATTAGGAATATTTCCTCAATGAAATATACATAGGAATCAAGAAGAGATTTATGAAATCACCAACTAAATCGTGCAAGCACGAGGCATGAAACAATGGGACTTGACATAGAGATATTCTTGGACATGAGTTATATGAAACATAGTCATAACAATGTTAGGAATGAATTTATTTGGTGACCATAGGTTCTGGTTTAAATTGACACTTGATATGAAATAACGTTTTGTAGGACAAAGGAATAGAGAATAGATGTATTCTCCACCTTACATGATACAACCATATAGCCCTTAAACAAAACGACACTTCTCAACAATGCTTCCTACTACGAACAACACCCTTTAACCCTTCCAACTTACAATTCCCCCATAACACACCTATCACAAGGGTCTGAGTCTCACTGTATATTACTTCCATGTTGAAGCCTAACCCAGAGTAAAAAGGTGCTATCTTAATCTATGGGACCCCATACTCTACATCCCTTTAAGAATATTACTTCACCTTATCACTATAATCAAACACCCTCAGGTCTTAAATCTAGGAGTACTAACCACATAGAACATCAGTTTGTGTTTTCATCAATCACAACATTCAAGTCTATCTTTACTACACCCACTTTATGGATCTCCGCACTAAAAACCAGAAACTTCAATAACTTACACAAAAAATTACACCGCATTTCCCATATTAACTATTTCACATAACGAAAGTTCATCTCGCTCTTCCCTCTTCCTCTATAACCTTAGCTCGAGTAGTCACACCAAAATTTCCATGGTAAAGAACATCTACCCTCGTATCTCAAACATTACTATACTTTCTTAACCACTATCATTCTAACATAAGGAGGGCCATTGAGTGACTAGAGAACAAGCATCAAGAATGTAAGTGACACTATTCAACTATAACTTATATTTGTTGCACTATCCAAGGTAGGGCCTATGATGTAAGATACGATACAATAGGCACAAAATACATCTTAGGAAATATCTAAATCAAAAATAGAGGGTCATTTAGGGACAACCATAAAATAGCAAGAGTTCTTCGAACTGGCATAACGAGAAACATGAGTGCATATGCCATGGGTCATACAACATAAATCTGGAATTCATGTAGTCAATGATTAAGACAAGGATTGCCACTTGAAGCCATTGCTCCTCATTTTAAGAATTGAAAATGGCCATGGATTTGGATAAAACTTATCACTTTGGGCTAGACCCGATATAAAATGAATCGGTAACATATAAAAAGTATAGTTTCTTAGAAGTAAGCATAAAGTAAGACATGAGTTTATGGATCATGAGTATCATAACATGGAGCTTGAATACTTGGAAGCTTGGATTACTGAGATATGTTATTACTTCTAGTTTAGGGGTTGGAAAATGGACATAATTTGCATAGAGAACTCGGACCTTAGGCATATACACAATTTGAACACATAAGACATTGGTAGAATGACTTAACCCGACCCGGGGCCGTGTCATAATAGGCATCCCAAGTTCGACCAGGACTGGAGACCATCCCCGTTACCCAACCTTCATCCTCCTACCCTTGCTTGGCTGAATTCCGAACATATAACAAGATAGCGTTATTGTTCATATCAAGAATATAGGATAGGATCACAACCATGACCGACCCAACCGAGTCCAACCATTCCATACCAACCATCCAACCATATCGAACCAGACCAATACCAAAACAAGGGTCATAAATTGGGCCATAACCAAATAAGTTCCAAAACATAATATGATTAATCCCAAAATGAAATATGATGTAATAGTGAGAAATTTTGTCCAATGATGTCAGCCCCAATACCAATGTCAATACTAAGGCTGACTCCCATACCGATCCCGCCCATACCAGTATTACAAAGCCTCTAACCAAAAGAGTAAGAATATCCAGTTAGGACATGCCCCCAACCATAGCTAAAACCAATATCCATAAATAAAACAAAATGCTAAAAAATATCCATAACATAAAATAGAGCCTTCTAGAGAGATGAAAGCTCATCACTTCAATCCAATAGTTGTCCCCGAGTCAATCACTATATAGGAGGAGTAGAACAGCTAGTTCCTACATAGCGGGGGTATACAGCCTCCCAAAGATGGGTTAGCGAGTGATCAATAGCATGAACTCGGGGTAAGGATTAAATAATTACATTTATAAGACCAAGTAAAACCATCAATAGGCACACAACCATACATATATATAACCATGCTAGGAAAGGGAACCGGGTTTAGCATGCCATTAAAACTTTGCCTGGGCTATGTAGCTTTTGTCATAAATGACCCACGAGCTATATGGGTTCAGCTCTCCCTGCTGAAAGGGACCTAGTGCATGAAGCCGCACAACCAAGGAAGAAAACCTGGGATGAATAGTACATCCCCCATAATATAGTGTGACATTATGCCCACAGTCACTTAGACCAAACCTCATATCAGCAAATATGAGTTTCCAGTTTAGATCCCCAAGAGACCACCACTTTCCACGGCTTTGCTACACCTCCCGCCTTTAAGCTCAACTAAAACCATTTTCCATCCAAACCATTATTCCATTATTATTAAATGAGGCTATTAGTTGTGGTATCATCATATCAATAATAATAACTTGCAAGTTTTATTCTTAGCCTAAACTTAAGGGATTCCATATTCCCCACATGATTTCCAATTAACCAAAACCATGCCCACCAAGGCATCTCCAATCTATTAAATCCATTTAAACCATTCATACCATTTAGGGTTCCATTACCAAATTTAAACCATGGATAAGTTCCATTGAAAAACAAATATTATAGTGAAAACATTGTTAAAGGCATCTTATCAAACATATTAGGGGCATAATATTTCCAAAACCAAAGTCCATTACCAAAGAACCATTCCCATGAAACCAATTATCCAACACCACTATGAATGCACATAAAAGCATAATTAAAACATGGGAGAACCATAACCAAACATTTATAACTAGAACCCCCAAATAATATTAGAAAATCCAAATTCATACAATATTCATATCATAAAAACATTGTATAAAATCATGCCTTTAGTTGGAACTAATAATGAGGGAAGAGAATATGCCTTAATTGATAAAGTAGACGGAGAGAAACCACCAACATGATCCCCAAATTAGTCCTCTAGTTGAAACCCTAGATTTCTTGCCCAAAACCTCTTGAGAGAATTATAGAGTGTTTAGGAAGAGTTTCTAACTGTTAATGAATAGAATAATAAAGTAAATAACCTCCCAATAAGAATATAAGTAATGGGACCTTATTAGGATAAGTGGGGAAATTCCCAGATTGCCCTTACTTAAATTGCACAAAAATCCCATCACAGGGATACAACTGACCCTTACCAGTCGTATCCTTTCTATACGAGTGGTACCCAACACTCGTACACTTGGCCTCTCCCTTGGACCCAACACTATCCATGGTATGACTCATCCAACTCAAGTCGTATCCAAATATATTATCCATGATCATCACCCTTATCCCTGTCAGAATTGAATCCTAAGAGGATTAAACACTATCCACCACACAAGTCCTGGGTACGACTCATACCCTAGCTTATGGCTCATGGTGAGCCACTCATACTTATACCCAACCTAGGTTACCAATTCTAAGGTTAAGTGAAGAAACCAAATGATTCATATTCGACCATACGACTCATACCATGCAAGTTGTACCCATTCCAGTGATCAAAATCCATCCCACCAACAAAAACTGGTCACCATACAATTGGACCCTACCATTCGTACCCCAACATACGACCGTACCCCTGAGTTTTATTGGGTCCAGAGACCAGAATTCTAGGAAATTTTCTAAGGTCCAACAACCAGGGTGTTTCAGTCTCCCCCAATAGGAACATTTATCCTTGAATGACGGACAAGGTAGCACAAACACTACCTATACTCCTTAGATATCTCTACTCTTACCTTTAACAAAGACGCATGGAAATCAAGTAGACTCATTTGCATTATCAAATTATAAATCAAGAATACATACCTTCCACACAAATATCCAAAGCCTAGAACAAATGCTGATATTTGGACTTTATGTCCACTTTCGCTTCCCATGTAACTTCTTCCACCTTATGGTTCTGCCATAAAACCTTAATGGAAGCCACATCCTTGGTATGTAATCAACGAACCTGTCGATCTAAGATTTTAACTAGAACTTCTTCATAAGATAGAGATTCTGAGATACCCAACCCCTCCAAAGGAACCAACGAAGAAGGATCACTAAGATAATTCCTAAATATGGAGACATAAAATATCGGATGAATGAATTTAAAACTAGAAGGCAACTCCCATTTGTAAGTAACATTTCCAACCCTTCGCAAAACCACATATGGATCAATATACCGGGGACTGAGCTTACCTTTTTGCCAAACCGCATTACTCCCTTCATGGGAGATACCTTAGGAATACCTTATCCCCAACCTCAAACTCTAATTCTCTATATCTTACCTCTGCATAGGACTTTTGGCGACTTTGTGCAGCCTTAAGACTATCTCGAATAACCTTTACCTTTTCCATAGCCTGATAAACCAAATCTGGACCGAACATATCTGTCTCACCAAGCTCAAACCAACTAATAGAAGATCTATACCTCGTACCATATAATGCCTCAAAAGGGGCGATGCCAATACTAGAATAATAGCTAATGTTGTAAGCAAACTCTGCCAAAGATAGATGCTCAACCCAACTGCCACCATAATCTACTACACATGACCGAAGCATATCCTCTAATGTCTGAATAGATCTTTCCGCTTGACCATCCGTCTGAGGATGAAAAGCGGTACTCAGGCTCACCTTAGTACCCAATCCCTTTTGAAAAGATTATTAGAAATGAGATGAGAGTTGCATACCATGATCAGAGATAATCAAAACAGGTATTCCATGCAGCTTCACAATCTCTTGAAGATATAACTTTGCATAGTTCTCTACAGAGAAGGTAGTCCTCACTGGTAAGAAGTGAGCAGACTTTGTCATCCTATCCATAAAGACCCAAATCGAATCATATTAATTTTCAGACCGAGGAAGACCAGTAACGATATCCATATTAATTATCTCCCATTTTTATTCAAGCAAAACAATCTCTTCATACAACCCACCAGGTCTGATGTGCTCAACTTTAACTTCTTGACACACCAAGTGCTTCGCCACAAAATCAGCCACGTCTATTTTTGTACCATTCCACTAATACATCTCCTTGAGATCATGATACATCTTTGTTAAGTTGGGTCGTACAACGTAGTGTAATTTATGTACCTCAACAAAATCCTTTGTCGCAACCCATTGACATCAGGGACGCATAACATCCATTGGTACTGTAAAGTACCATCGCCACTGATCTAAAAAACCATTACCTTCTCCATACCCATATTACTCTTGATTTTCATTAAAATAGGATCTAGTACTTGCTTCTCCATGATATTTGCACCAAGAGATAACCGAACCACTTCCTGTACCATCACCCCACCATCCTCAAAGTCCAAAAGATAAAATCCCAGATTTTCTAAGTGGTGAATATCTCTCACCAATTCTTCCTTTTCTTTCTCCGTATGATCCAAACTCCCCATGGATAACCTGCTAGGAGCATTAACAACTAGGTTAGCCTCGCATGGGTGATAGTGATGACTCATGTCATAGTCTTTGAGAAGCTCCAACTATCTCCTTTGCTTGAGATTTAGATCATTCTGAGTGAACACATATTGTAGACTCTTATGATAAAAAAAGATGTCTATATGCACTTCATATAGATAATGCCGCCAGACTTTCAAAGCAAAAACCACCGCCAATAGCTCCAAATCACGAGTAGGGTAATTTCTCTCATGTACGTTTAACTTCCTAGAAGTATAGGCAGTCACCTTCCCATATTGCATTAATAAACAACCAAGTCCCACCCTAAATGCATCATAATAGACTACAAACCCCTCACTGCCCTCAGACAATGTCAAAATTAGAACCAAAGTTAGTTTATCTTTCAACTTTTTGAAACTTCCCTCATAACCATCTGACAAAAAAACTCTACCTTTTTCTAAGTCAACTTAGTCAAAGGAGCATCTATCGTTGAAAAGCTCTCCACAAACTGCCGATAATACCTAGCTAAACCCAAGAAGCTCCAAATATCGATTGGAGTTGTGGGTCTAGAACACCTTTTAACCACAGCCACCTTTTGTGGATCTATTATTATCCCGTCACTAGAAATAATGTAACTAAAAAAAGTCATAGTGTTCAGCCAAAACTCACACTTGGAGAACTTGGCATACAACTTTTGTTCCTTCAAGGTTTGAAATAACACTCACTTTTGGAATAAACAAGAATGTCATCAATAAACACAATGATAAAGAGATCCAAGAACTGCCTGAAAACCCTATTCATCAAGTCCATAAATGTCTTCGAGGCATTAATCAATCCAAATAACATTACCAAGAATTCACTGTGCCTATACCGAGAACGAAAATTGTCTAAGGGATATCCACCTCCCTAATCTTAAGAAAATGATACCTAAAAAAAATTGTCACCTTGCAACTGATTAAACAAGTCCTCTATCCTTGGAAGAGGATACTTGTTCTTAACCATTACCTAATTCAACTGTCCATAGTCAATGTACATCCAAATAGAACCATTCTTCTTGCACACGACAACATTGGTGCACCCCACGAAGATACACTAGGATGAATAAACCCATTATCCAAAAGATCCTTAAGTTGCTCCTTAAGTTCCTTCAACTCAGCCAGAGCCATTCTATAAGGAGGAATAGATATTGGATGAGTGTTCGAAACCAACTCAATACCAAACTCTATTTCCATATCCGGAGGAACATCAGGAAAATCATCTGAAATGACCTCAAGAATCTCATTTACTATCAGAACCAAATAAAAAAAGGACCTTCTGAGTTAGAATCTTTAACCTAGACCAAGTGATAAAGACAACCTTTGGAGATTAACCTCCAAGCTGTAAGATAAGAAATAAACCTCCCCATAGGAGCTATGGAACCACCCTTCCACTTTATAACCGGTTCACCAGGTAACTTAAAGACAACCTTACGGGTCTGACAATTTAAGGATGCTAATAAGAGTATAACCAATCTATCCCTAGAATAACATCAAAATCCACCATATCAAGTTCAAACAAATCTACCAAAGTATGCCTACCACCAACAGATACCACAAACCCCCTATAGACTCTCTTAGCAATAATCGAGTCACCTACTGGGTAGAAATAGAAAAAAGATACAAAAAACCTTAGGATCAAAAGCAATACATACAACCATAAATGGGGTCACATAGAAAAAAGTGGAACCTAGATCAAGCAGGCAATACACATCACGATAAAAAAGTTATAACATACCAGTAATGACATCAGGCGATGTCTCATATTCCCATAGAGATATAAGAGCATACAACCTATTCTAGCCAGTGTTGGTACTACAAGTAAGAGTAGATATTGAAACTGCACCACTAGGCGCAGGAGTAGAAGATGAAGGACCTAAAGCTTTGATCTCTCCTGAAGCTCTCTTACCAACCAGATAATTTTTTAGAATATGGCCTGGCAGGACAGATTTAAAACACTTGTCCCTTCCTTTGTCACAGTAACCTCGATGAAGACGATAATAGAATTGGCAAGGAGGGTATGAAAAAACCTACTGACCCCCACTCACCTGAGACTGGACACTCTGTGCCAAAAAATTATCCCACCTTGCTGACGCCTATTACTCGACTGCCTTAAGTAAAGAGCGCTAGCAGTAGATTTGGAACCATAACTCCCCCACTTTTTTTAGCCATTTACCTCTATCTTGACCACCTTGTGACTGAGCATCTCCCTGATCCAAAAACCTTCTCCTCTTATGCAGCCTATCTCCAAACTCCGCTTGTTTTATCTTCTCATCCTCCACCTATTACATGTGGATAACTAACCTTAGAATATCTATATCCTTGATTAGCAAAGAATTCTTGCTTTCTAAGACCAAATCTTGATTCAATCTAGAAGCAAACTTTCTCATTCTCACTCTCCTGTCAGTCACCAAATCAGGAGCTTACCTTGATAGCTAATGAAACTTCAAGGCATATTCCTTGACAGACATTTTCCCTTTATTAAGATTCAAAAACTCCTCCATCTTTGCTTTGCTAAGCTCTTGTGGAAAGAAATGATCTAGAAAACTCCAGGAAAAGCATCCCATAAATATAACTCCTCTATATTTCCTCTATCCCTATCCCACTCTTCGTTCCATTGGTACGCAACATCCTTAAGCTGATAAGCTGCAAAATTTACACCTTCCATATTAGTAACCTAAATCACCTTGAATATCATCTCCATTTAATCTAAGACAGCCTGAGGATTCTTCTCCATCTTCACACCAGTAAAAGTAGAAGGATTTAGTTTCATAATTTGTCTAACCCTTGTGGCCTCATTAGACAACCCACTAGAGTATCCCGCTCAGCCTGAGAAGTAACTAATTAAACAATAGTATGAATATACTGACGGAATTCCACATTAGTCACCTCACCTTGAGGAGGACTAGTAGTAATCGAAGGAACTCCAGAACTTTGGGGATAAGACCCTGAGATCGAAGACGAACTCCAAACGTAGGATGTACCCTATCAACATTGTCCCTAAATGGGATCGAAGAATTTTCTTGTGTTCCAGATCGTGTAGGCATGGTCTAAAAAGTGAACAATCAAAGATTAGAGAGAATTTTAGGACTTAGTCTCCAAGCTTGAAAGTAGAATACCAATAATGTGAAACATTCTTAAATGCCCTGTAGCCTCTCTCTTATGAGTGTGTTGCGCTACATACCCTTAAAAGTGACTTTACCATACACGACTTTGTGGACTCCTAATTGACCATGAGCCTAAACCTCTGATACCAACTTGACACAACCCGACTCGAGGCCCTATTGTAATGGGTATCCCAAGTCTGACCAGGACTGGAGACCACCCTCGTTACCCAACCTAACCTTCAACCGTCTACCCTGGCTTGGTTGAATTCTAAACATATAAAAAGATAGTGGAATCTAGGATAGAATCACAACCATGACCGACCCAACCGAGTCATACCATCCCATACCAACCGTCCAACCATCCTGAACCAAACCAATACCAAAACAAGGGCTATAAACTGGGCCATAACCAAATAAATTCCAAAATATAATATGATTAATACAAAATGAAATATGATGGAATAGTGAGTAATTTTGTCCAATGATGTCAGCCGTAATACCAATGCAATTACTAAGGCTAACTTCCATACTGATCCCTTCCATACCAACCCATACCAGTACCACAAAGCCTCTAGCCGAAAGAGTAAGAATATTCGATTGGGACATTCCCCCTACCATAGCCAAGACCAATATCCATAAATAAACCAGAATGTCTAAAAATATCCATAACATGAAATGGAGTCTTCCAAAGATATGGAAGATTACCACTTCAATCCAACAGTTATCCCCTAGTCAATCACTATATAGGAGCACTAGAATGGTTAGTTTTTGCATAGCATGGGTATATAGCCGAAACCAAGTAAAACCGTCTATATGCACACAACCATACATATATATAACCATGCTGGGAAAGGAAACCGGGTTTAGCATGCCATTAAAACCTTTACCTGGGCTGTGTAGCTTTGCCGTCCTAAACCAACCAAGAGCTATATTAGTTCAGCTCCCCTACTAAAAGGGACCAGTGCATGAAGCGGCACGACCAGGGATGACTAGTACATCCCCCAAAATATAGTGTGACATAATGCATACGGTCACTTGGACTAAAACTCACATTGAAAAATATGAGTTTCCAGTTTAGATCCCCCCGGGACCACCACCTTTCATAGCTTTGCTACACCTTCTACCTTTAAGCCCAATTAAAACCATTTTATATCCAAACCATTATTCTATTATTAATAACTGAGGTTATTAGTAGTGTTATCTTCATACCAACAATAATAAATTGAAAGTATTATCCTTAGACAAAACTTAGGGGATTCCATGTGCCCCACATGATTTTTGATTAACCCAAACCATGGACACCAAGGCATTTCCAATATATTAAAACCATATAAACATTCATACCATTTAGGGTTCCATTACCAAATTTAAACCATGCATATGTTCCATTGAAAAACAAATATTACAGTGAATATATTGTTAAAGGCATTTTATCAAACATATTGGGGGCATAATATTTTCAAAACCAAAGTCCATTACCAAAGAACCATTCCCATGCAACCAATTATTCAAAACCACTATTAATGCATATAAAAGCATAATTGAAACATAGGAGAACGATAACAAAGAATCATGCCTTTAGTTTGAAATAACATTGAGGGAAGAGAACATGCCTTAATTGAAAAAGTAGACAGAGAGAAACCACCAATAAGATCCCCAAATTAGTCCTCTAGTTAAAACCCTAGCTTTCTTTCCCAAAAGCTCTTGAGAGAATTATAAAGTATTTAGAAACAGTTTCTAAGTATTAATGAATAGAATAATAGGGTAAATAACCTCCCAATAAGAATATAAGTCATGGGACCTTATTAGTATAAGTGGAAAGATATCCAAATTACCCTAACTTAAATCGCACAAAAATCCCATCAGAGGGTACAACTAACCCTTACGAGTCATATCCTCCCTATACGAGTGGTACCCAACACTCATAACCTTGTCCTCCCCCTTGGACCAACCATTTTCCAAGATACGACTCATCCAACTCAAGTCGTATCCAAATATATGATCCATTACCATCACCCGTATTCCTGGCAGAATTGAATCCTAAGAGGATTGAACACTGTCCACCATACAAGTCCTGGTTACAACTTATTCCCTGGCTTATTGCTCATAGTGATACATTTGTACTCAGATCCAACCTAGGTTACCAAGTGTAAGGTTAAGTGAAGAACCCAAACAATTTATATCTAACCAAACAACTTGTACCATACAAGTCATACCCATTCAATTGACTAAAATCCATCCCACCAACCATCATTGGTCAGCATACGACTGGAACCTATCATTCATACCCCAACATACAGCTCGTACCCATGAGTTGTATTAGGTCTAGTGACCAAAATTTTAGGAAATTTTCTAAGGTACAGAAACTAGGGTGTTTCGTAGAATATCCTTCTGATCTGAAGTAGGAGAATTCTGCCAGAATAAGAATAGAGCTATTATGGCTCTTCCCTTAGACTAACCACCATGAGAAAATTCAAGATCCACCTAAATTCATCATTTCCTCTTTAGATCAATGTCACAAACCTAGACTTACGGGCATATCCTCTCATTGAATGTATTAGCATAATGCTCACCATAGTTGGATATCACCATACACATAAATGCTAAACTTCCCCTAATAAAATATTATCTGAAGGCATTGCTTTCAAGGGATGCTACTCTTAACTTTTGCTAGCCTCTATAGCCATCACCTTACAACTTACACTCTCATCAGTATACATCAACACTCCTTAACCCATAACAATCTATTCTCCACTCCTTAATATACTAACATTAAACCTTTAATCGAATAACTCATAACTAAGCAAATTTTTTAGAACTATATAAAAGTCACACACTGCCTAGCTATATTTCCTCAATTTATCTATAAAAGACACCATATAACAACGCCTTAGACTTCTCCACAATACAAAATTCAAGAACATAAACTAGGTACACATGGCAATACATAAAACCTTATCTAATAACATACTACCTGCGGTTCAACTTATTTTTATATAGCTAATTGTCACAACCCGAGTCTACCCATTAGTTATGATAATGGTGTAATGATCACAAATAACCACAAGCTATCCCATAAGCCGGTACTTACTGTGAGCATTGAGTATATTAATAACATAATACATACACTTAAGATACTCTGAGAAAATAATACCAATAGGAATACTGAAAATATGGTTCAACCACAAGTCTAAAAAATCTGATGAAATGCTGAAAGCAAATTGTCAATTTAAAACAACTGATAATACTAAAAGGTCTGATTAACTGAATAACCATCTAACTGACCGTCGAATTACTGAAAAACCTCTAACGGACTGACAAAGGAGTTGATAGGACAAGCCCCCAACTAACTCCGACTGAATGAGCATAGTGAAATACTAATGTACTGAACGAGAGATAATATGTCCTTGATGGATAAGAACTTATCACTAAGCTATTGAGTAGCACTGGTTGTCTAACTATGGTTGGGAAACTGAGCCTCCAAACCTATGATATAAGAAATCATAGCGCGAAGAATATTAAATAGTCAGTACTTTGAATGTACTGGTATATGAGATGAGGTCAGGCTGATATATATGGGGTACTAAGCATATGAAATAAGGACTAACTAAGTAGAATGAGATAACTGAACATGAATGCATAAAAACTAGAACATTTAAGAATGCAAGACTAAGTGTATATCTATTATGCTACTGAGATAATCTAAAATCTGGAAGATTGAAAAGCTATAAAACTGAATATCTAAAAGTCTGTACACTTAGTCATGAAAATCTGAACTAAAGATACATTGAATATTGTACTGAGACTGTGGGAGGTATCATCTAACCTACATGCCCCAATATGAGCTAATAAGGGGTCCAACCTGTAACCCCAGTTGAAAGTGTGTCAGTACCATGCCACGGGTACCAACACCATCTATGTGGATCCACTAAACCATTATCTCAAAGAACTAAGGAGTCACCCTATATTGGAAGGTGCTCTCATAAGATATGTGTCAATCCTAAACTAGCAGGTGAACATCTCAAACTTGTGCTGGCTATGTAGTTCTATAACTCAGGAATTGCTACTAAGGGTGACACCCTATATTGGCAGGTGAGCCCCCATCCTTGGGATCGCTTAGTGCTAAATCCTATTCCCAACTGAACTTGCACTAATATTGAACAGAAGCTTAATTGAATGTTATTACATAACTGATAAAGCTCATCGTGAATATGAATATCTCATTATACTGATAAGATTCATGGATTAGCTGTCTGAATACTTAAAAAGTTAAATTCATGTAAATCACATAAGTATTGGGTGCTCATAACCCACCAGTACTTAATGGAATTAACAATAATGCTATATAAAAGTTTTTAAACCATAGTAGGGGATCATTGTTCAAAATCCAACACTTAGACATTTCATCAAACACATGAGATTCGTGAACATAAGCATGGGAATGGGTAAAGCATGCGAAAATAATATGATAACAAGACTAAAATCATAACTTAGGGATTTAACATGAAGATTATAACATTTAAAACATGTAATAGCTCATTCCATTAAAAACACCTATAAACATCACTTGTAATTGAATTAACAAGAGATTCATGGAGATATTTTAACTTAAACATGAAAACTCATAATTTAAAAACATAAAGGGATTCTGGGACTCCGTGGGTAAAAGGAACTCATAGATGAACATCACACATACCTTAAACCTTTAAATTGCAAGAGAAATACCAAATCTTGATGCTTTCTTGAAGGTTTTTGAAGTTGGAGAACTTGAATTCTTGATTTCTTGGGGAGAAAGGAATTGAGTTTGTACTCTTGGGAAAAGGAAATGGTTTTCTTGGGAGAATAATGAAGAAGAAGGGCAAAATTATGCCCTAATTAATGCCCAAGTCATATTATGAATGATTGTGTTGAGGGGGAAAAGATCCAATTGCCTCTCATTTATTTAAATTTGAAACTGCGTGTAGTAGGCTTACCACGATGTGGTCTTATCGTGGTAGTTCATTTCACTCACGGCAACGCGGTCTGTATGACAATGAGAATAACACCATAACACGGGCTTATCGCGATGACCTACTGGTTTCGTGATCCAAACATAACATAACCTTGTTCAAAAAATCCAAAACTTCTCTAAGACATGCTACTTGCATCCTTGAACATGAATTAATTCAAAAACCAATATCTCAGGGTCGCAAAGACCGAGTTAAAAATCCTCCAAGTTTAGATCCTTACCAAAATGACTCAATCCCCAACACTTAGTGAAATTTTCATGCCTTAAGCCCCTTATGCATGCAACTAGAAGCTGAACTAAGCTAAGAATAATATAGGTATTACAATAACTCCTCCTTGGGAACATTCATCCTTTAATAAGACTGGTTAGACTGAGAGTACTAAACTAAGGTAACTGAGATCACATAATGAACATGCATGACTGGAAACATGATCACTTAACTGAGTTTGAAACATGATACATGAACTAAACTAATTTTGTGAAGCATGCAATGACATGAGATTGATTAAATGGTTGGAACTGAGAATGAAAAAGAGTCAATCTAAGGAAAACTATTACCTCAAGTAGGGTCTGATTTTGCGGAGAAAAGATAAGGGTACCTGGTATACATATCTTCTTCCACTTTCTAAGTTGCTCCCTCAACAGACTGATTCCTCCATAGAACTTTAACCAAGAGAAACTATGAATCTGACGATCAAGGATCTCAACTGGGTTTTTATTGTAAGAAAGGCTATCCTGAACATTTGTGCTTTCTAAAGAAACAACAATAGCTAAATCACCAATACATTTCTTTAACAATGGAACATGAAATACCAGATGCACTGAAACCAAATCTGCAGTCAACTATAGCTCATAATCTACCTTCTCAAAATATCTCAAAATTTTATAAGTGCCAACATAGCGGGGACAGATTTCCCCTTTTTACAAAATATCTTCACTCCCTTTATGGGCAATATTTTCAGATAGACTAAGTCACTAACCTAAAACTCAAGATCTCTTCTCCTCACATCTACATAGGAATTATGATATCTTTAGGATGTCTTCAGCCTCTCCCTAATCAACTGAACCTTTTCCATTGCCTCAATTACTGAATCTGGCCCTATCACTACAGCCTCATGTACTTTAAACCAACTAATAGGAGATCTATATATTTTTCCATAGAGATCCTCAAATGGATCCATCTGATTACTAGAGTGAGTTTTTATTATAAGCATCCCAACTACCTTTAAAATCAATAACACATGCTCTCAATATATCTTCTAAAGTCTGAATGGTCCTCTCTACCTGATCATTTTTCTAAGGATGAAAAGTTGTACTGAGATGAACATGGGTACCAAGACCCTTCTGAAAAGCCTTCTAAAAGTAAGAGGTAAACTGAGTACCTCTATATGAAATGATAGGTAATGGAACTCCATGAAACATAATCAACTCTCTAAGGTAAAGCCTAGCATAGTCCTCAGTTGAGTAAGAAGTATGAACTGGCACGAAATAAGCTGATTTGGTAATTCTATCCACAATGACCCATATTGAATCATACTGGCAACGCGTTCGAGGTAACCTTATCACAAAATCCATGTTCACCACTTCCCACTTCCAATTAGGTATGATGAACTTCTGCAATGTACCACTAGGCCTCTGGTGCTCAATTTTAACTTGTTTATAATTAGAACACTAGCTACAAACTCTACAATATCCTTCGTCATACTATTCCATTAATAGATTTCCTGCAAGTTACGATATAGCTCGGTAGCTCTTGGATGAATGGTATATCTCACACCTTGCTCTTCTGCTAAAATTTGTTGCCTTAACTCATCAACACATGGAATACATAACCTACCTTGACAAGGCAATACACCATCTCCCCCTTGGGAGAAAACCTTTACTTTTTTTTATCTTTGATTGATTCTTTTAACTTAACCAGACTGGGATCCTTTTCTTGTTTTTCCTTTAGTTCAGCAACCAAAGAAGATTCTAAACCATTCTGAACCCATATACTACCTTTAGCCGAATCAACCAATCGAACACCCAATCTAGCAAGTTGATGAACCTCATAGACTAACTTCTTCTTTTCATCCTCAAAATAAGCAATACTACCCACAAAAAATCTACTAAGGGCATCTTCCACAATATTAGCCTTACCCGGATGATACAACATACTCATATCATAATATTTTAACTACTCAACCCATTTTCTCCGATAAAGATTCAAATCTTTCTACAAGAACATATACTACAAACTTTTGGAATCCGTGAACACATCAACATGAACCCCATAAAGATAATGCCTCCAAATATTTTAAGGCAAAACCCACAGTTTCCGACTCAAGATCATGGGTTGGGTAATTTTTCTCATGATGTTTAAGCTATCTTGAGGGATGGGCTATGAGCTTACCTTTATGCATTAATACACAACAAAAACCAACTCTAGAAGCATCATAATACACTATGAACCCATCTATGCCATCTAGCAAAGTTAATACTGGACCGAAAGTGAGTCGAGTCTTTAACTCCTAAATACTCTTTTCGCAAGAATCAAACCACTAAAATTTCACTTTCTTTCGAGTCAGTTGAGACATGGGAGAAGCAATAGAAGAAAGCCCTTAAAAAACATCTATAATAGCCATATAAACACAAGAAACTCCTGATATCTATTAGAGAGTTGGGTTTAGGCTAGTTTCCCACTGCTTTGGTCTTTTGAGGATCAACTCTAATTCCATTATCGGAAATAATATGGCCAAGAAAGGCTATTGATCTTAGCTAAAATTTGCACTTACTGAACTTGGTGAACAACTGATGGGCTCAAAGAGTCTACTCCAAAGTCAATTTCCCTTTCGGGAGGAACTCCGGGAAGGTTTTCAGGGAAGACGTCTAGAAATTTCCTTACTACTAAAAATGAATTGAAACTTGGAGTCTACGAACTGGAGTCTTTGACTCAAACAAGATGGTAAACGCACCCCTTAGAAATCATCTTTCTCTCTCTAAGATATGAAACAAGCTAACCCCCAAACAATGAGGTACCATCCCTCTATTCAATGACTGGTTCATTGGAAAACTAGAACTGAATGACTCTATTTCTGTAATCTATTGAGGCATAACATGAGTGGAGCCAATCCATGCTGAGAATGATATTAAAATCCATGATCTATAACTCTATGAGGTTAATTGAGGTGACTTTCTAGGATACTGTGATTGGACAATTCTTGTATACATGCCTGGCAATAATAGAGACACCTACTAGAATAGACACCGAGAACGGTTTTGATAAAAATTTGTGATGACACTGAAATTGACTACCATATGGGGGTTAAAAATAAGAGCGAAGCTCCAGGCTCTAATAAATCATAAACATGAAGGTGTAAGACCTATAACGTACCCATAACTACATCAGGAGAACTTTCCTGATCCTATCAGGATTGAAGCACATACAACTTGTTCAGGCGCTAGCTACTGGTTGTGCTGGAAGTGGAAACCTACTGAGTCGGGTGACCGGCTGGAACTGGAGGATGGTTGGACTGATCCTGTTGCCCAGCCTGTAGGCAATTTCTGACCCTGTGACCTTACTTGCTACATCTAAAACACATATCACTGCTGGCTCTACACATACCCCAATGATTCTTTCCACACTTTTCGTAGAGCAGATTAGTACAACCATTGTTCACACTACCCTGTGACTTAGAGCCTGGTGCTCTATCCCGACTGTCATTCCTGAACTTTGGCACTTGCACACTAGATAAAAACGGAGATGGAGCTAGGAATTTATGATAGAAATATGAATGATTACCACTTTCTGACCTTGGCTGAGAAAAATTAAAACTACCTATCCTGGCCCTCGTATTCTCTTTTTCATTCTCCTTATGCTTCCCCTCCTCAATCTGCTGAGCGTGAACCATAAGCCTAGATAGGTACATCACCTTAATCAACATAGCAGTCCTAAATTCCTTAACCACATTATTAGCTATACTAGAAACAAAGTTACTCATTCTAGACCTATTATCATCCACTATTGAAGGAGCACACCTCACCAACTGAGTGAACTTAAGAGAGTATTCCTTCACATTCATATTACCTTGCTTCAAACTGATAAACTCCTGCACCTTAGCTTCTCTAAACTCTAATGATAAGAACCTGACTTGAAAATTTATGGCAAACTCCTCCTACTCTACAGGACCTGCCTCAACACCTCTATCTTCCTTCTACTACTTATACCAGGTCTGAGCTACATCCTGCAATTGATATGCATCCAACTTTGCACTCTCACTCAAAGTGATGCCCGTAATGTTTGTCACCTTCTAATCTATTTCAAGAAACTCATGTGGATCCTTCTCGGACTTAGATCCCAAAAATAAAGAAGGATTCATTCGGGTGAAGTTGCAGCTGTATTTTGCACTATATTAGCTACAATAATAGGTTATTGATTTTTTTGATCAGCTACCGAATGAGCTAAGGTAGTGAAAGCAGCTCAAAATTCAGCTTGAGAGACATACTTATTTAGGGGATATTCCTGAACAGGCGGTGGTGCGGGCTAATTCTCATCCCTTCTTTAATTATTTCTTTTGGGAGGCATTGTTTGAAAATAGAACGAAGGATGAGTTTGATAGAGAGTTTAAATAGAGCTCATGATCTTTCACTTGACATGAATACTGAAAGAAGGAAAACTTTTCCTAAAATGTCTTGTAGCCTCTTGTCTATAAGTGTGGCGCACTTCACACCCATGCAAAAGACTCTACTCAACATGGCTTTCAGACTTCCTAGGACTCTCTAAAACCTGGCTCTGATACCAAGTTTTGTCAAGACCCAACACTACCCCCTAGTCGTGATAATAGTGCTTACGGTCATAAGAGACCAAAAGCTAACACATGAGTTGGCACCTACTGCGAGCACTGAGTATAATAATAACATAACACATGCATAAAAGATATACTAAGAAAATAATACCAATCTAAATACTGGAAATGTGGTTCAACCATAAGTCTGAAACATATGATAAAATACTGAAAGCTAACTATCAATTTAAAATAACTGATAACACTGGAAGGTTTGATAAACTAATTAATCATCTAACTAACTGTCTGACTGTCTGAAAAGCCTTTAACTGACTGATTGAGGAGTTGATAGGATAAGCCCCCAACTAACTCTGACTAGCTGAACATAATTAAATACTGAAGTACTGAATAAGAGATAATATGTCCTTGATGGATAAGGACTCACCACTAAGCTGTTGAGTAGCGCTGGCTGTCTAACTATGGTCGGAAAATTGAGCCTCCAAACCTATAATATAAGACATCATAGCGCAAAGAATAGTATACAGTCAGTACTTTAAATGTACTGGTATATGAGATGAGGTCAGGTTAAAATACATGGGGTACTATGCATATGAAATAAGGACTAACTGAGTAGCATGAGATAACTGAACATGTTTGTATGAAAACTGTAACATTGAGAATGTAATACTAAGTGTATATTTATTATGCTACTGAGATAATCTAAAATTTGAAAGACTAAAAATCTGTAAAACTGATTATCCAAGAGTCTGTACACTTAGTTAAGCAAACCTGAACTGAAGATACACTAACACTGCACTGAGACTGTGGGAAGTATCAACTAACCAACATGCACCAACATGAGCTAATTGGGGTCCAACCTGTAACCCCAGTTGGAAGGGTGTCAGTATCATGCCACATGTACTAATACTGGCTGTGTGGATCCACTAAACTAGTGTCTCGAAGGACTAAAGAGTTACCCTATACTGGTAGGTGCTCTCATTAGATATGTGTCAACCTTAAACTGGCAGGTGGACATCTCAAACCTATGCTGGCTACGTAGTTATGTAACTCAGGGATTGTTACTAAGGGTTACACCCTACACTAGTAGGTGAGCTCCTATCCTTGGGATTGCTCGGTGCTAAATCCTACTCCCAATTGAACTAAACTAAGCTCAACTGATTGTTATTACATAACTGATAGTGCTTATCATGAAATAAATATCTAAGTATACTGATAAGATTCATGGATTAACTGTCTGAATACTTGAAAAGCTGAATTTATGTAAATAAAATAAGTATCAGGTGTTCATAACCTACAAGCACTAAAATCATAACTTAGGGATTTAACATAAAGATTACAACATTTAAAACATGTAATGGCTCATTCCATTGAAAACACTTATAAACATCACTTGTAATTGAATTAACAAGAGATTCATGGAGATATTTCAACTTAAACATGAAAACTCATAATTTAAAACCAAAAAGGGATTCTTGGACTGCACGGGTGAAAGAAACCCATGGATGAACATCACGCATACCTTAAACCTTTAGCTTGAAAGAGAAATAAAAAATCTTGATGATTTCTTGATGGTTCTTGAAGTTGGGAAACTTGAATTCCTAATTTCTTGGGGAGAAAGTAAATTAAATTTGTACTCTTGGGGAAAGGGAATGGTTTTTTGTGAGAAAATTAGATAAGAAGGGAAAAATTATTCCCTAACTGATGCCCAAGTCATGTTATGAATGATTGGGTTGAGGTAAAAAATATCTAATTGCCCCTCAGTCATTTAAATTTGAAACTGGGTGTAACAGGCTTATCGCAATGCGGTCTGATCACAGTAGTTCTTTTCACTCACTATGATATGGGCTTATCACGATGACCTACTACTTTTGTGATCCAAACATGACCCAAACCTTATCCAAAAATCCAAAACTTCTATGAGACATGCTACTTACATGCCTGAACATAAATTAACTCAAAAACCAAAATCTCGGGGTCGGGAAAACCAAGTTAAAAATCCTCCAAGTTTAGAGCCAAAAAAATAACTAAGTCCCCAACACTTAGTGTAATTTTTAGGCCTTAAGCCCCTTATGCTTGCAACTAGAAGTTGAACTGAGCTAAGAATAATACGGAGTATTACACTAATGCTCTTATTCATCTAATGTCTTAGCCACATCTTATCGTCTTAACACTAGTCCTCATGGATATATATCATGATTTTCCACTCAATTTTTTCATAAGTTGCTAACCTAAGCTGGGGCACATATCAAATCAAGCCTACTAACTTACTCCCACAATTCTCATATCACTATTCTTAAGTTAACATTCTTAGCACCACCATCCACATATAAACCCCAAACCTAGTGTCTAGCACCAATCATGTACAACTGATGAAAAATCCTGCATAATATACTAGTCCACTGAATAGAGTGATCAACCTAAATTCTTTATTTTTTAACTACGACATTCAGGCAAATTTTCCTTCAAAATGTTAGTACTACACCTTAATATTCACTACACGCCTTCTCATATATTGTGCTAGTTTACCACTGTTAGGGAAAAAAGAATCAAGAAGGAGAGGGGGAGTAGGGGGTAAAGTCACATAATAAGGATAGTCGATCTTAATCTTACATTATAACCCATTACAATCTATCGGCATGTCATACTTTCTCATATCATATGTACTTACCCATTGATACATCCCAACTACCTTCAAGATTCTATAAGAACCAGTGATTTTCTCCTTTTTTTTCTATGATTTTCCAAAGTTAGTCTATACTTATAACTTATTGGATAATTTACACCTTTCAATCACAACCTATGATTAATTTTACTTCCACACTGAGTATCCATCATGAGTTATTTCCCTATTTCAACTAAATTCTAATCATCCTAACTAATCACATCATCTTTTAAATATCATAAATCTATAAATCGTGCTACAACTACCTTCTTCACTCAAGAGTCCTTCACTCTGTCTTTTAAACTTATGACTTTATATCACTAACTTTGGAACCATATAAGTACTCATAGGTTATAAAACCTTAACATATACTACCATTAGAGAGGAAATATTATTCTAGCATTCTGCTATATATCATTACCCTTAAGCATGACATTTGCACCAAAGCTTTTGAAAAGGGTCTGAATATAATTCTTGCCTAAGGCTCAAACGCATGATTGATTAGATATGGGTATAAACTTTAGTCAATACACTTGGCACACTAATGGACTCTTCTAAAGTCCTTATGCTATTTTATACTTTATGGCTAACTCAATCAGAAAGGAACACATCATTAGAAATCTAAACTTTTGAACTTTTATCGCCTCAATAATGAGGCATGGCCTATAAAATTAAAGCAAGGAAGGAATTTGGATGACTTTTATATAGATAACACTATTACACAATCTAGAGTAAGAAAGAATGTGAAATATTTCCTAAATGCTCGGTAGCCTCCTGATTATAAGTACGATTCACAACATACCCATAAGCAAGACTCTACTAGACACAGCTTCATAGATACACTAGGACCATGAACCATGCTTTGATATCAAGGTTCTTATGACTCAAGATGGGGCCCTAGCTACGATTAGCATTTCGAACCACGAAGGCTCGAGAGACCCCTTAGTATACTATCATGAACATAATGCATACATAAATCAAAGTACAGAATATATAATAAAATATAAGTTGACCTTATGATAAAAATATATCAGTAAAGTAATAACAATACAATAATCAAATTGCTTCTCCGAAGCCTCTACTACCAACTAATTATCTAGGTCGGGACGGCCTCTGAAAGGACCATAAACTAAAAGAAATCACCATATGATTAAATGTCTTCCAAAATATGAATGTCTCACCAAATCTATAATATCCAATGGTTCTAATGATGTGATGGACCATGGGAATGGGCCTCAGAACATACATTATGAGACAATGTATCTACTATAAGGATGGTCAATACTTGGAATATATTGGAATGTGGAGCAGTCTAAAAAATAACATATATTTTATATAAAATAATGGAGAGCATTGTGAAAATAATTCAACATAATAGAGATCAAAACCCATAGGTATACTTGAATCAAAACTTTAATCAACCTTGTAAAATAGACTCAACTCTTTGTTTTAGTTCTGAGTTAGAAAGTACACCTTACAAGTATATTATCGCACGGGCTATATGAGATCCACATTAACTTGTTGGCCAAGCCACCTATTTGAGTTTGCTGCAAGGATAGGAGTTTCTAGACAGAGTATACAATTGTGTGAAGAAAGTATATGGTGATAATTCTTATTTTAGGACAATCACTTATGTGCATCAGCAAAACACATTTTGATCAATGAGTTACCTAAACTTATGTCTTTTTTGGGTAACCATCTAATTCTCTTAGAACTTATTTTTAGCCTTTTAAAATATGCATCACTCTATAAACATGGTATGAAGTCTGAAAAGTATGTAGTCTAGTCTTGCCTGAGTTTGTTATGGCATTTGTCTGACTTGGTATTGTCATACCAAGACTTGCAGCCGTATAAGCCATATCATGTCATATCATGTCTATAGCCTTTTATTTAAAAGCATGTTATTCTACCACCAAAATAATTCAATTATCATATGAGAGTTTTAATTTCAAAGTACATAAAAACTTAAGCAAAATTCTCTCCTTTCAAGACTTTAACATCGGGTGGCCATCATTTTCATAAATCATATACAATTCTTTAATTTAATACAGAAAGGTATTTATCAGTAAGAAACATCTCTTGAACACATGTGAAAGGACAATGCATATTTGATAAAGAGGCATTTAAAATTAAATTTTATCAACACTAGTAAAGGGGACTTATAGTTCATGCTCTAAAATCCACTTCAAAATCCATAATACGTGTACATATTTTGTATTTATTTGAGAACCCACAACCATTATTAAATACTTGATTCTTATCATAAAACAGGGGTTCATGATTCAAACACTTAATAACTCACAACATATGCATATAATCAAAATCTTAAACTTGAATAAAACCCCATGGTAAATGCATAATGTAATCATAAGATTAGGGTTCAAAAAATTTATGTTTTTCAATCAACTTCAAAGCCTTAACTTACATACATACATAATAAGGATTATTAAAATCAACATACTTATGTCCATAAATTTTAGGATAGTTCTACATACCCTTTTGATGAAGAAGAATTCAAAACAACTTAAATATAGTCTTGAAAGTATGAGTTTTCAAAGAAACCCTAACTTATTTATTTTGAGAGTGGGGAGAAGAATAAGCATTTAATCTGATTAGTAATAAGTGATAATTCTTATTAGATGGTTTAAATCGTGAGGTAGGAGTTTGTGGTGAGGAAAATATCCAAATACCCCTTTGAAAATATCATAACAGTGAAAAACGATCCCTACCAACGGTTCGCGTGACGAATCATCATTCGCATGACTGACCATTACTCCAACCATCCCAAAATGACCAATTTTTGTATTTTTGCTTAAAGGAAATGGTATGGTGTGATTTTCCATCGCTGGTGCAATGATCTATCACCTTGGTCGTCGTACCTTAGCACACATACACCTTTTGCTAAATCGCACATAACATTTTAATCTGATATCAGATTAAGGTGAAACCAGCAGGATTAGAGAGGATACTTGAATACATTTTAATTGGTATATAGTAGGCCACCTATCTCATCATATTTTAGAAGTAATAGTCTTTGGAAGATGACCTAATTTAGAACATCCACTAAAACTCAATCGGTAGAAAAGTTCTCAATTGGACTTTGAATTAGGAGACTTTTACCATTTCAATTCATATCCAAAGATCTTACCATATTAGAGAATTAATCATACCACTTACATTGACATAGAATCATTAGGTTCAGGACTATATACGTAGGAACAATGATTTGAATTCTAGTGCAAAAATTTGGGGCGTTACAAAGAACCGGGTCCTAAACAAGTACAATAGAAGAGTTGTAACTGATTATGTAGTTAAGCAAGCATTGTCTACTTGAGAGGACTTATTCAGTGAATTTGATGAGTCAAAATACCCTAAAGATGCTTCAACGCTGGTTGTAGAAGAGGATAAGACTATTTTTAACTATCTTTTTCTCTCATGGTAAAGTCAAATAATGATAAAGCTAATGAGGTAACCTTTCTTGACATTATATGAGGCATCATCATTGTCTTGAGTTGCTTATAGATTATGACTTAATAATTCCATATCATCCGGTCATGGCTAATATAGTTATTGATGCCTTGAGATAGAAGTCAACTAGTATGGGCAGCTTGGTGCATCTTTTGACCCAGGAGAGGCCTTTGTCTTAGAGGTTCTGTCTTTAGCTAACCATATGGTTAGGCTTTATATTTTGACACCTTGGTATGTTTTAGCATTTGTGAAGGCTAGGTATTTTATATTGGACCATATTCGAGCTTACTAGTTGGATGATGTTGGATTGAGGTTAATTCAAGATAAGGTGTTGAGTGATGAGGCTAGGGAAGAATCACTTGATTTAGATAGATTTTTGAAGATTATAGATCGAACTTGTGTGTCTAGAGTGGGTAATTGGATTAGATAGATTTTTGGAGGAGGCTCATTATTCTAGATATTCCATCCATCTGGGAGTGGATAAGATATATCTTGATTTGAGATACCATTACTACTGGGGTGGAATGAGGAAGGATATAGCATACTTTATAGCTTATTGCCTTTGTTGTCAGCTAGTGAAAGTCGTGTATTTGATACTTGGTGGACTGCTTTAGAGGTTACCCATTCCCAAGTAGAAGTGGGAGTGTATCACTATAGACTTCATAATCAAATTGCCTCGCACTTCTCATGGTTCAGATAATGTTTGGGTCATTGTGAATCGATTAACCATGTCTACTTATTTTATTCCAGTGCAATTCTTCTTTAGTGTTGAGCAGTTGGCCCATATCTATATTTATGATATTGTACGACTATATGGTGTGCCAGTGTCTATCAATTTAGATTGAGGTTCTGTGTTCACTTCTCACTTTTGGAAGAATTTTAAGGATAAATTTGGTACTTGGGTTGATTTAGCACAACATTTCAACCCCAGACTGATGGTCAGTCAGACTGGACTATTCATGTTTTAGTTGATATACTTCATGCTTATGTGATGGACTTTGGTGGCCAGTAGGAGCAACATTTAGCTTTGGTAAAATTTGTATATAATAATAGCTATTATTCCAGTATCAATATGGATCCTTTTGATGCCTTGTATGGTAGGCATTGTCACTTTCTAGTTGGTTGGTTTCATGTTTCTAAGGTTTGACCTCAAGGTATGGACTTGCTTTGTGAGTCTTTGAATGGAGTTCGGGCCATTTACGATAGACTATGAGCAGATCAGAGTAAGAAGAATTGTTGTGCTGATCGTAGACTTCGTGCTTTGAGATTTGTGTTGGTGATTATGTTTTCCTTCGAGTTTCACCTATGAAGGGTGTAATGAGATTGGGAAGAAGGGACAAGTTTAGACCCAGGTATATTGGTCCATTTGAGATTCTTTAGACTGTTGGTGATGTGGCTTAAGAGTTAGCTTTGCCCCCAATTTTATCAGATGTTCACTTAGTTATTTATATTCTCATGCTTCGCCATTACATTTTTGGTGAGTCTCAGGTCATTTGTTAGGAGTTGGTTCAGTTAGATGAGAGATTATCTTTTGTTGAGGGTCGGTCTCTAATTTGGATAGGGATATTAGGTGGTTGCATTCTAGAGCTATCCTTGTCATTAAGGATCAATGGAGACATCAACCTGTAGATGAAGCTACTTAGGAGGTCAATTCTAATATGCATTGTTCTTATCCCCATCGCTTTGTTGATTCGGGTATTTCTTTTGCTTTTAGTTCGAGTACGAACTTCATTTTTAGTGGTGGATAATGTAATGGCCTAAACTTTTATGAAATATGTGAAATATGTGATTCTGTGTGATTTGACTATTTTACACCTCCCCATAGTTGGATTGTGGTATTTCTGTGGTAAGGGGTGATTGACATAGTTCTTGATGCATTTAAATGCTAGATATGTGATATTGTGGTTTTGGGAGGCTTTGAGAGCCTTATAGTGGACGTCAATCGTTATCTTTAAATTCATGGGATGAATGGCAAAACTTACTTCGTCAGCAGATCCAGAATGTCTATTTTAGGGTGGTAAAATAGTTGGTCTAGTTTTATGGCTTCCAAATCTCATTTCAATCCTCAATCCGAAAAGTTGTGAATTTGGGTTTTAGGGGTCAGCTTTGTGAAAACGACATCTTTTGAAAAATCTAATATCCCTATTGAGTTTGGAGCATCAGATTTGATGAGGTAGCATAGTTTGTTGGCATTCATGGGATTCCGAATAAATCTCGAGGGGCCTATGGTGACTCAAAATAATCTAAAATATCCAGCTAGTGCACTAGATATTTGGTGCACCCGCGATCATGAATGATGTTGCAATCATGTTAGGGCTATCATTAGGATGTTATGATCATGACCCTTGCCCACAATCATGATACCCCTGACAGACAAGATACCATTATTGTGAGTTGTAGTTCGCGATCGCAAGCACTGAGTATAAATACCCATGCTTCATTATTTTTAAACATTTTTGAGACTTGAAGCTTAGAATTTCATGGTTTTGAGCAACTTTCTCCATTTCTATGCTTGGGTAATCTCCATTACACCCATTTCAACTAATTTCTTCCATTTTTAACATAAGATTCTTGTTTTAATTCGAATTTGAAAGTGGAAATTAGAGATTTTGGCCCTGAAGGCCCAAAATTGTATTACTTCGAATTAAGCACCAATTCAACACCTTTTCACTTGAATAATGTTTCTAATCCTATAACTACTAGTTTTTCCTCAATTTCATCTTCAAAACAACTTCGAATCTTGATTTTAAAATGATTTCAAAGGTTTTACCCGATAAAGCTTAAAAATAGTTTTTCTTTAACTTAAACCTTATTTTTTACTCATCTCTTGGGTTTTATACTGTAGACTCCCAAAAACATAGAGAACATATTTTTGAAACAAAGTTATGATTTTGCCTTTTTTTGAAAACTCATTTTAAGGGTCTGTTTTGATCCTGACTTGAAACTAGGCAATATGGGTTTCATTGGATTCTTTTTGATGTGTAGATTATATACTTTGTTATTTTAGATGATTTTGGATACATTCGTGAGGAGTAGGGATTTAAGATCGAAGTGTAGCAGACCAATTTCGGCATTCAAGGTAGGTTATGTCTTAACTCTTTCAGACTGGATCGGGTAGATAATTTGTTTACAAAATGCATGTTAAGGGGATGAGAACTAATCATGAATTTGGCTATCTTAATACGATAAGACCGTGTGGGTCCTGGTAACCTTATATACATAATGATAATTGTATCTTATTTTATAAAAGGTGTATTGTGGTGCCACTTGTGTAATTGTGATATATTCAGACTATGTTGGCATATGAAACATGTGAAAAATCATGCATGGTTTGAAATAATGAGTGGATATTGGCTCACATAGTTGTGAAAATATATCATGATGGTTAGTTGTGGAAATACATCATGTGGTTGATTATAAAAATACTAGTTGTTATTGATTGTGAGAAATACATCCTCATATTATACTCATTCATGAAATATTAGTACCACCATAGTAACACCTAAGAAACACTGGTAATACCTTTTTAAAACCCTCTCTGAGTGATGTTTTGGGGTGAAGATATTGTGACATCTTATAAAACCCTTCCCAAAGGATATGCTGGGGAGAAGAAAATATATGTATTATATACGAGTTAACAAACCCCCCATGGGTCCTATATCGGGAAGCTTTAGCTCTGTAGGTGTATACGAAGGTTGTGCAATGGTCTTAGAAGTGTTGCGACAACCTCGTGCATCATCATCATTCTTATTGTGTTTATCCTATTATGTTTGTGATATAATTGTACTTCTTATTCACCTTATTACTTATCTGATTGTTCAATCTTCTTATACTTGTACTTAATGATCTTGTCTATATATTATCCTTCCTTGTCCTACTTGTATATGGTATATGTGTACTTGTGGTCTTTTTTTGTGTTTGTTGCAATATATGTGTTATATTATAACTATTAGTGCAAGCAGTGTGGGCTACCATTATGGGATATTTTTTGATTGCAGGTGATATGCCCTTAGTGTGTATTTTGTATGTCTTATTTTCTACTTATCTTGATCAGCCTATGATACCTACTTATTACATGTAGACCTTACTCACTCCTACTATAACCTTTCGGTCCAGATTTAGGTTTAGGTATGCCGTATGTTGCTTGACTCAAGTGGTTTTCGGACTTTCCAAGGTAGTGGATGATTTTCAGGTGTCAGAATGTCTTCTACTATATTTCTTTATCATTTGACTATGTATTACTAGATTTCAGAGACAGAGTTGTATCTATTGTATTTCTTATGTATTTCATTTGGATTCGTGTTGTACTAGATACATTCTTATACTATTGATATCAGGTTTTGGGAGTTATGGTTGTATTGTTAATTTTTCTCATTCTGTATTTATTATATTTATATGGTTTGGCTTCATTCTAGAAGCCTTACCTTGGGGTATGTCTGTCTTTTTCCCCTTTGTGTATCAGTTTGGGTGATAGACTTACTCGTCAAGGTTTGTCGCGATGGCTATCATCATGACCCTTGGATTTTGGGTCGTGACATCTTGTTTCTAGTTTAATAATGAAGTTTTTACATTCTTCAAATCATCAATCAAATGAATCTTTGACTCGTGATGAGGTTTTATATCTTCAAATTACTATCATCAAATAGAGTAGAAAACCAAAAGGTTTTAATCTATAAAACCAAAAATACAGATTATGAGAAATTTCACAAGATTATTGTTTTTTGGGTACAGAATCTGTATTAACAATAAGAACTTCAAACAAAATTTCAAACAACTTACGAACTATTAAAATGAAGTTCTAACTATTTTATGAAGTATATAAAAACCATCAAGAAAGAGATGAAGAAAGGAAAGAATCAAGTCTAGCGAATTCACGGTGTGTCCTTAAGGAATTTATTTCCCTCAATACCCGAGTTTAATGGAATATATGCTTCCAGGATAAAATGACTCACTTCAGGAAATAGTGGTACCTCAAATATGCTGAACTTTGAACACACTTAATGACTGTAAATTACACTTAGAGATTTTTAGGAAGAAGTAGAGTTTTTTAACTTTAAAATTGCATGCCTTTGTTTGAGGAAAAAATAGGTATTTATAGACAAAAGATGGTGCTTCATAAGGAAATAAATAATTCATGAAATATTGCACTATTTAGAACCATCACTGACATGCGGAACTCACCTGCGCCCGTAGGTGACCACATGCGGCCACAAGTCTTAGTTTGTCAAAAGCAAAAACTTGTGCCTCACCTGTAAACCTCATCTACGTTCGTATATGGGGACTTGTATCAGTATGTCGCCTTTCAAGTACAAACACTTCCTCAAAGGTTTGTGTGCATTCGTGACACATTGTGACATGTGTCTACATATGCTCAGGTGCATTTGCTTATGTTAGGGTGTGTCCGTAAATGGAAAATTTTCTTATCGAATTTTTGTATTGAAGTATCTCTAATTCCAAACTTTCTAATGAATTTTTTTAAAAAAAGATAACCCCTTGATCATTTGAAAAATTCAAAGCCAAAGCCAAAGTTGAGTGGAGCGAGCAACGACGGTGATGACGCGAGGCTTGTCTTCCTCTTGCCTCACTATCTACATGAAGGAATATATATTAATTCATGAATAAGATGTTGTTTTCTCTCGCCAATATGGAAGAAACACTCATCCTTAAAGTGAACTCACATTTTCACTTTCCCCTCAATTTTCCATTCACTTTCATCACTTAGACACAACAGGATATTGTACAAGTTTGACGCATAGTTTTTTATAACAGTTTACGCACACCTCGACTAAATCTGAATTTTCCTACCATAGGTATTTAACTTGTGAAGTCATGAATTTTTAGAGGTCACTTTTAGTGGAGGTTGTAGTAAACTTAATGATGCTCTTCTTCAAGCTTCAAAAGTGTGTACATTTCTGCAAAAATTTGTAATGGAAAACTTATTTACTTTTTCAGTAATGTCAAGCGTAAGGAAGCAAGTGATAATCTTAAATTCTGACAGTTGATTTTCTTACTAGGATAATAGCTGAGAAATCTCACTATGATATCATGGATATGATATCAATTGACAGAAAACTTCAATTTAGAGCAACAAGGCTATGAACGTTTATGCCCTATGTGTTCAACTTAAACTTCTGCCCCTACACTTTTTGATCTCCTCGGGTATTTCTCTACTCTTAATTCTATTATCCACTATGTATGATTAGCAGAGGGTGTTATTTTATCTTTGTTACTCTTATCCTAGAGAAAGTATTGTTACATTCTGTACAATTGTTGAAAGTTGCTTTAAGAATGTACGACTATTTGTTTTTCTCCAGCTTTTTTTACATACAACGCCTAGTCAAATTAGAATTCCAATTTTTGGTTGGAAACTAATATTTTTTGGTTTTTGGTATCAAATTAGATTGTTTTTATGGTAAGTTTTACCTATTATTAGTTGTAATAGAAACTATTTAAGTTAGGAGTTGATGATCAATAAAACAAATCTTTTTACCAGAAAAGAATTTCTACGTCTCTTCTTCTCAAACTCGATCTCTGTTTTTAGCTGCTAATTTTTTGGCTATCCTTGATAAGTTATTTTCCTTAATAGTATTAAAACCAAAAATTGGTATTAAATCTTTAATCTTGAGAGGGGATCTATGAGTATGTGCATCAATCTTATCCAGTGGATACCATGAACGGAGAAAAAAGTTTTTCTTTAATGGCACCACCAACTTTTGATAGAGAAAGTTATCAAATTTTGGTAGTTAAAATGCAGACATATTTGGAAGCTTTAGATCTTTTGGAGGCTATCAAAGATGAATATGAGATGGATATCCTGGCAAACAATCACACAGTGGTGCAAATCAAAACTCACAAGAAGAGGAAAACTCAGGAAATCAAAGGCAAAGATATGAATTATTTATTGCAGTTTCATCCAACATCTTCACTTGTATCATATATTTGAACTCAACAAAAGAGTTATGGTATTATCTCAAGATTAATTATGAAGGATATGAAAGAATTTAAGGGATGCAATTGTTGAATTAGGTATGTGAATTGAGCTTAAAAGGATGAAGGAAAGTGAAACCATAAAGAATACTCTAACTGGCTTCTTAATTTAGCAAATCATCAGATTGTTGGGTTCCACTTTCAATGATTCAAGGATCATTGAGAATCTCCTAGTAACGATACCTGAAATATTTAAGGCTACCATTACAACCTTAGAAAATACTAAGGACTTGTCCAAAATTGCACTAGCTGAGCTTTTAAGTTCTTTTCAACCACAAGAGCAACGACGTGTTATGAGATAAGAAAGATCTATTAAAGGTGCCTTACTATCTAAGAATCATAATGATGGGAGTTATAATAAGAAGAATAACAAGAAGTGACAACCAACATATGGATAAGGTACAACACACAACAAAAAAATAAGTAGTTCCAAAGGAAACTACCCTCCTTATAAGCATTGCAGCCTGCTCGAACACACACCTTTCAAGTATTGGACGAGGCCTGGTGCTAAGTGCACTAAGTGAAATTAACTTGGGCATAAAGAGATCATCTTTATGAAGAAAACTCAACAACAAGATGCAGATGCTTGAGTTGTTAATAAATGGGAAGAAGATCATCTCTCTATCGCATCGTGTTTAACAAGCAGTATCTCAAGTGAGTCTTGGTTGATTGATGGAGGATATACAAATCATATGACTTATGATAAAGAGATTCTTAAGGAGTTGTATACAAATCATATAAATCAAGTGAGCTATCCAAAAGAATGGGAACCATTATAAATTGAAACACAATCAAGTACTAAAATAATTTTTGATATTCTTTATGTACCCGATTTGGACCAGAACTTGTTAAGTATATGTCAATTATTAGAAAAAGATTTAAAATTGTATTTTAAAGATAAATACTACTTGATCAAGGAAACCTCTAGTCAAGATCTTTTTAAATTAAAAATGAGAGGCAGAAAATTCTCATTAAATCCATTAGAAGAAGAGCAGATGGTGTATTTAGCAAAAGAAAAAGTTGTTGAGTTGTCGCATAGGAGATTCAGGTGTTTTCATTAACATGGTATTGTCAAAATGAAAAACTTGAATATAGTGGAGACACTACCTGATTTGGAATTTAATGCTACTAAATGTCATGCCTGCCAATTTGGTAAACAACACAGTAGCCTTTTCCAAAATCAACTTGGAGAGTTTCACAAAAGCTGCAACTAATGCACATTGATGTCGTAGGACCTCAAAGAACTCCATCACTATAAGGTAGTATCTATTACATTATTTTCATTGGTGATTTTAGAAGAATGTGCTAGATTTTTTTCTTAAAATTCAAGTCAGAAGTTGCTGATGTATTCTAGAAATTGAAAAAATTGGTGAAAATTAAGTAATTATAATATTCAAGCTTTGAGGTCTTATAATGGAAAGAAATATACCTCAACAAAATTTAATTCATACTATGAGGAGGTTGGTTTTGTGCATCAACTTACAACACCATACACACCGGAATAAAACGGTGTTAGTGAAAGAAGAAATGGATGGATTATGGAGATAGGCAAGTGTATATTACATGAGAAGGAGCTACCTAAAACATTTGGGGTAGAAGTAAAAATACTACAGTTTTTGTGCAAAATCAACTTCCAATGAAGGCTATGGAAGATAAAACACCATTTGAAGTTTGGTACAGGTTTAAACCTTTACTAAATTTTCTTAAAGTGATTGGTTGTGTGTTTTTTGTTCATAGTTTGGTTGTGTGTTTTTTGTTCATATTCCTCATTTTAATTCTTAGCATTTTTATAGGCTACAGTGATGTGTCCAAAGCATTTAAGGTCTATCAACCTCAAACGGAGAAAATAATCGTAACTAGAGATGTTCACTTTATTGAGGACCAGCACTAGAATTGGAAGAAGCCCAAAAATATTCAACCTTTGACACTCAATTAGATCCACAAGATCTAGTGGATGATATCATGTTAGGGGCACAATGTTGATCTATGATATTTATTAGAAATATAATACAATAATTTGTGATCCCACAAGCTTTGAGAAAGTAGACAGGGATGACAAATGGATGGCTAAAATGAAGGAGGACGCAGACAGAGATGACAAATGGAAGGCTGAAATGAAGGAGGAGATAATGATGATCGAAAAAATCAGACCAGGGATCTTATTGAGAAACCTCTTAACAAAAATATCATTGGTGTAAAATAGTTTTTAAGAAAAAGTTCTATGTAGATGGTTCCATCAACAAAGACAAAGCAAGGTTTGCGGTGAAGGGCTACTTAGATCTTTGGAGTGGAATACTCAGGAACTTTTGCGCCAGCTGATTGCCCTAACACAATTAGATTGCTAATAGGCATTGCGGTAGAAAAAAATTAGAAACTTTATCAATTGAATTTTAAGTCGGTCTTTCTCAATGATCTTCTCCCGACAGAGATTTATGTTGAGAAACCAAACGGTTTTTTTGTCAATGGGAAAGAAAATAAGGTTTATTGGTGAAGAAAGCTCTTTATGATTTAAGGCAAGCACCAAAAGCTTGGTATAGCAGGATAGATGATCATCTGGTAGGCTTGGGTTTTGAAAAAACTTATCAGAATCCACTTTTTGTAATAGGAATGATATTCATATTTTATCTCTTTATGTTGATGATCTTCTGGTAATAGGAAATAATTTAAATCTAGTTGAGGAATTTAAAGAAGAGACGATAAAGTTTTTGAAATGATAGATCTTGGTATTATGTCCTATTTTTTGGGTGTGGAAATCAAGCAAATCAAAACTTAAGTGTTCATTTACCAAAAGAATATGCAAAGAAAATTTTGAAGAAATTTCAAATAGAGGACTGTAAGCCGATGAGCTCATCAATGAATCAAAAAGAGAAATTTTATAATGAAGATAGAGCCGATAAAGTTAATGAAGTGTATAACAGATGCTTGAGTGGATGCTTAATATATCTCACTATGACAAAGCCAGATATCTTATTTTTTATAAGTCTCTTATCTAATTTTATGCATTGTGCAAGTGAGATGCATTTAAGGGAAGCAAAAAAAATATTAAGATATATCAAAGGAACTGTTGACTATTTTGTAAAGTTTGTGAAATCTCAAAGTTTCAAGTTTTTTGGGTTCTCGAATAGTGATTGGCCTGAATCCGCTGATGATATGAGAAGTACTTTTGGACATTATTTCAGCTTAGGTTCAGGAATCTTTTCATGGTCATCTAAGAAGTCGGAAATTGTTGCACCATCCACTATGAAGGCTGAATTCATAGCAACAAAGACAATAGTTATCATGACCTGAGGCTACCCTCTAGTCGTGATGCGGTGCTTAAGGCTGTATGCGACCCAAGCCCCATAATTTGGTACCTACTGTAAGCACTGAATAATAGGATATTAATATAACATGTGCAGAAGATAAACTGATAAGGTACTGTCAATTAGAAATATTGAAATACATAAAACGACAAGTCTAGAGTATCTGATAAACACAAAAAACTAGATTGTCTGACTAAAACAACTGATAATAACTGAAAGCTAAAAGATTATCTAACTGTCTGAAAGCCTCTAAGAATAGTAAGGAGTTGATAGGATAGACCCCCAACTAACTCCGACTAATGAAACCTAAATAGATGATGAAATAATGGTAAAACATATTATATCCTAGATGGAAAAGGACTCATCACTACTGCTGTCGGGTGATGTTGGACTGTCTAAGAAAGGACAGGAAACTGAGCGTCCAAACCAATGTTATAAGATAATATTAAGAAAGAGAAGAGTATACGGTCAGTACTTTGAATGTACCGGTACATGAGGTAAGGACTAACTAAAAAACCTATGGCAATTGAACATGAATGCATGAACATGTAACACTAAGAATGAAAGACAAAGCATAAAAATGTACTAAAATAAGTTATAAATATGAGTCACTAGATGACTATTATGACATAACTGAATAACTTAAGTCTGTATACTTGTTCATGCAAGCTTGAGCTAATCTATTCCAAATACTACACTAAGCCTGTGGGAGCTAACTACAACCGACATGCCCCAAACTGAGTTGTCGGGATCCAACCAGTAACCCCAGTTGGAAGGGTGTTGGTGTACCTTACCAGGGGTACCATTACATGAATGACAATTTGGACCCACAAGGTTGATATCCCAAATGAAGAGGGTGTCATTCCTCTACTGAAGGGGGACCCCTCATAATCTACGGTGGTGCAGTAGGTATGGAACTTAGGGACTGATACTAATGACTCATCCCTTTACTAATGGGGAAGTCATCATCCTTGTGTTAACTCTATGCTAACTATTACTCCCAACTGAAGGACCTTAGTGTTATTAGTTTCTGAATATGACTGGGTACGATACTTGTAAAGGCTCAGCATGAATATGATATTCTGAATATTGTAATGAAATCATGGTCTAGCTTATTTCTTAGAAACAAAAATTATGTAAAACACATAGGTATCGGGTTTTCAAAACCCACCAGCACTGAATGATTACAAAAATACAATAACAATATTTAAACCATAGGAGGAAATCAAAATTCAGAGACCCAAAATATAGTAAACTTTAATAACTATTAGAATACATGAATTTGAACATGAGGATATGATAAACATGGGAAAAACATCATATTTACATGGTTTAATCCATAACTTGAGGATGTATCATGAAATTAAGGTATTAAAACAAGGTAAATTGAAATTCAAACATGAAGTGACTTGAATAACATGGGAACACATATTAACATGACTTGAATTTGATTTATTATGAAGTTCATGAATTTGATACATAAATTGTAAGGATAACTCCATAAAATAGAATAAAATTCTTACTTTTAAAACAACAAGTGGTGTTTCAGTCTCAATGAGTGGAAGGAACCCATTGATGAATACCCCACATACCTTAAAGTTATTGTCTTGGTGAAGTAAACTTGACCTTTGAGATTTGGGAGATGATCTTGAGAAGAAACCCTAATCTTGTTTTTTAGAATGGAAATAGGGATTTTGTGTTGTTTAATTGATGGAAAAGAGAGGAAAAGTAATGCCCCTTGGATTTAAATGATGTGGATTAGGAGTTATAAGGGAGAAAAGACCAAAAAATTCTAGGAAACCTTCTGGAAATCATTTGGAAGCCATCCCAACGTGTTTGGGTATAACTCGTATGTTCTGGGTACGGGTCGTACCTTGAGTTGTCACTAGGAATCCAAATTTCAATCCCTACTATTGTGGGTATGACTCCTCCTGACGACTCATATGTTCAGGGTATGGGTCATCATCAGGAGTCGTACCCTACTGGCAGCTTTGACAGTGCTTCAGTAATTTGGCCATAACTTTTCACCCCGATATCAGATAAGGCAAAATTGGTATTGTTGGAAAGATAATTCAATTATTATATATTGGTGAGTATTGAGATCAGATATTCTTTGTAGAACAGAACTCGTGCTCATTTGAATATGACTATATTTATATTCTTCATAATAGCTTAAATCGCTAAGGGATGTTTCGACCTGTTCATCAGCTAGGAACTATTTGAGAATTTAATATACGTTTAATTAACTTATAAATATATCAAAAAATGATTCTTGATTTTTGGATCCTTCACTGATTAGGACACGAGTGATAACTTATGACTCGTAACAAGTCATAAAACTAGCACTCATCCTCTCTTAAGCTGGACAGAACTCATCTTACCTCATACTGACTTAGTTACGACTTACCTTGTATGACTCGTATGATCACCTTACGACTTCCAAGGTTTAAGTTGTACCTTAGATAGAATATCACCCATCATATACTATCATGGGTACAAGTTGAACATACGAATCATAAGATGTCCATACGACTCAAAGGCATAATTTGTATGTTATACAATGACTTTAAAACATAGGGTATTACAATATATCTACCTTGGGAACATTCTTCCTCGATTTAGACTGGTTAGGTTGATAGTACTAAGGTAATTTCAGACTATACACTGAATGTTCATGAATTGAAACATGATTAAAAAACTGAGTTTGAGACATGATACATGGACTGAACTAGTTTCATGAACACATGCATTTACATGAGAATGGTTACATAGCTAAAATAGAGAACGGAAAGAGTTGATTTAAGGAAATTCATTAACTCAAGCTGAGTATGAATTTGGGGGGAATAAATGACGGTACTTGGCACGCATATTTACTTCTGCTTCCCAAGTAGCTCCCTCAACAAACTGATTTCATCATAGAACTTTCACCAAGGGAACCTCTTTGTTCCTCAACCTATGAGTCTAGTGTTCAAGGATCTCAACTGGGATTTCTTCGTATGAGAGACTATCTTTAACTTTCACACTCTCTAAGGGCATAACTAAAGTTGGGTCTCCAATACATTTGTTTAATAAAGAGACATGAAACACCAGATGCACTGATGCCAAATATGCAGGAAACTCTAACTCATGAGCTACCTTCCCAAAATAGCTTAAGATTCTATATAGGCCAACATAGCAGGGGATGAGTTTCCCCCTTATTTCCAAATCTCTTAACTCTTTTGCTAGGTGAAATCTTCAAATAAACCAAGTCACCAACATCAAACTCAAGATCTCTTCTCCTCACATCTACATAAGATTTTTGACAACTTTGGGTTGTCTTCAGCCTCTCTTGAATTAACTAAACTTTCTCTATCACCTCAAACACTGAATCTGGCCCTATCAAAGTAGCCTCACCTACTTCAAAATAACCAATAGGGGAATTTTATCTCCTCCTATAGAGAGCCTCAAATGGAGCCATCTAAATATTGGAGTAATATCTAGTGTTATAGGTAAACTCAATCAAAGGTAAGTGGACATCCCAACTACCCATAAAATCAATAACACATGCCCTCAACATGTCCTCTAAAGTCTGAATGGCCCGTTCTACCTGACCATCTATCTGAGGATGAAAAGTTGTACTAAGGTGAACTTGGGTACCAAGTCCCTTCTAAAATGATTTTCAAAAGTGAGGTAAACTGTAACACCCCAATTTGCTGAACCGGAATGCTACACGGTTCTCATGATCCCAAGGGACCACAAGCTAACCCATAACTGATATCTATACCTGTATACTACAAATCATGAAATAATAATGCGAAATACATAGAACTGTAAGGCCATAAGGTTCAACTGAATACAATCATGTGGGTGAAAATACCCAAAATAACTCAATCTGAACGTAAATCTGAACATAAATCTGAAAGACTCTAAACTATTTGAATAAGGATTTGAAGAAATATGTCTCCAACTAACTCTGTAAAACTGAACTAAAGAAATAAATAAATGAATCAAATCATATTGTCCTCAAATCAATGAGGACTCACTGTGTCTCTGCGACTAGAATGTTACCGCTACTGTTGGGATGGAGCTCGTGTCTCGGAACCCATGGTGTAACATGAAAAGAAATCACCATAGCACAAATGCATCAGTACAACTACAGTACTGAGTATACGAGGAAGGTAGGCTGAACATAAAGGGTTTCATGCATGAACAACACTAACTGACTAATATTAACGTGAGAGTGAAAACACACATATATAGAAACTGGGACCGTGAATACATGATAGCATGACCTGTTAGCTAATACATGGTTTACTGATAACTGTCATGATTGATACTGAAACTGATAACATAGACGACTGTATCTGACAGTCCTGTATGTACTGAAATCTGAAGAACGCCCTGAGTTCTTTTACTGAGACTGGTATTGAAACTGAGGGAAGTAGCGTTTGGCCGATATGCCCCATGTATGCCGTTATGGCTAAGCTGGGGTCCAATCTCTGCCCCGACTAGAGGGGTGTCAATATCATGCCACGGGTAAGGACAGCTTGTGAGTGACCCTTATCTGGCGGGTACTTATTAATGGTGGGAACCCTAAAGTGACGGGTTAAGCCACCTCATCAACCCTAATCTGACAGGTTAAGATGTCTTAACCTATACTGGCTACGTAGTTCTGGAACACAACGATGACTACTAAGAATCACACCCTGAACTAGCGGATGAGTTCCCATCCTTGGGTTCACTCGGTGCTAATCTCTACTCCCATCTGGAGGGACTAGACATGAATAACTGACTGTGCATGACTTAATCTTTCAGAATTCCATTGACTGGTGGAATGTTACTGATATTTGACAACTGACTAAGATCATGAGGTTTTCCTGAGTCACATGACTGACTGAAGTCTATGGAATCATAGCTTGAGTTCGGATATCATGAAAAATGACATGGATCTAGGCACATAGCTATAGTTTTCAGGTACAAGTACCCCCAGGACTCGATGGAAGGAAATTGACACACATGACTGACTTGATCATAAGAGTAGAGTCCATAATTTATAATATCATAAATAGAGATCTCATACTAAGCATGGTTATCAACAATGCATTGCATGGAAAGGATTTTATATCACATGGAAGTACTTGCACAATCTTAAAATCATATTCATTGCATAATCATATTGGCAACACATACCAATAGCATGGAAGTTCATGTGGATTGCATGGTTATCATATATCTTGTTCATAAGTAGAATTTGCAAGTAAACATAGCATAATCATATAAGAATAGTTCATGAGTATTCCAACAACATTTACAAGGCACATTATCAACATAGAAGTCATTGGAACGTAAGGGCATATCATGAATCCATCACTTAGTCACAATTTAGCTATATTGCATGATTTCTAGTTTCTTAGGCATTTTATCAAACACCTTACATGCACATCTTAAGAATAGGTGAAATCATCAAATTATACATCATGAACAACCAAATCTACATGTTTCCAACTCATTTGATATCATGAAATTCAAAAAAAAACATATAAAGATTCCATCTTGGGAATCACCCAATAATATAGAAATCATACTTTCTAATGAAAAAGAGGGTTTTTGAGATTTATGGATTAAAGGGATCCATAAATCAACTCACGCATACCTTAGAAGAAAGATTCTTGATGATTGATGGAAGAATTTCCTTGAAATCGGATCTTCAAGCTTAGTTACACAACCCTAGTTGTTTTTCTCTTTTAGTGCTCTTGGATGATGAGATTTGAGATGATAATGGGGTTTAAATATGTTTAGAAGCTATATATTTCGTAGGGTTAAGTTTAGGGATGTGTAAGGAGTGTTAAAAGACTTAATTACCCTTAAAATAACTCAAAACGGAGTGTTTTGGGCACCTGGAACTGACTTAGGTGGCGCCCAAGTGATTGCCTAAGCTAGGTTGGGCAGCGCCTAACCAATCGCCTACGTTTGGGTTGGGCGGCGCCTAACCAATCGCCTATCCTTACTGTCTCTCACGAAAATGGCCATAACTTTTCGCTCGGGTATTGGATTAACGCGAAATTGGTATTGTTGGAAAGCTAATTCGATTCTTTACAATTTAGTGGGTCTAAATCAGCCAAAATACCATATTAACATCGAGTTATAGTTCAAAGATGACCCTTGCAAAATCGAACACTAAAACTTGATGGATTCAAAAACTCTTAGGTTCTCTTACCTTAAGTGACTCATATGAACATACTTAATGCATCATAAGTTATCCTATCACTAGGATATTCATTGTAAGTCATGTACTCAAGTATCAATCACAGGATAGGAGATTTCATAAGTAGAAATACTTATTCACTTCCTAGCTTAGAAACATGCGGGGTATTACAATATCTCCCCCTTGGGAACATTCGTCCTCGAATGAGAATTTACTGAGAAGGGATACAAGACATAAGAACCTGAACTGAACATGAAGAGCTGAAACTTGATCTCATGACTGACATGCTAAACATACTGAACTCGTGCATATCTGATGCACGAACAATTGACACATGAATCCATGACTGAGTATGAAAAGGTTAATAGGTACCAAGTTTATACTGGAAACATGAACATGAAATTGAATAAGATTAAGGAGAACTATTACCTTGAGCTTGATCTGAATTGGCGGGGAAGAGGTAAGGATACTTGGTACGCATATCTGCTTCTGCTTCTCAAGTAGCTCCCTCATGAGACTGATTTCACCAAAGAAACTTGACTAGAGGGACTTCTTTATTCCTCAATCTACGTGTCTGATAATCTAAGATTTCAATTGGAATCTCTTCATAAGAGAGGCTGTTTTGAATTTTGATGCTCTAAATAGGGACAACAACTACTGGGTCACCTATGCACTTCTTTAGCAAAGAGACATGGAAAATTGGATGGACTAAGGCTAGATCTGAAGGCAACTCAAGCTCATAAGCTACCTTGCCGAAGCGACAAAGAATTCTAAAGGGACCGACATACCGGGGACTGAGTTTCCCTTTCTTGCCGAACCTCTTCCCTCCCTTCATGGGAGAGATCTTAAGATAGACATAGTCATTGACGTCAAACTCGAGATCCTTTCTACGAACATCTGCATAGGACTTCTGTCGGTTTTGAGCAGCCCAGAGTCTCTCTCTAATCAACTGAACTTTCTCTAAGGCGTCGAATACTAAGTCAGGACCTATGATTGAGGCCTCACTAACATCAAACCAACCAATTGGAGATCTACATCTCCTACTATAGAGAACTTCAAATGTAGCCATCTAAATACTATAATGATAGCTATTGTTGTATGCAAACTCAGTCAAAGGCAAGTGGTCGCCCCAACTTTCCTTGAAGTCAATTGCACACACCCTTAGAATATCTTCAAGAGTCTGAATGGTCCTCTCTGCTTGACCATCTTTCTGAGGATAAAATGCTGTGTTGAGATGGACTTGGGTACCGAGACCCTTTTGGAATGCTTTCCAAAAGTGAGAAGTGAACTGGGTACCTCTGTCTGAGATGATAGATAGTGGAACACTGTGTAACCTGACTAACTCCCTGATATAGAGTTTAGCATAATCCTCGGCGGAATAAGAAGTACGAACAGGAAGTAAATGAGCTGACTTGGTCATTCTATTTATAATGACCCAGACTGAATCATGCTGATGATGAGTTCTAGGCAAACCCATCATGAAGTCCATGTTAACTTCTTCCCACTTCCAAGTAGGAATGGTGAACTCTTGCATGGAACCACTAGAGTTCTGATGCTCTATCTTAACCTGCTGACATGTAGAGCACTTAGCCACAAACTCTGCAATATCTCTCTTTATCCAACTCCACCAATAGATCTCCCGCATGTCGTGGTACATCTTAGTGGCCCCTGGATGAATAGAGTATCGTGAACCATGCGCTTCTGCAAGTATTCGCTGCCTCAATTCATCTACACCTGGAACACATAGACGACCCTAACAACGAAGAACACCATCTCCCCCTTGGGAGAAAACCTTAACTTTTTGATTCTAAACAAACTCTTTGAGCTTGACAAGGCTAGGATCCCTGTCTTGTTTCTCTTTCACCTCAGAAACTAGAGATGACTCTAAACCACTATGAATACATACACCACCTTCAGAAGAATCGACTAAGCGAATGCCTAGTCTGGCAAGATGATGGATCTCCTGAGCCATCTTTTTCTTACTATCCTCTATGTGAGAAATACTACCCATGGAGAGTCGACTGAGAGTGTCGGCCACAACATTGGCCTTGCCCGAATGATAAAGAACACTCATGTTGTAATCCTTCAAGATCTCTATCCACCTTCTCTGGCGAAGATTGAGATCTTTCTGGGAAAATACATACTGGAGTCTTTTATGGTCTATGAAGACATATACATGAACTCCATAGAGATAATGCATACAAATCTTCAAGGCAAAAACTACCGTTATAAACTCAAGATCATAAGTAGGATAATTCTCATGTGGATTTAACTATCTGGAGGCATAGGCTATACCCTTACCATGCTACATGAGGACACAACCTAAACCCACTCTGGATACATCACAATAGATTACAAAACCGTCTGAACCATCTGGAATAGCTAGAACTAGAGCGGAGGTGAGTCGATCTTCAACTCTTGAAAGCTCTTCTCGTATGAATCTAACCACTGAAACTTAATCTTCTTTTGAGTTAATATGGAAATGGGAGATCCAATAGAATAAAATCCCTCGATAAACCGTATGTAATAGCCAGCCAAATCCAAGAAACTTCTAATATCTGATGGACATATGGGTTTGGGCCAGTTTCTTACTGCCTCGGTTTTCTGAGAATCTACTCTAATTCCATCACCGAAAATAATATGGCCAAGGAATGCTACTAATATTAGCCAAAATTCACTCTTACTGAACTTAGCAAATAATTGGTGATCCCTGAGAGTCTGAAGAACAATCCTGAGATGGTCTGCATGATCATGCTCTATGCGAGAATAGATCAGAATATTATCTATGAAGACAATGACAAACATGTCCAAGTACTGCTTGAACACACGGTTCATCAAATCCATAAAAGCTGTAGGGGCATTGGTAAGACCAAATGACATGACTAAATATTCGAAGTGACCATACCGAGTACGAAAAGTTGTCTTCGAAATGTGACATTCTCTAACTCTGAGCTGATGATAGCCTAATCTGAGGTCTATCTTGAAGAAGTAAATAGCACCCTAAAGTTGGTTGAATAGATCATCAATCCTGGGAAGAGGATATCTGTTCTTGACCGTGACCTTATTGAGTTGACGGTAATCAATACACATCCTTAGAGAACCGTCTTTCTTGCGCACTAATAATACTAGCACACCCCATGGGGAAATACTAGGTCTGATGAATCCCTTATCTAAGATATCCTTCAACTGATCTTTCAGTTCCTTGAGTTCTGATGGTGCCATTTTGTATGGCGGAATAGAAATAGGTTGATTATCCGAAAGAAGGTCTATGCCGAAGTCTATTTCCCTTTCGGGAGGAATGCCTGGAAGATCTTTGGGAAAGATATCTGAGTATTCATTAACAACAGGGACTATTTCAAGGATGGGATATTCAGAACTAGAATCTTTAACATGCACGAGATGATACACACACCCCTTAAAAATCATTTTCCTTGCCCGAAGGTAGGAAACAAGTTGACCCCTGAACGCTGAAATGCTACCTTTCACCTCTAGGATGGGTTCATTCGGGAACTGAAACTGAACTATCCTATTTCTGCAGTCGACTGTGGCATAACAGGAATGAAGCCAATCCATGCCGAGAATGACATAAAAATAAGTCATCTCTAACTCCACTAAATATGCTGACATGGATTTCTGAGATATCATAACCGGGCAGTTCCTGTATACCCGCTGGGCTATGATGGTTTTACCCACTGGGGTAGAGACTGACAAGGGCTCTGCTAGGACTTTGGGACTGATTCTGAAATTGCCTGCGATGTATGGAGTAACAAAAGACAAAGATACACCTAGGTCTAGCAAAGCATAAACATGAACATGGAAAATCTGCAACGTACCAGTAATGAAATCTGGAGAATTTTCCTAATCCTGCCGGAATTGAAGAGCATAGAGTCTATTTGGGTGTTGCCCACTTGTAGGACTGGAAATGTCACCCTGCTGGTTTGGGCGATTAAACTGAGCTGTAGAATGATTTTTCTGACCCAGAAGACTTGACTGGAGACACTCCCTAATCCTGTGGCCTGTCTTTCCACAACCAAAACAGACATCACTACCGGCTCTGCAAATGCCCTTGTGGTTTGTACCACAAGTCTGACAAAGGGGATTCGTTCGGGCACTGCTAACACTGCCCTGAGATTTAAAGCCTGGCGCTTTGTCTCTATTGCCATCTCTGAACTTCGGCACTGGAACGCTGGCAGAGGAAGGAGCTAGAACGGCTAACTTGTAGCAAAACTGTGAACGGTTTCCTCCATCTAACTTAGGGTGAGCAAAGTTAAAATTACCTGACCTTGCTCTCTTGTTCTGCCTCTCCCGAGTCTTAAACTTCTGTTCTTCTAATTGCTGGGCATGGGTCATGAGTCTGGCTAAGGTCATATCACCGATCAACATTGCAGACCTACACTCATTTACCACGCTATCGTTGACCCCTAACATAAACTTGCTCATCTTAGCTCTATTGTCTGCAACCACATGAGGAGCATACCTGGATAGCTCAGTAAATTTGAGAGAATACTCCCTAACCATCATATTCCCCTGCCTAAGGTTGATGAACTCAAGAACTTTGGCTTCCCCCATCTCTTGGGGAAAGAATCTATGTAAGAAGGCTGTGACAAATTCCTCCCACTCGATAGGGCGTGTATCATCTAACCTCTCAGACTTCAACTGTTTGTACCAATCATGAGCAACATCTTATAACTGGTAGGCGGCTAACTCAGCACTCTCAATAGAAGTAACACCCATGATGTCAATGACCTTCTGGACTTGGTCAATAAACTCCTGAGGGTCTTCATCAGACTTAGACCCATGGAAAGATAGAGGGTTCATCCAGGTGAAGTCCTAAACCCTAGCTTCTTTGGGATTGGCCAATAAATTGGCCAGAATGACAGGTGGCCAATCAGTCTGTACAGCCATGGACTGAGCAAGTATGGTAAATACGGCTCTAAACTCCGCATGGGAAACATGTTCACCCAAAGGATCTTCGGGCTGAGGAGCTGGCTGATTTCTTCTCTTTGGGGCCATGGTCTGGAATAAGAGAAGAATGGATTAGACTAAGAGTTTAACTTGTGATTATGCTCACTAGCATGACATGAATAATAAAGAAAAGGGACTGTTCGTAAAACATCTTATAGCCTCCCGCACATAAATGTGGCGCACAACACACTCAAGTACAAGACTCTACTAGATGCGGCTTTCATACTTCCTAGGACTCTATTGAACCTTAGGCTCTGATACCAAGTTTTTAACACCCCGATTCGCTGAACCGGAATGCTACACAGTGCTCATGACCCCAAGGGACCACAAGCTAATGCATGACTGATATTTGTACCTGTATACTGCAAATCATGATATAATAATGCGAAATACATAGAACTATAAGGCCATAAGGTTCAACTGAATAAAATCATGTGGGTGAAAATACCCAAAACAACTCAATCTAAACGTAAATCTGAACATAAATCTGAAAGCCTCTAAACTATCTGAATAAGGAGTTGAAGAAACATGTCTCCAACTAACTCTGTAAAACTGAACTGAAGAAATAAATAAATGAATCAAATCATATTGTCCTCAAATCAATGAGGACTCACTATGTCTCTGCGACTAGAATGCTACCGCTACTGCTGGGATGGAGCTCATGTCTCAGAACCTATGGTGAAACATGAAAAGAAAGCACCATAGCGCAAATGCATCAGTACAACTGAAGTACTGAGTATACGAGGAAGGTAGGCTGAACATAAAGGGTTCCATGCATGAACAACACTAACTGACTAATATGAACGTGGGAGCACAAACACACATATATAGAAACTGGGACCATGAATACATGATAGCATGACCTGTTAGCTAATACATGGTTTACTGATAACTATCATGACTGATACTAAAACTGATAACATGGACTCCTGTATCTGACAGTCCTGTATATACTGAAATCTGAAGAACATCCTGAGTTTTTTTACTGAGACTGATACTGAAATTGAGGGAAGTAATGTTTAACCAATATGCCCTATTTATGCCGTTATGGCTAAGCTGGGGTCCAATCTCTGCCCCGACTGGAGGGGTGTCAATACCGTGCCACGGGTAAGGACAGCCTGTGAGTGACCCTTATCTGGCGGGTACTCATTAATGGTGGAAACCCTAGACTGACGGGTTAAGCCACCTCATCAACCCTAATCTGATAGGTTAAGTTGTCTTAACCTATGCTGGCTACGTAGTTCTGGAACATAAGGATGACTACTAAGAATCATACCCTGAACTAGCGGGTGAGTTCCCATCCTTGGGTTCCTCATCAACCCCAATCTGATAGGTTAAGTTGTCTTAACCTATGCTGGCTACGTAGTTCTGGAACACAAGGATGACTACTAAGAATCATACCCTGAACTGGCGGGTGAGTTCCCATCCTTGGGTTCACTCGGTGCTAACCTCTACTCCCATATAAAGGGACTGGACATGAATAACTGACTGTGCATGACTTAATCTTACTAAATTTCGTTGACTGGTGAAATGTTACTGATATCTGACAACTGACTAAGATCATGAGGTTTTCCTGAGTCACATGACTGACTGAAGTCTATGGAATCATAACTTGAGTTTGTATATAGTGAAACATGACATGGATCTAGGCACATAGCTATAGTTTTCAGGTACAAGTACCCCCAGGACTCGATAGAAGGAAATTGACACACATGACTGACTTGGTCATAAGAGTAGAGTCCATAATTTATAATATCACAAGTAGGGATCTCATACTAAGCATGGTTATCAACAATGTATTGCATGGAAAGGATTTCATATCACATGGAAGTACTTGCACAATCTTAATATCATGTTCATTGCATAATCATATTGGCAACACATACCAATAGCATAGAAGTTCATGTGGATTGCATGGTTATCATACATCTTGTTCATAAGTAGGATTTGCAAGTAAACATAGCATAATCTCATAAGAATAGTTCATGAGTATTCCAATAACATTTACAAGGCACATTATCAACATAGAAGTCATTGGAACGTAAGGGAATATCATGAATCCATCACTTAGTCACAATTTAGCTATATTGCATGATTTCTAGTTTCTTAGGCATTTTATCAAACACCTTACATGCACATCTTAAGAATAGGTGAAATCATCAAATTATACATCATGAACAACCAAATCTACATGTTTCCAACTCAAATGATATCATGAAATTCAAAAAAAACATATAAAGATTCCATCTTGGGAATCACCCAATATCAACAACATGATCATCAATACCCAATAATATAGAAATCATACTTTCTAATGAAAAAGAGGGTTTTTGAGCTTTATGGATTAAAGGGATCCATAAATCAACTCACGCATACCTTAGAAGGTAGATTCTTGATGATTGACGGAGGAATTTCCTTGAAATCAAATCTTCAAGCTTAGTTACGGAACCCTAGTTGTTTTTCTCTTTTAGTGCTCTTGGATGATGAGCTTTGAGATGATAATAGGGTTGTAATATGTTTAGAAGCTATATACTTCGTAGGGTTAAGTTTAGGGATATGTAAGGAGTGTTAAAAGACTTTATTACCCTTAACATAACTCAAAACAGAGTGTTTTTGGCACCTGGAACTAACTTAGGTGGCGCCCAAGTGATTGCCTAAGCTATGTTGGGCGGCGCCTAACCAATCGCCTATCCATACTGTCTCTCACGAAAATGGGCATACCTTTTCGCTCGGGTATTGGATTAAGGCAAAATAGGTATTGTTGGAAAGCTAATTTGATTCTCTACAATTTGGTGAGTATAAAGTAGACAAAATACCACATTAACATCGATTTATACTTATTCAAAGATGACCCCCGCAAAATCAAACACTAAAACTTAATGGATTCAAAATCTCTTAGCTTGTATTACCTTAAGTAACTCATATGAACATGCTTAATGCATCATAAGCTATCCTATCACTAGGAAATTCATTGTAAGTCATGTACTCAAGTATGAATCAGAGGATAGGAGATTTCATACGTAGGAATACTTATTCACTTCCTAGCTTAGAAACATGGGGGGGGTGTTACATAAACTGAGTACCTCTCTCTAAAATTATAGACAACGGAACCCCATGCAACTTCACCAACTTTCTAAGATCGAGTCAAGCATAATACTCATCTGAAAACAAAGTATGCACTAGCAAGAAATGAGCTGACTTGGTCATTCTATCCCTAACAACCCATATTGAATCATGCTGACGATGCGTACGAGGTAAACCTATCACAAAATCCATGTTCACCACCTCCCACTTCCAAAAGGGGATGCTAAACTCCTGAAGTGTACCACTAGGCCTTTGGTGCTCAACCTTAACTTGATGAAATTTTAACATTTAGCTACAAACTCTATAATATTTTATTCATACCACTTCACCAATAGATTTTCCAAAAATCACGGTACATCTTAGTAACTCCTAGGCGAATAGATTACTGTGCACCGTCCAACTTACCTAATACTCACTGTCTTAGACCATCAACACCTGGAACACATAGTTTTCTCTGACAATGAAGCACGCCTTCTCCCCCTTGGGAGAAAACCTCTACCTTCTGATCTCTAACCGTCTCCTTCAACTTGACCAAACTAGGATCCCTATCTTGATTTTCTTTCACTTCAGCAACCAATAAAGATTTTGAACCATTTTGAACCCATATACTACCTTCTGCCAAATCTACTAATCGAACTTATAATATGGTAAGTTGATAAACCTCACGAACTAACTCCTTTTTATCATCCTCAACATGGGAAACACTACCCATAGACAATCTACTAAGGGCATCTACTATTACATTGGCTTTTCCTTGATGATATAAGACACTCATATCATAGTATTTCAATAATTCAAGCCACTTTATTTTATGAAGATTCAAGTCTTTCTATGTGAATACATATTGTAAACTCTTGTGATCCAAGAACATATCGACATGAACCCCATAAAGGTAATGCCTCCAAATCTTTAAGGTGAAGACAACAGCTGCCAACTCAAGATCATGGGTTGGATATTTCTTTTCATGGGGTTTAAGTTGTCTAGAGGCATAGTCTATGACCTTACCTCTCTTCATTAATACACAACCAAAGCCAACTCTAGAAGCATCATAATACACAATGAACCTAACTATGTCATCTGGCAAAGTTAAGACTGAAGCAGAAGTGAGTTGATTGTTTAACTCATGAAAACTCTTTTCGCAGGAATCAGACCACTAAAATTTTACTTTCTTTTGAGTTAGTCTTGAAATGGAGAAAGAAATAAAAGGAATCCCTTCAACAAACCATCTATAATAGCCATCTAAACCCAAGAAATTCTTGATATCTAATGGAGAGATGGGTCTAGAATAGTTTCTCACTGATTTAGTTTTTTGAGGATCAACTCGAATGTCATCACCAAAAATGGTGTGACTAAGGAAGGCTACTGATTTCAATAAAAAACTGCACTTACTAAACTTAGCAAATAACTGATGATCTCTAAGGGTTTGCAACATAACTCTCAGATGGTTTTCATTATCATTCTTACTACGAGAATAGATAAGGATGTTATCAATAAAGAATATATGACAAATATGTCCAGGTACTACTTGAACACCCTTTTCATCAATTCCATAAAAGTTGTAGGGGCATTTGTTAGTCTAAAATACATAACTAGGAATTCAAAGTGACCATACCAAGTTTTGAATGTTATCTTTGAAATGTCACATTCTCTGACTCTAAGTAGATGATAATCGGATCTAAGGTCTATCTTAGAGAAATAACTTACACCTTGAAGTTGGTCAAACAAGTCATCAATTTCTGGTAGTGGATACTTATTCTTAATGGTGACTTTGTTCAACTGATGGTAGTCAATGAACATTCTGAGAGAATCATTTTTCTTATGCATGAATAGAAATAGAGCACCCCATAAAGAAATATTAGGGTTGATAAAACCCTTATCTAAGAGATCCTCCAATTGTTCCTTCAATTTCTTAAGCTCATCTGGAGCCATTCTATAAGGTGGAATAGAGATGGGCTAGGTATCTGGAAGGAAATATATTTTGAAGTCGATTTCCCTTTTAGGAGAAACTCCAGGAAGATATTTAGGAAACATATCTGGAAATTTATTTACTATCAAAACTGACTCAGGACTCAAAATTTCAAAATTTAAGTCCTTGACTCAGACGAGATGGTAAATACACCTTTTGGATATCATCTTTCTTGCCTTAAGATATGAAAACAATTTTATTTCTACCCCTCCATTCATAATTGGTTTGTTAGGAAACTAAAATTGAACAGTTTTATTTCTACAGTCAACTGAGACATAACATGTGTCGAGCCAATCCATGCCAAGAATGATGTCAAAATCAGTCATCTCTAACTCCACAAGATCAACTGAAGTAACTTTATAAGACACTGTGACATCTGGCTACAATTGACTTACCTACTGAGGTAGACACTGAGAAATGATCTACCAATATTTTAGGACTGACACCGAAGTCTGCAACTATATAAGGTGTTATAAAGGAAAATAAAGCTCTGGGGGGTCTAGCAGTGCATAAACATAAAGATGAAAGACTTGTAACATACACGTAACCACATCCAAAGAACTTTCTTAAGCATGTCGAGTTTAGAGAGCGCATAACCTATTCTGGTGTTGCCCACTAGTGGAACTAGATGTGTCAACCTATTGAGTCAAGTTTATACCCCTCCACAGGCTCACTGGGTAGTCCCTTATATTGTGGCCTGACTTTCCACACTCAAAAAACCTATCACTACTAATTGTACACTTACCCTAATGATTCTTACCATACTTTCTGCACAGTGGATTGGTATGAATACTGCCTATACTGCCCTAGGACTTAGAGCCTGGCACTCTATCCCAACTATCATGTTTGAACTTAAACACTGGCATACTTGTTGAAGATAGAGATGGGGTTAAAAAGCTTTGGCAGAATTGAGAACAGTTATTGCCTTTCGATCTTGGCTGAAAAAATTTAAAACTACCTGTTCTGGCCCTCTTATTCTCTATTTCTTTATCTTTGATCTTATGTTTCTCAATCTGTTGAGCATGAACCATCAATCTAGATAGGTCTATCTACTTAATCAATATGGCGTTCCTACACTCTTTAACCACACTATCAGATACACCAGATATGAACTTACTAATTTTGGACCTATTATCGGCCACCATAGTAGGAGCATACCTCACCAACTGAGTATACTTAAGAGAGTACTCCTTCATGATCATACTACCCTACTTCAAGTTTATGAACTCCTGAACTTTAGTTTCCCTCAACTCTAGTGGGAAGAACCTATCTAGGAAAACCACGGAAAACTCCTCCCACTTTATAGGCTCTGCTTCCATACCCCTGTCTTCCTTCCACTACTTAAAATAGGTGTGAGCTACTCCTTGTAACTGATATGCAACCAACTCTACAATCTTATTCAAAGTGACACCCATGATGTCCATCACCTTTTGCACTTTATCTAGAAATTCCTGTAGATCCTCCTCAAACTTGGATCCAAAAAATATAGGGGGATTCATTCAATTGAAGTTTCAAATCCTAGCTGTAGTTGTATTTAACACTAGATTCACTGGAGAAACAGCCTACTGGTAGTTTTGAGCAGCCACCGAATGGGCTAAAACTGTAAAATCAGCCCCAAACTCAACATGTGAAACATGATCGTTCAGGGGATCTTTCTGAACAGGTGGTGGTGCGGGCTGACGCCCATTCCTTTTTCCATTATTTCTTCTGGGAGGAATTATCTATAAACAAAATAAAGGATGAGTTAAAAAGAGGAATTCAATAGAGCTTATGCTTTTTCGCATGACATGAACGCTGAAGGAAGGGAAACGTTTCTAAAAATATCTCATAGACTTTTGTCGATAAGTATGGTGTGCTTCACACCCATGCATAAGACTCTACTCAAAATATCTTTTAGATACCCTAGGACACTTTAAAACCTAGCTTTGATACTAAGTTTTGACATGACCCGAGGCTACCCCCTAGTCACAACACGGTGCTTAAGGTCGCATGCGACCCCAAGATAACTCATAATCTAGTACTTGCTATGAGAACTGAATAATATGATAGTAATATAATATGTGAAGAAGATAAAATAATAAGTTACTATCAATTTGAAATACTAAAATACATAAAACAACATATCTGGAATATCTGATAAACACTAAAACTAGATTTTCTATCTGAAACAACTGATAATAACTGAAAACTAAAGAACTGTCTAACTGTTTGAAAGCCTCTAAGAATCATAAGGAGTTGATGGGACAGACCCCCAAATAACTCCGACTGATGAAATATAAATAGATGTTGAAATAAGGATAAAACATATCATGTCCTCGATGGAAGAGGACTCACTACTACTACTGCCGGGTGATGCTAGACTGTCTAAGAACGGTCGAGAAACTATGTGTCTGAACCTATGTTATAAGACAACATAGTGCAAGAGAAGAGTATGCAGTCACTACTTTTAATGTACTAGTACGTAAGGTAAGGACTAATTGAAAAACAAATGGCAACTGAACATGAATGTATGACCATATAACACTGAGAATGCAAGACCAAGCATAAATATGTACTAAAATAAGCTGTAAATTTGAGTGACTAAATCACTATTATGACATAACTGAATAACCTAAGTTTATATACTTGGTCATCCAAGCCTGAGATGATCTATTCTGAATACTACACTGAGACTGTGGTAGATAACTACAACCAACATGCCCCAATTTGAGCTATCGGGGTCCAACCTGTAAATCTAGTTGGAAGGGTGATGGTACTTTGCAAGGGGTACTAACACATAAATAATGATGTGGATCCTCAAGCTTGATGTCCCAAAGAAAGAGGGTTTCATGCCTCTACTTATTGGGGACCTCTCATAATCTATAGTAGCACCGTAGGTCTGGAACTTAGGGACTGCCACTAATGACTTATGTCTCTACTGATGGGGGACCCGTCATTCCTGCATTCACTCGGTGCTAAGTGTTACTCCCAACTAAAGAACTTTGGTATTATTAGTTGTTTAACATGACTGGATACAGTACTTGTAAATGCTCAGCATGAATATGATATTCTGAATGTTTTAATAAAAATAATGGTCTGGCTTATTTCTTTGAAATGAAAATTATGTAAAACAGTAGGTATCGGGTGTTCAAAACCCTCCAGCACTAAATGATTACAGAAATATAATATAAAAATTTAAACAATAGGAGAAAGTCATAATTCAGAGACCAAGAATATAGTAAATTTCAATAACTGTTAGAATACATGAATTTGAACATGAGGATATGTTAAACATGGGAAAAACAACATATTTACATGGTTTAATTCATAACTTGAGGATTTATCATGAAATTAAGGGATTAAAACAAGGAAAACTGAAATTAAAACATGAAGTGACTTGAATAACATGGGAACACATATGACATGACGTGAATTTGATTTATTAAGAATTTCAAGGATTTAATTCATAAATTGTAAGGATAACTCCATAAAATAGAATAAAATTCTAATTTTAAAACTACAAGAGGGTTTTTAGGCTCAATTGGTGGAAGGAACCTATTGATGAATACTCCACATACCTTAAAGTTCTTGGCTCTGTGAAGTAAACTTGACCTTTGAGACTTGGGAGATAATCTTGAGAAGAAACCCTAATCTTGTTATTGAGAATGGAAATAGGGATTTTGTGTTATTTAATTGATGAAAAAGAGAGGAAATATAACGCCCCTTGGAGTTAAATGTCATGGGTTTGGGAGTTATAAGGGGAGAAAAGACCAAAAAAAAAGTTAGAAACCTTCTGGAAATCGTTTGGAAGGCATCTCGATGTATTTGGGTATGAATTATATATTCTAGGTGCGGGTCATACCTTGAGTCATCATCAGGAACCCAAATTTTGACTCCTACTGTTGTGGGTATGACTCCTCCTAACGACTCGTATGTTAAGGGTATGGGTCGTTATCCGGAGTCGTACCCTACTGGCAACTTTGATAGTGCTTCAGTAATTTGGCCATAACTTTTCACCCCAATATTAGAGTAAAGAAAAAATAGTAATGTTGGAAATATAATTCAATTATCTATCTATTGGGGGCTTGAGATCAGAAATTCTTAGTATAATATAAGTTATGAACATTTAAATATGACTATAATTATATTCTTCATAAGAACTTGATCGCTAAGGGATGTTTTGTCTTGTTCATGAGTTAGGAGCAATTCAAGGAGTTAATATATGTCTAATTAACTTATAAAGATATCAAAACATGAGGCTTGATTCTTGGATACTTCAGTTATTAAGATATGAGTCATAACTTACGACTCGTAACAAGTCATACGACTAGCACTCATCCTCTTGTAAGCTAGACAGAACTCATCTAACCTTACACTGACTTGGTTATGACTTACCATGTACGACTTGTATGATTTCCTTATGACGTCCAAGGTTGAATTCGTACCCTAAATATAATATCACCCATCACACACTATCATAGGTATGAGTTGAACATACGACTAGTATGATGTCCATACGACTCAAAGGCATGAGTCATATGTTGTATAGTGACTTCAAAACACAGGGTATTACAGTAGTAAACCAAGACCTATGGCTTCAAAAGATCATGTGTGATTTACATATGGAATAGAAAGACAACACTGAGATTCTAGCCAACAACTAGGCAGTTATTGAAGTCTCAAACAATCTGGTGTTTCATAAAAGTACCAAACATTTCAACATCAAGTGTTATTTGTTAAGAGAAGTACAGCAATAGGGAGAAGTAACTCTAATCTACCGCAAGTCTGAAAACTAGCTAGCAGACCTATTTACTAAGCCACTTCCAGTCAGCAAGTTCAAGCTTCTAAGGCAAAGAATTGGTGTTTGCATTTTATAAAATAAGGAGTAGTATTGAAAGTTTCTCTAAGAATGCAGACTGTTTTTTCTTTTTTCTCCACTATTTTTTATACATACAACTTCTAGTCAAATTGAGATTGCTATTTTTGGTAGGAAACTAATTTTTATTATTTTTGATAGCAAATTGGTTATTTTTATAATAAGTTTAACCTATTTTTAGTTGTATTAGAGTCAATTTAAGTTAGGAGTTGATAATCAATAAAACATGTTGCTTTAGCAAAAAAAAATTCAATGTGTCTCTTCTTCTCTAAAAAAATTCAATGCGTCTCTTCTTCTCTAACTCAATCTCTATTTTCAGCCGCTAAGTTCTTGACTCTGCTTGCTACATTATTTTCCTTGACAGTATTAAAACCAACAACAACTTTAACGATTGGAAATTGATGGAAAGATAAAAATAATATACTGCATTATGGATTATTAGCTATTAATTAAATTATATTATATGTAGTACTTGGACGGAAGTAACAAAAAGAAAAGGAAACTAAAGGCATAAACTTGATCTCTTCAATTCTCACATATGCTTTCCTTCATTAATTGGTCTAACTGAACACAAATAAGTCAAATCAGAGTTCTCTTCCTTCTTTGAATCTCCTTTCCTGGCAATAGTAACCGATGATTAGTAGTATTGTCTAAAAAGGATCTCTCGGCAATAGAAATAAGGAACAATCAAAATTATTTTATTTTTTGATGAAGAGTCAATAAGTGTGTTTGTTTGATTTCACAGAGAATTGAAGCAGTTGTTGATAAATTCATACAAGAATTGAAAGAAGCATTAGATGTTGATATAAAAGATAGGATAATGAAAGAGAGTGAGATGTGGAGTTATATTAAGGAGTTGAAGTGAGGTTTTTGAGCGTTAAGCAGTTTGGATAGCTGAGATCTCTTGTTATGAGGCAGAAATTTCTTAGCAAGAAGCCAAATTTAAAGATGGAAAGGAAAAACCTTGAGAAATAAAAAAGTGTGCTAATGGGGACTGTGTCAAATTGAGATAATCAACATGAAACTCTCGAAATAAAAGTTAGCAGGGACAAGCATCATCATCTGAGATATGCAAAAGAAGTGAAGGCACTAAAATAGGTGAACGCATCACTCCTATGTATGTTTGCACAGCTAGTTGCTGGATGATCATATAAAATATTTATTCAAGATCGAACTTATGCAGTTATATTACTTAGGAAACAAAAGAAATTAGTACATCCTCACCTCTTTGAAGTTTACTGATAAAAAAAAATATACGCAGTTTACATCATTATAAGAGCGATTTTGAAAACAATACAGTAACACCATCAGCGTGATCAATATATAATATTCAACACAAAATAGTTTTTCTTATGGAAAGATTAATCTGTAACATTCAGATATCACATGTGAACTTAACGCACTTCAGGATCTTCAACACAACAAAATTATAAAAATAATAATAGAAAGCATACATGATATGGAAGATATTATCAAAAAGTAGAAATGTTAGTCAAAAATTGGTTTATGTTTCCTTGCCCTAACTGCACGTTATGCAGCCGTCAATGAGATGTGTCAAGAAAATGTGGAGGTTGTGACTAAATCCGACACGCCCATCAACAAAATGGTCGAATGGACAAAATTTATTTTTCATTAAATGTATATTATAATTACTTATAGGCTTTGCATTAATTGTCCCACACACATAAAATAATAATAATAGTCTAACGCAAAGAGAAGCGCCAATTACATATTCAAATTTTGCCGCACTCTGAGACCTAATTTGGGTATAAGGTGTATTCACCGAGTTCAGAATAGTGCACCCTAGCTAGCCTAAAGAATTTTTTGGTTACAACAAAATAGGCTTTCCATTTTTTTCTTTGGTCCTTCTGAGATCTTTTTAGTTCTCAGGCTAGTTTCCACAACTCTATTTTTTGCATGTGCCTTCTCATTATTTTAATTTACACTGTAATGGTAAATGATGGACAAACTATAGTATATGTTGTCATTGACATACGTATGTTGTTAGGTTACAATTTTTTACTCCAGTTTTAGGTAGTTCTTGCACTTGATGATACTAGTTAAATTCCTTAATGTTGGAAGTCTTATTTAGTTGTAGATGTTTCTCCCATTAGACAACCTTAAGGGTGATGAAAGCAGGACACAAAATGAAAGACATCAATAGTTCTCCGCATTTCCAAGAATGTGAAATAGTATTTGTGTTTGCTTTGTTATTCTGCTGCAACATAATTATTTGAGTGAGGTGGAAGTGGAAATGTCATTTTCTACCAATATGTCTTAACAACAATATAAGGAAAGATTTGATGACTTGCGTGCGTCCACCATGTTACGAGAGACCAGTTCTCTTATTAGTTTCTTCAGCTAATAATATAAAAGGTTCTATATGAGTTCACCACACTAACGCGAACTTGGTCCCTCTCCAGGTTCAATGATCAAGAACAAAAGCAAAGAAAAGAAGATGTTGTACATGGAAACCTCCTTGCTCAAAATAGTAAAACCACAACCTACCCCAATAGGATTTCTCAACCACTTCACTAAACCAACAACAACTTTTAGATTACAACCTCTTGCAACCTAGGAATTAAACTCTTAATCCTTCACCTTTACAAGAACTCTATTGTAAGTACTCTCTACAATAACTCTATTGTAAAGACAACCAAGATTAAATTTAGACCACAATTGTAAAACCACGGCTAAATCTAGCCCCTAACAATACAATGTCTAACTTGAGCCCACAACTCAAATCTTCAGGAGAGGAGAGAAAATAAAATACCTACACAAGCTTCTCAAAAGAGAAGTAGGTTTACAATGTTAGAGAAAAATAAAAAGACTCAACAACCTAGACCTAAAAACATATTCCATTGTAGCAAATTGGTCCTTTGGTTGTTAGAACTTTTTCTTCATGGAACTTTGTGATGGCTTTGCAAGAAAATGAGAAAGTTTGATTGTGCAAAAGCTAGGTTTTCTTCCCACGTAATATTAAATATATATATATATATATATGAAGCAAATGGAAGGAAAAACCTAGAATATTTCTCAGTGGTCGAGATTAAAAAGATGTTGCCCCTCTGCTGCTGTGCCACCAACTTTTCTTTAAAAAGGTACAACTAACAACTATTATGTTGACTGCAGAAGTTCAATGATTTGAGAACCTGGTCCCTAATCTGGTCCCTGGGTAGGTTTGTCAATTAATAAGAACAAATGTCTCATGTGTCATTTAGTGTTTCCATGTCATGTATCACTACATATATTGGAACTAGGAAACATCCCCTTGAGAAGTTACCACTTAACAAGGTTATGAGTGCATCCATAATATGAAAATGTTCCCTACAAAACAGGATCCCTCTGAGGACCAAGTTCTCACACGAGTTTTGTCAACCATCAAACCACATGATTGTCAGTTTCCCCCTTTTTTATGATAACAACCCTATAACCAATATAGCAGCAGATTCAGAGAGTATTTTAACATCATTTATCTCTTCTTTAGTTTCTCTTTCCTTCTAGGAGTATTAAGTCTCTTATCAGTTTTCCCTATCACCAACATCTCTCTTATTAGTTCCCCTCATCACCATTATCTCCAAATAACAACATTTTAATTTTTTTCTAGTCCCTTTATGAGCTTGCTAGTCATTAGAATTAGTAATAAGTTTGTCAATCATCAAAACCACAAATATAGTACTTCCCACTTTTTTATCATGATAAACTTAAGCCAGCAGTGGATATGTTTCCCCTAACATCAATACTCATTTATGTTCAACCTGAAACCGATACTCATTTCTTTCAAGTACCAGGTCCTTGTTCCCCCTAACACCAACACTCATTTCTCTTAGGTACCAGGTCCATGTTCCCTCTAACGCAACACTCATTGTACCAGGTACCTATTCCTCCTAACACCGGTACTTATTTCTCTTAGGTATCAGGTCTCTGTTCCCTATGACACCAACACTCATCTCTTAGGTACTAGGTCTTGACACAAGCACTCAGTTCTCTTAGGTATCAGGTCCCTTTAACAGTTTTGTCCATCGCCATTATTTATCCTTTCTACAAGATCTTCCTCATTTTGGCATCATTAAATAAAGCAAACAGTAAACCAATTAAAAGTGAGAATCAACACATGTTAATACATGGCCACTGGGGCAACACTAACATAAGCAAAAATAATAGAGAAGAACTGGAGATAGAAGCAACAATAAGATATGAAAAATGTTTTGTTAATACCATTAAAAGCATACATAAAAGAGAGCTTTCATTTTACCATATAGGGTCAGAAATAAAGCTTAGGCAAAAGAAAAGATGGATGAAACGAATAAACATTGGGATAGAAAATAGGATAAGAGTTGATTTTTAAGACCATGTCTCCAACTTTGATTTACAACTGAGATACTTCACCTTTTGATAAGCTAATTCTTGACGAGGATCCATCAAGGCCCCTAGTCCCCTTATGGAAATCAGAAAAACTTGCATGCAATTCATCCATCCTAGGATCAAACACTCTATCACAATCAATATTTTTGGGCAAACTTTCCTCAAATAATTGTTACTCAGGGCTCCGAACATTAATATCAGATTTCAACCCCTTTCCTTCTTTTTGTTTGGACACAGTATAGGGACCAGGTCTATGACTGTGTGTAATTTTCTACATGATATTTAATTTCTCACTTTCTTGTACATTCTTACTAACCTCCATTGAATTTTGTTGGGTTACCTGATTCTTTCATCAGAACCTTTAATTGAGGAAAAATAATGGATAAGTCTAAGGAGGGTCCAAAGTTCTTAGAAAGTAGTTTAGTAAGAAAAGTGGCATTCAAAAAAAGAGTTCAAAAGGAACTATCAGACCAAGGGTTTCAAGGAATTTTCAGTTGTCATTTTGAAGGTGTGGTAAAATGAATGAATATTTTTAATTATGCCTTAAAAGGAGAACAACCAACTTGTCATGTCAAGAAAGGGATATGGCAATAGAGTTTCAAATGACATGACAATGTTACATAAGAGTCAAAGAGAAAAACTAAATCTATATGAAATTTCATGATAGTTCAAAGCTTTTATGATTGCAGTTAGTAATAGTAACCTGTCAAGGAAAACCTGGTCCTTATTCTAAACTTTTATGTGCATAATTTGAGTTGCCTTAAATAATCTCCACCTCTTAATTTCTCTCATCTTGCCATATGTGCATGCCTATAATGGTATAGAGTTGTGTTAGACATAGTCAATAAACTCTTACCTAGATACTGTAGTTTGATCATAGCCACTGCAGGGAGATTAAGATGAAGGAGATGATTCTTTCCAATTTGTTCCCTGCTTAGTACATTTCTAACACTATCGGGTACCTAGTCCTTATGAAATTCTAGAAGATTCAAGAAAATAAGCCATTAGTCTATTTCTTTATCTACCAAGTATCCAACATAGTTACACACTGAACCAAATCAGAATTATCTCCCAAACTTAATATGATGTTAAGTTTACTTTCCATCAAGAAGATTAGACATCCAATGATGAATCCATGCGTTATTTCATTTACTAGAGGACCAGGTCCCTTGGAGCTTATTCAGGAGTAAAGAATTGACATCTTCATTGAGACATATCAAATCACTCCCATAAACGGAGTCAAGATCTGCCATATATATATATATATATATACACACTTTAATCTCCTTGCCACTAAGATGATTGCTTATTTCAACATTTCTAATTTTTCTTACCTTTTTGTAAGGTCTTGAGTAAGAGAAAGAAAGATAGAAGCACATGAGTATGAAGAAGGCAAAACACTAAAATGGAGTCATGCATTTATAAAAAAAAGTCAGTCAAAAATTACACAATAAATAACAAAATGTACCAGGTGCAAGTTATGGATACAGGATCTTTAGAGAAGAATAGAAGTCTGGCTTGGGAACAAGAAGAAAAGGATTAAGAAGAGGACTTGAAAAGGGACTTTAGGATCATTGTTAAATGATCATAAACATATGTATGAGCTTAAAACTTCTTTCTTGGAAAGTTGACCATTTTTCAGTTTGAAGATCATTCAGGGACCAGGTCCCAACTTATTCCCTCAGAAGCTTGTTACGTGGTTGATTTTAATGTAGCAATCTCAGTGTTTTTTCGTGCAAGAAATGCAGTCACTCAATCAACTTCAGTATTTTCTCATTCCTGATTAAATATAAGGTTAGACACCACAAAATGATTTGTCACTCCAACTTTTTTCTTGATAAACTCATATTCCTCTAAGGTGGTGATGGAGAATATTTGCCTTTTGGTCCCTAGGACCCCTTCTTTAAGTAGAACCTTAATGAACTTAAACACTTTGTTGACCAGAAATCCATAGGCAAGCATTAGGTCTCTATTTCCATGGACCAAGTCCCTTCAGTAGGTACTTCTAATGTTTTACCAAAAATCTTTAGATCTAAGAAAATCTCTACTCCTTTTTCATGGGTAACCAAGTTGTTAGTTTTAGAATAAAAAGTCCATCTCGACATAAATCTCCACTAGTTAAGACTGATCGGTTCATAAAGCATCATTCTTTCAAGGAAACCAGTTGTTCACTTGCAACTAAGATGTCTAATAAAGTTCTTTATCAAAGCCAGCCCTTTCTTTCATAATTTTTTGTTGACTATTTAAACATAAGACATCTTCAACATTTACTTCCAGATTGGTATCGGGGCTCTTGATCAGGTCCATAGTTAAGAACAAAGGTTTTTTGTGGAAATATCTAAAAAACTTTCATGTTATTTTATATAAGAGATATTAGAAGGTGGATAGCTAGAGACTTCCATTTTAGTAACCAGATCTATTGTGTCAATGGTCTAATCAAAAGAATTAATGGATTCAAGAAGAGTGAGATATTGAACATATGAAGAAGTGACTCAAAGGCTTGGAGGATTTGGGGAATCAAAGAAGAGAATTGAAATGGATTACATGGAAGCACCAATCACATTTCAAAATTTTAAAAGTAATGTTAGACTAACTGACCTTTGAAGGGACTAGGTCCCTCAATAAGCATTGGCTCCTACATTGCATTTGGTCTATCCTTTTTTTTCTATTGGTGTTCCTCCTTATATCATATGTACACCCACAAGAGTATGAGACTAAGTTATACAAAGACAAAATGCACTCACCTCAAACAACATATGCCCCATTATTGTAGATTCAGTGTCTGGTTGGTTGAGGATACCAATAATGTTTATTTGTTTGATGTGGGACCTAGTTTGCTTTCACTTCTCATACGATCCAAAAGTCTAGTTATCTGCAAACTTTAACTTAGGTAACTTCAAGGATCGGGTCCTTTGAGATCAACTTCAATAGGAAAGAGGAGTTGGCATGTCCTACATTCTTGAGCCTCAAATCAGTATCATCATCAAAAGTACTTCATTTCCTTTGGCACATATCTAAGACACATTTGAGCAACTGTACTTCAATCGATTTACGTAGTACACATTTTTCATTATCACAAGCCAATATTTTCAATCTTTCCAATGTAAAAAAATATGCATTTTATTTCTTTTTCAAGGGAAACACTTCCCCTTTGATATACCTTGAGTGAGAGAAAATATATCATTAATCAATTTGTGTGCTTCTTATATCCATTATTGATGAACATTTATTGTCTACTTTCTCTCACTCTTCCCTCCTCAAAAGTTCATTTGATGGGTTTAGGAACCCATTTTAACTTAAGTTCCAAAAGAAAGACAGAGGAAATATCAAACTCTTTTTTGTACAAGTTGGTAACCTAATGTTTTTAGACTTAGGACCAGGTTCTCTTAAGTTCTCTTCTGTCTTAACATACTTCATATACTTTTCAATACCATATAATCTATTAGGGCATGAATTATTTTTTTGGATGAGGGAACAGTTCTCCTTGAGTTCCTTTATGTCTCAACATATTTTTGACACTTCTTCTTAGAGGAGATTTCAGTGTTTGACCTTATTTTTCCAAGTTGAGCAAGGGTCTGGGAAGAAGCTGTGCAATAAAGTAATTTTTCAAGGTCAATTTTGATTCAAATCAGGTTTCTCTCTAGTTCTTTGTTTCTCTCTAGGGAGGCTGTCAGATTCAATTTAGACTTGTTTAACTTGGATTCAAATTCAAACTGAAGATCACTGCCTTTTCCCTTCCCTTTAGGATCAGTTTAAGATACAAACTTCAATTTCTCATTGAAGGTGATATTCTCAGAGAATAAAAGAGTAACTTTTTCTCCTAATTCAGAGATTTGGACAAACAAGACTGGTTTTTCATTATCAAATTCAATAATATTATTATTCAGAGACTCTTTTCTTTAGTAAGATCGTAAAATTCATCAATCAACACACTAGCTAAGGACCTTAGCTCCTTTAAAGAATAATTTTAAAGATTTTCTTAAATATTCAAAATACTTTCCTCTTCATTATCTTAATCTTCGTCATCCGACTTAGCCTTGAGAGAAAATACAGAGTCAAAGCCTCAGGACTTATCTTCTATCACCATCGTGGAACTCTTTGCTACTTCTCTTATACTTCTTTTGAATTCATCAAGGACTAGGTCCTTCTTCCTTATTTTTCGTAGATTGTTCTTGATGTAGTCCTTGTAGTTAAGCTTATGGAGTGGGCAGTCTTTGGCCAAATGACCAAGCTTCCCACACTTATAACAACAGTCATTTCCATTTAGGTGCTTGCTCATGTTCTTTTTTCTTGAAAAAACACCATTTCTTCTAAACTCCTTTTGAAATCTTGTAGTATTTGACTAACCTTCTTTGAGATTTGGTGGAGCAATCATTTTAGCAGGATCTCTCCTAGGTGTTAAGCTTTAGGACCCGCTACCAATTGATGACTTGCGCGTGTCCACCATGATATTAGGTGTTGACACTCAATTTTGGTTCATGTTTTTTTTATTTAATTACTTTTCTATACTTCTTGGTCCTGAATAATTCTTTTAAATAAATTTGTATTTTAATTTATACGAATTTTGAAAGGATAAAAATAAAAAGATTTATTTTATTTTTCCTACCATGTTTTAAAATATTTTAAAATATATAATTAATTATCAAATTATTTCTATGTGCATACAAAAATTATTCATAGAAATTTTGTACGTATGTATGTTAAAATAATTTTAGGGCAACAATAAGTATGGATAAAATTACTTTTTAGTGAGAAAGAGAGTATTTGGGCAAGAAATAATTCAGTTCCAAGTGTCACTTATCAAATTCGAACCAAGAGGCTCAATTTTTGATCCAAACCCGGTCCATCAAACTCTTTTTCATCCAAACCCACATCCTAGTCATCAATCCTTGGCACATATTCCTAACCAATCACATATCGCCATGTCACCTAGCTTACAAATACAAACTCATCTTGACCGTTAAAATCATTTTAATCTAAGGGCCACAAGTTGTTCAGCTTTATAAATAAATAAATATATATATATATATATATTATTTTTGGATTAAGTCTAAACCGTTTGATCAAACGATCGAACAGTTCATATTAAGTTAAGAGTTTTAAAGATTTCTTTTGTCCTTCCACCCCCCCCCCCCAAATGCATGACTCCGCTTTCCCCAATGTCAGAGAAATGTTTCACCTTTTCTAGAACCCCCATCGACCTCTTCCTTTTAATTTCCCCAAAAAGCACAACCACCAAAGACCCTTCTTCTTTTCACCTTCTCCTTCTCCTCCACTATCACCAAATGAGAAATCCTATCCACGTCACCACCACCTGCGTCTCTCTGTAGAGATTCCCCCTATTTTCAGTCATCCCGAACCTGTGAATCTCAATGAAAGCAGAGGACCAGTAACCAAATCGATGTAAGGTCCTAAAATCGATTTGAAATTCGCATTAAAGGTCTGAGATTCGACTAAATGGAGAGAGGAGTCATCTCTTTCAATTTTTTTGAATTTAAATTCATCATCTATATCCAGTCGTTGGTTTCTATGGAATATTGGTTTCAAATTAGGATATTGAAATTTGGATTTTCCAATAAATACCCATGATTTTCTTCATTTTAGAATAATTTTTAGGAGGGAAGATTGAAAAATGAGTGTACATTCTTACAAGCAAGAGTTACAAAGTCTATTACTCATCTTTCTTTCTCTTTTATTGATCTCACTTGGGTTTGAGTTTGAATTTTAGGAGTAACTTGAATTCGTGTCCAGAATCTTGACATTAAAGCCTCAGGCTTGCTGCACAACACAAGATAAACACCCATCTTTTATGTGGCCTTCACATTTTTTTGTCGGCCAATTTTTGAATGTCATGAATGGGTAATTTAATTTATTTCAGGTCTATTTATGGTGTTGCTATTCATTATCCTGGAATTAAATTTAGGAATATGGTTTTGTCTTAAGTGTTCTGATATGTGTGAATCTGCCCCTTTAATTCCTTTGTTCATTTTTTCTTCATCTTGTTTGGTTTATAAATGTGTGTTTTTTATTCTATTCTAAAATTTGGTTGTTGGTTTTTCATCACCTTTGTGGATAAAATATAGGGAAAATTTCATAAATAACAATTATAGAGTCTTAATTGTAACTTTTATAGCAACAGTTTCATAATTATGAAAAATAGCAAATTGTATTTTGTATTTAAGTAAACTGTTGTTATACAAATACATATACAATAAGATTTACTTTCCTTCTTTTACTCAAATTAGTTGAGATAAATAAGGAATAATTATCTCATCTAATTAAATTCCCATAAATTACTCTTATTTAAATTAGTAGATTCCTTTTTCAAATCAAACTCAAATATAAAGATTATTATTTCCATGATCTTCAAAATTGTAAAATATCATTCTCTTATATCTCTAATTATTTTTTATTGTTATTTTTTCATTTTTTTATTATTTTAATTTTTTTCTTTATCACTTTTTCTTTCCACTTTAATGTCTCTCTTCTACTTCTCTTTTTCTTTTTTTTCATTTTTCATTTTTTATTTATTTTTTCTTTTTTCATTTTTTTCCTTTTCTTATATTTTTTTTGTTTTCTTTTTTTTATTTTTTATTTTTTTATTTTTGTTTTTACACTTTTATTTCTAATTTCTATTTTTCTTTTTTCTTTTTTTCCTTTTTCACTTCTTTTTTTGGGGATTTTTATTTTCTTGTTTTTGTTTTTTCTATATTTTTTTTACTCTTCTATCTCTGTCTTTTATTTTTAAAAGACAAATATCTATATCATATATACATATTCAAAAAATAAACAAAATAAATAGACATACAGATCTGCATATATATTTACAGAAATACATATCTGACTCACATGCATATATAAACATATAGGACCCAAAATCTCTATAACAAAAATAAAAATTATATACATATACATATAGGTAGTAAAAAAATACATATACATATCTTAAAATAGTAAAAGAAAATAAATAAGTATAAATGTTACCCTCTAAAATGACATAGTATGTACAGTTCAAAGATAAATTCAACACCGTATAAAATACATGTAGATTTGCATATGTATTTACATAATACATACATGATTCATATGTGTATTCTTATTTTATATGAGTCACCTTTGTATTTCGCAAATACATATGAAGATATATATAGTATAGTTATGTTTGTTACTATCTAATATTAATATCATATGTATTTCGTAAATACATATGTATGTTTTGTACTATAAATACATATTCAGATCTGTATGGCTATATATTTTGTATGTTTTTTGAACATGTGTATGTGATATACATATTTGCCTTTTTAAAAATAAAAGTTAGAGATAAAAGAGTAAAAAAAAACGGAAAGAAAACAAAAAGAAAAATAAAAAAATGAAAAAAAAGAGAAGTGAAAAAGAAAAAAAAGGAAGAAAGAGTAATAGAAGTGTAAAAATAAAAGAAAAAAGAAACAAAATAAAATAGAAAAAATAGGAAAAAAAAGATATGAGAAAGGAAAAAAAGAAAACGAAAAAGGAAAAAAAAGAGAAATAGAAGAGAGAAAACAAAGTGGAAAGAAAAAATAAAAAATCAAAATAAAAAAATAAAATGATAAAAAAAATAAGATGAAAAAAAACTAACAAGAAAAAAGGTATAGAGAGAAGAGAGTGAAAGACATATTTTATTTTGAAATCTTGAAGATCATGGAGATAATTGTCTTCAAATATGAAAAAAAAAAAAAAAAGTAAAAATAAAAATGAATACAGAAAAAAAAAAAAAAAAGAGAAATAGAAGAGAGAAAATAAAAAAAAAATAATAAAAAGAATAAGATGAAAAAAAAAGGATAAAAGATATAGCTATATTTTGGGGAGGTGAAATGGTGGAGTGAAAATAAGAAAATGTAAAGTGGTGAGAGTAAAATATGAACTTACCTAATTAATGAGTAAAATAATGTTACTCTTGCTATAAACTGTAATTTTACAAAAGTGTTGCTATTTAGTGTAATTATAATTTAAGTATGCTATTTTCTGTAATTTTTTCTAAGGTATAATATGTTTTTCTGAAAAATTATTTGTGTGTGAATACGTGGTCTATAGATATGTGCATAGTAGTTTTTATTTTGTTTTAGGACTGTTATTACTGTTTGTTGATTTTTTTTAATGATTCAGTGCGAGCCTAATATGGTCTCGTGAATAACTGAAAGAGTGATTTCCATAGCGTCGATCTTTCTACTAAAATTTACACACTATGTCAATTTTAACTATTGTCTGTGTGTGATTTCTATCATTGTCCGTTTTCTCGAAAATAAAATTTATGGACGGATTCGTCTAATTACATTTTATCTTTTCTATAACGTTCTTCATACATGATTCTTTCTAAAAAAAAATGAATAATGACTACAAGTTTGTTAGTTGAAAATAAAATTGTTGTTATTCTATTTTCTCACTATTTGTCCCTTTTATTTTTACTAACGTTTAATCTAAGTCTGGGTATGTATTCGAACTACCATCAAATCTTTCAAGAGTTTCTGTGTGTTGGAATGTGCTTACTCTTGTTTTCCTTTACTCTTTACCAAAGTAAAAGTTTAATATCCTCATTGTTACATTCCTTATTATTTCCTAGCACTTGTACAAACTTTCTTTAGCTTGAAAATATATCACTGCTCATAGGAACAACCTGTAGGATATCATGTTTCTTTTTTCACCACTGTGTTGGGTGGTTGTTAGTATGCAATTATGTGTTGGCTTGGAATTACTAGCATCCTATATTACTTGTTACCACAACAAGAAATATGTATATGAACGTTAAATTAGTGATTTTGGAGACATGATGTGAAAGTTGAGCCTTTAAATCACCTTTACACCTTTTGTCTTTCTAGTTAATCGGCTACTAATCCTTATTTTTTTTATTTTTTTTCATGTACACTTGGGAGCTGGAATTCCTCAATGAAACTCAATTCAACCCATAGTATCGGGTCAACAGCTATAGCATCGTTAACTTTCGGGGTCCACATCATTAATAGTGGTTTCCTCCACAAAAGAACTTAGTATATCTAGTCCTTAACTTTCTCTACATATTCTTATTATCTTTGGTATTTATTTTACTAACTTTGTATCACTTTGAATATGTATTTTGTCTGGTTTGATTAACTTTACATTGTTTAGTTCTGTTTAAATTTTAAATCATCCGAAAATGGTCTTATTCGGTCAATTTCATATTCGATGCACATGGATATAATAACGGTCCATGGTTTGACCGCTTATTTTTTATTACAGTCTTGCACATATGAATCAACTTCTTAGAATAAATGGCAAACACATGGTAATCACCAAGCTTGCTGCACAACACAAGGTAATCACCCGTCTTTTCTGTGGCCTTCACATCTTCTTTGTCAGTCATTTTTTGAATGTCGTGAATGGGTGATTTAATTTATTTTAGGTCTATTTATGGTGGTGTTGTTTATTATTCTGGAATTTAATTTAGGAATATGATTTTGTTTTAAGTGTACTGATATGTGTGAATCTGCCCCTTTAATTTCTTTGCTCATTTTTTCTCCATCTCGTTTGGTTTATGAATGTTTGATTTTATTCAATTCTTAAATTTGGTTGTTGTTGGTTTTTCATCACCTTTGCGGATAAAATATAATATTTTTTTCTAAAAATTATTTGTATGTGAATGCGTGGGTTTGTAGATATGTGCATACCGGTGTTTGTTTTGTTTTAGGACTGTTGGTGCTGTTGTTTTATTTCCTTAAATGTTTCATTGTGAGCCTAATATGGCCTCGTGAATAACTGAAAGAGTGATTTCCATCCTGTCTTAATTCTATTGTTATCTTTCTGCTAGAATTTACACACAATGTGAATTTCAACTATTGTATGTGTGTGTTTTCTATCATTGTCCATTTTCTTGAACATAAAACGCATGGACGGATTCGACTAAATTACATTGTGACTTTCCTATAACGTACTTCATACATGATTCTTTTTTTAAAAATGAAGAATGACTACAAGTTTGTTAGTTGAAACATAAAGTTGTTGTTATTCTGTTTTCTCACTGTTTGCCCCTTTTTATTTCTACTTATGTTTAATTTAAGTCTGAATATGTATTCGAACTACCTCCAAATAATTCTAGAGTCTCTGTGTGTTGGAATGTGCTTATTCTTGTTTTCTTTAACTCTTTGCCAAAGTATTTCCTAGCACTTGTACAAACTTTCTGTAGCCTGGAAATATAACTCTGTTCATGGGACCGGTTAGTGGTATGCAATTATGTGTTGGTTCGGAATTGTTAGAATCCTATATTACTTATTACCACAAAAAAAATATATGTATACGAACATTAAATTAGTGATTTTGAAGATATGATTTGGAACTTGAGCCTTTAAATCACCTTTACATTTTTTGTCTTTCTTGTTAATCGGCTACTAATCCTTATTTTTTCCTTTTGTTTCATGTACATTTGGGAGCTAGAATTCCACAATGGAGCTCAATTCAACCCATAGTATCGGATCCACGGCTATAGGATCGTCAACTTTCGAGATTTGCATCGTTAGAAGTGGTTTCCTCCAAAAAAGAAATTAGTGTATCCAGTTACTTTCTTTACAAATACTTATTATCATTGGTATTTATTTTACTAACGTTGTATCACTTTGAATATGTATTTTTCTGTGGTTTGATTAACTTTACATTTTTTAGTTCCGTTTATATTTTAAATCATCCGAAATTGATCTTATTCAGTCAATTTCATGTTCATTCGATGTTCGCAGATATAGTAATGGTCCATGGTTTGACCACTTTTTTTTTTACAATTTGCACCTACGAATCAACTTCTTAGAATAAATGGCAAACTTTGTTCTTTATAAGAACAATCGCAAATGGGAAAACTTTTTTGAATTGAATAAAATGGCTAGTTATAGTATTTGTTTTTACAAAATATTAACTAACTATTTTATCACCTTAATTAGAGTTTTTTCAAATAAATCTCTGTATTAGATTTCAATTAGTCTACCCGCTTATGTTTGCAAGCAACTCATCTTTCAAATTCAATTTTTCATTTAATCCAATATAATTTATGTGCTTATTACATTTCATATTTATTCTTAACTTTATTGTAAGTTTTCGGATTTTAAAAGTCTCCAAAAACACAAAGCAAATATGTGTTCTTGCACTACCATATATAAAGTATATTCTTACTATTACTATTCTTTCTCTTACCATTATATTATTATTATTTTATCATTTACATGTTATATCAACTTTATTATACATATGTGTTTTACTATTACAATTTTATTTTTAATCTACTGAGATTTCACAATTTAATGAATTTTCATATCTATTCTTATACTTTAAAATATACATGTATTTATATTTTTCTCCTACTAAATAATTTCTCATATACTTTAAAACTACCTTTTCTTTACTTTATAATAATTTTGTTCCCATACTTCGATTTCTTACATTTTTTATAAACTCACAAGACCTTTTACTCTCTAACAAATGTTTATTACAATGCGTCCTTTTTCATATTTTAAAATGTATACATTTTGCAATAATTATATTATTTTTTTATTTATGGTGGTGTTACGTCTTATATATCTTGAGTTTCTTTTTTCAAAATAATTTTAAAAAGTTCTAATCCCTTCTTTAGCAAATAACTAAGGCAAATATTTCTCAAATATTTTTCTAAGAACTAAGTTTAAGGGCTATCGTCGAATAGGCTCTGAGGGGTGCTTAATACCTTCCTCTCGAGTAACCATAACCATTACTTAGAGTCTCACTGATTTTTGCAGACTATATATAGAGTTTTCACATTACAAAAATGATTTTCCTAGTTTTTTCATAAAAGTTAGGTGGCGACGCACAAGCAAATAATTTTTCAAAACCAGAAAGAGTCATTTGATTTTTTACTTTATTTACTTTATCGATATTTGTATCATGCTTTCTTTGAAAGGGCACAAGCTAAATCCAAACTTGCGCTCCTTGTTTGTTCGAAAACACTACTTGTTAGTACTTTTTTATTGCAGTTTTCTATCGAGTCTTTGGTCGTACACAATTCAAACACTGTGGTTCACGCGGGAGGGGGGTCTCGTACTTCTCCAAATCTTCTTTGGATTCCTTAGTTTTAGAGTCGGTGCAATTAGGTTAGTGCACCTTCTCGTAGATATTCAGTCGTACTCTCAAGCGTTTAGGAAAAACTCTTACTCTAGAAATAGGTCATGTTGCATACACCTTAGACAGAATGATCAAAGGTATCATCTCTGCGACTATGAAGCCACCCTTTTGTCAGAAGGTTATATACCTTACGACGTACTTTATGTTAAATTAATTCAATACAATTTTATTGATCTTCCTTTAATTCCATCAATTACGTGGAGTACTTTTTCTAAAACAAAAAACCTCTCTTCATTCGATTACCTTTTCAAGTCCATAGATGTAGAGTATTATCAAAGACTCCATATAAATCTAATCAAATGGGTATTAGGATATTACCAAATCTTCCCCCAATACTTGAATTCCTCCTTACACTCAACAAATTTGGAGTATTAGACAAAGCTCCACCTTTGTTTGATATATTTTTAATGACAACGGTTGTGGGATATATTTCATCCCCAGCATCGTTTGACTCTTTATTTTTAATTTATGACTATTTGTTGTTATCAACAAATTGTTTTCATTAGATATCCTTAAGTGCCTTTTAACCGGCTATATGTCCTTAAGATTCTTTCTTCCTTTTGTATCACTTTTTTCAAAAGGGCCATTCTAGCCCTCCCTATCCTTTCATACTAATGTACGTCCTCACAAAATCTTTTGTTATCGTCATCACAATCTATCTTGACTTTTCTATTCTCTCTTCGAAAATCCTAAATTGTTCTGAATCTAAATGTGAAAAAATTTGGATCCATCTACGTCAATTTATTTGAATGTAGGCCCACCTCTGGCAAAAAGAGGTTTCAAAATATAGGACGCATTTTTTTAAGTACTTTCTTTACCCCGACAGAGGTTGATCGTGTTGACAATCGAGCTGGATGACCACCCTTACTTCACCAGATCCAAGTCATCGATATTACCTCGACGTAGTTGGGCTGTTCAAGGAAGAAAAATCACTATGTTTGATCCAACAATACTAAATCCAATTGGTATGGGAAATGCGATTATCAGTGAACCTCCTAAAAACCTCTGAAGTTAGAGTTGTTATCCAACATGATGAGCATGTTGCTCGTTTAACTCATGAGGTCGAGGATCTACGGGGAGAATCGAATCGATTTAAGCATTTGACCAACTTATCCATCACACTCCAAAGTCCACCTCCTGAACCCAGAAATACCACATCAAATCCACCACATTTTCCATTACTTGATTGACCAATTCCCGAACATTTTCTTCCTTAACATCCCCCACCCACTAACAATAATCTACCTCCAACCATCTCAACAAATCCACCAAATAGACCACCAATCTACATCCCTCCACAAAGTTAACCACCCACCTAAACTACCTATGCTGCTCTTCCTAATCCACTGCCTATTAACCCATCAAATCAAACTCCATTTCATATTCCTTATGTTTCTCCACGTACTCATACTTATCCATTACCTAAAACTACTCCTTCAAACTAACCAAACCAACCACTCGTTAATACCCCCTGTAATCCCCTACCACCTCCAATCCAAAATAATCTTACTATGCAAAATTATCCTGCCTAGTATATACAAGGGGAACATGTAGCTACTCTTTACACACATGTTCCTCCCATATATGCAGTAGAAATCCAAACCTTTACCAACCCAATAGTGGCCATGTTCCAACCTGGCATAGACCAGTATGAGGAAATGAAGAAAGATGCATAGTCCAAAAGGCAAAAATATGTTAGCCAAAGAGATTCATGAACTTAAGGAAGCAATGATAAACCTCCAAACTACTAGGGGAAGCAAGAGACTAGAATATGATGATCTGTGTGTTCAACCAGACATTGACTTGCCCATAGGAAATAAACCACCAAAAATTGATTTATTTAATGAAGTTGGTGACCCTCATGTATATTTGAGGGACTACTGTGACAAGTTGGAAGGAGTAAGGAGAAATGAAATGATCAGAATAAAGATGTTCATAAGAAGTTTACCTGGTAAAGCTCTCATTTGATACACATAATAAGATCTTCAGAAATGACGTGGATGGAATGATATGGCACAAGACTTAATGGATTGCTTCAAATCCAACACTTAAATCAAACCATACATGTTCTACTTGGATAAGTTGAAAAACAGATCAACTGAGGCATTTCGAGAGTATGCACTGAATTAGAGGGCAGAAGCATCTCTTGTCTTGTTTGCTTCTCCTATTATATGCCCATATTTGTCCCTCATGTACCTATTCCTCCTTGTTAACCATTGTTTGGAGAAATTCCTTCTATTACCTCCTACCATCTCATTTTTTCCATTCTTCTTGATGTGTTTTCCTGTGGATTGAACCTTGGAATTTTTAGCTTGGTCCTCCTTATGTATTTTGAATAATTCTGGATGAATATTCCAACGTGATTGTTCACTATGACCTTGAAGATAATATTTTTTATAGTATTCAGGCTTGTAATCATACTGAATATTTATCCATTTAGATTTCTCCATCCCTGTGACATCATCTTCTTCACAAATCTTCACTCTTTGAGGTAATGTAGCAATTAGATTCACTTCTACCTTTACTCTTGCGCAACTTGGTCGTGTTTGATTCTTTGTTGCCATATCTACCGTTAAAGGCTTACCCATAGTTGAAGCAATTGAAAATATTGCTTCTTTTGCAAAAATAATTAGGTGGAAGATCAAGCATTGATATTCATGCTATACCTACTGTTGTTTCCACAACAGGTTCAAACCTCGGATCCCATTTAAGGGTCCTCATCTGCCATTGCATCTCCTTAACCTTTATATAGTATGCAGCAGTAGATATAATGTTCACATAGTCTTCCATAATACTTAATTTGATAAGTATATGCCTTGAATCCAATACTCCTATGTTACAATCTCCCTTAATGTCACACTGAATCGGTATATTTTTCCATAGCTCAATAATGTCAAGTTTGCCATAAGAAAACTTACCAATTACTGCATGTTGTAGGTTTTCTTGTATTGTTAATCTCTGATGATTTTCATGTAATATATGGTTCTTTTTGAATTATCTCAACAAACTTCGGCAATATTCGCTTTTTACTAGTGTCCACTCGAGATTTCAACAAATTGGCATTAGTTTTCATATTCCCTTCCCCTATATTAGCATTGTTTTTGTCATCCTTTCCATGCATGAGATTCGCCTGTGGGGGAGGCCCACCGAACGTTGAGGCCATGGCGGCCTAAATCACTCATAAAAAAGTATTAGGGTTTCGCTAGAGAGAGAAAAAATTAGGGGTCTTTGAAAAAAGACCAAGCAAACCATCCATTGTTGGTAGGAGTAGAGCGAAATAAAATGATCAGAATGAAGTTATTTATAAGAAGTTTGTCTGGTGAAGCTCTCGCTTTGTACATACAATAGGATCTTCATAAATAGCGTGGATGGAATGATATGGCACAATACTTCAAGGATTGATTCAAATTCAACACTGAAATCACATCAGACAGGTTCTGCTTGGTCAAGTTAAAAAAGAAATCGTATGAGAAATTTCAAAAGTATGCGCTGAGTTGGAGGGTAGAAGCAGCTAAAGTCCAACCACCGATGAGTGAAAGTAAAATGACTGTCATATTTATTGAATGCCAAGATAATAGTTTGTACTATGAAAAAATGATAACCACGATGAAACAAAAGTTCACGGAAGTTGTTAGAATGGGAGAAATCTTGGAAGATGGGATTAGTCAAGGAGAATCCAGGACTATACTTCCTTGCAAGCTGCAGGCAAAGCAATTAAATATGGTTCTATCAATGGGAATAAGAAAAAGAAGAAAGATGTATCTGCTGTCATGATTGACCAAAGATACAATCCAAGTCAGACTTTTATCTATCTAAATCAACCACATTAACTCATTTATTCTTACTAATATAGTGAAACTTCCTAAATGCTTTACTATCCTCCACCAACTACTTATATTTTCTACAACACCCATGCAAATTATTACCAACCTCGAGCCCTTACTTTCCAAACTCCACATCCATATCTACTTGTCTAAGCTCCAGCCCACCGAAGTCGCACAAATACTGCACCCAAGGCCCATCTAAATCATGAAAACAAAACCACTTGTAACTGTACAAAATAGTTTACCGACATGCTCAGTTATTTTAAAGGTTGAAAACAGCAGGTATGATACAACCCATTGAAGGAAAGATCCCAGATCCAACTCCAAAATAGTTTGATGGTTCCAAGCATTGTGCATCTTATTCTAGAGTTGTTTGGCATGACATAGAGGATTGTTATGGTCTTAAAAATAAGATTGATTCCTTAATCAAGATGGGGGAAATTAAACTTGCCTACAGACCTTAACCTGATTCCATAGAAGGGATATATAGGCAACACATAGAGGGTTCAACCCTTTATTAGAAAAACTTCAAATTATTTTTATGTATCGTGAACTATGTTCTGATCCAATTCTCTCAGTGAGATATGCAGGCAACCTATATAAGGTTCGGTCTCATCACAACAAAATTTAGATACTTTCTGCACTACCAAAATTGGGGCAAATTTTGGAAAAACACCAACTGATAAACCCAGCCAAATTTCAATAAATTCATTTTTGATCCTCCCGCGTGCGTAATGTTAATTTTTTACTTGAATTATGATTAGAGGTGTTAAAGGGTGTTTTGAAAAAGTTTCAAAATTTTTGGAAAGAGTTCGGAGTCATTTTTGGACTCTGAGGCAATAAGCCTCCGTGATAGTGGCATTCCACTCCACTTAGCCTCCGTGATAAGGGCATAGCACGAAAGCTAAGCTCCACGATAGCGGCGTGCCACGCCGCTATGTATTTTTCATCCAAGTTTTTTCTCTTGGGGTGAAGGGACTTTGGTCCTTTTATCCCTTAAACGACTTTATAAATTTAAAGTGACCTTTTTTCTTTCATTTTAAAAGATCAAAATCCATTCTTTTCTTCTCTAACTCACAACCCAAGAAAGCTCAAGGATTTTATAGAGAATTCACCATTTAAGCTCCAAACTTCGATTTTTCTTCAAATTTTTGGTATTTCTAGCATATTTCTCATTTCTTCTTAAATTTTATATTGTGACATTTATTAAATCTATATTTATATGTTTTAATCGATGGGTTTGAAATTATGTTGAGGTGTTTTTATTATTTTTACTTGAATTTCTTTTACCATATTTTAAATGGATTATCCATGCTTTAATTGATGATTTTTGGAATTGAATTAGTGCATTATGATATATATTGGAATGAGTGACATGAGTTTCCCCAAATAGATGAATTTTTGGCTTGGTAATTGTCACACCTCTTTTTTAATCAAAAAAAAAAGATTATGATTTTAAAGTTTTAAAAGAAATTTTATTATTAAGTGACAAAAAAAAAAATTCGAAAAGGATCTTTTACATTTAAATTTAGAATCGCCACTTGACATAAATTTGGTGTGCCAAGTCACCTTTGAAAATCCTTTTTTAAAACAGTTTGACTCTAAAAACTGATCCACGAACAAAGATTTCGGCTAAGAAATTCTGTTGACCGAGGAAAAGGTGTTAGACACCCCTCGATCCCATGGTTCGACTACGATCGCTTGGTGGAGCAAATCAGCTAATTCGCCATTACGAATGTATAAACCACACAAAACATGCAAAACAATCAATCAACCAAACAAAACAAAATAATCCAAAATTTGGTGTCTAATCTGATTATACAGTCCGAAATAGAAAAATGCAAAAAATATAAAACCTATTCTAAACTAGTCCTAGACTAAGCTCTAATGCTTTACCCGATGCCTCGGGCCTTGATCACGAATCTCCTTCGAAGACAGAATACGTAAGGGCATTCCCCGGTGAATAAATACATGAAACCTCGGGGCATTCCCCGACCAAATAAATACACTTGAATCAAATACGATAAACTAGAAAGAAACATCCCCATGCATATTCAAGCATTCAACCAAACACAAGTTCTAAATTTGCCTACCCGAACCTACATTTACCTATCCATTTCAACATATCATAATTCTATCTGTAACATCCCATAAATTTTTTCGTACACTTATCGCGATTATATGGAGTCCTAAAGGCTTGCGTATGGGTTAAATTAAGTGTATGGTGTTCGGAAGTATCCCGTCAATAGTTGTATGTGTAGGTATTGGAATAAGCTTTCCAACGATATAAAGTTTGCCCAAAACAGAGGACTATTTTATATAAGCGAGCACATTCGAAATTTCAAATCGGTGGCCGGGAAGACTGTGAACAGTAATTCTGCAGGAAAATTACTGCAGCTAGGCAATCCAACTTTAGACGATCATAACTCCTTATACAAAAAGAACTGTGTGAGCTTCTATATATCGACGAAAATCTCCGAGAGTCTTCTTTCCGATGAAATTAGTTTCATCCAAATCCAATGTCTAAGTAAGGAGCTATACCCGTTTTACTACAGCCTATAAAAAAAACAGAATTGTGGGACAGATTTTTGGGTCAACTTTAAACGACCATAACTCCTTGTAAAGGAAGAATTGGGTGGTATACTTTATATGAAAATGAAATCCCTTTGAATTATCTTTCCAATGCAATTGGTTTCACCCAAATACGATACCGGAGCAAAGTGTTATGATCGATTTACTTCAGCCTGTCAAAACTGTCCACTGGGGACAGATTCGGGATTTATTTAAATCTTTAGGGCAAAATGGTCATTTTCTATTACCTCTTGGACGAAAATTGGTCTTTATAAACCTGTACTTAGCCTCATATATCAGATATCATCCAATTATTAAGAGAAGGTGAAACCCTAGCCTAATTTCAACTTCAAATATTTTGTGATTCAACCGTAGAAAATTCGAATTGGTTCCGTAGTTATGTTCACCATCTCGAAAGCTTCGAGAAGCACCCCTTGATTATGTAAGGAGGATTCTAAATACAAGAGTTCATTGTTAAGGCATGAATATTGTTTATTCTTGATTCTTATCCATGAATAAGTGTTGATAAAGGATTATGAGTATTGTCTTGATGTTGGAAGATAACTAGAAACATAGTTATGAATTGTTGTGTATAAATTGTTAGTAGTAAATTATGGAAGTTGTTGTATTGGATTATGGAGGATGAATTGTGGTGATATATCATTATATTAGTGGTTATGTATGCCTAGTGATCATGTTGGTATTGGATGGTGATTAAGAAGGGAAATAAAGGCTAAGAGTGATGTTGAGGGATATTTCATGAAAATGCATGATATGTGAATGTAATAAGAGTATAAGAGGATGTAGGTAGTACTCTTATTGATGAGCTAAAGGATTACTTACTAGACATTATTTGGTGAAGTTAATACCTAAATGGTAAGGTTTGGCTGCTAATACTAGTTTGCCATAAATGACTTATTGTAGATAAGTGTTCGAAGAGTACGGGAAGTCACTTGTATTGAAGTGGTTATATCAAGGTATGTAAGACATACTCTATCTAATCTTTGGCATGAATAATGACCCATGGCACTCTCAAGTAAGCTTCCAACATTGTCCTATGACTCATGACACATAATAACATCATATGCTCTTCGACACTACCAATTGAACTTGTTTTCACTTTTAAGATGTCCGGCTAGTAAAACAAAAATGTCCATATACTATTGTTGACTCCGAAATGGTTTAATGAGGTATCCATGATTCTCTACTTCATTTTCATGATATTGATTACCTATTTACATGTTTTTCCTATTGAGGTATCATGGTTTCAAGTTTCATAAAGTGTGACCACAAAGTAACCAATCTCAAAGATTAATTGAATTAAGAAATGGAATGTCTGTATTTTAAATTGATGATATGATGTATTGTATTAGTACCACTGATCAGTTGGCCATTGTATTATAAAGATTATGTATATATGCTATTCCAGGGGTGGTCCCTGATGTATTGTATTAGTACCACTGATCAGTTGGCCATTGTATGACATATGTTATGTATTGATAAGGATTACGGGAAGTAATGATATGAAAGTAATGTCCAGGTATCCCATCAGTTCTTTTAAGTGTGATCTACTCATACTGTTTATTCACTGGTATTTGGATTCTGTTGACCTTTTGTATCTCATCTTGATACTCACTGCCTTACATACTCAGTACATATTTCCGTACTAACGTCCCTCACGGGGGACCTATATTCATGCCTGCAGGAACAGGTACTTCAGGTCGTACACCTCCGCAGTAAGAGCCAGCACATTCTGTTGTTAGTGGTGAGCTCCAGTTGTTTCGGGGCATCCCAAGTTGTCTCTATATGTACTTTTGGTATTTGTATAAAAGTCTTTTGTGGGCGGGAGTTTGTCCCGACCCCAACTCAGTTGTGTATCTATGTAGAGGCTTTTGTAGACATATTGTACATCCATAGGAGTGTTTGGTTGATAGACGTGATGGCTCTGATGGCCAATTACTATTCATAAATATATTTATGCGTGTCTGCTGGGCTGATACAGGTACTGTTTTCTTCTATTTACAACGAAGTACTGCCCAAATTTCTAATTTTCATAAGTAATGTAGATGTGAAAGTATAGGTTATGAACGGGTTCTCCCGGGCATCCTCGGCTACGGGTGCCAGTCCGCTCCAATGGGATTTGGGGTATGACACCATCGCATTCCAACGGCATTCATGCCTATTTCAAATACAACAAATAAACCCAAAGTTAATCTAAATTCACTATTTTATCAACTTCTCGATTCCACCCCAAATTACGTTTTAAACATACAACTTCCATGAGACAATTATCCATGCCTTAACATCAAAACTCATATCACAATCAATTGTTCGACATCAAACATTTACCAAATCACCCAATTTCAATCATGATCAATAAACACATAATCTTAGATAATTCAATAAATCAAGATAAAGAAAATGAGAATGGGTTAAAGAAATGATCTCAATACAACTCATTTTTGTCGATAATAAAGAATTCCGAAACCAAAATCCTCGAATAGGGAACCCAACGATGAACACACCAAATCAGTGTCCCGACATCGCCATCCGAACAACATCGCCATCCGAACAGAATTCAAACCAAGAAGAAAAACCTCAAACATAAAATCCAAACTCCGAATGTTGACACGATTTAATCACGAAAAACCCCAAAGCACGAGATCAAGAACGAATCAAGAAAATAGACGAACCCGAAGCCCCGAAATCTAACAGTGAACTAAAGATCATTCCAAATCTGAACTCCAGTGAGGTACGAAGGGCAAAAAACCAACAAAACAATACGGATTTCGGTGAAACCTTGCATTTTCCGACCAAGATGTCCCTAAATCAAAGGAAGATCAAGAGATTTCCGCGATTATGAAACTGATTCGACCGAACTGACGACGGAAAAACTGATTCCGGCGTAGGTATTACCAGAAAAAGCTCAAAAGGGATCTGGGTTTCTCGCCGTTTTCCCTGTTTCATCGCCAAACCTCCGTCAAATACCCTCCATGCTCTCATTTCTTCTTACTGCGTGCATGTGTGCATGTGTTTTCCGGTGATTTCGTATATGGCATCATCAATTATGTGTGTATGTGTGTGATTTTTGTGTGTAAATCTGAGAGATGTAAGTGTGTGTGTGTGCGATTTTGTTGTGTGAAAAATTGTGGAGAGGGAGGCTGGTGCCTGTGAGGGGTTTGTGCATATATGGTGAGGTTCTGTGTTGAAGGTTCGATGAAAATTATGTATGCATGTATAGTGTTCTATCGTATGGAGAAGAAGATGAAGGTTTGTGAGTGATGTCAGTGATGAAAAAATGGAGCCTTCGTGTACTGTGTCTATTTTTGTTAAAAAAAAAAAGAAAAAACGTGAAGGGGGTGAGTGGTGATGGGATGGAACTGTGTGTGTCCTTCACTGTGGGCCCTTCCTTTTTTCGATTTTTATTTTGTCTCTATCTAAGGGTCTATATGCACATTCTGTATGTTTTCTCATGTGTAGCTGGGTCCTGGAAAGAAAAAATATGATCAAAGAGGTTGGGGGTACACCTAGGGTAGGGTGAACACGTGGGTAGGGGTGTGAGTAAGGTGTCAAAAGTTGTTAGAAGATTGTTATTTTTATTCTTTTGTGAAGGGATTATTACACGGGGTAGGACACCTGGTAAGATGAGAGTAACTATGAATAACTAGGGTTTTCGGAAGGGACAAAATTAGATGTCTACAGTAATGACATTGCCTCAACCCACCTTGCAAAATTGATTTTGAAATATGGATATTTTCATAATTTAACTTACCTTTGGAACATTGCATTGCTTTAAAGGATAAATGGATAAAAAAAATAGTTTTAGAATGCCCTAAATGGCCATGGTTTTGAATTTTAAATAGAACTTGGGAGTCTAACGATTATATGGACTGGTTTGGCATAACTGAATTAGCTTACAAGCATATTAGTATGACGATACCATGTTGTTAAATTCCTTAATAAATAACTCCTTGGTTAATGGTCGGGTTTATGTGCAAACTGTTTTAATTTTGGATTAAAGGGAATTGTTTAGCTCACCGTAAAGGTGTGTCCCGAAGTGACCAACACTGAAAATCATAGTTTTCGGTATGGGGGTATATATGACCATGTGTTTGGATACACATTATATTTTGGATGGCTATCTCCTTGGTGTCTTTATCCATTTCTCGATTCGTGCGGCTAACATACACTAGGGCCCTTCCAGCGGGGGAAGATGGGCCCATATAGCTCGTTGTTGCCTTTAGGACGGAGCAAGCTACATAGTTCAGGCTAATGGTTTAAACTCTTATGTTCATGGTCCTTTTTGGGAGTTTCTTCTAACCGACATAAATCATGTGAGCTACATGGAGTCCAACGTCTCGCCCACGTTGGGGAGAGCCGTTCTATCTTTGCCATTGGAATAGAACCTCAACTCTAGTGATCACTATCTCAGCCTCAAGCCCATAAATCTTAATCCCACAAGGGCACGTAGTTCTGGAGAAGTAGGATGCGCTAAACCCACACTTCCCGCTCGGTGCTAAATACTACTCCTATACTCAAGCTCAGAATTTTTAGGAAATTCACCTCAAAATAACTCAAGGGTCTATAGTGAAGACCAAATCAAAATTCTCTTAGTTTTAAATCATAAAGATTGAATAATGTGGACTCTTGTCTTAACTCAGGCTTAAAAGCAATCTTTCTTTAAAATCGAAGTACTTGTTGATTGAATCATACTAAACAACATACTCTTCAAGAAACATGAAAACTCATACTTGGTTTAAAACTTATACTCATGCTCAAATAATCTCAGTTTCATAATAAAACTTAAATCATAACATCAATCTTGGAAACATCAAATCAATACGAGGATGTGCAACTCATGGCATAATTTCTCAACTCATGTCATAAAATAGTGAAATAATCATGCAAATCAAGACTTGAACAACTCGTAATCTCATAATCTCAAAATAAAGTAATTTGGGTATAAACCCGCTTGTAAAAATATGAAATTCTTTAATAAAAATCAACAATTTGGGCACAAGAACGAAATGAGTGTTATTGTTCAAACCCCACATACCTTGAATTAGAAGCTTTGGATGAACTCTCGCTTTTGGGACTCTATTCGTACCCTTGAATGAGGGTTCTTAAAGCCTTTAACTTGAGAACCTTGAATCTTGGCTCAATTTAGAAAATCTATGGTAAACTCTTGAGATTCTTAGAAGAGGATTTGGATACTTAGGGTTTTTGGTTGAGGGACATTTTGAGAAAATCTCATATGATGCTGGAAACCCAATTTTATGGGCCACCGCGATGCGCCACTATCGCGGTGGCTCACTAGAAATTGACAAATAGGAATCTGGGAGGCACTGCGATGCGGAGCCATCGCATTGTCCCACTAGTTGGGACCTGGAACTTCAGCGCGAGGCACCATGATTGTGCTAGGCCACTGAAAATTGACTATTGGGAAATTGGAGTCGTCCTCCGCGATGCGACGCTATCACGGAGTTTCACTGGAATTTGACAATTATTAAATAGACCCTCTCCGCAATGCACCAAACACTAAAATGATGGTGTTTTACGACTAGAACTTAGATTATCCATAACTTCTTGCCCGATTATCGGATTTGGGCGGATCTTATATCGTTCGAAAGCTAATTAAATTTTCTACATGATAAAAAGTTAAAATTAGGGAAACTCCATATGGTTTAAACGTTAATCACTTAGGAAGTCATTTCTTGACTCTCTAGAGACAAAATTAGGCTTAAGGAAAAGTTCAGGGTATTACAATATCTCCCCCTTGGGAACGTTCGCCCTTGAATGTAGCTAGCTAGGCTAAGGATACAGAGAAAACTAAGTATGCATAGCTGAAACAACTTGCTAAACTGACTCCACATCATTTTAAACTCTTGAATACCTTGGATAATGCATCAACTTATATTAAGGATATCTATATATAGCTGAAACTTTAATTGGAGAAAGGGGCTGAATTGAGGAAGAATAGTACCTTCGGCTTGATCTGAACTCGCGGAGAAGAGATGCGGGTTCTTGGATCGCATATCCGCCTCGGCTTCCCAAGTAGCACCCTCGACTAACTGGTTTCGCCATAATACTTTGACCAAGGTAACCTCTTTGTTCCTCAGTCTACGGATCTGGTGGTCTAGAATCTCAACTAGAATCTCTTCAAATGAAAGACTAGTCAAGATATCAGGGCTCTCTGAAGGATCCACTACAACGAAATTACCAATGTGCTTCTTAAGCGTGGAGACATGAAAGATAGGATGCATAGCTGATAACTCTACGGGCAACTCCAGCTCATAGGCTACTCTCCCTACATGACTTAGGATTCTATAGAGGCCTATATACCGGGGACTAAGCTTCCCCTTCTTGCCAAACCTTTTTACCCCTTTCATGGGCAAAATTCTTAGATACACCAAATCATTAACTTTAAACTCAAGGTTTCTTCTTCTCACATCTGCATATGACTTTTGACGACTTTGAGCTGCCTTCAACCTTTCTCTAATCAACTTCACTTTCTCCATAGCCTCAAACACTGCATCAGGTCCAACCAAAGCAGATTCACCTACTTCAAACCAACCTATAGGTGATCTACACCTCCTCCTATACAATGCCTCAAATGGTGCCATCTTGATGCTAGCATGGTAACTATTGTTATAGGCAAACTTAATCAATAGCAAATGCTCATCCCAACTACCCTTGAAATCAAGAGCACATGCCCTCAACATATCCTCTAAGGTTTGGGTGGTACTCTCAGCCTGACTATCGACTGAGGATGAAAAGCGGAACTAAGATGCACTTCAGTACCAAGACCTCTCTTAAAAGCTTTCCAAAACTGGGAGGTGAACTGAGTACCCCTATTTGAGATGATAAACAAGGGGACTCCATGCAATTCGACTAACTCCTGAATATATAATCTAGCATAATCCTCAGTTGTATAAGATGTATGCATAGGAAAGAAATGTGTTGTCTTAGTCATCATATCTACCACAACCCAGATAGAATCATAATGACGATGCGAAAGAGGTAAACCAGTCACAAAATCTATGTTCACCTCTTTCCACTTCCAAGTGGGCATACTAAATTCTTGCATTACACTACCAGGACTTTGGTGCTCTACCTTAATCTGTAAGCTAGTTGCACACTTCACCACAAACTCCGCTATATATTTCTTCATGCCACTCCACCAATAGATTTCTCGCAAGTCGTGGTACATCTTGGTGGCGCTGGGATGAATAAAATACCGCGCGCCATGCGCTTCAGCCATAATTCTCTGTCTCAAATCATCAACAAAAGAAACACACAATCTACCCTATAATATCAACACACCATCTCCCACTTGGGAGAAAACCTCTACCTTTTGGTCCCTAACTAACTCTTTTAGTCTGACCAAACTAGGATCCCTGTCTTGCTTCTCCTTCACTTTTAAAACTAAAGAGGATTCAGAACTACTCTGAACCAAAATATTCCCCTCTACGGAACCAAGCAACCTAATGCCCAATCTAATCAAATGATGCACTTCATGATCTAATTCTTTCTTGTCTTCCTCTACATGAGTAATATTACTCGTGGACATCCTGCAAGGGCATCCACCACTACATTAGCCTTTCCCAGGAGATATAACACACTCATATTATAACTTTTTAGCAACTCTAACCATCTTCTCTGTCTAAGATTTAAATCCTTCTAAGTAAACATTATTGCAGGCTCTTATGATCAGTAAACATATCAACGTGAACACCATAAAGATAGTGTCTCTATATTTTCAAATTAAAGACCACAGCAGCTAACTCAAGATCGTGGATTGGGTAATTGTTTTCATGCGGCTTCAACTGTCTAAAGGTATAGGCTATAGCCTTACCCCTTTGCATCAACACACAACCCAAGCCAACTCTAGAGGCATCGCAATACACCATAAAACTATCTATACCATCAGGCAAAGTCAACACCGGGTCTGAAATGAGTCGAGTCTTCAACTCTTGAAAACTCTTCTTACAAGAATTTGACCAAAGGAACTTAACTTTCTTTTGGGTTAATTGGGTCATGGGAGATGCAATAGATGAGAAACCTTCAAAAAAATGGTGGTAATAGCCATCTAGACCCAAGAAACTCCTAATGTCGGATAGAGAGATAGGTCTAGGCTAATTTCTCACAGCTTCTCTCTTTTGGGGATCGACTCTAATGCCTTCGGCTGAAATAATATGATCCAAAAAGGATACAGACCTTAGCCAAAACTCACACTTTCTGAATTTGGCCAACAACTGATGATCTCTAAGAGTTTGTAAAATAGCTCGGAGATGGTCTGCATGGTCATCCTTACTACGAGAGTAAACAAGGATATCATCTATGAATACTATGACGAATATATCAAAATACTATTTGAACACTCGATTCATGAGATCCATGAAAACTGCTGGAGCATTGGTTAGCCCGAAAGACATGACAAGAAACTCAAAATGACCATAACGGGTTTGGAAGGCTGTCTTAGGCATATCACACTCTCTTATCTTTAAGTTGATGATAGCCGGATCTAAGGTCTGTCTTGAAGAAGTAACTTGCACCTTGAAATTGATCAAACAGGTCATATATTCTCGGAAGAGAGTACTTATTCTTAATTGTAACTTTATTAAGCTGACGATAGTCAATGCACATACGCAAAAAACTATCTTTCTTTTGCACGAACAGGACAGGTGTGCCCCATTGAGGGACACTGGGCCTTATAAAACCTTTATCTAGAAGATATTTGAGTTTTTATTTCAACTCTTTAAGCTCTACGGGTGTCATACGATATGGAGGAATAGAAATAGGTTGTGTATCAGAAAGAACGTCAATCCTAAATTCTATCTCTCTATCGAGAGGTACCCTTGGGAAATCTTTCAGAAAAATATCAGGATACTCATTAACTATACTGACTGACTGAATAGTTAGAGTTTCATACTTAGTATCCTTAACTCGAACTAGATGATAAATGCAACCTTTGGATACTTTCTAGCTTTAATATAGGATATGAAATGACTCTTTGGAGATACAGAACCACCCGACCACTCAAAAATTAGCTCATCTAGAAACTGAAACTTAACCATAAGGGTACGATAGTCTATAGATACATAACAGGAGTGAAGCCAATCCATACCCAGAATAAGGTCAAAATCCACCATGTCTAACTCTATCAAATCAGCAAACATGACTTTATGAAGAACAACAATGGGACACTTTTTGTACACTTGCTTAGTAATAACTGACTCACCTACTGGGGTAGATACTAGGATAGGCTCAAGGACCTTTTCAGAGTTTATCTCAAAATTCACAGCAACCAATGGTATCATATAAGAAAAACTTGACCCATGGTCTGACAATACATACACATCAAAATAAAAGATACGAAGCATACCAGTAACCGCATCTGGTAAATACCAGAAAAGCATAGAATTAGTTCTGGCACTGACCGCCACTGGTACTAGATGAAGCACCCTAAGGGGGAGCGGGATGGGATAAAGGAGCTGGTGCATTGGTAGCCTACATTTGGGGGCGAACATCAAGGTTCCCCTGCCAGGCATACGGACACTTTCTAAGTTTGTGGCCCAACTTACCACAACCAAAACAACCCTTCTATTCAGCTAAGCACTTATCGAGATGGTCCCTACCATACTTAGTATATGGAGGACCACAAGGTCTATTACTCACACTGTTCTAGAATTTAGACATAGAAGGTCTATTCCTCTACTTTTGCCTACCTGTAGGTGCGGGAGCACTAGCTGATGATGGTGCAGGCATAAACGAACGGTTTTGAAACTGAGGACGTTCCCTCCATGGGATCTAGTCTGGACATGCTTGTGTTGCTCTGATTTAGCTTTCTTGTTTCCCCTTACCCTATCTCTCTCCCCTATCTTATTAGTCTCAATCTGCTGAGCATGTGTTATCAACCGAGAAAGATCCATATCTTTATTTATCATAGCAAATATGCACTCCATCAATTCTAACCCGGACACACCAGTCACAAACTTACTCATACTAGATCTAGTGTCAGCTATCAACTCAGGAGCATACGTGGCCAACTGGTTGAACTTAAGGCAGTACTCCTTAACAGTATGGAGCCTTGCCTCAAGTTTATAAATTCCTCTACCTTTGCCTCCCTCATCTCTAACAGAAAGAACTTATCCAGGAATGCATCCTGGAATACCTGCCAAGTTATAGGAGCAACATTCTACCCTCTATTTTTCCACCACGCCACAACCCAGTCATGAGCAATATCTTTTAAATGATAAAAGGTTAGTTCTACACTCTCTTCCTTATTTACATGCATAACCTGCGTGATTTTCTTGACCTCCTTAAGATACAACTGCGGGTCCTCACCTACCTTTGACCCAAAGAACTCGGGTGGGTTCATCCTCATAAAGTCACGAAGTCTGGCTATGGCTACGTCAACCCCTTACTGACACAAAGCAGCAGCCAGATTATTTGCCTACATAGCAGTCACCGCTTGGGCAAAAGTCTAGAAAGTAGCCCAAAATTTGGCATGGGTCGCATTCTTATTCAGGGGATCAACAGGTTGAGGTAGCTCGTTATTCCTACGGGCATTTTCTCTTTGAGGAGGCATTTTCTGTCATATAAGTGCATGAATTAATAGCAGATAGAGACAGTTATAGGCACGATAAACTCTAAAAGAAAGAGATGACTTTTCCTAAAATATCCTGTAGCCTCTTGCTCATAGATTTGGCGTGTTTCACACCAATGGTCAAGACTCTACGTAACGTGGCTTGTCAAACTCCCTAGGACTCCTTAAACCTTAGGTTCTGATACCAAGTTTGTAATGCCTCGAAATTTCATCCCAAAGCGTCACACGATGCTCAATGCTACAAGTAGCCTTAAGCTAACCCTTTGAGCCTACTACTAAATCTCATACTTACTCTTGGGATTCAAAATCAGATAATAAGAACAAATCTCAATTGAAAAGACTAAAAATATAATGTCTGAAACACAAAATACTAAAAATATCTGACAAACATCTAAAACTCTAGTCTGACAAAGCCTCTACTACTCAAGATCTAGAGAGCCATTGGGACAAATCCCCAACTGACTCATACTCAATTGAAAAAAAATAAACACTGATATCAAATCTGAGGATCTGAGAAAAAGATCCTTGAACCATGAGGACTCACCAACTTCAGAGTGTAGATCAAGGTACTCGGAGATCACTAACGATGCTAAGACTGAGCACCTGAACCTACATTATAAGACAATGCAGCACATAGACCTATATGTAGATCAGCACTTTGAGGATTTACTGAGTATATGGGGGTGTATGCATTTACATAAACAATATCATTACTCTTTATAAAATCTAGCATGCAAATATGAATACTCACATGGCTTGAATAAGTCTGAAACATAAATCTATTAAATCAGGAATAATGAAACATGTAGTACAAATCTCGTGAGTCATTATACTTTAACTCAAAAATCTATATTCATTTCTCATTCTCAAAACTTGTAAGCTAAGGGAATCTTTAAACTACGCTTTCTAAACTCATGTTTTCATCTTGAAGAGAATGGAACTTCTTTGAAACTCAAGGACTTAGAACTTTAGAAACTTCAAGACATGGAAAAAAACTCTAGACTCTTATAAACTTGGGAGTTTCTTCTATTTGACATAAACCATGTGAGCTATATGGAGTCCAATGTCTTGCCCACATTGGGGAGAGTTGTTCTACCCTTGCCATCAAAATAGAACCTCAACTCTAGTGATCACTATCTTGTCCTCAGGCCCATAAATCTCAATCCTATGGGGGCACGTAGTTCTAGAAAGGTAGGATGCACTAAACCCGCACTTCCCGCTCGGTGCTAAATACTACTCCCGTACTCAAGCTCAATATTTTTAGAAAATCCACCTCAAAATAACTCAAGGGTCTATAGTGAAGACCAAATCAAAATTCTCTTAGCTTTAAATCATAAAGATTGAATAATGTGGACTCTTGTCTTAACTCAGGCTTCAAAGCAATCTTTCTTTAAACTCAAAGTACTTGTTGATTGAATCATACTAAACAACATACTCTTCAAGAAACATCAAAACTCATACTTGGTTTAAAACTTATACTCATGCTCAAATAATCTCAGTTTCATAATAAAGCTTAAATCACAACATCAATCTTAGAAATATCAAATCAATACGATGATGTGCAACTCATAGCATAATTTATCAACTAATGTCATAAAATAGTGAAATAATTATGCAAATTAAGACTTGAACAACTCGTAATCTCATAATCTCAAAATAAAGTAATTTGAGTATAAATCCACTTGCAAAAATATGAAATTCTTTATTACAAATCAATAATTTGGGCACAAAAATGAAAGGAGTGTTCTTGTCCAAACCCCACATACCTTGAATTGGAAGCTTTGGATGAACTCTCACTTTTGGGACTCTATTCGTACCCTTGAATGAGGGTTCTTGAATCTTGACTCAATTTAGAAAATCTATGGCGAACCCTTGAGATTCTTAGAAGAGGATTTTGGATACTTAGGGTTTTAGGTTGAGGAAAATTTTGAAAAAATCTCATATGATGCTTGTAGTGGCCCTAAATTTTGATGTTTAAATGGTTTAAGAGGCTTGGAAAAAGTCCAAAGTGCCCTTTTTAACTTCTTTATGAAACTGGAAAAATTGAACTGGAAACCCAATTTTATGGGCCACCGTGATGCGCCACAATCGCGGTGGCTCAGTGAAAATTGACAAATGGGAATCTGGGAGGCACTGCAATGTAGAGACATCACGTTATCCCACGGTAGGGATCTGGAAGTTCAGCGCGATGCGTCACGATCGTGCTAGGCCACTGGAAATTAAATATTGAGAAATTGGGGTCCTCCGCGATCGCCACTATTACGGAGTTCTACTGGAATTTGACAATTGTTAAATAGACCCTCTCCGCGACACGCCAAACACTAAAATGATGGTGTTTTACGACAAAAATTCATATTAGCCATAACTTCTTATCCGGTTATCGAATTTGGGCGGATCTTATATCGTTGGAAAGCTAATTAAATTTTTCACATGATAAAAAGTTAAAATTAGGGAAAATCCATATGGTTTAAATTTTAATCACTTAGGAAGTCATTCCTTAACCCTCTAGAGATGAAATTAGGCTTAAGGAAAAGTTTGGGGTATTATAAGAAGGGATAGTAGACATTGGACTAAGAAAAAGAATTGGGAAAGTTCTTATTTGACAGTTACTGCTCCTTATCCTCAGTCATCGATGATCGTTATTTTCAGGCTAGTGGTGGTCCTAAGGAACAGGTTTCCAGTCTCAAGTTAGTGGATCTCAGTCGACCCCACCTTACCTCCTTTATTGATTTTGTGGACCTTCACTATGGATATTATGGGAAGGAGGGAATTTATATTTTAATTGTGGTTTTCCTGGTTATTTACATTGAAATTGTCCGATAACTAAAGTTTTCACTGAAGCTAATAAGGTTCTGATCTCCACTTCTTTGGCTCTTCTACCTAAGGGCAACATATCAGGCACCCAAAATGGTCGAAATCACCTCTATGCACTTGCTACTCGTCAGGAATCTGAGGCATCACCAAACATTATCACTTTATGTTACAACTCTTCTCTTGTGGTTTTTATTGTTTAATTGATCTGGGTTTTACCCTATATTATATGACCCATTATGTCTCTTTACACATTGATTTTGGTTCTGGAAATATTTTTGATCCCTTTTCTGTGTCTACTCCAGTAGGTGATCCTATTATTGCTAGAAAATTTTTTAGGGGTTGTGTGGTGTCCATTCTTCAGAGAAAGACATTGCTGTATTTTATAGAAATTTATATGATGGATGTTTATGTAATCTTGGCGATGGATTGACTCCATTAATGCTATTCTTCTCTAGATTATAGAACTCGAAAGGTCAGTTTCTATTTTCCAAATAAACCAGTAATTAAATAGGAAAGAAGTTCCTTAGTGCCCAAAGGAAAGTTTATTTCTTATCTTAGAGCTCAATAAATGATATCAATAGGGTGTCTATATTATCTGGTCTGGGTTAAGGATTCTACCTCTGAAAGTCCCTCTTTGCAATCTGTTATTTGGTTGATGAGTTTCCTAAAGTTTTTTCTTATCCTCCCGATATGGAAGTAAATTGGGATTAATTTTCTACCAGATACTGATACCATTTCCATTCCTCCTTATAGGATAGATCGAACTGAACTAAAGGAACTAAAAGAGCAGTTAAAGAATCTTCTTAATAAGGTTCTCATCTGTCCTAGTGTTTCTCCGCAGTGTGTTTCTTTAATTTTTGTGTGAAAGAAGAATGGGTCCCTTTGGATGTGTACAGATTATCGACAATTGAATAAGATTACAGTGAAAAATAAGTATCCTATCTCTAGGATTGATGACTTCTTTGATCAGCTTTAGGGTGCTAAGTGTTTCTCAAAACTCGATCTTCGTTTAGGCTACCATGAGCTGAAATTAGGGAGGTTGATATTCCAAAGACTTATTTCCAAACCCGATACGACCATTATGAGTTCTTGGTTATGTCATTTGGGTTAACTAATTCTTCAGCTCCATTCATGGATATTATAGTATTCATTAATGACATCTTGGCTCTAACAGTGAGGAGGATCATGCCAGTCACCTCTAAATTTTGTTGCGGACTCTTAAGGACTAGAAATTATATGCAAAATTTTCTAAGTGTGAATTTTGGCTAAGTGTTGTGACATTTTTTGGGCTTATTATTTCTAGTGAAGGGATTAAGGTAGATCCACAGAAAGTTGAAGCAGTTAAGAAAAGGACTAAACCCATGACTCTAACTGACATTTGGAGATTTTTGGGTTTGGCAAGATAATATAGGAGGTTTGTGGAGATTTTCTCATCTATTGCTTCTCCACTAACGAAGTTAACTTAGAAAAAGGTGAAGTTTTAATGGTCTAAAGTTGAAGGATAAGTTGACTTCTACACCAATTTTTACCCTACCCGAGGGTACTGATAGGTTTGTTATATATTGTGATAGTCCCGTGAGGGACTGGGTTGTGTTTTGATGCAACATAGTAAGGTTGTAGCCTATTCTTCTAGGCAGCTAAAGGTTTATGAGAGAAATTACTTGACCCACAATCTAGAGTTGGCGGTTGTGGTCTTTACCTTGAAGATGTGGCACTATTATCTGTATGGGGTGATGTGGATATTTATTCATACCATTGCAGTATGTGTTAATTCAGAAGGAATTGAACTTCGAGGAGAGGTGGTGACTCGATATACTTAAGGATTATAACATGTGCCTTTACTACAATCTAAATACAGTTAATGTGGTAGTTGATGCTCTTATAAGGTTGTTTATTAGAATCTTATCTCATGTTGATGAGAAGAAAAGAGGATTAGTGAAGGATATTCACATATTGACTAACTTGGGAGTTCATCTTTTAGACACTATAGATGAAGGAATGGTTGTTCAGAAAGTGGTTAAATCATCTCTTAGTGCTGAGGTGAAAGAGAAATGGGTTTTTGATCCCATACTTATACAGATTAAGGATGAAGTGAGTCAGCAAATGGTTATGGCTTTTGATATTGAGGAAAATGGCATTATGAGGTATCAAGGAATGTTCTCTGTTCCCAATGTTGATGGGCTACTAGAAAAATTTTAACTGGGGCTTACGAGTCTTGATATATAGTTTATGTTGGTTTAACCAAGAAGTATCATGACTTGAAGGAAATCTACTACTGGAAAAATATGAAGAGAGATATGGTGATCTTTGTGGCTAAGTTTATAGTTTATCAGCAAGTTAAGATTGAGAATTTAAGGTCTAGTGGTATGTCTCAAGAGATAGAATTACCTATGTGTAAGTAAGAGATGATTAATATGGATTTCATTATCGGTCTTCCGCGGTCTCGCAATCAGTATGATTCTATTTTGATCATTGTGGATAGAATGACTAAGTCTACTCATTTCTTACTTGTGAGGATTAACTACTCATAAGAGTATTATGCTAAGTTGTTCATACAGGAGATATTTAAGTTGCATGGAGCATCGGTGTCCATCATTTCAAATCAGGGTGTGCAGTTTTCTTCTCACTTCTGATGTTTATTTAAGAAAGGTTTGGGTACTCATGTGAACCTTAGAACCGTTTTTCACCTTCAAATGGATGGACAAGTGGAGTGTACCATCCAGACTTTGGAATGTATGATAAGGACCTGTGTGATTGATTTTAAGGGTAGTTGGTTTGACCATTTGACTTTTATTGAGTTTGCTGACAATAATAGTTATCATTCTAGCATTCAAATTGCTTCTTTCGAGGCACTCTATGGTAGAAAATGTAGCTCTCCTATTGTTTGGCTTGGGGTAGGTGAGACTAAGTTTCTTTTCCTTGACTTGGTTTGCCAAGCCATGGAGAAGTTGAAAGTGATTATAGAGAGACTTAAGACTACTCAAAATTTCCAAAAGTCTTATGCGGATATGAGGCGAAGGGAGTTGGATTTTGAGGTGAGCGATTAGGTATTCTTGAAGGTTTCTTCTATGAAATGAGTCATGAGGTTTGGGAAGAAGGGTAAGCAAAGTCCCTGTTATATTGGTCTGTATTAGATTGTGAGGTAAATTTGGAACATTGCGTATAAATTAGATTTACCAACAAGTTTAGGCTCTATGACCCTTTTTTAATAGTGCCTGTTGAGGATGTTGGTGATACATATTCGTTATCTTATGAGAAAGTCTCGATTAAGATATTGGATAGGCAAGTTCATAGATTGAGGACTAAGGATGTAGCTTCAGTGAAGGTTCCTTGGAGAAACCAAAAGGTGGAAAAGCTACATGAGAAGCTGAGGAAGATATAAAAGCCAAGTACTCGTTCTTGTTTCCCATGTTGAATGAAAATGCTTAAGGTATGGTTTTCATTTGCCCTATTATTGAATTTTAAATTTGTCATTGGATTCTAATGTGTTATTTCCATTATCATGAAAAAAATGTCCTAACTCCTCATTCGAGGATGAATGATCCAAAAGAGGGATAATGTAAGACCCCAAAAAATTTCAACGAATTCATTTTTAATCCTCCCACGTGCGTGATGTCAATTTTTCACTTGAATCATGATTAAGGATGTTAAAAAGGTATTTTGGAAAAGTTTTAAAATTTTTAGAAGAGGTTCGGGGTCATTTTCAGATCCTGAAGTAGTAAGTCTTTGCGATAGTGGTGTGGCACGCTAATTCGCCTCCGTGATAAGGGTGTGGCACAGAGGCTAAGCTCTACGTTAGCAGCGTGCAATGTTGGTATTTTTTTTTTTATTCAGTTTTTATTTTTTCACTTGGGGTGAGGGGTTTTTGGCCCTTTTACCCCTTAAACGACTTTATAACATTAAAGTGACCCTTTTTCCTTCATTTTTAAAAAATCAAACTCCATTTTTTCTCCTCTAACTCCCAACCCAAGAAAGCTCAAGGGTTTTATGAAGGATTCACCATTCAAGCTCCAAACATTGATTTCTTTTCAAATTCTTTGGTATTTCAGGCATAATTCTCATTTCTTAACTTAAATTTCATATTTTGGCATTTATTTAATCAATATTCATGTGTTTTAATTTATGGATTTGAAATTGGGTTAGGGGATTTTCATTGTTATTACTTGAATTGCTTATTTCATATTTTAATGGATTATCCATGCCTTGATTGATGGTTTTTGGGACTGAATTTCAAGGATTCCTGGGAAGAAACTCAACTCAACTTAATTTTTTCATTTTTTAACTTTTAGCGTCATCAGCCAGTGCCGTCTTAATCGATACTGAGGCTGTTTTCGAAAGTCTACAATTCTTTCATTTCGAAATTCTCAATAAATATTATTGTCCAGAATCTTCTCATTCTCAGCTATCTCAAAGAACCTAATTCAAGGATATAAGCACAGTTATATCCATTTCATTCATGTTAAAATCTTCGCAATCACCTTCTAAAGGATTCAGTGTCACCATAATTCTACACTGGGAAAAATTTTTAGGCTGATCAAAATTTGCTATGATTTGAACTACAAATGACCTATTTTCTCATTAAACCTGAGATATGTAGAAAACTCAAAAATTGGAGCCCAGACATAATCTTTCAAACTTTTTAATTCACCCGAGATAAAATTGGCTACGTCAACTTAATTTTCCAACGATTCTTACACCAATCTTTGGTCGATTAGGGGCAGTTGTTGAACTCGTCTTTTTTCCTTTAATCGCTTTTCTATGCTTCTTCGTCCTGAATAATTTTTTGAAATAAATTCATATTTTAATTTCTATGAATTTTGAAAAGATAAAAATAAAAGATTTATTTTACTTTTTCTACCATGTTTTAAACTATTTTAAAATGGGAAAAGGCTTAAATATGTCACTGAACTATCAGAAATGGCTCATTTATGTCATTCGTTAAAAGTTGGGTTCATTCATGCCATCGCTGTTACAAAACTGGTTCATCCAAGCCATTACTTTTAACAGCCGATTTTTAGAAAACAGCTTTTCCACGTGACGACATATTAGAGGTCCACATCATTTTAAAAATAATTAAATAAAAAAATAATTTTTTTTTCTTTTTGATGCATTAAAAAGAATCTACCCAACTTTTTGATCCATTAAAAATTAGTTTGATCTATAATGATTAGGTTAATAGTAGAGTCAAAATTTTCATTAAAATAAATTAAAATAAAATCAAAATATATATGAAGAAATCAATGAACATATATATATATAAAATATACATTAATTTATTTTATACTCCTGCACAAATATATACTCCCATGTTATCTAACTTATCAAAAATATATTGGATTTACTTTTGTTTTTATATATACCAACTGGCCTTAAACTATATTATACAAATTCCATGTCATTTTCATTTTATTCTTTCTTCTTAGATATTTTATTTCATTAAAGGGAAAAGAACAATAAAATTTTGGAATTAATCAATTCATTGAATTAAGTATATAATGAAATGATAAAGACTATACATACATAATACTTGTGAGTTGTAACTTGCATGCATGGCTTATATATTGTTTTTATTCAATTTCTAATTAAGATTGGACCACTTAAAATTAATTATATAAGGATATAAAACTATGACGTCTCACCAATTTTTATGTAACTATATCATTAAATCAAATTATAATTTAAGAAAAACATAATTGTAATTTAGACAAATATTCTAGCTCCAATGATTAATGTTGATTGTCAAATAATTATCTTAATATATGATTGTGTTAAAACATTAAACGACATATTAAAAAAGATGAGAGGGAACAGTATAATGAGTGTTTGAGAGAACAATGCCCCACGTGAAAAGTAAAAAAGAAATAAAATTATTTAAAAAATGTCAGATATTTAAGGTCTCTTGAAAAAAAATGTCAATTTGGTTCAAAGCGAATGATATCATACAATATTAAAAGTATTTTATGGTAATTAATTATCACAATAATTGATATCAACGCTACCGTACTGAAATTTTTGCAGGATGGGTATGAGGATGATAGAGTGACGGCATGAGACGTATTGTCTTATTGTCTTTGCTTGTCTATAGATTAATTTACTATATTTGACCACAATTTTAAGCCACATACAACCCAAAAAAAGTTGACGAGCTTGGTAACTATAAATACTCGGATGATATGAGGCGATACACAAATAATCTCAAAATTAACTCATTAACAGTAATTAATCAAGTGAAACTTAGTTCAAAGGGAGATGATCATATTATTGATCCGTATTGTGAACAGAGTCACACGTGAAAGCCAGAAAAGGAAAAAAAAAACTATTGATATGGGGCAATATTCAAATAATCTCAAATTTTAAAAGCATAGATCAAACTAATTTTTAATGGATCAAAAAGTTAGATGGATTCTTTTTAATGCATCAACAAAAAATTATTATTTTTTTTTAAAAATTTAATTTAAATTTTTTTAAAAAAAAATGACGTGGACCTCTAATATGCCGCCACATGGAAAACTGTTTTTTAAAAATCGGCTGTTAAAAGTAATGGCATGGATGAGCCAGTTTTGTAATGACGATAGTATGAATGAGCCCAACTTTTAACGGATGACATAAATAAGTCATTTCTGATAGTTCAATGACATATTTGAGCATTTTTCCTTTTAAAATATATAATTAATTATTAAATTATTTTTATGCACATACAAGAATTATTTCTAGAATTTATGTATGTATATATGTGAAAATAATTTTAGGACAATAAGAAACAAGGATAAAATTACTTTTTAGTGAAAAAGAGAGTATTTGAGTGAAAAATAATTCAATTCCAAGTTTACTTATTCAATCCCAAGTTTTTCTTATCAAATTCGGACCAAGAGTCCCAATTTTTCACCCAAATCCGGTCCATAAAACTCTTTTTCATCCAAACCCACATCCTGGTCATCAATCCTTGCCACATCTCCCTAACCAATCACATCTCACCGCAATCACGTAGCCTATAAATACAAACTCATCTTGATCATTAAAATCATTTTAATCCAAGGGCATAAGTTTTTCAGCTTTATATATGTATATTAGATAGGTACATCGATAGATATTATTATTTTTATTCTAAGTCTAAGTTGTCCCAAGAGTTTCAAAGATTTCTTTCGTCTTTCCCCTAAGAAAAATGCGTGACTCCTCTTTCCCCAAAGTTGAAGAAACATTTCAAATTTTTCAGAACCTCCATCGACTTCTCCCTTTCAATTTCCCCAAAACACAGCAACCAACAACCCTTCTTCTTCTCTCCTTCTCCGGCTCCTCCACCATCACCAAACGAGTAACCCTATCCACGTCACCACCACCTACAGCGCCTCTGTAAATATCCCACCTATTTTCATTCATCCCCAACTCGTGAATCTCAATGACAGTGGAGCAACAGTAACCAAATCAATGCAAAGGCTTAAAATTAATTTGAAATTCGCATTAAAGGTCTGAGATTCAACCAAATCGAGAGAGGAGTCGTCCCTTTCAGTTTTTTGAATTTGAATTCATCATCTTTATCTAACCGTTGGTTTCTATGAAATCTTGGTTTCAAATTTGGATTTTGAAATTTGAATTTGCCTATAAATACCCATAATTTTTTTCAATTTGGAATAAGTTTTGAGGATGGGTGATTGAAAAATGAGTGAACATTTTTACAAGCAAGAATTACAAAGTCCATTACTCTTTTTTTTTTTTTTTTCTCTTTTATTGATTTCTCTTTTATGTGGCCTTCGCATCTTCTTTGTCGGCCATTTTTTGGGAGTCGTGAATGGGTGAATTAATTTATTTCAGGTCTTTTTATGGTGTTGTCGTTCATTGTCCTGGAATTGAATTTAGGAATATGGCTTTGTTTTAAGTGTTCTAATATGTGCGAATCTGCCGTTTAATTCCTTTGTTCATCTTTTCTTCATCTCGTTTTCTGAAAATTATTTGTGTGTGAATACATGGATCTGTAGATATGTGCATCCGGTTTTTGTTTTATTTTAGGACTGCTGGTGTTGTTTTCTGATTTTTTTAATGTTTCAGTGCGAGACTAATATGGTCTTGTGAATAACTGAGAGAGTGATTTCCATACCATCTTTATTCTATTGTTATCTTTCTACGAAAATTTACACACAATGGAAATTTTAACTATTGTCTATGTGTGTTTTCTATCATTGTCCGTTTTTTAGAAAATAAAACATATGGACGGATTCGTCTAAATTACATTGTGACTTTGCTATGACGTTCTTCAGAAATTATGCTTTCTAAAAAAATGAAGAATGACTACAAGTTTGTTAGTTGAAACATAAAGTTGTTGCTATTCTGTTTTCTCACTGTTTGTCCCTTTTATTTTTACTTGTAGTACATATATATTGAATGGTGCATATATGTGTGTATATATCTTCTATACATGTGTATATGTTTTGTCATTTTCTCTGCACTTTGCCTTGCCTTTCTCTTCACTTTGCCTCTGTTTTTTTTTTTTTTTTAATATATTAGCCATGGAAAAGTAAGGTAATATTCACTGCACCTTCTTCCTTTCTTCCCTCAATGAGATATTACTCTTCTCCACTATTATTAGGTATAGATTTGAAATTGGATTCTTTTTTTTGGAGGTTATGAATATGGGGAATGAGGGTTTGGGATTGAAGTTTTGACTTGTTTGAGACTCTGTCATGAAAATGGTTAAACATCCAAATATTATTGAGCTTCATGAAGTTATGATAAGCAAAACGAATATATATATTTCTATGGAGTTTGTTAAAGGCGGTGAATTATTTGAAAAAGCAGCTAAAAGGAAGTTATAGGGAAGATAATGCAAGAGGTTATTTTCAACAATTGATATCTGCAATTGATTTTTGTCATAGTCGTGGTGTTTATCATAGAGGTGCCTGAGAATTTGTTGTTAGATGAAGAAGACGGAACAAGCTTAAAATGTCCAATTCCTTGATCTGTTCTAATAAAAGAACCAAAAAAAAAAAAAAAAAGGGTAAAGGATATTTTTGTCAACAAATATTTTTTTATAAAAATTATACCAACATATATTATTCTTAATACATTAAATTAAATAGTGTATAAGAATTAATATCAGCATAACTAATGCAAGCACAATTAATACCAACATTACTAATGCAAGCATTACTAATACACTCTATTCAGCATTGTTCTTATAAATTCTACCAAACGATCCCTTAGTGTATCTAGTCCTTTACTTTCTCTACATATTCCTATTATCATTGGTATTTGAGTAAATATTTTGTTTCCACCCTGAACTAAACACGAAATTATTAAGATACACCTGAATTTTAGAAGGGTCTAATTACCCCTAAACTAATTAAAATCGTATTTTTGGCAACCTTAGTGTCTAAGTGGTACATATGCGGCATATCAGTGAATCAACACACTGAAGGTCCATGTAGGCACACATATGTACCATGTAGGCACTAAGGTTGTCAAAAATACGATTTTAATTAGTGCAAGGGGGTAATAGGACCCTCCTAAAGTTCAATTGTGTCTCAATATTTTTGTGTATAGTTTGGGATGGAAACAGAGCATTTTCTCTTGGTATTTTTTTACTAACTTTGTATCACTTTGAATATGTATTTTGTGTGGTTTGATTAACTTTACATTGTTTGGTTTCGTTTAAATTTCAAATCATCCGAAATTGATCTTATTCAGCCAATTTCGTGTTCATTCGACACTCGTAGATATAATAACGGTTCATGGTTTGACCACTTTTATATTTTACAGTCTTGTAACTACGAATCAACTTCTTATAATAAATGACAAACTTTATTTTTTATAAGAACAATCTCAAATGGAAATTTTTTTTCTGGATTGAATAAAATGGCTAGTTATAGTATTTGTTTTTGCAAAATATTAACTAACTGTTTTGTCATCTTAATTAGAATTTTTTTCAAATAAATCAATGTAATAGGTTTCAATTAGCCGACCCGCTCATTTTTGCCAACAACTCATCTATCAAATTCAATTTTTCATTTAATCCAATATAATTTAAATGCTTATTACATTTCATATTTATTCCTAACTTTATTTCAAGTTAAGAAGGGGAGTCTTGGAGTAACTGGTAAGTTGTTGCCATGTGATCGAGAGGTCACGAGTTCAAGCCTTGGAAACAACCTCTGGCAGAAATGTAAGGTAAGATTGTGTACGATACACCCTTGTGGTGGGTCCCTTCCCCGGACACCGCGTATAGCAATAACTTTAATGACTGCCTTTTTTTTTTTTTATTTCAAGTTTTCGGATTTTAAAAGTCTTCAAAAACACAAGGTATATAAGTGCTTTTACACTACCATATATAAAGTATATTCTTACTATTACTATTCTTTTTCTTACTATTGTATTATTATTATTTTATCATTTACATATTATATCAACTCTATTAAACATGTGTGTTTTACTATTACATTTTATTTTTAATCTATTGAGATTTCACAATTTAATGAATTTTCACATCTTTTTTTATACTTTAAAATATACATGTATTTATATTTACCTCCTTATAAATAAGTTCTCATATACTTTAAAACTACCTTTTCTTTACTTTATAGTAATTTTATTTCCATACTTCAATTTTATACATTTTTTTTATAAACTCACAAGACCTTTTACTCTCTAACAAATGTTTATTACAACACGTCCTTTTTTTCATATTTTAAAATGTACACATTTTACAATAACCATATTATTTTCTTATATATATTGGTGTTACGTTTTATATACCTTGAGTTTCTTTTTACAAAATAACAAAAAAAATTTATCTAATCACTTCTTTAGCAAATAACTAAGGCAAATATTTCTCAAATATTTTTCTATGAACTAAGTTTAAGGACTATCTTCCGATAGGCTCTGAAAGTTGCTTAATACCTTCCCCTCGAGTAACCAAAATCCTTACTTACAATCTCACTGGTTGCAGACTATATACAAAGTTTTCACATTACAAAAATAGTTTTCTTAGTTTTTTCTTAACAGTTAGGTGGCGACTCAAAAGCAAATAATTTTTCAAAACCAGAAAAAGTCATCATGACCACATTATATTGTGGATTGTTTTGACCGTTTTGAAATAGGACGCAACATTAGGGACCAGATCCCTTACCATTTTCTTCAGCTAATAACAGAAAAGGTTCTATATGAATTTGCCACAGTAATGCGAACCTGGTCCCTCACCAGGTTCAACGACTAAGATCAAAAGTAAAGAAGACAAGATATTTTATGTGGAAACCTCCTTGATCAAGGAAGTAAAACCATGACCTACCTTAGTAGGATTTCTCAACCACTTCACTAAAACAAGAGCAACTTTTAGATTGCAACCTAGGAATTAAACTCTTAATCCCTCACCCTTACAACAACTTTATTGTAAAAACTATCTAAAATAACTCTACTGCAAGGACAACCAAAGCTAACTGTAGCCAACAATATTACAACTATGGCTAATGATGTTAGGCGTATTTACACGCCTAAAGCACCTTAATTTACCCATATTTTAGCTAAGTTTTAAGGACAAAATATATAATTTCTGCACTTTTAGTCCTTTTTCCTGTAAGTGAGCTAACCAACGTGATTAGCAAGTTTTCAGGTATAAATGATGAAGATTTCAGCATTTTGTGGACTGTTGAACGCCAAAGGAAACTTCACGTAAGAAGGAAGGTAGCTTCTGGAAGCTTGTGGACTGAAAGTGATGCATGGAGAACTTGTCCCGGGCAAAAACAACATTTTTAAAGACTTGGGGGATCAACAGTAACTTAGTAGGATTAGGACAAGTATGCAGTAACCCAGTAGGACTAGGACAAGGATAAAAACCTATTTCAATAGGACTAGGATATGGATGTTATATAAACCCTATTTTGCTGAAACTTTTGAGCATTCTCTTCTTATCCCCCTTTCTATTCCTTCCCATTCTAATTAATTCTTATTGACTCATTCATTAATTCAAGTCTTTTTCATTCAACTTCCGCTCCTAATCCACGTTACAATTTTTAACAGAGAAAGACGCTAACTCATGGGAAACACCTAGAGGGAAAACGTCAACCTTGTTGTGACGCCACACTCCTCTCCAACGTGAGATCATTCTAGGTTTGCTATGATGATGATGCTTATTGTGATCACCGTTGCACTCATGAGTAGCTAAACTTCTCTGTTAGGGTTATGGAAACCTTATGAGATACTATCTATTGCTATGAGTTTGTGAATTCTTGATACGTATGCTGCTTATATCATTACTCTCTTCATCTTAATTGAATTCTTGTGGTTGCAAACATATAGAATACGCCAGTATAGCATTAACTTGTTCGAAAAAAAAGTTACATGTCTGGAAAAGAGAGAGTGACAAGGAAATAGGGCTACCAACCCCTGTTTAAAAGTTAGTGTCGTAACTGGATTAACCTCTTGGAGAATTCGTACCATTAGATACGCTTTAAGCTCGAAAGAGTTAAAGTGAGATAATCTGTGATGGTCAAAAGACGCTAGGATTTACCATAGAATACGAATCTCTATAAGCGCATGCATGTCGAAATTCCACATAACTCATAGCCAATAGATACGTAGAACTCATAAGGTGGACATAACCCTAACTTAAAATTCTCATTGATTAAAACCTACTAAACATTCCGATTTTCTTTGTTACTTTGATACTCTTAATTCACGCTACAATTAAATCCCCCCTTTTTGTAGAATTTTCGATCAACAGTCTACTAATCGTTGCTTACTTAGTGACCAAGTATTCCCTGTGGGATTCGACACCCAACCTAGTTGGGTTCTATATTTGACAACGACCGCTTACACTCTTACGAGAGCTGTAGTTTGAGCATTATCAAATTTTGGCGTCGTTGCCGGGGAATACGGTTGTCAACTAAGTTTGTGATAATTACTAGACCCTTTGGTCAAAGATTCTCGTACTTTACTTTAGTTGTTGTTTTTGTTTTCTGCAGGTTTTTGTTCAATGCATGCCAAATACTCAAAGTTCGGGACAACCATTATTACCCATAAACCCTGAATCGCAACTTATTGGAAGGATGGATGCACAACGTGACATTGAGAGAAGGGCTGCTCAACAGGAGCAGGCTAGACTAGCTGCGTTGGCCGCTGCCCAAGTACATCAACAGAATATTGATAACCCTGGGCGGGCAACAAATCCTGACGATGAGGACCTAGGTGATGACGAGCTACTAAACCCTAGGCGTGATGCTGAAGTGGCGACACCTGCAAACAGAAGAGATTGTCAAGCCAGATTTAGGCCTGAACGCCGCGCTATGCAGATACCTTTCGATGATGATGATGACGACCTGGACGGAGCTGGTGCCACATGAGCTATTATTCCTCCGCCCTTGGCACCTGGAGCCAAGTTCAACATCACTAGCACCATGATTCAGTTATTGCAGCTCAAGGGACTATTTGGTGGACTTGCAGGTGATGATCCGAATATGCATCTGGTCAATTTTATCTCTACATGCAAGTCATTCGACAATCCAGGCATTGGACAGAATGTAATTCGGCTGCGCTTATTTCCATTGTCTCTATATGGAGAGGCAACTCTATGGTTGAATGGGCTGACTCCTGATTCTATCACTAATTGGAGTCAATTGAAAGACGCTTTCCTAGAAACATTCTTTCCACCATTCAAGAGAGAACAATTGAGAGATGAAATCAGTAAATTTCGACAGCTTCCAACTGAAGCTCTCCACAAAACATGGGAGAGGTTCAAGACGAAGCTTATGAGGTGCCCAAATCATCATATGACCAATGTCCACTTGATGGAGATATTATATAGATCTTTGAATTCGGTGACTAAGCCAGTGGTTGATAATGCTGCAGGAGGGTCATTCGTGGACCTTACTTTTATTCAGGCAAGTGATATGCTAGATCGTATGACAAAGCAAAGTAGAGCTTGGCATACCAGGGATTCTGAGGTAGCAAGCTTTACTATATCTATTGGCATGACTGCAGAACAGAGGCGTAGGCAAGAGGAACGTGACCAAGATATGGCTCATATGAAAACACAAAAGGATCTTCTTACCAAACATTTATTATCAGGGAAGACCGAAAAAGTCAAAGCGGTTGCGTCAAAAGGAAGAGATGAATCTGATTCTGAAGAAGAAGCGAACTACTTGAATAATCAGGGGGGTTTCCGAGGCAATGCCCAAGGAAACCAAGGTCGGAACTATTATGATAAATCTGGAAACAAGGATCGTGATCAAGGTAGTTAGAAGAATAAGACTGACAGGAGTGGTTTGTATATTCCTCCTGGAAGACGTGACGCCGCTGCATCTGTTTCTGGAAATATGTGCATGGAAGATATGATGGCTAAGCTGTTGAAAGGAGTAGAGGCAACCAACATGGGTGTAACTGAGGTGAAGAATGATTTGTCTTCAATAAATCAATTGGTTGACTCACATTCTACTGCAATAAAACAGCTAGAACAACAATTGAGTCAACTATCAGCGGCATTCAACTAAAGGAGGGCTGGCACGCTACCTAGCGACACTGTGCAAAACCCACGAAATGACGGATCGTGTATGGCTATTACTACCCGGAGTGGTAAAGTGTTGTAAAATCCGTCTAAAGGCAAGCAGGTAGTTGATGATATAGCGGATAATGTTATTGATACAGAATGTGAAGAGGCCGAAGAAGCTGAAGAGGGTGTTCATGACGTCACCCCAAGACGTCTGCAGCCTGAAACAATTGATAGTTGGAAGCAAGATAAAAAAAAGTGGTGGAGAAAACTATTCCCCTTCCACCACCACCTTTTCCTCAGAGACTGAAGAAGAAGCCTGACGACACTCCTAAAAAGGTTGATAATCGGAAGCTATATAAAGAGGAAGTGGTGGAGAAAATGATTCCCCTTCCACCACCACCTTTTCCGCAGATACTAAAGAAGAAGGCTGATGATACAAGGTTCAGTAAATTCATGACGATGTTGAAGCAGCTGACTATTAATGTTCCTTTGGTGGAGGCGCTGGAACAGATGCTTGGGTACGCTAAATTCATGAAGGACCTTTTAACAAAGAAGCGGGCAGTAAGCTATGAGCCAACAGATAATATTTATCATTACAGTGCAATTGCCACAAGGTCCTTAGTACAGAAGAAGGCAGACCCTGGTGCTTTCACTATTCCTTGCACGGTTGGATCTATGAATTTTGCTAAGGCATTGTGCGATTTGGGAGCAAGCATCAATTTGATGCCGCTATCCGCGTACAGAAAGTTGGGGTTGGGTGACCCTACACCAACCAATATGCGGCTCGCGATGGTAGATAGGTCAGTAAAATGACCTGTGGGTATCTTGAATGATGTGTTGGTGAAGGTTTCTTCCTTCATTTTTCCTGCAGACTTTGTTATTCTGGATTGTGAGGTGGATTCAAAAGCTCCCATAATCTTGGGTCGTCCTTTCCTCGCAACAGGAAGTGCGCTTATTGATTTAAGAGCTAATGAGCTTTTATTTCGGTTGAATGACGAAGTGGTCCATTTTGATGTATGCAAAGCAATGAAGAAGTCTAGCGATATGAATGTGTTCTCTATAGATGATTCTTATTTTGAGGATGAAAAAGAATTATCTATAGAGATGCAACTTACTGATGAGCCATTGTTTGCTGTGCTTTTGAATTTCGAGAGTGAAGATATTGAGGATCATGAAGAAACAATTTGTGCTCTAACAGGAATAGGGTCCTATTCTCATGCTTCTAAGAATCTGGACCTTGATCTTAAGCATCGAACTTCACCAACAGTGAAGACTTTCGTTGAAGAGCCACCAGTGCTAGAATCGGAAGAGCTCCCCAGTCACCCAAGGTATGCATTCTTGGGAAGTGAAAATACACTTCCGGTGAGTATTGTGGCTAATTTAGGTGAACAGCATGTAGAGGCTCTCATCTCTTCTCTAAAGAGGTACAAGAGAGCCATTGGTTGGTCCATTGATGATATAATTGGTATCCTACCTGGGATATGTATGCACAAGAGTCATCTCGAAGAAGATTGCATGCCCACAAGTAAGCATCAGCGTCGTCTGAATCCATTCAGAAAATGATGCACCACCTATCTCGACGAAGTCTAAGTAATCGAGGTAACTATGTCGTGCCGCGACAATAAATCAAGCGCTAGATGGGAGGCAACCCATCATTTTTACTTGTTTTGCTTTACTAGGAGTTTGTTTTTGTAGTCGAGCCACGACCAAAACTAAGGCGCTTGATGGGAGGCAACCCATCGTTCTAATTATTTTTGTTGTTTTTTAGTAAGTGTAGGTGCAAGACGTATAAAGGAGGAGATTGGTCTCAAATTTTGATTTGGAAGTGGTTCATAGTGAAGGTGGTAAGTTAGGAATGAAGAAGCAAAGGCTATGGGTTAGGCATTGCCTATGCAAATCTAGGCAATGAACAAGGCAAGGCCTATGTAAATCTAGGCAACGAACAAGGCAAGGCCTATGCTATGGCCTAAGCTCTCTGAATCTAGAATGCCATAGCATAGGCGCCGCCTATGCCCAACAATGCCATAGCATAGGCGCCACCTATGCCTAAGCCTTTTGTCTCTGAATCTAGAATGCCATAGCATAGGCGCCGCCTATGCCAAAGCCTATGTCCAACTAGGCTTTGCAAAAGGCGTCGCCTATACTCACTTTTTGGTCTCCTAATCCGATTCCAAATGGGTCAAAACCCGACCCAAGCCTTATGCTATAAATAGAACTTCATCCCTAAGACAAAATCACATTGTTTACTCAATCTAAGCGCCGCCTACCCTTCTAAAATCTCTCTAACTTTTCTTCTTACTCATCTAACCTTGCAAGACCATCTTCCAAGACCATCACCAAGTAAGTTCTTCTTTTATATTCCGTAAGTGTTACAATACTACGCTTATAATGATTTGTTAGATCTTGATGTGGTGTTGGTAATTTGAATGTGGTTGGTTTGTTATGATACATCTAGTTGAGTGAATGAATACGTGTGGGGGTTCTTAACTTTGTTCCAACTTGTATTTGATTTTGATACACTATCATACTTTTGCGGAATCGACATGGTGAAGTTAATGGCATAATCTTCAAAATTGAAAGCTTGAATATTTGAATGACTCGTTCATCGAGATAAAAATCATGATTGAAGACAAGCATGAGATGTTGTGATTATTTCTATGTCATAACTTGATATATTCTCTACGTAGTAGTCTTGTTCAAAAGGTGCATTAACCCAAACATGAAAGTATAATCAAGATTACATGAAATAGAGTTGCATAGGATAGTTAAGATGACATGAAAGTATGACTGTGATGAACATATAGTTGGAACATATTGCCTATACGTAAGTCGATGAAGTCTGAGTAATCAACATCACTCACTTAATTAGTTTTTACAAACAAATTAAGTGTGGGGTGGTGCCACTATAGTTTGTTTGTCGATTATATCTTCCGAGATGAGCTAACATGAATCTCAGGTAGAATAGCACTAAAAGGACGACAAGGAAAACAAAAAGTGCCCACCTCACAGAAAGGTAAGAAAAGAGGAAGAAAAGAGCAAGCTGAATCCTCCTCGCTACAAATACCTCGACGCACTTTTGGCATCAAGTAGGGTACAATTTGAGGAAACTCTGAGGATGACGACTCTGATGATGATTCCAATGCAGGGGGCATGACCCCAGACATAGAGGATGAGTCCGACTAATCAGGTTCTTCTTATTTATTTTCCACTGAGGGCAGTGTGTCCCATCTAAGTGTGGGGTGCTGGTATTTGTATGCTGTATTTCTTTGCTTACCTGCATTTATTCATGTTCATCTGTTTGATTTTTAGTAGTAGTTAAATTTTTTCGAAGTTAAATTTTTTCGCAATTTTTAAATTTTTTTGAAATTTTTTTCTCTTTAAGGTTTATTTTTAGATTTTGCATAAAGTACATGAAATTGTTCTGATAGGCGGCATGGTATTATGACAAGAGTTGTGCTAAAATCATTACTATTGAGATGTTTAGGCTCTAAGTGTGACTCACTATGTGATAAGTGTGTGGTTTAATTCCTTCATCTGTTGGGTCAAGAGTCTATACTGCTCCCAATAAAATTGACCATGTGCCTTGTGTGTGTGAGATAATAGTATATTCTGTGTTGGTGACTGATGCTAGAATTTGCCTTGTGTGTATGTAAAGCGAAATAAAGAGTGCAAGTTTAGGAGATAATTTAGGCATTTCTTTGGCAGCCTGTAATTGTTTACCTTCTTTTGACCTACCCATGAACATTTATCCTAGTTAAACCCCTTTGAGCCTGTAGCTATTTTCTTTGACAGCCTCATATGTTGCCTAATCCATTTTTTTTCAAGACCACAATTTGATCCTAATTCCTATGCGCTTTAAATTGTAAAGTCATGTGACAAAATAAGAGAAAATTAGGTGAGAGTGATGCCTTAGAGTGTATTGGTACTCGAAACTGTTATGAAAAAAAGTGGCTATTATAGAGGTGTGTTATAAAAAAAAATGAAAAGAAAAATAAAAAGTTAATTCTGTTTAAAATTGAATAACAAAATAAGGTGAAAAGGGGTGGTATATGAAAGAAAGGTAGCAGAGTTGTTTAAAAGAGAGTGTTAATGACATAATGTGATGTATTAAAGCGCTTAGGGAACATAGTCACTATTTCTGGCCAAAATAGTCCTACCCGTCCCTTAGCCTACATTACAACCTGAAAAAGACCTATTTGATCCTAAGCTTAGCATTCTGATATTTAGTGGAGCATTACACTAAGGGCAAGCCTATGGTCATCAGTTGCAACATATGAATTCTTTGTGAGAGCGAGAGCAAGGAGAATATTGTACCCATGTTTCGAAAAATGCAAAACTTGTGAGTGATTATGGGTGATATCTTGTGTGAGACACACATGGTTGACGAGTTTTGGGTAGTTGTGTATGATTCTTTGTGCTTTAACTTGTGGATACGAATTAACCATCATCACGAGTCTATGTTGGAGGTTAAATTATTTCTAGTAGCAATCAAAGGAATCTACTCTTTGTTAATGATTCCCGTGCCTGTCTTGATGAATATTTTGTGTTGTTACTGTGAAATCCTAAGTAGATGGTTATATGGACATGATATTTTATTCGAGGACAAACAAAGCTTTAAGTGTGGGGTGTTGATGTTAGGCGTATTTACACGCCTAAAGCACCTTAATTTACCCTTATTTTAGCTAAGTTTTAAGGACAAAATATATAATTCCTGCACTTTTAGTCCTTTTTCCTATAAGTGAGCTAACCAACGTGATTAGCAAATTTTCAGGTATAAATGATGAAGATTTCAGCATTTTGTGGACTGTTGAACGCCAAAGGAAACTTCACGTAAGAAGGAAGGCAGCTTCTGGAAGCTTGTGGACTGAAAGTGATGCATGGAGAACTTGTCCCGGGCAAAAACAGCATTTCTAAAGACTTGGGGGTTCAGCAGTAACTTAGTAGGATTAGGACAAGTATACAATAACCCAGTAGGGCTAGGACAAGGATAAAAACCCTATTTCAATAGGACTAGGATATGGATGTCATATAAACCCTATTTTGCTGAAACTTTTGAGCATTCTCTTCTTATCCCCCTTTATATTCCTTCCCATTCTAATTAATTCTTATTGACTCATTCATTAATTCAAGTCTTTTTCATTCAACTTCTGCTCCTAATCCACGTTATAATTTTTAACAGAGAAAGACGCTAACTCGTGGGAAACACCTAGAGAAAAAATGTCAACCTTGTTGTGACGCCACACTCCTTTCCAACATGAGATCATTCTAGTTTTGCTATGATGATGATGCTTATTGTGATCACCGTTGCACTCATGAGTAGCTAAACTTCTCTGTTAGGGTTATGGAAGCCTTATGAGATACTATCTATTGCTATGAGTTTGTGAATTCTTGATACGTATGCTGCTTATATTATTACTCTCTTCATCTTAATTGAATTCTCGTGGTTGCAAACATATAGAATACGCCAGTATAGCATTAACTTGTTCGAAAGAAAAGTTACATGTCTTGAAAAGAGAGAGTGACAAGGAAATAGGGCTACCAACCCCTGTTTAAAAGTTAGTGTCGTAACTGGATTAACCTCTTGGAGAATTCGTACCATTAGATACGCTTTAAGCTCGAAAGAGTTAAAGTGAGATAATTTGTGATGGTCGAAAGAAGCTAGGATTTACCATAGAATACGAATCTCTATAAGCGCATGCATGTCGGAATTCCACCTAACTTAAAATTCTCATTGACTAAAACCTACTAAACATTCCGATTTTCTTTGTTTCTTTGATACTCTTAATTCACGCTACAATTAAATCCCCCCTTTTTGTAGAATTTTTTATCAACAGTCTACTAATCGTTGCTTACTTAGTGACCAAGTATTCCCTGTGGGATTCGACACCCAACCCAGTTGGGTTCTATATTTGACAGCGACCGCTTACACTCTTACGAGAGCTGTAGTTTGAGCGTTATCAGCTAAATCTATCCCTCGACCATACAATGACTAACACAAGCCCACAACATAGATCTATTAGATGAGAGAAAATAAAATACTTACACAAGCTTCTCAAAAGAGGAGTAGGTTTACAATGATAGAGTAAAATACAAATACTCAACAATCTAGACCTAAAGACATATTTCATTGTACAAAACTGGTCCTTTTATTGTTGGAGATTTTTCTTGGTGAAACTTTGTGATGGTTTTGCAAGAATATGAGAAATTTTGATTGAGCAAAAGTGATACAATTCGAATTGACTCCGGATCTTGGGAGAGGATGCTTGTGGTTCAAAAGGCACTTGGTGACTCCTTGGTGCTATCAAAGGTGCCAATTGGATGATTATGATGATCAAGGAGGGTCAAGGGACGGTAAGAAAGCCAAGGGAAGGACAAACGGGTCTAGAAAGCCCCCAAAAGAGGACATATGCCCCATCCTCTTTGGAGGTACGCTCAACCTGCTCTAGATCAGCTAGAGTAGTCAAAATAGTCCACTATGCCCATGGGATGCGCTTCATATGCGCTCCATATACTATAGAGATGCTCAAGCAGATGCTTAATGGGATACTATGTTTTGTCTTTCCAAGTAGGTCACTTTTGGGCCCACGAGATGTAATAACTTAGCATAGACTATAAATAGGACTTTTCTTTCATTTAGTAGTAGTTTTGGATGAATTATGAACGTACACTCTATTGTGAGTGTGAGGAAAACGTGGAATCGCTTGTGTTGAAACTTCATTTAGAAATGTGGGTTGCTTGAGAATCCAATTCCCTTGAGGTCTACGTAAGATTTAGGTGCTTTGTTTTGTATATTGATGATGGTTTAGGGTTTGATATACTCTTTATTTTCTTTCAATTCCCTTCACTGTGTCTATTTTATTACCTTTCTTTTCTATCTTATCTTTATTCTTCATATCATAGTTTAGTTTTAATTTACATAATTTGTGTTTGTACCATTTCGTATCAGAGTCTAGCTTGATTTAATTCCTATGAAGTCAATCTTGGGTTTAGTCATTGTGAAAAATTGAAAAATCACAAAAAAATTACTATTGATGCTTTAGCCTTAGGTCAAATTTTGAGTTTTTCTTGTGTTTCTAGTGTTAGATTTTAGTTCCCTAACACTATTAGAGTCCATATATCAAATTCGAGCAAAATCAGAGTGAAATTGAGTCTTATACTAGCATTGGAATCTTTGCTTTGAAGAAAAAGTTTAAAGTGGATTGCAAGAGTTGAAGTGTTGGGTGAGGAATTTGAGCAAAATAATGCATGGAATAAGTTTAGAATATTGACAAGTGCATAAGTTCAAATTTTCAACTCATTCCGAGCTAAGGTGTTCATGGAGTGTTCTTGAGAAGATTGTTATCTTGATACTGAAGTTCATCAAAAAAGTGAGTGTTTGATCCAAAAAGAAGGAGAAAAAAAGTGAAAAAGTGTTGTACCAAGGCATCTCCAAAGAATTCCAAGCATATTCCAATCGAAGAGTGCAAATTAGACCAATCAAGGGGTGTTTTCTACCTTTTTAAAAGCAAAATGTGTCCAACTTATTGTCCATATGCACTGTAGGTGCGCTGGAGCTGCTGCCACATCTCAAGGCAGTGTCCAAGGCTGCTCCTATGCCCAGCCTGCCCTAGACATGTGTTGGAGTTGTTTCTATATCTCAAGGGAGTGAGCGACCTCCCTCATCTGTGCTGGAAGTGCTTTGACCTGCACCAAGGTGTATGACACCTCCCAAACGCAAATCAAGCCTCCCCAACATTAAATTCAAGTTCTAAATACTTTCTAACACTCCTAAATTCCAATTTGCTCAGGTTTGATTCCTTGGTTTCACTTCTTGACTCCTAAATTCGTCTGTTGATTCTTAAACCACTCAACAACTAGTAATTCACCTGCTAAGTTGGTTGATTGGTTCTTGAGTTTGATTTCTTTCATCGGCCTATTTCTTTCAAGCTTTTCACTTTTTTAATTTGTTGTGAGTTCTTGATTTAAGTTTGTACGTAATTATCTTTTTATTTTGAGTCTTTCAAACAATAATCCATTCCTACCTCAAGCCACAATTGGTACTAAGCAAACTCATTAAAGTATAAACAATCTAACAACGCTTGCCATGCCAATTGAGCGACCAAGACGCCAACTGAGAGACAAACAAAAGGTGTGAACTTTGAGAGCTTGTGAGGTCGATTTCTTAACTTTAACTTGTTTATTGTTTTTGTTTTTGTTTAGTATTTTTGTGATAGGTATAATGGCTACGGAAGGCGAAACTTTGCAACCTGTGGACACACAAGTGTTATTTTAGCGGCCATTTAAACTCTCAACCGTAAAATTGATCCCATGGACGCTAAGATACGATAAACTCACTTGACCTTAGGTGGCTTCACTTAAAGGGAGTATTCCCAACATCGGTGGAAGAACGGATATCATAAAAGGTCGACAAAACTCATATCTATCCACGCCTCAACACTACCACGCTTCAACAAGTGGGCATGCTACAAGCCTTCCCATTTCCATTTTCTTGGAAAACCTTTACCAAATGCTCAATCCAATGAGGCAAATATATGAACCCATCATTCAAGCCACTACTCACACAAATAACCAAAATCTCATTCGTCCACTATGATTCCTATTGAATTAAGTCCACCATGAAACTCCACAAAAACAAGAATCGCATATCCAAATACCCCAAGGACTACCTAGAGCCCCACTTACCAGAAACCAACCCCCCAAATCCCACTTAACCACAATCAACCAATCCAAAATAAGGATGTTGGAGGTGAGGAACCTCATGAAAGGGATGAAGAGTTAGATGAAGTGTCTCTCTTTGCAGAATTTGTATGGAATGGAAGAGGAGATCAAGATAGAAGATATAGAGAATGCGGAAAAAGATTTGGTATGGTTCCACATAGAAGAGAAAACTCGGGAATTCGTCCCCAAGTTTAAGAAGATCATCAATAGGATCAAGGGGAAATATTGGTCGAGACTGGAGTCTTAACTCAATAAAGATCACTCTTCCTACCTTCAAAGTAACTAGTGATCCATCAATTTACCTTGATTGGGAAGTACAATACAATAGGATCTTCCAACTCAATAAGTTAACCGAACACAAGAAAGTCGCCTATGCAATTGCTCAATTTGAAGAGTATGCTTCTACTTGGAAAGAGATTAAGAGAGTGAAAAGAGAGAGGAATGGTAATCCCAACCTTCTAGATTGGGATGAATTGAGGGCACTCATGAGAATGAGGTATGTGATGGAAAGGTTCAAGCAAGAACAATTAACAAATCTCTACAATTTGAGATAAGAAAGTAGAGGTGTGGAAGACTATTATGAGGAGTTCCAAAACTTAATTCTTTGTTTTAAAATTGTTGAACCCCCAAATCATTATATGACTCAACTAAAAAGTGGGTTAGATTATGAAGTTTCTTCTAAACAAGTTGTCCAGAATTTTGTACGAATAGAAGACCTTGTTGAAGTATTCATTGAGTCTTAAAGGAACAACAATGCCAAGAAGTCTTTCAATAAAGGTTGCAATTCTTTTACTTCATCCGGATGGAATAAAAAAAGGATTTCAACAAGTTATTTGAGAAGAATCCCATTGAAAATGCAATCCCGAGATATCCACCAAAGAATAAAGGTAACCAATCCTCTAACACCAATCCTGGAAAAATTATTTATTTTAAATGTCAATATTGGGGTCATAAGGCTAGTGAATGTCCCAACCAAAGAAATATAGTATTGGTGGAGGGTGATCCTTACTTTGTTGGGGATAAGGTGACCCAAGAGGATGGTGGTGAGAAGGATCCTCAAGAGGATGAAGACCTTGGAAGTGAATAGAAATTAGCAAAAGTTAAAGGGGACTTTAGTGTACCTTGTGGATTGATGATGAATGTTTCCCATGAAGATATTTGGCCTGAAGAAGGAGATGTCATAAACCTTAACCTTATGATGATGCGGGAGATGAGTAGTGAAGAATTGGAGCTTTGGGACCATAAAGGAGAGTTTAGCAACAAATCTAAGTCCTTGTTGTTCACTACCTTTGGCACTAGCATTTTGCCAATTTCTAAGTTGATGCATGTGAGGGAAAGACCACATGGTGCAAGTTTAGAAGGCAAGAGAGCAGGCTCAAGGCTTTGCTCCAAAGATATGTACCTACCCCTTCTTATTCCTAGTATTTCTTAAAATCGTGATGACATTCACCCTAAGGTAGACAATCTTTTCAAGATATTTTATTTAAAAATCTACCTAAATGGTGTTTATGTCTTTAGGAATGACTTGAATGTGCATAAAATGTGTGGCTTTCCCATCTCGGATGGCCAATCTAATTGTTGCTCTATAAATAGTCTATGGTTCTAACTTGATAAATAACCTTTGTCCTTTGTTTCTTGTCATACCTCTGTGGATAAATAAATTGGATATTTCTTGGGAGCTTGTTCAAGTGAAAGGAATGTGAGGTTCTTAAGATGTTTGTTCTTACCTTCATGTGATATTTTTCATGGTAGAACCTTAGGTAATCATAGCTCTATTCATTCCATTTTCTTTGTTTGTGAGCATAGCCATATTGGTGCTACAAATGCCTTGTCTGTATACATGGTCTCTTGTGAAAGTAAGTGTAATCTACACCCTAATAACTCTTTCACTCTACCCTTAGTGTTCTAACATATGATGATTTGTTTGGTAATCTTGGTAATGAAACTAACTTGGGAGAATTTCTTGATGCTTTTCATAGACAAATCCTTTGCACCATAAATGTTGACTTCTCTTCTATTAACTTGAAGGATATTTGGTTATATTTGAAATAGGTGTCTCCGACATAGATATTTTGATTTTAACCTTTGTGATAACCCTCGTGCTTGAGGATATCTTGGTTGTGTATTCTTTTATTATGTCTTAAGGTGTAGATTCGAGGACGAATCTTCTTCAAGAAGGAAAGGATGATACAATCCAAATTGCCTCCGAATCATGGGAGAGAATGCTTATAGTTCAAAAAGCGCTTGGTGCCTCCTTAGTGCTATCAAAAGGTGCTAATTGGATAATTATAATGATCAAGAAGCGTCAAGGGACGTTAAAGAAGCCAAAGGAAGGCAAGATGGGGCCAGAAAACCCCCAAAAGAGGACATGTGCCCCATCCCCTTTGGAGGTGCATCCAACCTACTCTAGATTTGCTAGAGCAGGTCAAAACAGTCTACTACGCCCTTGGGATGCGCCTCATGTGCGCCCCATATACACTAGAGATGCTCAAGTGGATGCTTAATGGGCTCCTATGTTTTGTCTTTCCAAATAGGTCACTTTTAGACCCATAAGATGTAATAACTTAGCCTAGACTATAAATAGGACTTCTCTTTCGTTTAGTAGTAGTTTTTGAAAAATTATGAATATATACTCTATTGAGAGTGTGAGACAAACGTGGAATCGCTTGTGTTGAAACTTCATTTAGAAACGTGGGTTGCTTGGGAATCCAATTCCCTTGAGGTCTACGTAAGATTTAGGTGCTTTGTTTTGTATATTGATTGAGGCTTTAGGGTTTGATATACCCTTTATTTGCTTTCAATTCCTTTCATTGTGTCTATCTTATTACCTTTTCTTTCTATCTTATCTTTCGTCTTCGTATCATAGTTTAATTTTCGTTTCCATAAGTTTTGTTCGTATCAAAGAGCTAGGTTTTCCTCCCACATAATATTTTATATATATGAAGCAAATGGGAGGGAAAAACCTAGAATATTTCTCATTGGTCGGAATTAAAAAGATGTTGCTCCTTTGCTGCTGTGCCACCAACTTTTCTGCAAAAAGGTACAGCTAAGAGCTGTCATGTTGACTAGCAGAAGTTCGATGACCGGAGGACGTGGACCCTAATCAGGTCCCTGGGCAAGTTTGTCTATTATTAGGACCAGATGTCCCATGTGTCATTCAGTGCTTCATGTCATGTATCACTGCACATATTAGAACTAGGAAACATCCCCTTGAGAAGTTACCACGTAACAAGGTTATGAGTACATCCATAATATGAACCTGGTCCCTACGAAACAGGATCCCTCTGAGGACCAGGTTCTCACATGAGTTTTGTCAACCATCAAAACCACATGTTCATCAAGATTATAATCCGAAAACTGAAATCATGATGTTTTCCCCTCTTGTCTCTTGTGTTTCTGTCAAATAGCGAACAATATTTATTCTGCCTGTTGTTATAAAGAACAGGAAAAGAGAATGAGATTAGAAGTTATGAACAACAGTAACCTGAAGAGTAAAAATTAGCATTTCACTAACTCCCCAGTCGCTAGGCACACGTGTTGTGTTCTTAAAAAATTCTAACACAAAAATTGTTCAAAAAAGCAAAAAAATGAAGAATAGACTCGTCTAAGAAAGTAGCTTCAAGAGTTTGAATTCAGAGACGCCCGACAAGTTCATAGATATTTTACAAAAGAAACTCAAAACCTTTCCCATATATAACAATCTGTACAAGTTGTTCTTAGATACAGCCTCTACAGGGCACAAACTTTAGTTCTTTCTATTCCAAAATTGAGAATATCTTAAAAAGGAGGAAAAAGATGCATTATATATTGTCCTATTATACACATTTTTTGATAAAGCCCTTTTACCGGGACCGACCTATCTTTTCTGGAAGTTAAATGCTTTTATTGAGTAAGCAAAAATGAAGAGAAAAGTAACTGATATTCCAACAAGAATGACTGCAACATATCCGACAAAATCGTATTTGAAATCAAAGAAAGTCTCCATGAATTCTTCCACTGTTTCATTTGTGTCAAGTTTATCTTGTAGGTCTCCGAATTGTGAGGCAATTAGTCCGTATAATGTCCACGAAATGGGGCAAATGTAATAGTACCATCTCCACCACACTGGCATTCTCTGTCATAAATTGGGAAAACGATAGAAAATTGTTACATTCATGACAGTTTGACAACAAATTTAGTCCAATCTTTGTAAACATGTTCCAGCTTGGGGCAGTTCATGTTGATGACAATGTAGCTTGGAGAAGAATTAGTAGGTAACTTACTGTTTTTGGAATGATGAATCCACAGAAAAGATTCCATACTGCAAAAAATGCGGATGAAATGATGGCTGCAATGCTGTGATTAGGAGTAACAGCTACTGTCATCATCCCGTACAATGTGAAGTACAATAAGGTAAAGTACATGAAGAACAGATACCAAAAGAACTTGGTAACTGTCCATTCAAATCCGATCATGGCATAGACTATAACCCCGTATATGATCGTTTGGATTAAAAGGTATGGGAGCTCAATCATAACCTGCATAAAAAAAAAATATTCTGTCGATGAGTATGAGTAGCTAATATAAGTGGAACCAATGACAACCAACGTCAACATTACAGTTCTGTGGACGACCTGTCATGATGATAAATCTTAACTCCTTTGATGAAAAATGCTGCACACGCGTGTTCATACAACTGAACTTACTTTGAATCAATTGACTCTAAATTTGGATCCGCTTCTATCAGTAACACACTGTCAGTTGTTTATATTACTTACACTGATGCCCCACAAGATGTCCCCTAGCTAGGACTTCAGATGCTATATATAGGCCAAATTGGATTTATTTGATATGCAGACTGAAAGCTCGAGATAGAGATGAACTTTTAAGGTCGTAGACCCTCAGTGATCATTTGAATCCATTTTATGAATCATTAAGAGGTTTTGACCAAACTAAGTTGTTTGTGGAGATACAAATCTGTACCTGCCCAAAAGCATAAGGTAAAGCTGAATACATTCCAGCTGCTCTTTCCCTGTAGAAGACTGTCCTCTCAATGGCAACTACTGGCTGCACTGAAGTTGCATTTTGTACACCAAGAAACAAGACAGCAGCATACATTGAGCCTATTGCATTCAAAATATCTTGCTGCCTTCTCCTGAAATTGTGTTCAAACCCATTAGACTTGTGACCAACATCTTGAAGATGAAAAACAGTTCCTGTACATTTCTACTTACCTTTTGGAGCCAAGATCCCAAAATATTGTTCCAAACATGAGAGCAATGAAGAATGTAAACATGAGCCTGACTGCTGTGTAAGGAGGATTGCGCCAGTATGACCAGTGCTGTTTCCAGAAGCAAGCCATGCATTGGGTGAAGAAAGACTGGGAGTACTTGGTTTGAAAGTACAGATCTTTTGAACCTGGGACTGGCACACTTAGTTCCTTGATTAAAGCTTTGTTTCTCCTGATATTTGCTCCAATTTAGAATTCAAGACAAGATATTTGTAATTCTATATGTAGAATGTAATCGCGTTCAACTCTAGATTCATACCTATACATTTCTGAGTTCTTATACATGTCTGTAAAGTCTATTCCAAGAGCTGCTTCTTGTGCTACTGAAGTTATCTCCAACATCCATGTTGCTGGATTATAGCCATCTTTGATTTTCGCAACTCCATCAATTCCCTGAGCAAATGGAAAAACAATCATTACTCTGTGTACTTGGCCAACGTAACAGGAATGACAGTTTCTTTACATAACAGTATCCTTACCTCGAAATACTTAATAAGGTTAGAAGAATGGCGTCCTAATGGGCCGACATAGATTTCTTCACCTCCTCGTTTCAGGAGTAGGAGCTGCAATTCATTAGTAAAATGAGAATCTTTTTGTCTAAAACAAATTATGCTAAGCTGCTAGATTTTGGAAGATCAACTATTTATCACCTCATCGAAAGCATCAAATATGTCAATGCTAGGCTGATGGATGGTGCATACTACTGTTCGACCTGTATCTACAGTGTTTCTAACTGTTCTCATTACTATTGCAGCTGCTCTAGCATCTAATCCAGAGGTTGGCTCGTCCATGAATATTATAGAAGGATTAGCAACAAGTTCAACTGCAACTGTAAGTCGTTTTCGTTGTTCAGTTGAAAGACCATTTACTCCAGGTAATCCTACAAGTGCTTCTCTCAGAGGGGTTAGTTCTTCAAGCTCCATGACCTCCTCAATGAACATCTGCAATGATACATTTTAATATTAATTAAACTTTCAAGTTCTATTAGCAATCCTATTAGCCAAACTCCAGATTGATTTACCTTTCGGGTTTCAGTGTCAACTTCACGGGGAAGTCGAAGCCAAGCAGAATACTGCAATGATTCGTATACTGTAACATGAGGTGAATGAATGTCCGTTTGCTCACAGTATCCTGCTATCCGAGCAAACGTTTCTTGCTTCTTTGGGTACCCTGATATACTGATGGTTCCTTCGATGTATCCACCGGTTTTCCTACCAGCCAAGACATCCATAAGTGTGGTCTTACCAGCTCCACTAACACCCATTAGAGCTGTCAAAACTCCTGACCTAAAAGCACCACTCACTCCTTTCAAGAGTTCAAGCTGGTCCTCACCGACACCTTGAGCTTTCATTTCCTATAAGTCACGACATAGACTTGAGAATTTAACCGAGACATGTATGGGCCAGTTAATTTTTATAGATTAAATCTTAAATTTACCTGTGGCATATCTACTGCATATCTGATATCATCAAAAGTAATTGAAAGGGGCTCAAAAGGAAGAATCATTCCCCTTCTCTTGTTTAAATCAGTCTCAGTTATGCTGCCTACTCTTGAGGACATAGACCTGGAAGATGCACTTCGTCGAACATCATTTCCTCTTTCTGTATATTTCTTGACAGTGTTAGTACTTATTGGAAAATCTTAATTAGGTACTGAAGATCAAAGGGAAGAAATTGCTACCAGAAGAGCTCTTTCCTATTGGAGATAGTTCAATAACTTCACCCCTTTTGCTTGCGTTCCTCTCAGCCACAGATTCTTCAGAAAGAACTGCCTGAGGTTTACCAAATGCTGCACAAAAATTACCCCCTTGTTGATATGTTACAATCATCCTAGAGATGAAAATGAGACTAGATTGCATAGTAGTAGGCAGATTCTTACGGTTGAGATAAGCTAATGCCACCGTGAACAGTAAATTGAATAGCAAAACATATCCAAGAAGAGCTCCTGCTCCAATCCAATACCATCTTGCTTCTGGAAAGATTCCTCGCGATTTCAAGAATGATACTCCTAATGTCTCTGTGCCTGTGGAGTTGGGAGGAACCTGTAAAACAAAATTCAAGAATAAATGCTCAAATGTGACCTTAACAACCTGTCCTTCCATAACTACAGAAGCTCTAGCTTACATGTGCCCAACTCTTCCCTAGAAATTCGTTTACAGCTATAGCATTCTGTGCATACATCATAGGGGAAATCCAGTAACCCCAAATCAACCATTGCTTCACATTATCTGATAGACAAATAGGTTACTTATTAGATGAACTAACAAAAGGCGAAAAAACATATAAGTGAGCATTGCCCTTGTGGTTTTTCAAAATATTCTGCAATTTTACCTCTTGACAGAATGAATCCACCCATTACAAGAACTATGAGTAGTGCACATGATCCAAATGTATTTGCAACAATGACATTCCTTCCAAGGGCTGCTATGAATCGAAACAGCCCGGAGGCCATCTGGTTAAGACATATGAGCAGAAATAGCTGTTTGAAGAACCTAGAAATAGAAAATTAATCTTGATCAGATTTAATGAACCAAAAAGTTGCATGCTTAGAAAAAGATCAAATTTCTACCTTCCAGTGTCTGCCTCAAATCCAATTACGTAATAAGTCATACACACCCAAATAGCAACTTCTACAAGTGTTATCGGAATCTTGAGGATCCAGGTAGGCAGAGCATATGCCCAAGCAGGAAAGAAAAGAAGATCGCGTTGTTTGTAAAAGGAAGGAAGCTTCATAATACTGAGGGCAAGCTCTGAGAAACCATTGAACATAATCATGATAACTGCATAGTACAGCGCACCCAAGAATACTGCACCATCTACTATTGTATTTCTGTGCATCTCAGTTCGTAGGAAGAGTGTCATTGTTATAGAAGCCATCAATGTTAGCTGAAAAGATAACATAAGTTTGTTTTACTTCAACATAAACATTTAGGAACTTGAAAAGGTGACTTGTTTATTTTTGACATGCTACTTACTTGTATTATCTTGAATATATAGACGAACGAATTCCTTTTCATAAGAAGATATTCTCTTGCTGTGCAGGCTTTTAAGAGTTCTTTCTTGCTAACGCCATACCTCTTTGTGGTTAGAGCAGCAGGGTGGCTCTTGGATTTGTCAAAGGGAACAGCAAGCTCATCACCAAGCTTCCTTCCAACATGAAATGACTGGAATGCTTCAGAAAATTCGCGCACGGAAATAAACTTGTAAGTTTCATCACGACGTGCCCAGTATTGCTCTTGATCCTTCCTTGATGTCACCTTTTATTAACACATAGTAAATGACATTATGAGAAACAAGAAATGCTCCATGACTAGAATGGGTTGAGGGAATAATTAGCAATGGTGTTTACTTCTTGTAAGAAATCAGCAACTCCTTTCCTCTCGGGGCATTTGAAGCCCATGTACTCGAAGAACTCGAGTACATTCTCCCGGGGACCTTGGTACACAATCTGCCCATCTGATAGAAGAACAATATCGTCGAACAAGTCATAAGTTTCTGGTGCTGGCTGCAGAAGTGATATTACAGCAGTTCCTTGGAGAATATGTATTGACTGCCTAATTGAATTGACAATCTGATAAGTTGTTGAACTGTCTAAACCAGTTGAAATCTCATCCATAAAAAGTGCTCTTGCTGGTCCAACCATTATCTCCCCTGTTTTACAAGTTATCGACAAGTTTAGCTGCCTTAATAAGCGCGATAACTATTTTGCTCAACTCTTTGTCTATACTTATGGTTTTCACAATATCTATCACCATTTAATTTTAGGTCAGACATGGTTTCTATTTAACCTAACCTGTTGTTAGTCTCTTTCTCTGCCCCCCAGAAATTCCTCGAATCATTTCGTCTCCAACAAGGGTATCAGCACAAATTTCCAGTCCCAATATCTGAAAATAATACATAGAAAGAGAGTAGTGAATTGTTTGCATAGTTTTCTAGTTTCTGCATTAGTGTTCAGTAATATAGGCATAGCCATTACCTTGAGAGTATAATCTGTTACAACATTAGCCTCCTGTCCTTCATTCCATGCTGACTATTAACAAATTCTCATTGTCAAACCAAGTTCTTATCATAATTTTTAATAAATGAAAAGACAAATATGAATCTGAAATTTTCTATTTAGTATGTCTTTACCTTCATAAAGATATCAACATCAGGATCAGGCTTAATATTTGCTTCCTTCTCTCTCCTAGCCAACTCTGCCAAAATTTCTGCATATTCATAACAAACTAATTAAAAAAGTACACGATGTCCAAAAAAGATTGGAAATGCTACATGTTCATTTTGCCAGAGTAAGGGAGTCTCACTGACCATACTTTGCTCCAACTCCCTGACATCTAGCAGAAAATGCCAGTGTTTCCCTGACTGTCATTTCTCCAATATGAAGATCATTTTGGCTTATATAAGCAGATGTTCTTTGTGGAACGAACTCATCCATGCCATGTCCATTATATGTAACTCTTCCTGAAACCTGAAAACGCATAAAATTATCAACCGCCAACGCAGAATTCCTTAATCTGAAACTCTATGTTTTATTATGTTTCGTACTTTGAGATCTTTATCAAGTTTCCCCGCCAAACCTAATAGCAATGTGGTTTTTCCAGAACTTGGTGGTCCTAAAAGCAGTGTCATTCTGCATAAAGAGATTGAAATATATTAATAGAAAGGACTTGTTTGATTGGTCTAACAATGACCCTTTTGTCAGAATTTCTCACCTTCCTGGCTTAATGATTCCACTGACATCATGAAGGACTGGCAATGGTTTCTTTCTACTTGGAAGAATGTGAAGATAATTCAAGAAATCCTTTTTACACAGAAAGTGAAATTGAGTTAAAAATGAGTATGTTTGCATGATATGACAATGTACGAGAGAAGTCCAATAGATCATTAATAATACCTCTAAGATGTTAACTGTGAAGTTAAATATTGTTGGTAAAGCTCTACTACCAACACGAGCTTCTGCATCTACGCCCAAATGCTCAAACCGGACTTCAATTGTAGGAAGATCCAGACCAACTCTGCATCATAGAAAATTTAAGATTTCAATCAACAAAATTTAGGAACTAGTCTAACGACTTCCAACATCTCCAAGAGTTTGTTTGGTATGACTGAAGTCATTTTCTCCACTGTCCAAACACGAGAAAATGACTTACTCACAAAGGAGCTTAATAAATTTGTACCTGTCAATGCGCTTTTTGAGCTTTAACAAGAACTTCTCATTGTCTTCATCAGCAATCTTGACAAGCCTCTCTAAAAGATTCCTCCTTTCCACTAAATCGAGCTTTGTTATATCAACTTCTCTACATTGTCCTTCATCTTCAGTGAGAATGCCTCTCCTTATACGAAGGTAAGTTGGAAGCTTCTCAATAGCAGCCCATTTCAACGCTTCTTCATCATCATAATCTTCTTTCGAAGATCTTGAAAACAGATCCATAGCACTATTTCTCCATACATTTGAGCTACTCAAACGTGCACTACTCACCCTGAATATATCTTCACCACCCTCCATTTTTCTCCTTCACATTAATGAGGCCAAATATAAGTCACTAAAGTAGATGGGAACTTAATTTTGCAGCTCAATAAGACAAGAACTTTTTGAGTATAATTCAAAGGGGGAATCTTTTTGCTAAGTTCCTCCACCTCTTCTGGTTAGAGGGACTTTGATTCTTGAAATTTTTCGTGAAGGAGGTATGCTTTATATATACAAGTAAAGTGAATATAATAGAGTAGAGGGTCAGCTTCTAGATACTATTTTACTGAATTTGACGTAAGAGTTGATGCAAACAAAATGAATGATGCTAAAGTTTGTTTGACCAAACTATAGTAGTAGTAGTAACTGACTACATGATTGAAACTTTTTTTGAGTTATGTTTCATGATCATATTCCCACTACTTAATTATTGATCCAAAATAAGGTAAAATAAAAAAAATTAAACCAAGGAGAAGAAAAGGATTTTTATTAGGACTAAAAATTGAAGACCGTGGAATAGTAACTACTCCTCTACTCTCAATTAGAGATTTCAGTTCAAGCGCTGAAATTGAGTCAACTTCGGTAGGGAACATTAATGGTATGCTAATGAGCTTTTAATGATGTAATACGAATTAATCGAATTAGTAGATTTCGAAAAATCAGGAAAATAACATTAATAATAAAGATATGGAGAATAAAATCAGCATAGGTTAGTGTAAATGATACTGGTTAGGACTAACCAATTAGGCATCCTCAACAACCCATGATCCTGTTTACTTGCTTTTATTTCAAGCCTTGATGATAATTACATGTAAATCCCCTCTTTAATTGCAACTTGAAATAATCCCTACAGTCTTAAATCCTAAGTAAATTAAAGTTTTAGTAGTCGTTTGGCCATGAAAATTATTTTTTTCGGGAGTTGGAGTTGGAGTTGGAGTTGAAGATGAAGTTGGAGTTGAAGTTGTGTTTGGCCATGTGTTTTTTAAATTTTTTTTTAGACTTTTGAAAAATCTTTTTTAAATATGATTTTATGCCCTCAAATTTTAAAAATTATCAAAATCACTCAACTACTAATTTACCTACTAGCGTACAACCAAATATTGAGAAAATAATTTATATGTCTTCAATTGATAAAATAATTAACAACAAACTAATTATTATGATTGTTATTCTTCTAAAATTTGAATAAAAATATCACAAGCACGAGCTAAATAAGTTTATCTAACCATAATCGATTGAATAGAGAAAATATATTTTGATAAATATGATTGATGGATATAAATATATTTTTTATATTCTTAAATCTTAATTACTTTCACTTGAATTAATTATTTTATTCAATTTGGTATTTTAAAAAAAATTACGGATGAATTATTTCTTAATAGATTAGAGCTAATTTTTTGCTTTTTCTTTATTGATGATATTGATTTTCCTTGAATATTATTGTATCGTAAATATGGATCGTTACGTTATGTTTGATATGCGACTTTATTGACCACTTTTTAATAATTTATTAAAATCATAATAGCCATTATATGACAAAATTAGAATGGCAAGAAAAAAATATTAAATTTCTCATTTTTAAATAACATAATGTACTAGGTCTTGTATTTCTATAATATAGTTCATTCAAAACAAAAGTTGATATATTTCCGCCATAGATTGCCATTTACTTCACGTTAGTAAATTTTGGTTAAAAGAAGAAAAAGAGATTAGAATATCTCTAACAATTAAAAATGATGTTGTATCATAAAAAACAAATAATAATTTTTCTCTTGGTGGTTGGTTGTAGTTATAAAAGGGGTTTGTGTAAACATTTAAAGATTAAAATTATATGTAATAATAATAAAAGTTGAAAATGGAAGTGAAAAATTGTGAAAACAACAAAAAGTTATTTTCACTTTTTGGAATCCAACTTCGAAATATTTTTTCGAATTTTCATGGCCAAACACCACAATTTTCGAAAAAGTGAAAAAAAAAATTCGAAAAAAAGAGAATTTTTTATGGCCAAATTGGCTTATACTTCTTGAGTTCAAATTTACTTGTGATATTTTGACTTAACACATCTATTAACAAAATAATGATAATTATTTTACCATATTACTTCTATTAAAGAGATAATACATCGAAACATCTCTAAACTTGTAGCCAAAACTTACTTTAGACCCTAAACTTATATGGAAATTATTTACCCCCTTAACAACTTTAAAGTGAATTTTTTACCACACTAAAAAAATTATACCACTCTCACTATGGAGAGTGAAGTACACACGCCCCATGTCATTGTCAACTCAATGCTAACTCAGTGCCATGTCATTGTCACATAAGAAATTATAATTTTTTTAAAAAAGGTAATCCACACACATATTATTTTTATATATTTTTTTAAAAAAAGCAAAATATATATATATATACTATTTTTATATATATAGAAATTATTTATATATTATTTTATATATATATATATATAACCCACCCCACCCCACCCCATTCCTCCTCCTCCTTCTTCTTCTTCAATAGCCCCCCACTCCACCCCACCCCACCTCCGTCGTTCCTCATTTTCCTTATGCTTCAATAGCCTTTCACCCACCACCCCCTCTTTCCTCCTTCTCCTTATGCTTTAACAGCCCCCGCCACCATTAACACCAATAACTTTTACTCAATTAATGACTCACCGAAAAACATCCACTTCCGCCGTGAACCACCCTATAAATTCCCCCAAATCACCTGAAAACACCACAACCACCATAAAAAAAATCTCAAAATCTCAAGAATCCCACAAAGTCTTCACTGAAAATGATTTCACCATTAAAATCATTAACATTATTATTTCACCATTAATATCATAAACACCAATAACTTGATTCGAATTTAGCAAGAAATTGATAAATAACTTGATCCAACAGTGCACCCCAGCCCCCCTCCCCATGCCGATTCCTTTTCTTCTTCTTTAACAGTCAAATCCCCCATTAACATCATTATTTCAACCTTCAATTTTAGTTTCCTCCATGTTTTTAATAGTCAAATCCACCAACTCATTCACCCAATTATTCATCAAATTTGGGAAGTAGATCAAGTTAAAGTGAATGATAAATAAGAGAAGAAAAAATTTCTAGCAGAGCCATTTTCAGTGTGGTTGACCATCTCTGATATGTGGTTGACCATCTCTGATATGTGCCACCAACTCGGTGAATGATTTTTTTTGCTCTATTCAACAACCCTTTGATTTCTTTTTGCCCTATTTAACAACCCTTTAGCTCAAACATTGAAAGAAATTATATGTGATCTTCCTTTTTCAGCTTGTGCTTCTGTAATGTAGATATGACCAAACAAGAAAGTTATTTTTTTCAAGAGTTCAGAAAATGAATTGTGGTGATGATTTGCTTCAGAAAAAAAAAGAATGGAGTTGGGGTGGGGAAGGGGATTGTTATGAAGAAGAAAGTGAAAGTTGACTTCTTCTTTATATATATATAATTTGGAAAATTTAAAAGCTGTGACCCACCTTTTTCATTTTCTAAAGACATTAACGCGCTGATTTTTTAAAAAATTACCACATCAACAATTAAGGTGGTAAAAAATTCACTTTAAAGTTGATAAGAGGGTAAATAATTACTCGATTAGTTTAGGGTCAAAAGTAAGTTTTGATTACAAGTTTAGGGGTGTTTCGATGTATTATCTCTTTATTAAATGATGTTTTGTACTTCTTTCATTCTAAAGTAAATGAATTGTTGAACTATTTTTCGATGTTTAAAATAAATAAATTGTTCATTCTTTAAGAGAAGGGGAGCCTTGGAGTAACTGGTAAAGTTGCTGTCATGTGACCAGGAGGTCACGGGTTCAAACCTTGGAAACAGCCTCTGCCAGAAATGCAAGGTAAGGTTGCGTACGATACACCCTTGTGGTGGGGCCCTTCCCCGAACACCGCGCATAGCGGTAGCTTTAGTGCACCGGGCTGACCTTTTTGGTTCATTCTTCAAGAGACATATTGCAAATTTCTTTCAATTTTATCCTTTCATTTAATGAGGTTCTTAAGTACTTCACATTTTCTATGAGAGTAATTTTAGAACAATTAAAAGGGTAATAGTGAAAAGTAACCTATAATTTATGTCCTAAAATTTTTTTCTTAAGGAGTGTGTCATACCCCAATAATTTAATTATTTTGAAATTAAGAGAGTAACCAAGTATTAAAAAATGACTTAGGGGTCATTTGGTGTGAGGTATTAAAATATATAGTTTCGGAATAAAATACAATTCAACTTTTCAAATATTAATGATAATAAATAATATAAGATGAAAGTAATTTTTCACATTTTTTAATGATGAATCTTTTTTTACAAAAATGGAATTATTAATATTCTATAGAATTTAGGACATAATAAGTAATTTAACATGAAATATCAAACTAAAAAAATGTGAAAGGTATTTTTGTAAACAAACTATCTATTCTTAAAAGGATGTAATGTCTATCATTTTTAGTACCACAAATCAAATAATCACTAAAAAAATAATATCAGGATAACTTATCTCACGACAACGAATCCCAATATAACTAATTCTAGCATAACTTGTTTTTCAATCAAACGAACCCTTAGAGAATAAGTAATTAATACTAAGAATAAAATATATTTAAAAAAATATTTTTTTTTGATTTGTCAAAATAATAACTAAATATAAAAATAAAATTAAAAAAATCATAATAAGTAAATTCAAACGGAGTGAATATGAAGTATTATGTAAGCCAGTTTATTAAAGGACAAGAAACGAGAGAAGAGACTAATTTTTTAAAAAGATATAATGCTGGTATGGAGCTAACTTGGAAAATTCACGAGGCATTTATTACTGCCCATCAATATGGTATCAATTATTCATCAATCTAACTATACTGATCGGAAAGAAATATGACGACTTCATAAATTTATCAACGTTCACCCAAATCATAAAGCAAGGCACATTTATTACGAAATCTATATTCATCATTTCTCTCTTTTATATTATGGGATTTCTAAACTGAATATATATACAGGTCCTTAATTATTCAATTTTTTTCGTATAGGCATCTCAATTAAACCACGTCCTTATTGAATTATTTATTCCTTCACAAAACATATTAATTGAGCCTAATCTGCTGACGTGACAAAAAATATAAAATATGTGTAATACACACGCCAATGATGAGCCAAAATGACAAATCAAATAATGACACATGACATTTTAACTTAAAATAATTATAAGAATGATTTTTTAATATAATTAAATCTAAATTAAAAAAAATAAAAATTAATACACCCCACCCCCAGCAGCCCTTTGCTTCCAAACCTCTCCCCCCCCCCCACCCCCACCCCTCTTCGATTGAGCACAAATAGTTTTAAAAAAAAAATTGTATCTTATTCTTCATCTTGACAAAGATTTACTTTCCAGGGGCAATTTTTTTCCTTTCCTTATAGCTCAATTTCTCTCTCTAAGAGATTTTTTGGATTTCGAATGAGCTTATTTTCCAGGTTAATTCGCTAATTAATTCTTGAAATTGCATTAATAATTTTATTGTTTTCTCGTCAATTTAGCTTCAATTTTATTTTATTATATTTTTTTTTATTTTTAGTTAATTTCGTTGATATTCTGATTATTGGATCGATTGTATTGTCTTGAGTCTTACTTGGTTGTTATTTTTATCTGAAAATCAGAAAATCATTAGGATGTTGTTTCAGTACTAAAAAAAAATGAAAAAACTGACCACGTGTTGTGGTCGCAAAAAATATTTTATAATCTTTTTTTTTTTAAAAAAAAGCGACCACTTCTAAAAAATTAAAATAATTATTTCATTAATTTTTATATTAATTATTATTTATTTTACAAATAAAAATAAAAAAAATAGCAAAACCGACCACTAGAGGTCGTTTTTTTTAAAAAAAAAAATAATTGAAAAACATTCTTAAAAAACGACCACTTGTGGTTGGTTTTTAATTTTCTTAAAAAAATTTATTTTTAAAAACACCGACCACAAGTGGTTGGTTTTTAATATTTAAAAAAAAGAAAAGAAAATATTTTAAAAAATCGACCACTTGTGGTTGGTTTTTGAACTAAAAAAATTAAAAAGTAAATAATTTTTAGTAACCAATAGTTATATATATGTCATCAAATATATATATTATTTTCATTAAAAATAATTATATATATGTAATGTAATTTAAATATAATTTTTTGAAATTACTGATCACACATAGTCGATAACCAGAATAATAATAATAAAAATCAATCATTCTTAAATTTTGTGAAAAAATTATACTAAAAAATATATCAAATAAAATAGACAAATTACGTTAAACATAATATTTATCTTTTACTTATGTTTCAATATATGGATAAATATTTTCCTTGTATATACGTTAAACGACATTAAACATGCATAATCTTTGTATAATGAATATGTGTATATATAACCGATAATTCATTAGAATATAATGAATGTGTTCTATTATAAGGTAATATACTTGAGAATGTGATATATATATAGTACGTATTCAAGAGTTCATATATATATATATATATATATATATATATATATATATATATATATATCATGTAGTGATCGATTGACGAACGATTTAGTCAAAACCTAGTATATTAAGCTAATCAAATATAATTAATCAATCACTCATCTGAGTATGTATATGAAACACGTCGTATTATATTATTGGGAAATATTCTTGTGTACGTATGTGATATAAATAGTACGTATTTAGAACTTGATATAGTCGATAGTGTGTATATGTGTGTGTATGCATAGGTATATATATATATATACATATTAATTATATAGTGAAGGTATATTAATGACATAAGATAAAACTAACCGATAATTCATCTGATCAGTATATGTGAAATACGTTTTATATTATTATTATGGGGTAGTATATTAAAATCGTGTATGTGATGTTTATAGTACTTATTTGAAAGTTGATAGACAATTGAATATATATATATATATATATATATATATATATATATATATATATATATATATATCATGTAGTGACGTATGCAGTAATCGAAAGCTCGATAACTGAACCTATATATCAAAATATTTTGAATAATACATTGATATGATATTATTAAAGAAATAGATATACTATTTAGTGTCAATATGTAGATACACGTATATTGTTGAAGTTGTAATAACGTAAGACAAGTAATCAATAATTTATTTGATTAACATATTCTATTAAGAGGTATATATATATATATCAACGAATTTTGTAATTTACGATAAATTTTTGTTAATTAGCATTTAATTACGATATTATATATATTTATATATAATCATAATTAAAATCTAATTAACCAAAAAATTATCGTAAATTGCAAAATTGATTGACATTATTATATGATTGAGGAAATATACTACTTGTGTTATTGTTATAAATATTATAGAATTTATTAAAGAATTAATTTATTTAAAATTAATTTTAATTTATTGATTTATTAATTTTAGTAATTAAATTTTTTTATTATTATTTTGTTAAAAACTGACCACATGTGGTCGGTTTCTGAAAATTTTTATAAAAACCGACCACATGTGGTCGATTTTTATAATAATATCGAGAAAACCGACCACAAGTGGTCGGTTTTTTAACAAAATAAAAAAATATATTCTAATTATATGACTCCTACCTGACTCCACCCCCACATGACCCAATCCGACCCGACCCGACCTAAAATATTTTCTAAAGTCGACCTAAACACCTAAACACACACACACAAATCGCGCACACACACAAAAATACCCTAAACACACCCAAATTAATTTTTCCAATTGTAAAACCCACTTCTCCGGCGAGTGTTCCGGCGACTACTCGGCCACAACTCGACTCAGGTATGAATTTTGTTGTATTTTACAAAATTTGTGCTTTTTGAGGTTGATTTATAGGTGTACTAGTTTATATAATAGTGAAATTTATAATGATGAAGATTAGGTTACTTTGAACTAATTTTTTTAAGCTCGTTTGAAGCTCAAATTTTGTTTAGTTATTTGCGGAATTTTTGAGCTATACACGTAATTGTTTGAACTAGTTTTGCTTGTTTAGCTTCTTGTTTTAGATATGACTTTTGCTTGATTGAAGTTATTGATTGTGTAAATCCTCAAAGTTGGAATCTTTAATTGTGATTTTGTAAGATTCTTGAATGTATTTTATGGTTTAGTTTGTTGTTTTTTATGAGGGTTTAACTTTTTGTCTTTAAAGTGAATGGATTTACTTTTATGACTTAGCACTTTAACTTGTTTTTTATATGAGTTTTGCTAAATCACTCAAAGTTGGAATATTTGTCTTGATTTTTTTAGGTTCTTGATTCGGTGACCGATTATCTCTTTCACTTTAATTTAGGCCAATAAAAGGTAAGTTAATTTCTCTCGATTCACTATTGTTGTTATCTTCTTGTTATTGTTCATATTGAAGTCTAGTGAAGCTTTGTGTAGCCTTTTTTGATTCACTAGCATTGTTGTTATCTTCTTGTTATTTTTTATATTGAAGTCTAGTAAAGCTGTGTGTGGCCCTGTTCGATTCACTAGCATTGTTGTTGACATCTTGTAGGTCTTGTTGTTGTATGTTTCTTGAATTTGGTTTTGTTTCGATACATAGTCACTTGAAAATGGTTAAGTGTAGGAACTTTAAAGGAGATTTTTTTGTTTTGAATGTGGTTTGGTAGGTGACTTGTTAGTTGGTTGAAAACGGTGAAGTGTAGGGACTTTAAAGTGGATTTTTTGGTTTTGAATGTGATTTGGTAGGTGACTTAGTTGGTTGAAAATGGTTAAGTGTATGGACTTTAAAGGAGAATTTTTTGTTTTGAATGTGGTTTGGTAGGTGACTTAATTAGTTGAAAATGGTTAAGTGTAGGAACTTTAAAGGGGATTTTTTTTTATTTTGAATGTGGTTTGGTAGGAGACTTAGTTGGTTGAAAACGGTTATGTGTAGAGACTTTAAAGGAAATTTTTGATTTTGAATGTGGTTTGAAAGATGACTTAGTTGCTTGAAAACGGTTAAGTGTAGAAACTTTAAAGGAGATTTTTTTATTTTGAATGTGGTTTGGTAGGTGACTTAGTCACTTGGATATGGTTAAGTCTAGGGACTTTAAAGGATTTTTTTTGTTTTGAATGTCGTTTGGTAGGTGATTTAGTTGGTTGAAAACGGTTAAGTGTAGGGATTTTAAAGGGATTTTTTTTTTGAATGTGGTTTGGTAGGTGACTTAGTTGGTTGAAAATGGTTAAGTGTAGGGACTTTAAAGGGGATTTTTTTTTTGTTTTGAATGTGGTTTAGTAGGTAACTTAGTTGGTTGAAAATGGTCAAGTGTAGGGACTTTAAAGGAGATTTTTTTATTTTGAATGTGGTTTGGTAGGTGACTTAATTGGTTGAAAATGGTTAAGTTAGAGACTTTAAAGAGGATTGTTTTGTTTTGAATGTAGTTTTTTTGGTAATGAATGGTTAAGTATAGGAACTTTAAAGGGGATTTTGTGTTTTGAATGTGGTTTGGTTGGTGACTTAGTCACTTGAAAATGGTTAAGTGTAGGAACTTTAAAGGGGATTTTTTTTGTTTTGAATGTGGTTTGGTAGGTGACTTAGTTGCTTGAAAATGGTTAAGTCTAGGACTTTAAAGGAATTTTTTTTGTTTTGAATGTTGTTTGTTTGGTGACTTAGTCACTTGAATATGGTTAAGTGTAGGAACTTTAAAGGAGATTTTTTGTTTTAAATGTTGTTTGTTTGGTGACTTAGTCACTTGAATATGGTTAAGTGTAGGAATTTCAAAGGAGATTTTTTTGTTTTGAATATGGTTTTATTTTGATACTTAGTCACTTGAAAATGGTTAAGTGTAGGAACTTTAAAGGGGATTTTTTTGTTTTGAATGTGGTTTTATTTTGATACTTAGTCACTAGAAAATGGTTAAGTGTAGGAACCTTAAAGGGATTTTTTTTGTTTTGAATGTGGTTTGGTAGGTGACTTAGTTGGTTGAAAACGGTTAAGTGTAGGGACTTTAAAGGAGATTTTTTTGTTTTGAATGTCGTTTGTTTGGTGACTTAGTCACTTGAATATGGTTAAGTGTAGGAACTTTAAAGGAGATTTTTTTTTTAATTTTGAATGTGGCTATGTTTGGTAATAATTGAATTTTTGTGACTTGATCTAATTAGTTGAATCTGATTGATTGCGTAGATAGAACCTGATTATAGCTGGATATATCAACGGAACAATGATAATAGAATGGGTATTAGGGAGGAATTTGTTGAAGGTGTCAAAAAATTTGTTGAACATGCTTAGACACTTGATGTTTGGACACGTTTTGGGGCTATTCGTCGTCCTTGTGTTAGATGTGATGCTATAAATCTTGTAAGTGAAGAAGTTGTATAGGAACATCTTTATAGAAAGGGGTTTCATGAGGACTTTTTAAGATTGCATGGTATTCATGGTGATGTTACGCAAAATAACTTTATTGTTGGAGAAATTAGTAGGTCTGTAGGGCAAAATGAATATCAACATACTAGGATGACAGAAATGATGCATGATGGTTTGGGATGCAACACGGGAGCGACTTTAGGGAAAATGTCGAAGATGTTCCTAATAGTGAAGCAGGCAAATTCTATGAACAATTTTATGTTGCTAGCCATCCTTTGTTTGAAGGGTGTTCAAACTCTCGTTTGTCTGTTGCTGTTAGATTATTAAGTATTAAGTCTAACTAGAATATTTTTGAAGGAGGAATGGACTCAATGATAGACCTAATTAAAGAGTTAGTTGACCCCAGCTTGGAGGTTCCTGATTCTTTCTATAAGGCAAAAAAGATTGGTGTCAAAGTTAGGTCTCTCCTCGGTTAGAATTGATTGTTGTGAAAATGGTTGCATGTTATACTTTAAGGAAGATGCTAACCTAGATTCCTTTAAGTTTTGTCAGCACCCTCGATATAAGCGTGGTTCTAGTGGAAATCAAATTGCTATTAAGGTGATGCATTATTTACCTCTAATACCAAGGTTGAAGAGGTTGTATGTTTCAAACAGGTCAGCTCTTCATATGAGATATCACAGTGAAAATAGAAAGACCGTTGGTGTTATGTGTCATCCATTTGATGGAGAGGCTCGGAAGCATTTTGATGCAACTTATTCAAATTTTGCAGCTGAGCCATGAAATATTCATTTGGGATTATGTGCGGATGGGTTCTCTCCTTTTTCAGTTGGTGCTGCGCCATATTCATGTTAGCCTATATTTATCACTCCTTATAGTCTTCCTCCTAAAATGTTGATGACTAGTCCCTATATATTTCTGAATTGTGTTATTCCTAGCCCTTCTAATAGAAAAAGTGAAATAGATGTCTACTTGCAACCTTTGATCGGTGAACTTCAAATTCTATGGCATGAGGGGGTTGATACTTGGGACATCTCTCTTAAACAGAATTTCAATCTGCGTGCATATCTAATGTGGACTGTTAATAATTTTTCCGCTTTTGAAATGTTGTTAGGGTGGATGACAGCTGGAAAGCTGGCTTGTCTATACTGCATGAAAAAAACAAAGTCTTTCACATTGAGACATGGCAGAAAAAATTCATGGTTTGATTATCATCGTTGTTTCTTGTCGCTTGATCATGAATTTAGGAGACTCAAGAATGCATTCATAAGGAATAAAAGGAAATATGATGGTCCACCTCCAAGGCTGTCTGGTCATGACATCTGGGAGATAGTTCAGGATTTGCCTAAGGCCAGTGAAGAACCATTGTACAAGCTTGATAGATATGGTGTTTCGTATAACTGGACTAAGCAGAGTATATTTTGAGAGTTAGAATATTGGTCAGATAATTTACTTAGAAATAATGTTGATGTCATGCATTCTGAGAACTACTTTGACAATCTGTTCAACACAGTTATGGATGTCACCGGCAAAATAAAAAATAATCCTAAGGCCAGACTTGACTTACCAAAATATTACAAACGCAGCAAATTACATTTACAGAAGGAGCCCAATGGCAATGTTCTTAAAACCAAGGCTAGGTTTATATTCAAGTTGGACCAAAAACGTCAAATATGTGAGTGGGCCTAAAGTTTGAAGATGCCCGATGGATATGCCTCAAATTTAGGAAAGAGGGTTGATATGGCACTAGGAATGTTGCATGGAATAAAAAGCCATGATTGTCATGTTTTCATGAAACAATTACTTCCAATTGATTTTATTAGTTTACCTGAAAATATATAAAAATCAATAGCATAGATCAGTTTGTTCTTTAAAGACTTATATGCCACCACACTAAAAGAAGAAAATCTGGTGCGAATGGAAAGTAATATTGTTGTTATCACCAATAAGCCGGAGAAGATTTTTCCACCAGCATTCTTCGATGTGATGGAACATCTTCCCATTCACCTTGTGCACGATGCTCGGCTAGGCGGTGCAGTTCAAATTAGGTGAATGTATCCATTCAAACGGTAAGCAATTGCAACATATTTAAACTCATACTTATCTTTTTTAAATATAGTAAACATCTAATCTTAAGATGGTGCAGGGCAATTGAAAAATTGAAAAGGGGTCCCAAAAATAAATATATGGTGGAAGACTCTATAGTTGAGGCATATCTTGCAAGAGAAACGTCTCGATTTTGTTCATACTACTTTCGTGATGAAGTTGCTTGTTCAAGAAACCGGCCGAATCGTCATCAGGATGATGTGAACGAGCCTTATTTACAATTGATATCAATTTTCAATCAATCTGGTTGTATAGCTAAAAAGACCATACCTCGCCGATTCGCTCCCATGGAACGTAAAACAACAGCTTTGTATGTCTTGCTGAATTACCCAGAAGTTGAGCCCTTTCTGAAGTAAGGAGATTAAAATTTTAACATACCTTAATTGTTTACTTATTCTCTTAAAGAAACTAATTGTGTTTCGCATGTTGGATCTTCAGATCATTTAAGACTCAATTCCACGAAAATCAAGTGTACGCATCCTTTACAACATGGTTTACATATGAGGTTCATAGGTGTATTAATATTTCTACAAATTTTAAACATTTACACATTCCTCAACTAACATTTATATAATATATATATATGTATAATATTTTTAGGTACACCACTCACCAAATGCAGCCGCATACGATCAACTCTTGAGAGATATTTCCTTAGGTCCAGTTGAAGGTCATGCAATATCCTATTACACAGTAAATGGGTTCAAATTTTCCATCGAACAACACTCCAGATCAAGGAAAACAAACAATAGTAGTGTTTGGGTTACGGGTGATGATGATGTTGATTACTTTAGCATCATACACGAGATCTTAGTACTGGAGTATGCTGGTTTCCCAATAAAAAAACTGTCCTCTTTCGATGTAAGTGATTTGATCCAAGCACAAGAGACACAAGAGTACATAAGAATCATAACATCATTGAAGTGAAGCACAATAGGTCGTATCCTGTTTACGATCCATTTGTTCTAGCGTAAAATGCTAAACAAGTGTATTATGCTCCTTATCCATTGCGCAGTGACAAGTCTGATTGGTGTGCTGTAATCAAAACAAAGCCTATGGGACGGGTGAAAGTTGAGAATGTACTGGAGACTTCATATCAAAATGAAATGCAGATTGATTACCAGCTAGTGGACGTTGACTTAGTGGATAATTTAAATCACCCAAAAAATATATTTGAAGAAGTTAATAATGCGCAAGAAGAGGCTGAGTGGGTAGGAGATGAGGAAACTTCTGAAGAGGGTGAATGGTTTAGTGGAGAGTCTTCAGAAGAGGAGGATTAGTTGTGTAAGTTGTATTTATTATGTATTAATGTCTCTATGCTTTGTTCTATATATTTACCTTTATGTTTCTCGTTTAAGATTGATATGTACTATACTGTTTGAGATTGTTGTTTTCATTGTTCCATAATTTATATAGTAATTAAAATATTCTTGTCTATCTCATTTTTTGGGAGCGATTTGAAATGTGAATTAGTAACTTGAAATTAGTTATTAGGAATGTTTTCTTATATATTCATTTTATAGGAACTAACTACTTGTTAACTTTATATAATTTAGATGTCAGGCAGAGGTAACAAAGATAAGGAAAAAGATGATCTTGCAAAACCAAAAAAGAAAAGACAACATCTGCCTTATAGATGACCGACAAGTATTCATATATCTGAGGGTCGGTTTGCTGATGTGACAGCATGACCCTCCTATTCTAGGTCGTCCCATCATTCGGTTCCTACTCCTAGGCATGTGGGGCCACTTCATGGGTCTACACCTATCCAATCTGCTCCCATCACCGTGCCACGACCACTACAGTACTATCAGACGGTCGCTGGCACATCCGAACATGTGCCATCATCGATGACCTCCTGTAGCAGTCACACAATTACCCATAGTGATTCTGCTAATCTATTGGGTTGTCAGATCTTCATCTTGGAGGCACTCCATCTGGTGCTTTATATCTGCCCGCGCTAGTGCATCCACCATCACTTCATTCGCAGCCAGGAGACAGAGATGATTATGGGAGGCTTTATCTCATTCCGTTTACGACAGGGTAAGATTTCTAAATATAATAACATTATTTATTTTTTCATTGCTATATTATTATGCTCTATGAAATTACTGTTTGATCTTGTGTTGTAGGTTTAGGTTGGATGTTAAAGTTGTGAGAAAATGCATTTGTTGGAACTTCAACGGCTAGTGGACTATTTAGCGTCAGGTTCCAGAACTTGACAGGGAGAGAATTTTTAAAGAATTTAAAGTAAGAATTAAACTTATCGACTACTTAACACTTTGTTAGACCAAATAATTGAATATTATATTTTTATTTTTGTTGTAGAAAGTTTACTGCTGGGATGATGCGAATACATTTCTTATAAGGAGAAACTTTTTCAGAAGATGTAGAATCAGGTTTAACGATCTGTTGGATTATGTCCGAACCAAGTTGGTAAAACCTGACTGGATTACTGAACCCTTATGGCAACTATATCTTCGCCTTTGGAATAGAGAAGGATACCAATTGTTGAGGGAAAAAGGAAGAAAAGCTCGGGCATCATCGAAGGGTGGCTCCCTACATACTGCGGGTGCCAAAAGTACCCTTGCTGTGCAGGAACAATTGGTACTGTTTGTTTTTATTTAAATTTTTAATTGTTTGAACATTTTAATAATTTTTTAATATGCAGGAAAAAGAAAAGGGTAGGGAGATACCATAGGATGAGCTATTCGAGGAGACTCATCTGAAGAAGAAAAAGAACCTTATTGATGAAGATGTCTGGGTTGAACCTCGTGCAAAAGCTTCCCATGTAAGAAACGAATATTGTATTTATGAATCTTTTTCTCAAATTTGATATTATTCAATTATAAGTACTTTAATATTTTTTGACTTTTAATTTTAACTTTACTTTGAAATAATATAGGACAAATATAGGTAGCTACTTAGTGAGTATCGTAGTACTCAGCCTCCTGAAACTCAGGGTGACCCACTACCCCGACATGTAGAGGAGGAGTTATGGGAAAAAGTTTTGGGTCCTGCAGTTAAAGGCCATTACTACGGATACCACAACAATTTTTTTTTGGCCACAATATTAGGTGTTTGTTCGGCCTTGCATCCGCTAGCACTTCAGTTGATAGAGAAATCGTTGAAAGACTAGAAAGAACGGTTTCTTAACTCACTGAAGAGCTTGCTGAACAGAGAGAGAGGTCACAGAAAAAAAAAAAAAGGAAACTTGGTCACAAATCAGGATATTGCAAGAGCAGTTCAGCTCTTTCATTCAAACTACAGGGGTTATTCCTTCGTGTCCTGGTGATGCTGTTCGGGCTGCAAAAAGACTTGGCCCCATAGATGATATCAGCACATATGAGGATATTGAAGATGAGGACGAGGACGAATTGGATGATGATGACTTTTAGTTTTTTGACTTTTGTATGTGTTGTTCTTTGAATGTAGATATTATGTTGTAGTTTGTACATTTTTTAAACTATTGTTGTAGTTGTTAGCTCTTTTGAAACTATTGTTGTGTTGTACACTTTTGAAAGCATTTAGAATTGCTGATTTAAAAAAAAATTCACAGAAAAATCGACCACTAGTGATCGGATTTAAAAAAAATAAAAAAAAATCGACCATTTGTGGTCGATTTTTTATTAAATAAATAAATTAAATAAATAGAAAACCGATCACAAGTGGTCGATTTTCTATTAAAATTAATTAAATAAAAAGTCGACAACTTGTGCAATTTTTATTTTTTTATTTTTTTAAAAATTATTTTTTCAATTTTTTAAAACATAATAATAAATTTTAAAAATAAATATATTTTTTTGAAAAACCGACCACTTGTGGTCGGTTTTTAAAACACTACCAATTATTTACCGACCACACAGTTTGATCAATTTTGTGGTTGGAATTTGGGGAAAACTGACCACCTGTGGTTGGTTTTCCCCTTTTTTTAGTAGTGTTTTCAATTGAACTTTTTATCATTGAATTGGTGTTGATTTAATTTTTTTTTTTTTTTTTTTTTTTGAGTTGTGAAGATGGATGGAATGAGAAGCCATTAATAATTTTTAAAGAAGCCATTAATGTAGAAGAAGATATGAAGAAGAAGATGATGGCTATTTCTTTTTTTTTTTTTTTTAAATTTCTTTAATTTTTTTTTTATTGGTTGAGGTTTTTTATGTTTAATTTGTTGATTAATTATGATTTTTCACTCAACTTATATATGAATGAATTTTAAAGAAGTCATTAATGGAGAAAAAAATATGGAGAAGAAGATGATGGTTATTTTTTTTTTTTTTAAATTTTTTTAATGTGTGTTTTTTTTTTTTTAGAATTTTTTATATTTAATATTTTTGATTAATTATGGTTTCTCACTCTCCTAATGGAGAGTGTATTGCACATGTCACACCACGTCAGTGTCATATCAGCGATTGAGCTCAATTGATACGTTTTGTGAAAGAGTTGTATTCTATCGGATTTCTATGTTCTGAATCGAATCATTGGATTTTTGATGTTCAACTTTTACCTTAATATATTTTTTTTCTATTCAGATTTGAACCATGATTAATTTTCATTATAGGCTACCACCTGAGACTATAAATTAATCAACTTTTTCGTTTTCATTTTTTTTTTTTTTAAAAAGAAGAAAAATATAAAGTTATGAAATGGAGAGAAGAAAGACTGAAGGAGGGGTGGGGGGGCAGGTGGGGCAGGAATACGCAATTTATTTTAATAGTATTTTGCTTATTAAGACAACCTTTTCATTTCCCTCTTTTATTATTTTCTACTTATTTTATTTTCTTTCAAGTAACAGCAAGCATGTTGATGAAAATGGAAACAAAGAGCACAGGTAAGAGCTAGATATATGGGTTCTACGGATTAGTTGGGATTTGTTTTGTACTTCTATTTCAAGATCATGGAGTAAATAAATATTAGTTGAAGCTAATAAAAAAAGATATTTTTTGAAATATTAGATTTATAGCTTTAAAAATCTGTGTATTAAAATGGATGTAACCATGTAAGGCACATGCAAAGCATCTTCTTTTGTTCTTGCATTCAATATCAAGGTTGCTCCCTGCTTTTATTTTTATCAAATCTACCTAAGGTCAACAAAAGAAAGAAAAGAATTTCATCACAAAATCCATTTTCTCACAACTTCTATTGGTGAAAATAAGAATTACAGTTGAAATTTAAAATGAAGAAAAACAAGGCGTTTTTACTCTTTTTAAAAATTCAAGTTCATTATTATTAGATTTTCATTGATCCAGCAGTGATACTTTTGATTTTTTTTCTTCAAAATATGACAGTCTGACAACATTTTACTACTCGAACAACTCTCCAGAAAAGCTCCACCAATAAAAGTACCTGTATTTTTCAACAAAATAATAAGTTGAGACTTAGGGTGTGTTTGGTATGAAGGAAAATGTTTTTCATGGAAAATAAGTTGATTTCTTACTTGTTTTCTTATGTTTGGTTGGTGGATGGAAAATATTTTTCGAAAAATATTTTCTAATATTTGGTTGGTGAATGAAAAAATATTTTTCAAAAAATACATTTTAGTGTTTAGCTAAAGCGTAAAGATACATTTTAAAATATTTTTTTTAAAAATAAATTAAAAAAATTAAATCCGTTTAAAGGAAAAGGTTTGGTAGACGGGTGGGTGAGAGTGTCAGAATACGCAGTAGGGATGGGATAAGAAAAAGTTTTTAATTTTTTTTTGCTAAAAAAAAGATTAAAAAATTGATTTGGGGGGGGGGGGGGGGTGGAGGGGTAGTAGGAGTTGGGGGTCAGGGTAGGGGAGTGAGGGGGAAGGGAGAAGAAAAAAATTGAAAATTTTTTAAAAATATTTTTTTTTTTTAGGTTGGTGGGGGGAGGGATGGGAGAGGGGACTGATAAGGAAGGGGGAGGGTAGGAGTGTGGGGTAAGAGAAAAATTTAAATTTTTTAATAAATGTAGATATTGTTTTTGAAAGGGGGTGGGTAGGGGTGGGGATAGGGGATGGACTAAGAAAAAATTTTGAAATACTTTTTAAAACAATTGAATTTTGGGGGTGGGGGTAGGGGTGGTGTCGAGGTGATAGGGTATTGGGGGTGGGATAGATGATTTTGAGAATTGTATGAACATTTCAACTTTAAAGTGAGGTTGAAAGTGAGTTTTGGAAAATACTTTCCTTACTTTTTGAAGGAAAGTCATTTTCCTTAGATTTAAGGAAAACAAGTTTGTTTGAAAAATATTTTTCAAAACATATAAGCCAACCAAACATAAAAAAACTGAAAAACATTTTCCATGGAAAATGTTTTCCTGAAAATTTTTTTCCTAAAAAATAAATTGGTATTCTAATTATTTTCTCATGTTTGGTTGGCTAGCAAAAATATTTTTCGAAAAATATTTTATGGTGTTTGGTTGATGAGTAGAAAATATTTTTCTAAAAAATATTTTCTAATGTTTGGTTGGTGAGCAAAAAATATTTTTTAGAAAATACTACTAACTGTTAACTAGTATATCACTGTCTCTAACAACTCAACAATTTGTAAGAACTAATTTAAGCCTACCAAATAATATCAATATCGAGCACTAAAATATTACAAGTCACTAAATTTTAAGCAATTATTAATTAGCAAGCATATGAGACACTTTTCAATATTTTGGCAAGACAGTCTCAAGATACTACAATCAATAAAAATACAATGAAACGACAAGCTTATTCAACCCTGTAAAACAAGCTACAACGATGACAAAATGGAATATGCAATTGCAAAGTAACATAGGTAAGTCTTCCTCTATGTACATGAAAATAACAATACATTTAACGAACATTGGAAATAGAAAAAAAAATCTGGGCTTCATTATTTTTTATTTCAAGTAGTAAAAAATTGAAGCAATGCACAGTAAAAAATATTTATGAGTAATCAAAATTTTTTGAGTAATGTGAATTTGAGTGTTGTTGAGGTGGGGAAGAAGGGTGGAGGTGAGGTCATAAGCCACATTTGTCATTTTTTGAAAATCGACTTCCCCTGGGGGAAGTCATTTTCTCTCAAATTGAGGAAAATGAATTATTGTGGAAAATATTTTCCCAACATTTTATTACAACCAAACAAGAAAAAATAAAAAAATATTTTCCAAAAAACATTTTTCTATCATATCAAACACACCCTTACTCTTTTCTCAACTCTCTCACTACACCAACCTCATTCTTTCCATGCACGCTACAATACCTTCCACGCTTTACATATTACCAACACAAGGAAGAAAGAATACTATTTATAGATAGATGTAAGAATTCTTTCATAGATTAACAACAAGGTGAAGGGATAGTAATATTATTGATCGGGACATAGTAGCTACATAAGTTACACCATCAAATAATAATCATATTCTTACCAATTTATTCAAATTAAAATAATATATTTTAATACTAAAATTTTAATATGTAAATACACATAAATAATTTCATAATTGTCTTCGGCCAAAAAATAAATAAAGTAATAGCGCAAGAACAGTAATCCTCGATCTTGAACAAGCAGTGCACAAATTTCACTCGTCCAAAATTGTGTCAAATCAAGTAATAATGGTGTTAGAATGCGTACCCTACTGATTTTAATATTATACTCTACTGGTTGCCTATCTGTGGAACAAGTAAGCTAACGTGGTTTACAGAAGTAAAACTTGAACACAGTATTTTTAAGTGGAAAACACCCGTCTCAAAAAAGATGTAAAAAATCACGGCCTGTACCTCTACAAGATTTAACCCCAACTTCACTATAACTCTTGAGCATCAACAATCAACAAATTACAAGACTTCTTGTAAACTAGGAATTAAAACTTCTAACTCCTACTTCTACAAAAACACAAATCTTCCCAAGATAAGTGTTCCCAAGTCTTCGAGTTCCCCAACTTGAAGACGTTAATCCTAACTCAGTTTATACTTCACTGAGACTAGAGATTACAACTCAATATGACTCAACAACCAACCTATTACACAAAGTCTATGACTCTAAGTAAAGGACCAGGTTGTTCCAATAACTCCTTCAAGTTGTAGAACTGATTTCCTAATTGTTGACTATCTTTTTCAGTGCATGAGTAAAACACTTGAATGTCGTTTGTTGTATTTAAGCCAACTCTTGATTGAGTCCTTTAGTTTATGTACTCTTCTATCTTCAATAGGACTCCCAGGTAGTTTCACTCTTCATTGCTGCCGTTTCTCTCTTCTTGACTGAATAGGACTCTTCTCCTTTATCCCTTAGTCTTGTATAACTCCTTGATCAACTCAACTTCTAGATCCCGCATTTATCTTTTCCTCAATCGTAGCTTTTGAAATAATTCTGAGCTTTCTTGCTTATCCACTTTTGTCTTAATGCATTGTCAGCCTTGCATCACTTCAATATGTGAGAACCAGTAACTTCTTTTTTATCACTTGTATGAAACAGCTTGCACAACATGTTTCATTCACATGTCCATCATCAAAACATTACATTTACTAACAAATTTTCCCTTTTTGATGATAACAAACTTAGCAGCATAGCATTCATCATAAGATCCTGACACACTCAAAAAAGATTTTAAATAAAAGAACACTTAATGAAACAGGTTAGTCAATTGAGTTATAAGCATTGTATAATATATTCTTACCCCTTTTGAAGTCATCGAAAAACTGGTCCAACAAGTGAAAAAATGTTTAATAATCCATGGCCACTAGGGCTATCACTACAACAATCAGGACTAAGAGCAAGAGAACAGTTATGCAGTATGAAAAATAAAGAAGTAAAGCACAATAAGCAATAAGATCCATTTCATTCATTAAAAAAATAAGATACAATCATCAATACCCATAAACCAGCAAAAAGAGACAACATGGATCTTAAAAAAATAAAGAAGATAGTCTTAAAGCACTAAGAGATCTTAAGTGGATGAGGAAGGGGGGATAAGGGAGGTCAACTTGCGAATAATATTAGTATTTTTAGATATTTCTTTTTCCAAAGAGGCTGTAAGGGAAGAAATCTGAGTTTGAAGAACCTTTTTCTCATCCTCATGGGCAGCCTGAGCAACATCCAATGCAACCTGAGCAACCTCTAGCTCAACAGTCTTGGCAGCAAGTGCATTCCTTAACCTATATACTAGGTTATCAGCACTTCTCATGGAAGCAGGTAACATTGCATGGTTTATTGACCCAATCACATCCTTTGTGGTTTGCAAAAACCACACTTGGACTGGAATAATGAAATCCTCAAAAACAAATGCAAGCCAAAATTCATATGGCAAAGCATGACCATTTGCATCTTAAAGTAATACCCTCTGTATGTGCTTAATCATGAGTCGGGGAAGGTCTATCTGAATTTCAGTGTCTATTAGTTCCATCAGAGTAAGATCACGAAAATTAACAACTGTTCTTCTTTCTTGTCTAGGAAGGATCATTTTCTGAACCACATCAAAATAAAACTGATAAAGAGGAGACATCTAATGCTTTAAGACCCTACGATGGGTGTCAAGATGAGGATTTCCAGAGAACTTTTTAGATATATCCAGAGCATAGGGGAGATTATCAAGAGGAGACCAGGTTACCTTAACATAATGAACCTATCCCCTAGTAGGAATGCTCAAGATTCGATCAAGATCAGCAGCATAAAAATTAATAGTAACCCCATGAACAGTGGTCAAAAATATCTCCCCAATGGCAACTCCATTAGTATAAAACTCATAGACTTCGGCCTTTCCAAACCTACGTTGATGGTCACCTTAAAGAAACAAGTGTGACCACCCCTAAGATCTCAATTTTGAAGCCAAGATATCCATTTTAGGGCCCCTAAAACAAGTGATAACTCGTCCCCTAGCCAACTTACGTTTTTGAAAGTGGGGAATATAAGATAACTGAGAAGCTTTGTCAGCAGCAGTATCAACATCAAAATTGAAATCAAATCAGGATCAATCTCAGTAGAGGGTACAAGAGGAGTATCAGAGAGAAACTCAGAGTCAGAGGAGCTGGACAAAACAGGTGCCTTAACCTTTCTCTTGGAATTAGAGGCGACTTTCTTTGCAGGGGACTTATAAGAGGAGGAAGGTTAAGAAGTAGGAGTGATTTTGGACGACAAAAATGCTTTTGGGGTAGGCTGAGATGATGGTTTACTAGAAGAGGAGAGTTTTGGAGCTTTGCCAATTATTGTCTTCTTCTTATGTATTGAGCAGAGAAGAACGCAGGAGGAGAAGCCCAAGGAGGTGGACAAGCAGAAGTAGCTACACGTTTTATTTTACTTTCCTTAAGTGCTTCTACCAAGGAAGTATCTTCCCGATGCTTTTTACCTCGTGTATAAGGAATTTGAGGAAAAGGGACAACATGAGAAGGCTTCACTGGAGCATTGTCATCAACATCGATGGAGATGGAAGAGGGTTTTTATTTTGATTTAGATATGGACCTTAGAAGGATTAGGTCTACAATAGGAATATTATCTCGATCTAGAATCTGAAGAGGGATTGGATGTGGTAGTGAAGGTTCAGAAGATGGTGAAAGGTTGGAATAAAAATAGGCAAAGGGGTTTTGTAGATTCTTAAACATTGCAAAATTAGATAATTTAATTGAAATTAGGGGAGGAATGAGTGGGAGTAAGTTAATATTAGGAGGTAGGATAATGGTTGTTAAGAGAAAGGTAATGGAGTCTGTAGATGGGTTAGAAAAAGACGATGCCATGGTAGAAAAGAGGAAGACAGTGATTTAATTTTGGTTGTGTGAGTAGTGAACAATGAGAGGTGAAGAAAGTGTATTTAAGGTGGAGAGAAGGAAGATGAATCATGGATGAAGTGTATTCGGTAAAGGAAATGTAATGATGAAGAGGGTCAGTTCTGATGGGAAAGTTCTGACAGCTTTTTGAAAGGGAAGGGCTTTTGGGTTTTTGGCGGTTTAAGTGTAACGGAAAGAACCATGTAGACAACCTATTTCTCTTTATGCTACTAGGGGCAAGCAATAATCATACTTGAATTCTGAAAAGAAAATGGACAAAATTGCCTTGATGTTTCAGTCTTTCCGCAGAATCAACACATAGCTGAGTCAACTTACTCTAAAATCTTGGAATTAGGATACACAACTAAATGTGTAAGACTAATTAATCAACAATCACTTAAGGAAAGCTTATTCTAGTCAATCATTGTGGGAGATTTATACAATTTTAATCATCCCCAAGGATAACCTATTCTTTTCAAAGTGTTCTCTACTTAAAGCCTTCAGCAATTTGTTCCTCAGTCGGACAAAACATAATTGATATATGACCTTTATCAATATTATCTCTAAGAAAGTGATGTCTAATATCAATATACTTAGTTCTTTGAGGTTGAACAGGATTTTTGGCTATGTTAATGGCACTTGTATTATCACAAAAAATAGGAACACATCAACATCTATACCAAAATCCATAAGTTGTTGCTTAATCCATAACAATTGAGTACAACAAGATCCTGTAGCAACATATTCAGCTTCAACAGTAGACAAGGCTACTAAATTTTGCTTCTTAGTGGACCAGGTAATCAAATATGATCCAAGAAAGTGTGCCATGCCTGTAGTGCTCTTCTTGTCAACCAAATATCATGCATAGTCAGCATCATAATATCCAACCAAGTTGAAATTACTACCTTTTGGGTACCATAAACCAAGATCACTGATTCCTTTAAGATATCTAAAGATTCTTTTTATAGATTTTAGATGAGACTCTTTAGGATTTTCTTGAAATCTTGGACATAATCCTACACTGAATACAATATTAGGCCTACTTATTGTAAGATATAACAATGACCCTATCATCCCTCTGTACACCTTTTGGTCCATATCAGAATCAAGCTTTATAGTCGTGGCTATTGGAGTGCTGATCTCTTTTGCCTCTTCCATGAAGAATCGTTTGAGTTGTTCTTTTACATACTTCTGTTGATGGATCAATGTTCCAGATGTTCTTTATTTGATTGGATATCCCAAGAATTAATTTAGCTCCTCCATCATGCTCATCTCAAATTCAAAACTCATGAGTTTGGCAAAATCATGAGTCATGTTCATGTTTGTGGAGCTAAAAATAATGTTACCTACATATACCTGCACAACCAACAGATCTTTTCCATTAGTTTTTAAGAAGAGAGTGTTGTTAATTTTACCTCTAGTATGGCCATGCTCCAGTAGGAATTTTGAAAATTTCTCATACCAAGCTCTTGGAGCTTGTTTCAGCCCATACAAAGCCTTATCCAGTTTATACACATGATCAGGGAACTCCTTGCTTTCAAATACTGGAGGTTATTTAACATATACCTCCTCTTTAATAATGCACTCTTACATTCATTTGATATAAAATGAACTCCATATAGGCAGCAAATGCAACAAATAATCTAATAGCTTTGATTCTAGCTATAGGAGCAAAAGTCTCATCAAAATCTATGCCTTTTTCTTGGTTGTATCCTTGGACTACCAATCTTGTCTTATTCCTTGTAACTGTTCCATGCTCATCAAATTTATTTCTATATACCCACTTAGTCCCAATTAATGTTCTATCTTTTAGGAGAGAAACCAAGTGTCATACTTTGCTTCTCTTAAACTGATTTAACTCTTCCTGTATGGCTATGATTCAATCAGCATCAAACAGCGCTTCAGTTACCTTCTTTGGCTCAATCTCTGACAGGAATGCCTTGAAGGTACACATACTTCTTAACCCAAACCTTGTAGTGATCCCATAAGTGAGATCAATGAGAACATTCTCAATAGGATGTGATCCTTGATACTTGTAACCTTTTGGAACCAAGCCTAGTGAGCTACTGGGACCACTGCTGATGTTCTAAGCTGGGGTATTTGGTGGCTTAGTTTCCCCTGTCATTGGGCCTCCAAATTCAGTTCCCCCTATTGAGGTGCCTCCTTATTTGGTAGCTCCAGTAGATGATTCGGGTTGTGTAACCTATTCTTCAGAGTCACTTCCTTCCTACAGGTTAGTCTTAACACTGGATTCATCAAAAACTACATGTATGGTTTCTTCAACATAGTTAGTTCTGGGGTTCAGAATCCTTTAAGCTTTACTATAAAGTGAATAACCTAAGAAGATTCCCTCATGACTTTTAACATCAAATTTTTCCAGATTATCCTTTCCATTATTATGTATGAAACATTTACAACCAAAGGTTCTAAAATAAGAAATGTTTGGATTTCTTCTTTTTAATAATTCATAGGGAGTATTTTTTAACATAGGTCTGACCATGCATCTATTTATGATATATTTTGCAGTACTTATTGCCTCAGCCCAAAGTTTTTTAGCTATATTTACTGTAAGAATCATTGTTCTAGCCATATCTTCTAAGGTTCTATTCTTTCTTTCCACCACTCTATTTTGTTGTAGTGTTCTAGGAGTAGAGAAGTTATGATCTATACCATTTGCTGAACAAAATTCTATGAACTTGACATTCTCAAATTCTGTACCATGGTCAGATCTTAAGGAAACTAATGAAGTGCCTAGTTTATTTTTAATTTTCTTGATGAAAATTGCAAAGACATCAAAGGCATCTTCTTTAGAGTCTAGAAACAAAGTCCAGGTGAACCTGGAATAATCATCAATAATTACAAAAACATATCTTTTTTCACCTGTGCTTTGAAGTCTCATTGGTCCACACAAGTCCATATGAACCAGGTTAAGACACTTGGTAGTGCTAACATGGGTCTTTGACTTAAAAGAAGATCTCACCTGTTTCCTCCTTACACAAGCACTACATAACTTTTCTTCCTTAAACTTGGTCTTGGGTCATCCAATACCATATATTTAGAGGAAAGTGTGTTTAGTTGTTTCAAACTTGCATGTCCAAGTCTCCTGTGCCAAAGGAGAGGATTATTTTCTATTGCACTTAGACAAGTCAACTCTGGTCCTGGTATTGCTATTATGCCAGCTTTGTATATATTTCTGTATCTTCTTACAGTGAGTACAATCTCCTTGGTGTCCATTTTCTTGACTTTGACTCCTACAAAAGTGAAAATAACTTTATTAACTTTATCACACAGTTGTTAAATGCTCAGCAGGTTATGCTTTAATCCTTCCACAAGATAGACATCTTCCAATGCTCTTGACTCAGATAAGCCAATTTTTCTAACTCATGTAATGATTCTCTTTTTTCCTCACCAAAATAAACTACTCCTCCATTGATTTTTTAGAGTGAAAGGAACTTTTTCTTATCACTAGCCATGTGTCTTGAGCAAGCACTGTCCAAGTACCAATACCTTTTGCTTCCTTTCACCTTCTCCTGCAAAAAAAATTAATGGTCAGACTTATGAACCCAAACAAGCTTAGGTCCTATTTTATAAGTAAAAGGATGAATTAAATTCTTCTAGTCCATACTAGCAACATGTAGTGCAACCTGTTTCTTTGACCTGAACCAGTTCTTTTCTTTTTGGTCTGAGAAAATTTATTTGCCAGGTTTTGACTGTTTGATCTGCTTTTAGCAGCTACTGGACATTCAGTGGCTGGATGTCCAAGGTTTCCACAGTTGTAACACAAATCCTTAAGATCATCAATACCTTTGTGGAATCCCGAACCTGTCTTTTCATTATGTATTCTTTCACTCAATTTGTGAACAATTCTTGAAGAATTTGTCCACCTATTAACTCTTTCAAGATCAAATTTTAGTTTAGAGACTTCTTGACTTAGTTTGTTTATCATGTCAGCTGCATTACTACATTCTAGTTTGTACTTTTCCAATTCAAGTTCAACACTTTCTTGTTCTTTACTCATGGTTTTTTTCCTATTTTTAGTGAGAGTCAATTTTAGGATTTTAGACTTAAGATCATTATTTGAAGAATCAAATTCTGCAACCTATTTCTTGGAAGTGCAGTTTTCCTTGTCAACTGTATCTTTACAAGCCTTTAAATCAATGAGATCAAATTTAAGGCTTGCAAGACTGTTGAACAACTCATCCCTATCAGAAGTTAATTCTTGAAAATCATCAATTAGTGCACTCATCAAGGAAACAAGTTTTGGTTTAGAAAACAAATGTAGTTTTTCTTTAAGTTCAAGTATGCTTACTCAGAAACATTATCTTTTTCATCTAAGTCTGAATCTCTAAGTGTCATGAATGCAGTCTCATCAGCTTCATCATCATATGAGTTAGACCCCCAAGATACTATCATTGCATGTTCCTCCTTTCTTTTGTCCATTTCCTCCAGTTCTTTTTCAGCCCTTTCTTTTTTCTATTCTATTTCCATACTGGACAATCTCTGATATGATGATCAGTCTTGCCACACTTGTAGCAACCATTTGGATTGTCATTTGAACGTTTTTTGCTACCTGTTCCCTTCTTCTTTTTAAAGAATATTTGTTGAAGTTCTTAGTTATGAAGACAACTTATTCCTTATCAAGTTTAAATTCCTCATCACTATCAGAAGCCTTCAATGCCAAGATTTTCTCAGGAACTATTTGTTCTTTGGTTCCATCAACTTCCATTTCATAAGTCCTTAAGTTCCCTACCAGTTCATTCAGGGTCATACCTGCGAGATCCTTATTTGCCTCCGTTATTGCAGTTACTTTAACATTCCACTTTGATTTTGGTAGTACCCTCAGTACCTTTTCAACTTGTTCCTCTTCAGTGATGACTTTTCCCAAGAAAGTCAACTCATTTGTTAAGGCAGTAAGCCTTGTCATCATATCATGCAAGGATTCATTATCCTTCATTTTAAATGCCTCATACTCAGTGAAAAGAAGAGAAATTCTGAATTTTCTTACCTAAGAGATACCCTCATATGCACTTACCAGTGCATACCAAATTTGCTTAGCAGTGGTATATATTGACACCCTGTTATATTCAGCAGGTCTTAATCTACAGACTAGGATGTTCTTAGCTTTTACATTTTTCTTTAATGCCACTAAATCATCAGCAATAAATTCACTTCTTACTTTCTTGACTGGTTCACCATCAACCATCTTCATTGGAATAGTAGGACCATCAGTAATCCTATTCCATAGTTCATAATCTTCAACTTAGATGAACATCTCCATCCTGTCCTTCCACCAGATAAAGTGAGAATCATCAATGAGTGGAGGTCTAGTAGTTGATTGACCTTCACTGTGCCCAGTAGGAGGTGCGAAATTCATCATTGTGATCTTTTCTTAGGTGCTAGCCTTATTTAAGATAACCTCACTCTGATGCCACTTGTTAGAGTGCGTGCCCTACTGATTTTAATATTATACTCTACTGGTTGTCTATCTGTGGAACAAGTAAGCTAACGTGGTTCACAGAAGTAAAACTTGAACACAGTATTTTTACGTGAAAAATACCCGACTCAAAAAAAGTGTAAAAACCACGACCTATACCTCTACAAGATTTAACCCCAACTTTACTATAACTATTGAGCCTCAGCAATCAACAAATTATAAGACTTCTTGTAAACTAAGAATTAAAACTTCTAACTCCTACTTTTATAAAAACACAAATCTTCCCAAGATAAATATTTTCAAGTCTTCGAGTTCCCCAACTTGAATACGTTAATCCTAAGTCATTTTATACATCACTGAGACTAGAGATTACAACTCTATATGACTCAACAACCAACCTATTACACAAAGACTATGACTCTAAGTAAAGGATCAGGTTGTTCCAATATCTCCTTCAAGTTGTAGAATTGATTTGCTGATTGTTGACTATCTTTTTCAATGCATGAGTAAAACACTTGAAGGTCGTTTGTTGTATTTAAGCCAACTCCTGATTGAGTCGTTTAGTTGATGTACTCTTCTATCTTCAATAGGACTCCCAGGTAGTCTCACTCTTTATTGTTGTCGTTTCTCTCTCCTTGACTGAATAAGACTCTTCTCCTTTATCCCTTAGTCTTGTAGAACTCCTTGATCAACTCAATTTCTAGATCCTGCATTTATCTTTTCCTCAATCATAGCATTTGAAACAATTCTGAGCTTCCTTGCTTATACACTTTTGTCTTAATGCATTGTCAGCCTTGCATCACTTCAATATGCGAGAACCAGTAACTTTTCTTTTATCACTTGTATGAAACAACTTGCACAACATGTTTCATTCACATGTCCATCATCAAAACTTCACATTCCCTAACAAATGACATGTATTTCAAAGTTGATAAAAGTACAAGTTTTAAGAAAAGCAAATCATTACATGCCATTTTACTTTTGACATGCATTTTTTTTTTCTTTTTCCTTTTTTGCTTTTAATATTTTTAAGTGAAATAAACTGGACAAATAAAAAAGAACTATTTTTTCAGAACGGCACCACCCCTCGAAGACATAATGTTGGGAGTTTGAAGAAGTCTTAGAAGCAATACTGTATTGAAGCCCCTGCATTACAGTCGGTGTGTCATTAATGAACTAATAATTTCCACAAATAGGAAAATCATGAGAATAATATTATGTGAAGATGTTAATAACCTAACTGTCAAATTGCTTGAATTACAAATAATTTCTTGTGATAGAATCTTAGGAATAGAGGATAGATCTAGAATTATGTGATATACTAATAGAAGGTGGTAGATATCTCATGAAATTAATTGAGACTAGATTTGTATACGTGCTTTGCACGTATTTCTCATGTCAATAACACTATTAGAAAACATTAAATTTACGACGGCCAATGTAGTCGGAATTTAAGGTATTTCTGACTACTTTCCGACTACTTGTGTTTGTCGGAATATAGCTTGACGGAAAATCACTTCCGACTACTGTAGTCGGAAATTTTTGACTACTTTAGTCGGAAATGTAGTCGGATATTTAATAAATATTTAATAAATATTATTTAATAATTATAAATATTCCAACTACTGTAGTAAAAAATTTAATAAATAATTATTTAATAAATTTAATTATTTCGACTACTGTAGTCGGACATTTAATAAATAATTATTTAATAATTTTAATTATTCTGACTACTGTAGTAAAAAATTTAATAAATAATTATTTAATTATTTTAATTATTCCGACTACTGTAGTTGGAATTTAATAAATAATTATTTAGTTATTTTAATTATTCCGAATACCGTAGTCGAAAATTTAATAAATAATTATTTAATTATTTTAATTATTCCGACTAGGGTAGTCAAAATTTCATAAATAATTATTTAATAATTTTAATTATTCTGACTACCGTAGTCGGAAATTTAATAAATAATTATTATTTGATAAATATTTATTTAATAATTATTATATTGCATTAGCTTACACTGTTTTCAGATTATAAACAATAACTAATGTATTTTTCACAATAGGATCAAACACGACAAATAATTATAAATACAACCACTTTAAACCATTCAAAACAAACATCAAATCAAATAAATTAAACATCTAAATGTCACAACCAAAAACAAGAACAATAACTACAATCTAATTATCATCAGATTCATTATCTTCCTCGTCATGAAATAGTTGCGGCATGTGCTTCTTAACCAACTCCTCTAATTTATCAAATTTAGCAAACCTAGCATCGTTAGCTGCACATTTCTGCATCAATTCCACAATTTTCTTTTTCATCGCTTCCATTTCTTCAACAGTTTGCAAAGTAGAAGAGGAACTGGGAAACAACGAAAGAGTACTCGAGGATCAAAGAACTCCTGTCCCGTAGGTTCTACCATTCTTTGGACCACCTACCACAACTATCCACATATCATTCATCTCTGTAGGTGATAGTTTGACCATGGTACCATCCTCTGAAGTACGTTGGATTTGACGCCACTCTTCTATGCTTTTTTGAAATTCTTCTTGAAAGAAAAATTATTTGTCAGTACGTAAACAAGCAAAGTTGAGTAATAATAAAACAATGTATGTAAAAGTTATTATCTTACATATGCAATCCTAGCACGCGGTTCGACCCAATCTCCTTTTGTACCATCCTTGTTTTTCTTCCTATGAATCTCTTCGTAGACCTCAAGATAAGGGCACTCTTTTCCCCCATTTTCATATTTCTGCAAAATTAGATGAATATGACAATGGTGCTAATCATGATTATAACAATGGCGTTGATGGTGTTGAACTAAGGCTAGATGATCCTACTAGTGGTGCTGATAGTGCTGAGTCATAAAACAAGATTAATTTCCAAAGGTTACTAATAGGTTGGGGGTATTGATTTAATTGAAAAAGTTTGGTATGATAAGGTAACTATTAAATTACAACATTCTTATAACATGTACTACTAACATAAACCCTAAGGTTAGTTCAAAGATTAACCAAGATATTGTTTCTTGATTATGCCACTTTATTGATTCCAAAGACCTTTGTGGTATTGCTTTACGGCGTGACATATTGTAATTGTGTTAAGTGAAAATGAAAGTGAAATTCTGCATAAACATTGGACTGGTTTGTTGACTTGAAGGCGATACTTAGCTGGGTTTGGTATTACTCCACTCTTCATTGAAGTGCCATAGTTTTATTGTTGTATATGTATGACTTGAAAATAAACATCACTTCATAATGAATTTGGGAAGTTTGACAATTCAGGAGTTACATACTAGTACTTATTTTTATTTGCTTTTTGTTCTTTTCTCGAAGATGGATCTTACAACTAAAACACTGAAAACTTATTTTCCTAACACACATAATTAGGTTGTTCAAAGAAATCAATGTTGATATTTTGATGGTTGTGGTATTGCTGCATCTGGATGCATATAAAAGCTTTACATAGAACTCAATAACTATGTGTCTAGCATGAAGAAAGGGAGTCAAATTTAGGATGAATCAAATTTGTTATTATGATTAATTTTTGATCCTATGTTGTTAGAGATTCTTAATTGATAATCACTAGACTTTATTTTCTGAGTAATGTTTCTAAAGAAAAACAGAGAAGTTCTGAAAAGTTATGCATTGCCTAATATCTTAGAGAGGGCATTTGGTGTAACAACTTAGTAATTTAGGCACTAGGCGTGTAATTTAGTTGTCCTAAGTTATTGTATACAACTGCTTGTTACACATTACATCCCAGTGTTCTTTTACAAAGCAAATGGACTATGGGTTATTAACTCTTCATCCAACAACTAGTCTTCTCCTGGTCTCAGCTTAATAGCCTTTTGCCCAAACTTATCACTTAATTTTAGACACTTGAACTATTTCTACTTTTGAAGGTTAGCATATCCCTGGATCATTTACTGCAGCAATAGCAGCAGGTGCAGTTAAGGCAACGGTGACCCAGACAAGATAAAGGTCGAGATAAGCTTAAGAGCCTAAGCTTAGTAGGCCGGAGCACGTTCTTGCTAGTAAGTAGATAGGAGTACTTTATTCATAGCTTTAAGTGATACTGAAATATCTCTTAAAAAATGAAGTGAATCAGTAAATGTAGAAAATTCTGGACAGTTAAATACTGTCAACTCATCAACTGTGTCTTAATGAAGGCATTCACATACACATACACTAATTTTCTTCTTCTTACTTTGTAAAACCATTAGGCAGTGTGATACAAGATCAAGTTCACAACAAACGAAATAAGCAACAACAAGAGTAACAAGATGTCAACAGCAATACTAGTGAATCAAAATAGGCCACACACGGCTTCACTAGATTTCAAGATGAACAACAAGAAGAAGATAACAACAATAGTGAATCGAAAGAGCCCCACACGGATTCACTATGTCATGTTTTAGAACATTGAAATAAATCGAACAAATCAGAGATTTATGATAATATTACCAGTCTTCATCGGTGGGTAGTGAAACTCATCGAACCTCCTGTGTGCAATGAGCCACCCGTTTCAGATACTCTATTTACCTTTGTCTGTTCCCTTCTCTCCCTAAATTCAGGAGTATCCCATTTTACCAAGAAATGGTCCCACACATTAGCATTCATCCAACTAGTTTTTTTCAAGTTCTTTCGGGCCTCATATAAGTGTTCTTTGATCCGTAGAGCTGCTTTGAACTTGAAAATGCGTTGTATTTCATTTTCATGGAAAGAATTCCATGCACACTTTGTCTGAAAAATAGTTTAATATAAAGTCATGAAATAAGTTGACGGATACAAAGGTAAATTCATCATTATATCATAATAAAATGTTAAATTCTTTGATTTGGAAATGGTAAATTCTTTGATTTGGATTATACTAGAAATTGGTTCCACATAAGAACTCTGACGTTGAGTTTAATCTCGTTCCAACTACCCCACGGCTCCGTGTAAAATGGTTTAATTGCTTCTATAATCATATGTCTTCCGCTACATGCGGGAATGAACCTGCAATAAAATTATATTAAATTATCTTATCTTTTAAAAATTTTAAAAATTACGAAAAAACATAAGGTCTACTTACCCATTACCACCATCAGGGGTGATAATTAGCCTGTTGTTACTGTCATATTCTATTATCTCTTTAAATCTCGGAATCAGAAAAGCAGGTATTATGGAATTAGATGTTGTAGCACTATCAATGGATGGAGATGTTGATGTACTAAAACCTCCAATTCTCAATCCAGAAAGGCTAGGTGTGGATGATGTTAAAGGTACAGATGAAGAGCTACTATGTAGACTATTATAGGGAGAAGAGGGCTGGAACTGGTGGGGCGGCGGGGGCATGAAAAATGTATTTGGTAGTGAAATATTTGCCCTTGGTGGAGGAAGAATTTTTGTAGTAGCTGGTGGAAGAGTTGTGGCAACAGGTGGTGGTGGTAGTGTTGTATATTGACCTGTGGAAAGATTATTAGTTCCTTTCTTACCTTTCTTACGCTGTCCATTACCATGACCTTTTGATGCCATTGATTTTCTTTATTAAGCACCTGGAAAAAACACAACCACAATATAACAACATAAACAACAGATTCATCAAATGAGTTACAAAAATATAATTACTCATACAGGAGTTAGCTATAGAAAACAATAGACAGTAAGAGATCAAAGCACCATCAAAGAGTTGGAGTATGAAAAACAAGGCTGTGAACTCATTAGAATAAATACCTTTCATTAATACCCATACTGATGCAGGACTAGGCAACATTTAGTTATTTCTTCTTTTAATTGAGTTTCCTCTTAGGTGCAGAAAATGTCAAAAATAGAGGGAAGAAGAAATTAGGTGCAGAAGTGGAAAAAAATTATGAGTTACAATAGTTGACCTTGCACTTTAGTCTTAACATTATTTTGGCATTTTATCTTCTTCCATTTTGTTAAAATAGAAAAAGAAAATGAAATAGAAGTACTCTGGCTAATTACTTTAGAAATGAGAAAGAAAAATAACAGATAAAGAGGTCTAAAATTAAGTACTCGATCAATTTTATAACATTCTTATGAATAAAAAAAATAGTGTGAAGATTAAAAAAGTCCTGCAAAAATATATAATAAAACTTAGGATACCTTAAACTAAAGCTACATCTAACAAAAAAAAGCTAAATTCATTTACTAATAATAGTACTCCATCTTTTTCTAATCAAACATCAAACATGAAAGCAGGCCTCAAGAAGAAAAAAGTTTGGCTGCTATAACTAACTTATACCTAAAAGTTAGGTAAACAGTTAGGCACATGCACTGATAAGTCAATAGCAATAACCAAATTATAGCTGTATGAAATTTATTTGTGTACTAAACTAAAAATAGGTTTAAGCATATCCCGTGCATTTAGTCAAGGTGCGTGAAAGCTCGCTTGGACACCATGTTATCAAACTAAAAAATTGAGATGGAGTAACACTCTTAAGCTTATCTTCCAACCTGAAGAAGTCTATTATGGTGCCTCTAACAAGATTAAGGCACACCAGATGAATTTCAAGATATATTTGACTTACATGTTTTACCGTGTTTGCTAATTGGTATTAGTGGTTTAATACTTGGTCTTATTACGGTAATGCAAGGGACATGGAGCAAGCCTGCATAAAAATAGGGACCTAATCTTTTCTTTTTCTGTAGTGTCTCTAACAATCCAACTAGTTTCCTCAAAAACCGGTCATCTAGAGTCCATGCAATTCAGTTTTCAATCCAATATTCCAAACAGTTAAAGTAAAGGTTGGATAATTCTGAATCAACAAGTCAATGCTTGTCTTTTCTGTCAGTTTTTGATATTTAACAGTCAAAGCTTGTTAATAATTCAATATTAACTGCTAATACATAGAAAAATTGAAAGTAAATAATCAAATGCCTGTATGAAAGGAGGAAGCAGTTTGATTCCATATGATGTAGATAGAACAAGCATACAAATGAGTGCAGTGTAATAAGAAAATACAACAAGACAAGCAAATCATGTTGCATAGTTACTGGAACTACAAATGTTAAAAAAGAAAAGACACTATATTGTAAAGAAAAATAGCAAAAAGAAGTAGCTAAAATACAGTTCAAAACCTTGTTACAACACATTGCTACTATTAATAATAACTCAATCCTCATCACTTGTTTCAAAGTCATTCATCAATTCTTCCTCATTACTTGTTTCATATTCATTGATAGATTCTTCCTCATCACTTGTTTCATTTTCATCAAGTAACTTTTCCTCGCTTATTTTATTTTTATTAGTTAGATCTTCCTCGCCATTCGCCCCGGATGTTCCTTCTCCATAATCATGAACATTCAATCTAAGTTCAGAAGGATCAAATTCTTCATATAGGCCTTCGTGCTGCAACTCACCTGCTAATTCATCATCTACCCTTTCTTCAACACTTAAAATATCATTCTGATACGCTACATCTAATGCATCCTCCACTACAACTCTACCTACGTGCTTTGTTTTTATAACTACCCGCCATGCAGATTTTTTTTTCAAAGGATAAGAAGCGTAATACACTTGTTTCACATTTTGTGCAATGAAAAATAGATCATAGAGTCCATACTCCCTTGTACGCTTAATTTCAACTATTTTGTACTGAGGGTGCACCTTTGTACCTAACCTAGGCATAGGATCATACCACTTACACCGAAAGAGAACCAATTTTTTCTTCGGCCAACCAACATGATAATCAACAACAACAACAACAACAAACCCAGTGAATTCCCACATAGTGAGGTCTGGGGAGGGTAAGATGTACGCAGTCCATACCTCTACCTCTAAAGAAATAGAAAGGCTGTTTCCGATAGACCCCCGACTACAGACATAAAAATAAACCAACATGATAATCGAGTTCTAAAATCTCGTGAAGCACACCATAATAATCAACATCGCCATCACCTTTCACCCAAACCCCACTATTGTTGGTTTTCTTTCCTTTAGAGAACTCTTCTATATGAAATCTGTACCCATTGACAGAGTACTTAGAAAAATTTCTGACTTTAGCATCAGGTCCCCAAGTTATATCACGTAAAAATCGACCATTTGGGTCATAATTAAGTGAATTATGAACCTATAAAAGTTTAAAAAAAAGTAAGAATTTAAATATACATGAGATTGAACAAAAGTGTACATCGTGTTAAATATTTAAGTTATACTTACATATTCTCTAAACCACACTGAAAACATAGGATAAACAGCAACATCCCCATATAAAGCCACGAAGTAGTTGTCCAACAAAGTTATGACTTTCATTAGTTAAAGCTTTGATAGACCTTGAATGATTATCCTTAATATAAATATACTCACTTATAAAAAGGAAGGACCTCGTGACAATTTAATAATACATGTGTTGTAGCTGACTTAAGCTCCGCCTCATTCAAATATCGAACTGGACCACCTTTCAGACTTTCTTTACCTGGTTAATTGAATATTGAAAATGGTGGTGCCGAAAGATCTGTATTGTCTCCATCATCATGCCTATTAGTTTTGTTTCTCAGACATGGTACATCATGTTCAAAATAATATTGTCTAAGTATGTCAGGTACAGCTCACTGTGCCGACAATACTCCTTTAAGTCCATTCTAGCCTTCAAGTTATTCTTTGTTTTGTTACTTACATTCATCACAGTATTAAACAAGTTGTCAAATAAGTTTTTCTCAATATGCATGGGATCCAGATTATGAGGCAGAATATTATGCTTCCAATAATCTAACTCCCAAAATATGCTTCGTTTAGTCCAGTTATGTGTAATACCATAGCCAGGTATCCTAGATAGTGGATACTCTGTTACCTTAAGCAGATTCCTCACTCTATCCCAAATTTGTTCTCACAATAAAATTGGTGGTGGTTCCTCAAAATCAGTCTTATTCTTTATAAAATCACTAGTATTTCTTCTAAACTCATGTTGCATTGGCAAGAATCGACGGTGACAGTCAAACCATGAGTTCTTACCCCCATGTTTTAAAGTGAATGTTTTTGTGTCTTCCATATAACAAGGGAAAGCTAACTTGCCCGCAGTCGACCACCCAGACATTATTTCATAAGCAGGAAAGTCATTTATAGTCCACATCAAAGTAGCACACAATCTAAAGTTTTGTTTCATTGATACATCATATGCTTCCACACCTTCATGCCATAATAAGTTCAACTCATCAATCAATGGCTGCAGGTATACATCAATCAAAACTTTTGGATTGCGAGGACCTGGAATTATGGAAGTTAGAAATATATACTGACTCGTCATACACAATTCAGGCAGGAGATTATAAGGATTCACAAACACGGGCCAACATGAATATGGTGTAGCTGAGATAGAACATGGAGTGAATCCATCAATAGATAATTCCAACCTAATGTTTCTTAGTTCACTAGAAAAATCTGGATACACACTATCAAAATACTTCCATGCTTCTCCATCTGATGGATGACATAAAACACCAGGTGGTCTTTTATTTTCATAGTGTCATCTCATATGAGGGGCAGAACTCATTGATGCATACAACCTCTTTAACCATGGTATAAGGGGTAAGTAATGCATCGACTTCACAGGAACTTTCTTCGCTTTGGCATGTGTGACTTCCTTATAATGAGGCATATTACAAAATTTCCAATGTTCTAAATTTACATCTTCCTTATAGAATAACATGCAACCTTTCTCGCAACGGTGAATCCTCTTTGATGAAAGTCCTAACTTAGAAACCAACTTCTTTGTTGTGTAGAAATCTTTGGATAAGTCAAGTTTATTTGGGTTAAGTTCATTCATAAGTCCAATGATAGAGCTCATGCCCTCTTGAGAAATAGAATAATCTGATTTAATACTCAGTAACCGAATGACAATAGATAACTTGGAATGCACTGATCCTTCATACAATGGATGACTAGCTTCATTTAACTGTTCGTAAAAGTGATTAGCCTCATCATTTGGTTCATTTTGAGCCCCTGAGTGTGTCCCAAAAGCATCCCTGACCATCTCACTATATCGTGAACTTTCAACATTATTCTCTCTTATTGGACTTTCAACATAATTCTAAAAAGTAAAATTATTAGTAGCACTACTCTCTCCATGAGTTGTGTACACAGTATAATTCAACATAAAACCCTTCCTATAAAGATGTAATGTAACATCATTTGAACTCAATAACTTGCAACACTTGCAATCCCAACAAGGACATCTAATTGTCCCTTTAATAAGAAAATCATTAAGTGTCATTGATTTAGCAATAAATCCAGCTACTCCAGTTTTATATTCCTCCCTCAACCCCGCACGGTTAGGATAAAGTCTATTATACATCCATGTACGATCTTCACTTTCCATCTACACAAGAATGACAACAATAATAATAGAGAAGAGAAACAAAAACAAGAGAAACAAAACAATAACAGGGTTGTTTAGTGATGCTACTATGCAGTGAACACAAGTAGAAAACTAATTAAGAATCGAAACTGAAATTTCTAATTAAGAATCAAAGAATCTCAATCATCCCATCATAATTTATATCGATAGTTATCATGACGATATATTTTTCGCATTATTATTATTTCTTACTCTCTATATATACATATATTCTTCTTGAAAATGAAAAAGAAATAATTTGTATACGATACACCCAAAACTCAAGTTGAATAAATTTCAAAGAAAAATCTTTGACAATTTTATTTATAGAGCAAGTTTACTGAGTTTTATTCACTACGATAATAAAACTAGAAAACTATCTTCTTGTCAAATTTAAACTGAAGCTCATTGTGAAAAGTGGGAAGCACAACTATAAATATTAACCAATTCTTTTGGAATCTTTTGATTAACCCCAGTCATATGGTCATTATTCTCCCAGCTCACTCCCACAAGTTATTATTGTTGCTTAATTATCATAATAGTAGAACAAATAAAGTGTTTTTATTTAATTGTTAAAAAAAGGCTAAATTAAATTAAATTCTACATCTTAATTATTTTATCTATATCTAGTACTACTATAGAACTTTAATGGGTTTTCTAGATATCTTCACCACTAGCATGTCCTTCTAACAACTGACTTTTATCATAATAGATCCAGAAACTAGTAAACCAATAATTTATTGTGCGAATTCCAAAAATCAAAAAATATAAATTTAGTGTGTGAATTCCTTATCAGCTTTTTTTAATCGAAAATTAAATAAAAATTAAAAATGGAGAAGAACACTACTAAGAATGACAACGAAGCTTCGAGAAAGGGCAAAAATTCTTACCTGTTGAGAGCAAAAGCAAAAATCTTCTTTGTTCTCTACAGAATAACTAAAGAAAACATAAGTAAATCTGTGTTAGAAACGAAAATCATAAGTAGAAGCAAATCTGTCTTAGAGGCAAATCACACCTCTTCCAACTTAAAAATGTTGTGGTCGTCGGTGCCATTAAGACTCCACCAATTCCGTCGTCGTCATCGCCGTTAACAGTCGACCAATGCCGTCGTCGTTGTCGATGTAGTCGTCGTAGCTTAGAGAGAGAGAGAGAGGAGGGTTAGAGAGTAAGAGAGAATTGGGAAAGTGGCTTAGAAAGGACGACTTATAACTTATATAATAACATTTCCGACTACTTCAGTCGGTACCTATTTTAATAAAATTAATTACTTAACGTTTTAGATTACAGTAGTCAGAAATACATTTAATAATTTATTTAAATAGTTATTTAATTTTTGTATAAGGGTTTGATTATATGTTAAATAATATATTTATTTAATTATTTTTATTTTCGACTACGGTGGTCGAAAAAGAATATTTAATAATTTATATAATTAATTATTTAATCTCTGTATAAGGAAATGGTTATATATTTAGTAATATATTTATTTTATTCTTTTTTTTTTCGACTACAGTAGTCGGAATGTACAATTCCCGCAATTTTCCACTAACCAGTCTGAGTATATATTAGTAATTAATTTATTTATTTGTTTAATATTTTCAACAATAGTAGTCGGAACTACATATTTAATTATTTATTTAAATAATTATTTAATTTTTGTATAACGGTATAATTATATATTTATTAAATTATTTATATTTTCAACTACAGTAGTCGAAAATACATATTTAATTATTTATTTAATTTTTGTATAAGGGTCTAATTATATATTTAATAATATATTTATTTAATTATTAATATTTTTGACTCCAGTAGTCGAAAATAAATATTTTATGTATTTATTTAATTTTTGTATAATGGTCTGATTATATATTTAATAATATATTTATTTAATTTTTTAATTTCCTACTACAATGGTCGAAAATAATTATTTAATAATTTATATATTAATTATTTAATTTTCGTATAAGGGATTTATTATATATTTAGTAATATATTTAGTTTATTATTTTTATTTCTGACTACAGTAGTCGGAATATACATTTTCCGCAATTTTTCGCTAAATATTCTGACTGTTGTAGTCACAAATACTATCGGAATAATATTTTGTAAAAAATAAAAATAAAAAAGTTTATTTTTCGACCGAAGTAATCGGAAATTTCCGACTACTTTTTTCAATAGGAAATTTTTAGTCGGAAAATAGAGATTTTCTGATAGTGTAATAAAGTTATACATAAAAAGAATAAAATTATTATAACGTAGCAATTGACATTAAGTTAATTGTTATTTTTATTTATATAATATAAATAAATATTATTATTCAAATATATTATTGTCTATCATATCTCACTATATTTTTACAAATAATTTATTTGTTTATGTTAGTTTTTGTCACTTTGACTATTTGCACTACACGTACGTCCAATGCTATAGTATACAATAATTAGTTCACATGAGTTAAAACAACACACAATTAGTACGCCTAATGCTATAATATACAATAATTAATTCACATGAGTTAAAACAACACACAATTAGTTTTGATGAGTTCTATGTGTTTCTTTATCTTCATTACTGAAGTCTTGTATCTTTTTTTTTTTTTTTTTAAGTAAATGTTTTACTAGAGTCTCAACAAGTAGGAAATTTATTATCTACTCGATCAAGTTTCAAGTTTGCATACTCAAATTAAATTTTAAGAATAAAAATATCCCATAAATTAGATATAGAAAAATAATTACATGTGTTGCAGTTTACGTTATATGTTATATAAAGCATCACAAACTTGTTCTCCTATTTATTTCTCTTTTTCTTTGAAAATAAACGATCACCAAGAACTCAAGGTCCAATATGCATGACCTTCACTTCATGGTGAGATGGACAACTATTTATTTCTTTCTTTTTTAAATCTGCAGTGATTTTATTTCTATTAATTTATGTGTTTTTTATTTTTCTTTTTTTTGTCGTGCATAATTTTGATCAAAATTACGTCGATATTGATATACAAAAACACACACTCTAAATAATATGGTAAATAAAAAACGAACTACATCATATATAAACTTAATAATATAGCACAATTACTTAAAACAAATTAACAATAACATGAAAAATAGATGAAAAATATAAGAGCCAAAGAAAAACAGAAGGAAAACTGATGCTTACTGCATTTCAATGGCAACATATTAAAGTTGGATCTGACATGTACATTAAATTTGTATAAGGAACTAACCTTATGTAATAACAAAAGGACTCTATGGATGACAGTTTTAACAAAAAAGAGTTACGAAAGTAGAATTTATAGGCAGTTTTTTTTTTTCTCTTGCCTTATTTATGTACACAATAATCTACCAATATTAATTGATCTCATATATTTTAGGACTCTTTATTTTTTAATAATTAATTAATAATTAAAGAAAATAAGTGGAAAGACAATTTTATCTGTTGCGGAGTCTTTTAATGAAAACAAAAAATTTAAATCACTTTTTTAAGCGTGTTTCCACTTTTAATATATTATAAATATAAATATAAATATTTGAAAGCTAATCCGAACACCAGGAATATCAAAAAAATTCTTAAGATCGAAATTATTTTTAAATATTTGATTACAGTTTTGTTGCATGAGTCATAAATGCTATAAATTATTTGTTGGACGAAACGTGCTCAACAATGCAAATAACTCAACCTGATTTGCTAAAAAGAAATAAAGAAACTATATATATATATATATATATATATATATATATATATATATATATATATATATATATATATATATATATATATATATATATATGGCCCGTGTCAAGCGGGCCCAATATATGTTATTTTTTGTATTAATTATGTGACATAAATAAAATTAGATAATTAATTATATTTTTAATATGTTTTAAGATTTTTTAAGTTGTTAGTTATTGTAATCTATAATACTTTTTCGATATTGGAATTTACTATTTTAAGTTGTTTGTTATTGTAATTATAATACTCTTCTTGTTTACACTTTTGTGATATTGATAGTCAATTTATATTTTAAAAGTAATTTAAGTTTTTAATTATTGTGATTTCTTATATTTTTTGCTATTTCAATATAAGCGGCACTGATATAATTTCGAGAGTCAACCAAATATCACGATTGAAGTAGCGAAACCAGCACGTCTAGAATGACTCATAATAACTAATTAGAAGTGATATAGCAAAATTACTATAAATAATGTTCGTGAAAATTTTTTAAGTGGACCTCATATAAGATGTCAAATTAATTTAAAACATCAAGAGTTAGGTTATCATTTTATGTTTATTTTACCTTTTTTATTAAATGTTATTGATTTTATAATACTTAGATGATTTATAATTACTTAGGAGGTGATATTGTAAAATTACGGTTGAAGCACATGAAGCAGACATGTCATATAATAAATAATTAGGAGCAATATAATAAAATCACGAAATATTTTGTGATATTGATATTCAATTTATATTTTAAAAGTAATTTAAGTTTTTAATTATTGTGATTTATAATATTTTTTGCTATTTCAATTTAAGCGGCATTGATATAATTTCGAAAGTCAACCAAATATCATGATTGAAGTAGCAAAATCAGCACGTCTGGAATGACTCATAATAACTAATTAGAAAGTGATATAGCAAAATTACTATAAAAAATGCTCGTGAAATTTTTTTAAGTGGACCTCATATAAGATGTCAAATTAATTTAAAACATCAAGAGTTAAGTTATCATTTTATGTTTATTTTACTTTTTTTATTAAATGTTATTAATTTTATAATACTTAGATGACTTATAATTATTTAGGAGGTGGTATTGTAAAATTACGGTTGAAACACATGAAGTAGACATGTCATATAATAAATAATTAGGGGCAGTATAATAAAATCACGAAGCAGACATGACAACCGCTGCATTGAGATCAATAAGGAAGTAACGCCTGACTTTACCCTCAAGGTTCTGATTTAGCTTTAGGTTTCCGGACTAAGGGATAGAATTGGCACAATATTTTTAGCTTTGTCAATTAGTCATTTCCACAACACTGATGCTGGAGTTGTCGAGCCCTGCAAGCAAACAACATATCTTTCTTCTCTTTTTAAAGACAACGCTGATGTACTTCGATCTACCCCTCGATGACAAACCAAATACAAATTCACATAGAGATGAATTTCAGGCGTGGATTATTTGATCATTTTTGGAAGGTAGGAGTTTGTGTGGTGTATCAAAAGAGTTTAGTTTGACCTGAAGTCCTGAACCATTAAAATATAAATATTATGACACGTTATGATGATTATATTCGATTTTGGTGCAATTTTAACCATAAATTCATGAGATTTGAATACAAAATTAGGAGATTTTGACCTAATTTCCTAATGAGGTACATTGGGAATTTGACCTAGCTAATTAAGTCAAAATCTATACTTGATTATTGAAATGAAATCGTGAGCTTATGAGTAATCTGTTCATGTAATTCCATTCAGGAGTTCGGAGCCAAAAGAAATATTTTTTTTATTAAAAATATCAAAGGAGACAACGAATTTAAAAAAATACCAAAACGGATAAATCGCTGACGGTGCAGCGACTTACAAGTCATCGGGCCCACTGCGACTTATAAGTCGCTGGGACGGCCGCGACTAGCGCTGTCACGACATACTGCTCACTGTTCCCATGTGACCCAAAAAAGTTGCCTGCATCCTTGAGAATCAATACGGCGGGCTCAGTTCTGCAGCTTTTGAAATTTTTGGCTGATGTTACAATGCATGAGATACAAATTGTGCATGCAACTTTTTAATTTTTATGCCATGATTGTGAGAATAAGGAAGCCTTTTAGACAATAATGCATGAGAAGTGAAATAGTGTATGCATGTGAATTGTTTTAAAGTTTGCATGAGCGTGTTTCAAATGCTTATAGATTGAGGTTTGCATGGAGAGTTTTCGCACTCCTATTTCAACTTACAATACAATTTCACTCAAATATTATTTTTATTCAGCTTTCAATTTTTTATATTAAAAAATGAATCAAGATACAGTAAGAGTAAATTTATATTGAGGTGGTAAAGTTTTATATGAAACTGATTTTGTAATATATAGTCAACCGCCTATAGTTGTACAAATATTTTCATTGTACCTTAAATATGAACGGTTGCAACACTTACTAAGAAATAAAATGGGTATAACTGATCCAGAAGATGTAGTGGTTATCACAGGACGATATCCAACGTCTTTTACTCCAATTGGAGTTATAACGTATGATGAGACTTGTATTTGGAATGATGATTCTTTATCTATATTTCTCCGTACTATTAAGATTTTTGATAGTCGCATTAACTTAACAAGTCTTGTTATATATGCGTCAATTGAACGTTGTCCTATTGTTCAAAAATTCACCGACAACGAATTTGATCTTTGTGATACGTTATATTTATCGAATTTAAATGTTGATTCTTCAAGGGACATAGTCCAACATTAAACAGTGGGAGAATTTGACAGGCACTCAAATGATATAAGTAATTTGAATACACAATGTGATGGTTGGGTTGATATGCAGTATCATAACTCTAATCAAAATGTGCATAATTTTAATATTGGGGGACCTAGCAATGCTCATATGCACATGCAAAATTTGAATTCTAATCATCAACAACATTCTTTTCCGCTGGAGTCAATCGATGGGTAAATATAACAAGTTTTTAAAATAAAATAATTTATAATTTATACTAATTATGTTTAACTTTTTTTGTTTTATAGATGTAATGATTTTGAAGGTACACTGACTTAGCTTACACAAATTGTAAAAAATAATGATGACATAGTTGATAATGGAGTGTGTGGATCAGACAGTGATAAACCTTCAGAACATGAATCAATGGATGGTGGTGAAACGTCCGATGATGAAAATATTATTGGAGAAGATGCAACTCTGGTTGCTCATAGTGTTAGTCATCCATCAATAGAAATTCCGTATTTGAATAATATCGAAGAAAGCGCAGAAGATTTTGCGTGCACATGTGATGATAGTTTCAATCAAGCTACTCTTTGGAATTTCAAGAATTCGGAATTCATACAAACAGGTTAGATTTTTGCTAACTACAATTTTTAAAATAATTAATTTCATTTTTTTATTGACTAATACTTATTTGAATCTATATGAAATTAGGTATGTTATTCACAGACAAGAAAAAAAATTAAAGCTGCTGTGAGAATGTATTGTCTTAAACAAAGAAAGGAGTATATTTGTGATAGATCCAAAAGTAAGAGCTGGAGGGTTATGTGCAAGCGTCACATGTTGGGATGCGAATGGATGATTCGCTTTCGAGAGATTTCAGGTGGTATGTGAAAAGCGGAAAAAATGATACAACCACATACTTGGCTGACTGATAACTACAAGAAAGATCATTTCAATCTAAACAACAATATGATTGTTGTTACGTTGGTACCACATATTATACAGAGCCCGAAAATCAGTATTAAGGTGGTTCAAGAAGTCATAAAGTCAAAGCATCATTTTGCTCCCAGTTATATAAAAGCTCAAAGACGTCGAAAAAAAGCATTTGTGATGGTATATGAAGATTTTGAAAGTTCTTTCAAAGCATTACCTCGCTACATGATTGCACTACAATATTTCAATTCCGGTATTGTTGTTGAATGGGAGCATTATTCTTCAACAATGCAGGGTGAGAAAATATTTAAATTTTTATTTTGAACTTTTAAATCGAGAATTGATGGTTTCAAATACTGCAGGTGCATCATTTTAATAGACGGTACCCATCTTTATGGTTTGTACTATTTGAAACTATTAATTGTTGTTGGGATTGATGCTAATAGTAATATTCTTCTGCTTGCATATGCACTTGTTGCACGTGAAAGTTTTGAATCATGGTCATGATTTCTTAAGTTATTGTGGAGGCATGTTGTCGGTGAGAGAAAAATAATTAGTCTCATTTCTGACTGTCATAAGGGAATATTACAATGTGTTCAGTCTTATGATTGATTGGATCCACCACACACTTTTCATAGATTTTATGTTCGACACTTGAAAGTCAATTTTAATAGAAAAAATTTGAATAGAAATTCCGAGAACTTAATGTGGTCGGCCGCCACGGAGCATCAAGAAAGAAAGTTTTTTCAAAGAGTGGAACAAATTAAGATATTGTCCTTTGCAACATATATGTGGTTAGATAAATTTTCGCTAGATAAATGGACAATGTATAAGGATGATGGTCGTAGATGGGGCTCTATGACGATAAATGTATCCAAGTCATACAATGATTTGTTGAAGAAAGCTCGGGGGCTTTCAGTGACTGCTATGGTTCGCATGACTTTTAAAGTTCTTGTTGACAGTTTTGTGGAAAGAAGCAATCTTGCTGATGCTTTATTACAAAATAATAAGCCATGGCCTCTTGCCGTTGAAAATAAATTTTTAGATTATTGGGAGAGAGCACAATCGCACACTGATATGATGGCTTATCAAATCGATGATGGGGTGTTTGAGATTCTTACTTTTGCATGTGTTGGTAAGGGTAGAAATGTCCACACAGTTAATCCCAAGAGAAAAATATGTTATTGTGGAAAATGGAAGAATTATCACATGTCATGCTCACATTGTATTAAGTTTTGTGGTATTCGTGGCATCGAACCTAATACATATGTTAGCAAGTACTACAACACCAAGCTATACAAACAAACGTATAGTGGTAAATTTTACCCCGTGGGTGATGAACGATATTGACCGCCAACCCCATTTGCTTTAGTTGCAAACGTTGAATATATGCTGACATCTGGTGTTGAAGAAAGAACCTGACTTAAGAATGATATGGATATTGCTCCAGCTCGTATGGCTAGAAAGTGTAGTATTTGCAAAGAAACATGTCACACTAAGGAACGTTGTCCTAGACGAGCTCAGTAGTTTGCGACTTTCATGTAGTATTATTTTATGTTGTGTTATTGGTCTATATGTAGTATTTTTAATGTAATATGTCTTTTAAAAAATTTTAATTTTGATATATGTTTATGAATAAAATAAAATAAAAATATTCTACTGCTAGATAATTTATGTTTGTTGACCTGACAAGGGAATTGAACATAATAATATAAAATTTTTATGATAGTGTAACTTTAAATTCATCTAAACATAATAAAAATTACATAGTGGAACATTAGCCTACCTAAATAACACTAGAAAAAATTAGCCTACCTAAATTACACTAGAAAAAAATTAGCCTACCTAAATTTGGCCTTTTGAAACTACCAACAAAATTTTTGATTAATTTTATCCCCCAAAGTGATCATGACGACTACCCGTGCCACAATTAGTTGGTACGTGTGGTCTAGTTAATCTTCGACGACCATCGTCTCTCGCAACCTACAAAAAATATTTTTAAAGATAATATAATTTAAGACTACAAATAAAACGAAGTATGTAAATCAAGAAATGACATCATACATGTGGTTGAGAAGTTTCTGCATTGGACATTGTTGCCTGTAATAACATGAAATATAATTAAATAAATAATAATTAATTAGTTAATCATAAATTATTAAATATATTATACGAATTACCGACTAACATCAGAAAAGCTCAACGCCTCAGTAAATGAAAAGTTATTCATGAAAAATTCACGCATTCCGAGTTGAGGAGCATGGTGAAATTTACTTAATTGCGCAAAATCATATTGCACAACAGGTGGCGTTACAAAACCAACTGTTTCTTCGCGTGAAAAATCAGTGACAGCCGTCGAGGGTTCACCAAATTCAAACGTGGGATAATAGGCCTCGATAGTAATAGCTAAAGACAAGCCGAAATTATCATGTGGTTCTTTGCTACGATCTGCCATACTATCTGCTCTACGACCACCTCTTCTACCCTGATGCGTACTATCTCTAAATGGAGATTGACGTCCCTGACAGCGAACTTGTACTGGTGGTGATTTCGCAGATTGAGTCGGTGGTGCATAATTAGGAGCAAAGCTTAATCTTGTTCCTAGATAGGCAGAATTCATTGATTCCGAAGAAATACGGGCAACCTTTGATGCAAATTCATACATCTCTCTAGTTGCTCTTGAATCACGTAAAATCAACTGAGCCATTCGATAAATGATTTCATGTCCCATAGCCTAAAAACACAAAATAAAAATGGTCATTGACATGTATTAAAAAGACCACTGACGTATATTAAGATTTTTTGAATATACGTACCAAGGCCTCATGTCTATCTGCCATGTGTTGGTATCCTCTTTGAACAACATGCTCTGAATTTTCAATTAACATGGGAGCATGATTACAATACCAATGAATGTACTCTAATTGATTGTTTATGTGATGGGGTTTAAAAATATGTCCCTGACGTGTATCCCACGTATTTTTTGTTTCGTTAAACATATTTAAAACTTCTTGTGTTATTCTACTTTGGTTATCACGCTTAAAATGTTGTTCGTGAAAGTGAGTACACGGTTCAGGTACATGCTGGAGATAACCAAATTGTCTAACAACACGATCAACCATATAACACTCACGGACTATTCCACAAATAAGTGACCCTCTAGCCATCCAAATAGGTTCTCCCCTTTGGCACCACACGGGCAATTCATTGAGTATTTCTTCTGAATAGGACTCCCAAATAAACTATAAAATAAATAGATCGTTATAAAACAAAGTAATTATATTGCTCTTCTCAAATAGAAATAGTATTATACTTAAAATTATACATAAGAAAATCTATTAGTAACAAATATGGTACTTTTCAATTCTTACATTATAATTTTTTTTTAATCAATATGACAAATCATGAGTATTAAAAGTTCAATTACCTATTCAATATTTAGGTTATTCAGGACATCTCTAATTATGACAAGTATATTTATCGCCTCATTTCCATGAACTATACCTCGTCTCCACTTACGTGCAAGTAGAGCCGAGGTCTCATGATGGTTTGCCCTCAGAGGGTGCGGTACCGGCTGAAGTGAAATAATACGCTTCCATGCCCATACCTATAAAAATATAAAATCAACTAATTTTAATAACACAATAAAATTAAGTTGTACAAATTTTAAAACACAAATATTAAATTTCACGTACTATAAAAATATAAAATCAACTAATTTTAATAACACAATAAAATTAAGTTGTACAAATTTTAAATTTCACGTACCTGAACTAAGACGAGAAGTCCACATACATCGCTAGATGAAGATATGGATGCACGACATAAAGAATAGTATAAAAATGATAATGCGGCTGCGCCCCAAGCCTTTGTCAACATAGCATTTAAGTCTTGCAAGTCGATTAATAGTCCAAAGATATTTTAGAATTGGACTTGTTCGAAAATAATGTACGTCCGCACAACCATAAAAGATACAACCTAACTCTCTGTTGCACCTCAATTTCGGGAGTATCATCAGTAATATCATCTAACTCTTTTACATACGCAGCTAATTTAGATATGAGTATTCTTCTAATTCCACAAAAGCAATCTAGAGGAGGTTCCCATCCTGTTAAGTCACGCATCATTTGTTGTCTAGCTACAATTCCTAAATCGGTAGAACCTTCTAGAAGTATAGGACTCCCATCTACAACCATTTCAAACATAATTTCAATATCCTGTAATGTAATAGTGGCCTCACCAATTCGCAAGTGAAATGTGTGAGTTTCGGGGCACCACCTCTCAACCAATGCACTTATAAGACCAACATTGTAAGGAATGTTTCCTACTTCTGCAATTCCTCTAAATCCACAAAAACTTAAATATTGAAGGATTCTATAATGCAATGGACGCTCCTGTATGTGCAGCCAAAATTCAGTATTGGCACAACGTGTATTTAAACACATATCTTGTCCTTCGATGTCTCAAATTTTTTTGGATTGATGTTTAGCTTGTAATTTTAACAATGGATTCATCTCTACATAAAAAAATCAATTTGTTATGATCAAAAGTAAATTAATAAAGATTATTTAAAGAATATAAAATTTAAGTTTAAGAATTCGATGTAATATTTTTATACTTCACGATAAAAATAACGTAAAAACTATATATTAACATACCTTATAATTAATGCCTTAACTTGTATTTTGATTAAATATTTATAAACTTTTTTCAGGTTAAAAAATTATTGTATCAAGATATGAATTATGTTCCAACAGAATATATAGATAGAATTCACATGCAAACAAATAAATATTGACGTGCAAACAATATTTTTTTAAAAAATGCAACATCTATTTTAAAGGCTGCACGTCTTATTTTTTCAAAGGTGCATGAAATTTTTTTTTGTTGGCAACAGTGTTGATTCTCAAGGTTGCAAGCAACTTTTTTGGGTCGCATGAGAACAATGACTAGCAGTATGTCGTGACAGTGCCAGCGACTTGCAAGTCGCGGCTGTCCCAACGACTTATAAGTCGTGGTGGGCCCGACGACCGTAAGTCGCTGCACCGTTAGTGATTTTTTCGTTTTGATATTTTTTAAAATTCGTTGTCCCCTTTGATATTTTTAATAAAAAATAATCCTTTTGGCTCCGGACTCTTCCATTTAGTATTGACATTGATTTTGATTTTCGTAAAATCATGAAAATATACCATCTAACATCATTTGATGTGTTACTTAGCTTGCCATGGATTAAGACTATTGGAGGTTGTTTGGTCGGTAATTTAGGGCCCGTTTGGTCATAAATTTTTTTCCTTTTTTTCCTTTTTTTTTATTTTTTTTACTTTTTCGAAAATTGTCGTGTTTGGCCATGAAAATTTAAAAAATTATTTTGGAGTTGGATTCCAAAAAGTGAAAGCAACTTTTTGTTGTTTTCACAATTTTTCACTTCCATTTCCAACTTTCATTATTATTATTATGTAACTCCAATCTTTAAATTTTTACACAAACCTCTCTTATAACTACAACCAACCACCAAGAAAAAAATTATTATTTGATTTCTATGGTACAACATTATTTCAATTGTTACAGATATTTTAATCTTTTTTTCTTCTTTTAACCAAAATTTACTAACATGAAGTAAAAAATAATAAATGGCAATCTGTCGCGGAAATATATCAACTTTTGTTTTTAATGAACTATATTATAGAAATATAAGGCCTAGTACATTATATTATTTAAAAATAAGAAATAATATTTTTTTCTTGCCATTCTAATTTTCTGTATATGTCATATAATGACTTTTATGATTTTAATAAATTATTAAAAAGTGGTTAGTAAAATCTCATATCAAACATAACGTAACGATCCATATTTACGATACAATAATATTCAAGGAAAATCAATATCATCAATAAAGAAAAAGAAAAAAATTAGCACTAATCTATTCAGAAATAATTCATCCGTAAAATTTTTTAAAAAGATCAAATTCAATAAAATAATTAATTCAAGTGAAAGTAATTAAGATTTTTCATCAACAAATTTAAGAATATATAAAATATATTTATATCCATCAATCATATGTATCAAAATATATTTTTTCTATTCAATCGATTATGGTTAGATTAACTTATTTAGCTCGTGCTTATGATGTTTTTATTCAAATTTTAGAAGAATAACAATCATAATAATTAGTTTGTTATTAATTATTTTATCAATTGAAGACATTTAAATTATTTTCTCAATATTTGGTTGTATGATTAGTAGGTAAATTCGTTGTTGAGTGATTTTTGATAATTTTTAAAAGTTGAGGGCATAAAATCATATTTAAAAAAGATTTTCCAAAAGAAAGACATGACCAAACACAACTCCAACTCCAACTCCAACTCCAGAAAAAAGTAATTTTTATGGCCAAACAACTACTTAGACAATACTCCCTTCATTAAAAAATAATTGAATTGTTGAGTATTTTTTAGTGTTTAAAATAATTGAATTGTTCATTATTAAAGATATATGTTGGAAATTTTTTTCAATTTTATCCTTTCATTTAATGAGGATTTAATGAGGTTGTTAAGTGTTTTACATTTTCTAGAAGAGTAATTTAAGAATAATTAAAAGGATAATAATGAAAAGTAACTTATAATTTATATCCTAAAATATTTTTTTTAAGAGGAACGTCATACCCAATAATTCAATTTATTTTAGAATGAAGGGAGTACTAAATTGGAATTGTCACCAACTGAGATTTCAGCTTCTGATAAATTGCTTGCTTTTTCTAAAGCAAGACTTGAAACATGCATTACTGCCTTCAAAATACCCAGTTTATAGTGCGATTTATGGGTGCTAGACCATTTATGCTATTTAGGGCTATTAAGAGTACTTTTTATAGTTAACTTAATTACTTCATCCTTCCCATATTAGTTAGTGATTTTACTAAAAATAAATATCTCAAATTAGTTGATTACTTACTAAATCAATATGAATTTTTTTTTTCCCTACAATTAATATACTCTTTGAAAATTTAAATGAATTATCTTTATATCCATTAACATGGATAAGAGGTACAGTAACAAAATTGATCATTACGTTAATAATTTCTTAAATATCATGCAAAATGAAAAGTGCTAAACTAATATAAGACGAGACTAAGTTGGATGACTTTTATATGATATAAGTCATAAAAGAGAAAAAAAAAATTGTGTGATAAACTTTAAAGTTAAATGACTTTTATGTAATAAAAATAGAAAGTTAATTTTTAATAATAATTTTTAAAGATGGATGGCTTTTGTGGAGCAAAAAGTAATTTTATGTGACAAAATATTGGATGATCACAAGCGAAAATCTAAGGATTCCTGTGCAAGATTCGTCTATAAAAATGTCCTAAAATCAAATCGAAAAGTATAATTGATTAACAATATGTGAATATTTCTATACTAACAACTGTCTGGAGAAGGCATATGACAGAGTATCCAGGGAGATTCTGTGGAGGTGCTTTGAAGCTAGAGGGGTCGATTCAGGACATGTATGATGGCGCGAAAACTCGTGTGAGGACGGTTGGCGGAGATTCAGAGTCTTTTTTTGATTTTGATAGGTTTGCATCAGGGATCGACTCCTTAGCCCTTTTTTATTTGCCTTGCTGATGGATATTTTGACGCGGTATACTAAGGGGAGGTGCCTTAGTGTATGTTATTTGCTGATGATGTGGTTCTGATTGATGAGACTTGGGGAGGAGTTAATGATAAGTTGGAGATTTGGAGACAGACTCTAGAGTCTAAAGGATTTCGATTGAGCAGGACTAAGATGAAGTACTTTGAGTATAAGTTTAGTGATGTGTCGCAGGAGGCTGACGTGGTTGTGAAGCTGGAATCTCGGGCCATTCATAAGGGGGAGAGTTTCAAGTATCTGGGGTCTAACTTCAGGGCAATGATGAGATTGATGAGGATGTCATGCATCGTATTGGGGCAGGGTGGTTGAAATGAAGGCTCTCTTCGGGAGTTTTATGTGATAAGAAGGTACCCCTGAAGCTTAAAGGTAAGTTCTACAGAGTGGCAATCCGGCCGGCTATGTTGTGTGGAGTGGAGTGTTGACTAGTTAAGAACTCCCACATCCAAAAGTTGAAGGTGACGGAGATGAGGATGTTGTGATGGATGTGTTGACATACCAGGAAAGATAGAGTGAGGAATGAGATTATTCGAGAGAAGGTGAGAGTGACTTCAGTGGAGGACAAGATGCGAGAAGTGAGGTTACGATGGTTTGGTACGTGATGAAGAGGGGCTCTGATGCTCCGGTGCGAAGGTGTGAGACACTGGCTATGGATGATTTTAGGCCGGGTAGAAGTAAGTCGAAGAAATATTGGAGGGAGATGATTAGGCATAATGTGGAGAAGTTACGGCTTACGGAGGACATGACCCTTGATAGGAATATGTGAAAGACGCGGACTAGGGTAGAGGGTTAGGGGCGGTTTAGGGTAGAGGATCCTTGATAGATTTGTGTCTGATGTTTCTTGTTCGTGGTGTTAAGTGTTGTCTTTGGTTTAGGATAGATAATTTTTTTGTATTATCCTATAGCTAGCGGTGTTAGTTTAATTTTGCATACTGTACGTTTTTATATGCATATATGTTTTGTGTTTGTTATAATATTGTCTGTCCTGAGCTGAGGGTCTATCGAAAACAACCTCTTTACTTCACCTGAGATAGTGGTATGATCTGCATACACTCTACCCTCCCCAGATCCCACTATGTGGGGATACACTGGATATATTGTTATTGTAACTGGGTCATTTGGTTGGGAAATTGTTATCCCGGAATTACCTGGGATAACTTATCCCATCCCATCACTATGGTGTAAATGGTGGGATAACTTATCCCACCACTGATTAATCCCTCCAACCAAACACTCGTTCAATTGATCTTTATATTTTATCCTGGAATTACTTATCCCTTAGATTACTTATACCTCAAACCAAACGACCTCTAGACTATGGTGTACTTTAACATTTTGTCTTAAATGAATTAAGAACCTTGGACCTCGGCAAATGGAATTGAAGTTTAGTTAGGAAGTCGCATCATAAGTTAGACTCGAGAAGAAAGCAACAGATAAGGTCGATATATGCACAGTGCACTATTAGCTCAAAAAAGGCTTTTCGAAATGAATAAGAATCTCTTGGCACTTGGCAGAGAGTATCTTACCTCCTTTGCAGTGCCAATATAATTTAATCGAGCCGTTAAACATTAAATAACAAATAATTGAACAAAAAAAAAAATTCAAAATACATCTTCTCTGCCTTACAAACGCTTCCAACCACGTCAAAGCAAAATAAAATCGTCTTTATTGTTTTGCTTACATTAAATTTATTATGGATATTTCTATAGTAGGCGTGTAGTCGATGGCTTGAGAATATTTATTGATAGAAGGGGGCTCTAAGTAATTACAAGTGAAAAAAGTTTTCCTTCCTTATTTTCAACGAAGATCAATAAAGCAAAAATTAAGGGACTGAGATTTTATGTTACGAATTGAATAGACGAAAATAATCTTTATAAATTTGTTGTGCAAAAATAAAAAATACTCGTAAAAAAGCCATTAAAAAATGTTTATTAAGTGCTACGAAGTCATTTCTCCCGCAAAAAACAAACAACATCTTGGATCAATTTATTAATAATAAAGAAATGTAAGAAGAACAAACGGCATCTAGAAAGATTGATACTTCAGTATTGTTGGATATGGCCGGCACTTGTTTCAGAACTAAATAATTTCTTTAATGCAACTTGTACTTTTAAATCCTCCTCTTTTAGATCTTACTTCAGCAATCACAACATATTACTATGCATAGGCACTATTTATTTTACTTTCAATCCATTAAAAAATCTCTATAATTGAGTTGAAGGATTTAGCAAACTGTGAAGGCTTACCTTATTTTAAGAGTTCCATTGGCATCTTCAACACTAATTTGCTCTCAAGAGTATGCTGTAATGGAATTTTTCGAATTTGTCTTGCTAGGCATATAATTATAATGATTGTTACTCCCTTCGTCTCAATTTATGTAGAACCGTTTGATTAGATACAAAATTAAAGAAAAAAGTTTTTGAAATTTGTGATATGAAACAAAACTTAAACAGTTTATGTAGCTATAATTTATTTTATTAAAGATAAAAAAAAAATTTAAGTTAAATTATTTTTAATTATAAAAGAATATTGTTTAAATAAATTTTAAAAAATGTGTCAGATGACGAAATACTAAATTAGAGAATCTAAAATAGGTACGCCGTGCAAACTTTCGACTCTTTGTTCGAAATCTATATCTATATCTATATCTATATTTATAATCTATATCTATAATCTATAATATAGTAAAAGTGTGAAGACCCTTAAAAAAAATAATTTAAACTTTTTATTTTTCATTAAAAGACCTACAATAGACAAAATCATCTTTCACCTTTTTTTTCCTTATTTTATAATATTAAATAATAACTATAATAAATATATGAGAATTTTTATACATGAAAATTTTTGTTTTAATGAGAGACTCCTAAATATATAAAATGTAAAAGTCCTAAATATATAAAAATTTATTTTAGACAAAACTGTCAGTTAATTAATATCTTACTATTTAGGCATTTGAAATTTTGACAAACTAATATTATATTTGTTGGAAAAACAAAAACTACCATAAAAATTTATTTTATATTGTACCGTAGATTTTTGATTTATTTATACTAATATTTTGGTAAAATAATAATATCTTTCTCTATGAGAAACTACCATTATTTTTGGAACAAAAGTTCCCTATTATGCTACTATATAAGGAATAAGGAATTGTAGTAGTATGCGAAGAAGAGTTCTGCATGAAACTCCAATTAACAAACTTATACCACCAAATAATTCATCAAAACCTAATTCTTAAACCTTTCCTTATTTGAATTATATACCTAAAATTTAAGAATTTTAAATCAACTAAAATTGTATCTTAAATGAATGTTTAAAAACTTTAATTAATTGGTAGTACTATTTTGACATTTTTTCCTTAACTCACGTATATATCCTTTTGGATAAAGATTCTGTTCACAATTAATTTTAGTTATAATTTTTTTTGGTTTGATTATTTAATTTAAGTAAGAATTCATAATACTTAACACTTCTAGATTAATTAAAATTTACATTAGATAAAAAAAAATTACAATTCTATTTAAGTAATATTTTGGATCAAAATTTACAAGAAACGTAGCTCTAATTCTACTTTTTCTTCTTATTTTGTTATTAATTCAAGTTGTATTTTTTTGTATGTATTCATTATTGTCATCTTCTTCATCTTTCTTTATTCCTTTTAGTTAATAACTTTAAATATTATATATAAATTAAGATTAAATAATTAACAAGACATTGAATTCTCCTTTTAATAATTTCTTGTGTTTCTTTTTTTGTACGAAATTTTTGATCGAAAATTGAAAGAAATAAGCATGTCCCCATCGAATAAAGTGGTCAAAAATATCAAAGGCTTGTCTCATTCTTTTTTTTCTTCTTCTTTAGTTCAACTGTGACTTTGTTTTGATTATGTTATTTAACTATTTTGTTAGTGTTATAGTTACATCTTTAATTAAATTTGTTAGTTAAGTTCTAAATATAAGGATATAATAAGTGTTAAATCTTGATATGTATAAATTTTGTTTGAATGATATAAATTGAGGATTATAGTCGAATCTTTCAATTTTGGGCTTACTAATAAAGTTTGCAAGCGGATCAAGTACATTATTCATTGTAAATCGAGTTTAATCTATCTACTTTTTTCGTAGAAAATTTTTGATCCAAAATTGAAAGAAATAACCATGATGCCACCGAATAAAGTGATCAAAAATAACAAAGGTTTTTTTTTTTCTAAATCTTTAGTATAGGTGAAGGAGAAGGGTTCAAAGAAGGACTAAAGAGAATAAACTATTTTTTGTAAACTTTATTGTGTTTAAACTAACATACATACTTTTTGGTTGACTAATTTCTATTTTTTCATAGAATTGGATAATAACTGAAAGTTGCCCTTATGTCAAGATGCTAATAAATAAATTCAATAAACATTTTGAAAGACCTTCATATTATTTTATATTTTAAATAATTTTATAAAATTGAACTCAATAAATTGAGGTATACGCGCGAGGCGCGTATCTCTGAACTAGTATATATATAAAAGAGAATGTTAGTCCATCCTATGTGGCATGCCTTAGAAGCCTCCAATGCCATTTCTCTTTTTTGTGATTTTTTTAACATTAATTGAGTTTTTTTCTCCATTTAAATATTTATGTGTTTAAAGAAAATTCAAAAGACACTATATTTAACTCTATTAATTATATAATAATTTTAAGAATGAGGAAGAATTGAGGAGTTAGTAATGTGGAAGGTCTCTTATAGTGAATATATAATATTCCATTGGAATGAGATAGCGCATAATCTGAAAATTCTTCAATATTGCTACAATGTTCATTTTCACCTTGGCTTCCTTTGCATATATAAAAGATAGAGTTGCACAAATCAAGTTTAAGCGATAATATGGCCTTTTAGGTTAATAGTTGTTTAAGTTTTGTATTTCTACTTACTACTTTTTTGTTTGGATTTTCTCACAAAACCAAATGTGAAACAGGTATTATAAAGGTCACATGTTTTTTTTTTTGTTCTTTTTTTTGGTCCCTTCTGAATATTATATTTTTCTGCAAGTTTTTTCTACCTAAGCAACACATGTTTTTTAAAATTCTTTCTTGATTTACAAATTGTAGTTGAAATGATTAACTTGTGAGGGAGTTTTTAGAATGTGAGAATCCCTTAGTACCGAGAGAAATAGTGAGTTGAGTTTGTTACTTTGTATATGATTGTTATACTAGAAGGTATTTTGATTTCATTTTAATTAATTATAATTTTTTTATTATGTCTTTGGATAGTCTCTAAGGTATTTATTTGGCTAGATGGATTTAATGCATGTTGAAATAAGAAAACAATCTGATGTACAGATTGAAGAAAATTCTTAATGAAGGTTTATTATTTGACATAAAAAACTTAAGGTTATTATTGAAAGCAATGGAGCATACAAACCACTTAGAAGTAATAGAACACTTTTCTTTTTTTGTTCAATATATTCTCTCTAATTTAAATTATGTGGTATATCACTAAAGCTCACATTTATTTAATTTTAACCCTCATAATTTTTCATTTTATTTTCTTATCTAAAACTCAACTTTCATAATTAAACACCTCAATTGAGTAAGTTTTCTTAAAATATCAAATTTTTTAAAAAATTTACATCTCATAACCTAACATTAAACGATGTCAGTCAATTAAAAAGGTTATGACAAAAAATGAACCCATTCAAAAAGTAGAAGTTTGAATGATTAAGAAATATATTAGTATATATATTTATTGTTGTTTAATTTAGATTTTTTAATTGATTACTTCTCCAAAAATAAGATAGGTATTCTCCAAAAACAAGATTTTATAACATAATTTTACACTCTATATTAAAGAAAAACATGAAATACTCTTCAATTGATTATTTTATTGCTAAAATAAAAATCTATTGATATTTTGTTATTAAATTTTTTAGTTTTTTAAATACACAATCTACTAATCTACTACTACTAATAAAGGTAGGAATAAAAGAAGAGGTATGACCTTTTTCTTTGGTAAAGAAGTAAGTTTATCTTTATTCTTTTTTTGAAATTTTCTTTATTTTTTCTCATTTATGTTCTAGATTAAAATAAATTAAAAATCACTCATTTAATTTTCTTAATTATATTAAATATTCAATGTTAAGAAACTAAGAAGTCACTAAATATTTTTATTATCATAACCCCTAAAATAATTAATAGTCATATTCATGACATTATTTATTGTTTCATATTATAGTTTACAAATAGAAATATTGTAATACATTATAAGCATTAATTGCATTACCTTTTGGCGTTATAATATTTTCGATGCTTATTACATATTTGACTTGAGGTATAAGATGAAGACTATTTAGTAGTGATCGACTTGTGATAGTGAATATCGACAAGAGTTATGAAGATTGAACATCCATTTATATATTTTTTATTTTAATTTTTAATGATTAAGCCCGTAAGAGTGATGTTGCATTATTTATTTTTTTATATTCAAAATGTATATACTTGATAAAACTAAAAACATGTATATTTTTATTTTTGAAAATTTAAAAAGATAGAATCAAAGAGAAAAAATTGAATACACTTATAGAAAATTTAAGAAATAAAATATTCAGATTTGAAAAATCAAGCATTACAAACTAATAGTAAAATTCAGAATTCAATTGTAACATATAAAAAATATATAGACAAACAAAGAAATTTGAATACACCCAAACATTAACACAGAGTATCCATTATATAGATGTAGGAATGTAGTTAAGTATTGTTCTTCGAATCTCTTTTATTATAAATTATTAATTATTAGCCCTTAAATAGAGGCATGGTAAGACTTTTTAGAAATGATCGCATTATTTTTTTAAGTTGTTATGTTTTTTATATTTATTATATTCATGCCCAGTCGAAAAATTAGATGAAGACTGTTAAGTGATGTTCGATATTATGGGAGTGGAAATCGATAAAAACTCGAAAGATTGTTCATTAATTTCACATATTTTTTCTTCTATTTTTTTATGATGGTTGAGGTTGTAAAAATGAGTCACATTATTTATTTTTTCATATGTTCTCCCTATGATTTCTCTTTATTTTGTTTTTATATGAGTTTTTGATTGTCATAAGTTTATAGCTTCTTTTGGATTAAAATTATAACTTTTTGACTTTATTAAAAGTTTGGTAATTACTGGCCAAACATTTACCTTTACAAAATTAATTTTACATATGTGAAAAATCAACTAAATATTTCTTCAAATTAAATTATATAAATTATATTTAATAATATTATTGATATTTTACCTTTTTTCATAATCGTACGAAGCGCGAATCAATTTTCTAGTTACAGAATGAAGAACTTTATTGCTCTTTCTTTTCTTCTTTTATTTTTTCTTCAATAGATAAGGACATATGGTAGTGTTATCTTTACATAAATCTTTTGTGACACATTGTCACCTCTTAATTTGAGTCGGATTCAAAAATTTTAGTACATGAGTTTCTGATCATAATCTTATTTGTTTCTTGAGTTCTCGATAAATTAATTGTTTGAGTTCTCGACAAATTATACATACATATGAATTTTCGTAACCCAAATATAAAGTTTGAGTTGAAGGCACTAGCAAGGTCCTTTCGAATCCTTAATTGTAACCTTGGTTCCACTCTAGCTCCTTTTGGGGATATTCTATTTCAGCGAAAGCTAGTAATATTAGAAAAAAATCATGATTTTTTCATAGAATTTTTTTATCGAAAAATATTTAATGGCTATTTTCATCGATAGTTTGATTGAACTAGTGAGAAAAGAAAAAAAGTAATAGTCCTACGTTTCTAGTAGTGTAAAACTGGCCCATATGAGTTAATGACTGTTGAAGTATAAGTTTATCCATATATAACATATATTGGTAAGAAATGGGGGGGGGGGGGTGAGTGAATAACTTTTTTTTTATTTGCTTTGACAGATAGTCGACTACTAAAGCAGTAATGTAAAATGCAGAAAATAAAGTGCTAAAAAAGAATGACACTAGATATTTTATATCGGTTGTAGGACCTCTAATAGGTCTTACTTCAGATCCCTTGGGTTGCAAGGGATTCAACTAGTTTGTGTTTGTCGATTCAAATACAAGGATTGAATTAAGCTTTTTGGCTATAACTCACACTCTTTTCTTCTCTCTCACTTTTTGATACGATGCCTCAACAATTATGTGTTTCTCTTTTTGAATACACAATAAATCATATGAGAATACAATTCTTGAAAAAAGTAGAGCAAAAAATTAAAGAAGATTAAGACAAAAGTATGTCTCTTCCTTAGTCTTTCATTACTTAAATAGTAATAGTTGAACTACTACTAGCTGTTAGAAGGTTTGAAAATAAAAGGCAACTCAAGAGATTTGATCCTTAGGAACGGGATATGAGAATCCTATTTCAAGAATAAGATTGGATCATCCTAATGATCCTTAACTATCCGAAATCCCCTTTCCTTAGGATCTGAAACAAAATTAATATTAGGTAAAAGATTTGATACTCTTTTCCTCTGATGTAGAATGCTATAATTAATTCTTGAAGGAGTGAAATATTTCTTTTTCGTTTTGGCATGAACTTGATAGGTCTTCTTTTTTGTTCTTTCGCTAAGAATCCTTGGTTATTTCCTTTACTATAATCCCGTACAGAAGTTATTCACTAAAACTAAACACTATCAATCTCCTCTTTTTTGATGGATGACAATATTAAAGAAATAATCTAGTCGACTTTTCTGTTAAGTGCCGAAATAGTAGCTCTCCCTCAATTGCTACACTTATTCGCATGGTAGCTCCCCCTTAATTGTTACACTATCCTATAGTCGACTACCTACATATCTTTTCTCCCCCTTTGACATCAATCGAAAAGAAAGAATTGAGTAGTTAAACAACAACTAGGATAATATGGCAAAACATAGAAGAAACTATTCATGGGCTTATACCCAGATATACAACAAAATAAAGTAATGTCTTAAAATATAAATAGAAAATGAGCTACAACATGAGGAGGATTCTCAAAGCAATGAAAGAAGTAGGCCAAAGATTGGGCAGTGGAATCCTGCAGGTTAATGAACTGAGTGGATATAATAATAGAGAGAGTCAGTAGTGGTCTGAATCTTGGAAGCAATCTTCGTGGCCTCTTTGATTACTTGATCCAATCTTAACCTGAAACAAGCAACATCTGTACTAGTTTTCTTACTGACATCTTTCATTTTGTTAAGGTAAAAGTGTGAGGAAAGGTGGAGATTATTGATGGATTCAAGCTTTAAGTCAATCTCAGCCCGACGGATGGTAACATCAAGTGAAGAGGAACTAGGAACACAAAGATGAGAGGTCCTTGACTTAGGGGAAGAGGAAGTAGCAACAGAATCACCCTCATATTTAGGAACCCAAATATCATCAACTAAAATATAACTGATACTATCAAAAGCTTTGGTATTATAGCATTGTTTCACAACAATTGAAGGAACAATCTCAAGAGGAATATTGTATGCTTCTAAAATACAAGTAATGATAATTTCTTAAGGAAGACTGGATGGATCAAGAGAAGCTTCAATCATATGATTTGTAATGAAATAGGAGAGATTCACCTTATGTTGAGAGACAATGCAGTAAGTAAGCAGGGTGTCATGCTAAGATAATGTAGATAATGAACCATACCAATAAGAAAAAGGAGAGTAATAACCATAATATGAGCAATGACACGATCTTTAAATGATAAAAACTTGGGTCTAAGAGCAGAAGGAAGGGTTTTAAAGTTATCCAGATCAATACAATGTTTTACTTGGTCAAAAGCAACATCCAAATTAGAGGGCCAAAAATTCTTAGAGGAAGTAGAAAAATCTATACAATTTATATCATGAATAGCATCAAATATAGCACAATCAATAAAACTTCTTTTCGCATCACAAGAGTCTCTAGTTCGCCAACAAGAAAAGATTGAAGATTTGCATAAAAAAGTCTAACAAGGGACTCATAAGCATACTTTTGATTAGAAGAGAAGAACAATAAATTGACAAATGCTTCAATTAAATCAGTCATAAATAAAGATACTTCTACTCATAAATTCACACACCTAACATGGAAGTAAATATTTTTTAATAAAATTTTAAAATAATATCAAGAGATTTTCTGAGGAAGCAAAATCTTTCTTCTAACAAAGGTTTGATAAAAATATCAACTAATTCAAAATTAGTGCTAACAAAAGATATATCAATATCACCTTTTAAAATATGATCTCTAATAAAATGATATTTAATATCAATAGGCTTAGCCTTATAATGATGCATATTAGAAAGTCAGATAACATTTGCATTATCACAGAAAATTTGCATAGGCTTAACAAAGATATCATAATCACTGATTTGATGAGTCATCCAGAGAATTTGTGCACAATATAATCCAATAGAAATATATTTGAACCCAGTAGTTGTTAAAGAAACATAGTTTTGCTTCTTGCTAGTCCAAGATATGAGGGAATTTTTTTATAAGTTAGCAAGTGCCACTGGTGTTTTTTCTATCATCTTTGTTACCTACATAATCTGCATCTAAAAATTCTTTTAATTCAAAATTATTTGACTCGGAATACCATAGAGCAAGAGAAGTAGTTCCAATTAGATATCTAATGATGCGTTTGACTGTAGTTAGATGTGACTCCTTAAGAACCGACTGAAATCTTGTAGATTTATATATGCTAAACAAGATATCTGGTCGACCAGCTATACAATAGAGTAGGAGTCCAATTATGCCGCAATATTTAATTTTATCAACCAACTTACCTTTATCATCAAACATAAGAACACATGTGGAATTCATTGGGGTGCTAGTAGATTTAACATCCTTCATTTAAAATTTTTGAATAAGTTCTTTAGCGTTCTTATTTTGATAGAAGAAGATCTCTTCAGTTGACTAATGTATTTGTAATCCCAAGAAGAATGTTAACTCACCCATCATGATCATTTCAAATTCACTTTGCATTAAATCAGAGAAATTCTTGCACATATCAGCATTAATATTTTCAAAAATAATATCATTAACGTAAATTTGAATGATGAAATTTTCAGAAGAAGTTCTTTTGATAAAAAGAGTTGTATCAATTTTTCCTCTAAAATTTTATAAATTAAAAAATTGTTCAATCTCTCATACCAAGTTCGAGGAGCTTATTTTAGACCATAAAGGGCTTTAGTGAGTTTAAACATGTGATAAGAAAATTCAGAATTTTTAAAATTAAGAGGTTGTTTTACAAAAACTTGTTCCTCAATAAACCCATTTAAAAACACATTTTAACATCCATTTAAAATAATTTAAAGTCCCTGTGAGAAGCATAAGAAAGTAACATGATTATAGATTCTAACCTTGTGATTAGTACAAAAATTTCATCATAATCGACTCTCTCTTGTTGTGAGAAGCCTTGAGAGACTATACGGGCGTTATTCCAAACTATCTTACTTGATTCATCCATTTTTTTCTGAAGATCCATTTTGTTTCAATGATTGAGGTGTTCTCTGGCTTTAGAACTATAGTGAAATTGAGGTGTTTTTAGAACTATAGTTCATACTTTGTTCTTAGCAAATTGTTTGAGTTCTCCTCCATTACTTTGGTCCAACTTTCATCATTCGGTGCTTCATTGACTTTTTTGGGGTTCGAGTTAAGAAATGAGAGCCACATTTACACTTCTTTTACTGAAGGCTTTTGTTCTCATTCCTTCCTTGAGATCTTCCTAATGGATTTCTTTAGATAGTCAGGTTCACTTTTTTATTTATTTGGGATGTCAACCTTTCATTCATTTGGGATGGTTTCTATGTCAAGTTGATCATTCTTAGCAGCATTTGGCTGATTGTTCTCTACATTGGTCGATTTTGATAAAAGTTGATTGTTGTAGTTTTTGCAACTTCCCCTTGTTTATCTTCATCTTAGCTATTATTTATATTATCAAAAACATGATTAGAATCATAAAAATAACATGCACAAATTCTTCAATACAAATAGTACGCTTGTTAAAAACTTTATATGATCTACTAGAGTTGGAATGCCCTATAAGTGTGACTTCATTACTTCGTGGATCAAATTTTTCAATATTATCCTTATCACTATTATGAAAAAAGCATTTGAATTCAAATTAATGAAAGTAGATAGTGTTGAGTCTTGAATTATTCCACGATTCATAAGGAGTTTTCTTCAAAATTGGTCTTATAAGGCACCTGTTCAAAATATGACTGTAGTGCTTATAACTTTAACTCAGTTTTATGAGGTAAGGAGTATTCACATATAATGGTTTGTGACATGTCTAGGAGAGTTCTAGTCTTGCATTCAATTACTCTATTTTATTGAGGAGATCTTGGAGAGGAGAAGTTAAGAGTGTAACCTTGATTATTACAAAAGATGTCAAAATCTCTGTTCTCAAATTCTCCTTTATAATCACTTTTAATAGCAGATATACAATAATTTTTGTCCTTTTGAACCGTTTTATAGAAAACTTTAAAATCCTATAGAGTATCATCTTTGTTAAAAAGAAACAAAACCCAAGTAAAACGATAATAGTCATCAATAATCACAAAGATATACCTTTTACCACCAATACTATTAGTTCAAGTGCAACCAAATAGATTCATATGAAGTAGCTGCAGTGGTTTAGTAGTATAGACAATATCTGTAACAAGAATGGAATCTAGTTTGCTTACCAAATTGACAAGAATCACAAATGTGAATCTTTTTGTAATCAAACTTTGGAAGGCAGTAACAAGTTCATGTTTGGATAGCTTTTCAATTTTTCTCATGCTTGCATAACCAAGTTTTCTATGTCAAACCGAAGTATTCATAGAAATTAATGCAAGACAGATTTGTCCTTCTTTGCTTTTGATAGAGTCTAGGGCATGTACATCACTATGTCTATTTCCGGCAAGAAGTTGCCTAGCATACTTTTCAATTATACATTCATCTTTCTTGAATCTTACTTCTAGACCAGCATCACACAGCTGACTTATGCTCAGCAGATTATACTTTAAGATTTTAACTAAATAAACATTAGTGATATAACATGATTCATTATAGGAGATAGTAACAATACCTATTACTTTATCTTTGGAGTTGTCTCTGAAACTTATATTACCTCCATTAAAATTAGCTATTGTATTAAAAAGGTCTTTGTTCCCCATCATTTGATTTGAACATCCACTGTCAAGATACCATTTTCCTTTAGACTTTGAATGGAGTTCCTACAAAATAGACGTATCACTTATTTCTTAGTACTCAAGTATTCTTGGATTCCTTTATGTTAGTGCTTGAGTTTGTAGATTCAATTTTGAATCTCCAAATTCATTTGCTAGGATTACTAGAATGAAATTTACAATTATAATTGTTATGATCAATTTGCCACAATAATAATAAGAATTAGAGTACGAATCAGTGGTTGAGCAGGTATGATAAGTATTATGATTGTGACTGGTTTCTTTGGTCGACTTACTAAAGTTAGTTGATCGTTGAGATTCTTTACAACAATAATATCTATTATTATATATAGATCTATCACTGTCAAATTTGTAGCTTACTTAGAAGAACTAGTCGACTGATTAGATCTAACAATACTGTAACTGGATGTTTTTTAAAACTGTTGATTTTGACTTTTAATTAATCAATTTCATATTGTAGAAATTTTTTTCAATTTCACAAACTTCAAGTTTAAGTTTTCAGTCTCTTCTTTTTCTTCATAAAGCCTTTTTTTTTACCATGAGCTTTATTTAAACCAACTCTAGCAAAATCTAGTAAATTTTATAATTTAGAGCACTCATTACATAAATTAGTTCTTACCTGAGTAGATTCTCCAATTTTGATGATGCAACAACTTTCATTGTAGTCATTTTCATTATCAGATTGATCTTCTTCACCCCAACAACTTAAAGCCTTTTGACTTCATTTGGAGGGTCCTATTCTAGATTCTGAAAAATCATAAGCAATATGATCATACTTACCATAATTATAGCAGTTACCTTTATTTCCATTGTAGTCAGCATTTTGCTTTTTTTTTTTTGAGTAATTAGGTTTTTTCCCTCTTTGATTTTTGTATCTTTTATAATTGTTAATAGCTGTCCAGATAATGAGAGTAAGTTCATCTTCGTCCAAGGCATCATCTTCCTCTTCATTTGTAGTTTTAAAGGCCACATGTTCTTTTCATGTTGTAGTTGATCCTTCTTATTAAAGTGATTTTTTTTAAAGGCAATGAGGTCTCCTCTAACTTCATCAAAGGTCATCTTATTTAAGTTCATATATTCAAGATCCACAACCTCATAAAGCCATTTTGGGGACATGCTTCTGAGAATCCTGGTGATCTAATCTGCTATAGGATAAGTTTTTATTGCAGTTTTGAGTTCTCCAAATATTTTTTAAAATCTAGCAACTATTTCTTCAATGGACTCCCTATCTTTTATCTTGTAAAGTTCATTAACGTTGATGATAAAGCTCAAATTACAGCTCTCGTTTGAGTGTAAAGCGGTCATTAGCAAATATAGAACCCAACCTAGGTTGGGTATCGATCCCACAGGGAATAGCTTGGCCAACAAATAAGTAAAATTACTAAACTTTTGGTGCAAGTCTCGTAAAAAGGGGGAATTCTTGTCTTGCAAGTAATGTAAATAAAGTAATGCAGTAAAAGCTGAAAATAAAAAGAAAGAATGTTACGTGAGTTGTAAACAATGAGAATTGAAGCGTTGGGGTTATGTCTACCTTCTGAGGTATACGTTTCTATTGGCTATGAGTGTGTAGAATTCTGACATGCAATTGCTTATAGAGAATTGTAGTCGATGGTAAATCCAAGCGTATCTCGACCTAAACAAGGACTATTTCACTTTAACTCTCTCCAGCTTAAAGCGTGTCTAACGGTATGAATTCTCCAAGAGGTTAGTCCAGTTACGACACTAGCTTTTTAATAGGAAAGGGTGTCCTACTACCTTGACATTATCTCTTTTCCAGACAAATAACCTTTCTCTCGAACAAGTTAAATGTTAGACTGGCGTATTCTTGAGTTTGCAACCGCAAAGAATGTGGATTAAGATGAAGAGAATAATGATATAAGCAATATACGTGTCTCGAACTCACAAACTCACAGCAATAGATAGTAACTCATTCGGCTTCCATAACCCCAACAGAGAAGTTTAGTTACCCATGAATGCGAAGGAAATCACAATTTGCGTTGTTGTTATTATACCACAAGATTGATGATTTTTGTGTAGCACAAGTGGTAGGCGTGAGGCGTGAATTCCTTAGCAAAAGTAACGATTCTCTTGTTGTGGATTTTAAGACTAGAAGAGTAGATTAGAAGTGTTTGTAGTGGAAGATGAGAGGGATGGAAGAAAATTAATTGTTGAATTAAGTGAAGAATAGAAAGATTGTTCTCTCCACTAAGGGAGGAATGTATAGAAATCTCTAGCATGATAGGGTATTTATAATACTCCTATCCTACTCCTACTATGCTAATGAAATAAATAACCAAATCCTACTAGGCCTATGGAACACTTAACCCAAATGTACTAGGTTAAGGTAACATTATCATAATCCAAATAAACTAATGAAATACATAACCTAATTGTACTAGGTTAATGTATCTTTGTCAAAATCCAGCTATGTATCTGTAAGTCCCCAAAGTCTTCAAAAATGTTGTTTTAGCCCGGGACAGATTTTCCATGCAGCAGTTTTGGTCCTTTAGGCGTCCCACTTCCTTCTCCTTAGTTCGTGAGCTTTCTTTTGCGTCAAGTAAGCAATAAAATGCTGTATTTTGCATCATTTATACCTGAAACTTTTCTAATCATGTTCGTTAGCTCATTTACAGGAAAAAGGACTAAAAGTGCATGAAATATATAATTTGTTCTCAAAACTAGGCTAACATATGGGCAAAATATATTGATATAGGCGTGTAAATCCGCCTATCATCAACACCCCACACTTAGAGCTTTGTTCGTCCTCGAACAACATATCATGTCCTTCTAAACATCAACTTAGGGTTTTTACAACAACAACACAAAACATTTATCAAGACAAGCACAACAATTATCAACAAAGAGTAGTTTTCCGATCATTAGTAGAAAACATTTAACCTCTAGCATAGACTCGTGATGGTGGTCAACTCATATTCAACAGTTAAGGCACAAAGAATCATATACAGCTATCCAAAACTCATCAACCATGTGTGTCTCACAATATATTACCCATAGTCACCCACAAGTATAGCATATTTTTCAAACATGGGTATCAAAATATCCTTGCTCTCACTCTCACAAAGAATTCGTATGCAGCAACTGATGACCATAGGCTTGCCCTTAGTGTACTACTCTACTAAATGTCAGAATGTTAAGATTAGGATCAAGTAGGTCTTTTGATGGTTTTAATGTAGGCTAAGGGACGGGTAGGATCAGCTATTTTGGCCAGAAATAGTGACTAAGTTCCTAAGCACTTTAATACATCACATTGTATCATTGACATTTTTTTCTTTCAACCTTTCTTCTTTCTTTTATTCTACACCCTTGTTCTCCTCTTTCGTTTTTCAATTTTAAGCATAACTGACTTTTCAGCTTTCTTTTTCCTTTTTCTTTTCTCAACATACCTCTTATGATAGCACTTTCTTTTTCATAACACATTCAAGCACCATTACAATTTAAAGCATCATACCTACCCAATTTCCTCTTATGTTGTCACATGACTTTTTCACTTTAAAGCACTTAGGAATTTGGATCAAATTACGGTCTTGAAAAAAAATGGATTGGGCTTGCATACAAGGTTGTCAAAGAAATAGGCTAAAGGCTCAAAAGGGTTTAACTAGGATGATGTTCATGGGTAGGTAAAACTGAAGGTAAATAAATATAGGTTGCCAAAGAAATGCCTAAATCATATCCTAAACTTACACTCCTTATTTTCGCTTTGCATACATACCAGGCAAGTTCTAGCATCAGCCACAAACATAGAATATACTATTATCTCACACACACAAGGCACATGGTCGACTTGTTTGGAAGTAATATAGACTCTCGACTCAACAAGTGAAGGAATTGAACCACAAAATATCACATAATGAGTCACAACTAGAGTCTAAACGTCTCAATAGTCACAATTGTAACACATACTCTTGTTATAATCTCATGCTGCCTGTCAAAATAATTTCATGCGAAGCTAGAAAAAATTTACTCCTAAAAAAACTTAAAAAAACAAAAAAACGAACTCCAAGAAACAAAGTAAAACTCAAATAAACAAAGTAAACAAACAAACATAGGTGCAAACAGAGAAGTATAGCATGCGATACCGCCACCCCACACTTAAACGGGACACTGCCCTCAGTGGAAAATAAATACGAAGAACCTGGTTAGTCGGACTCTTCCTCAATGTCGGGGGTCATACCCCCTTCGTCTGAATCATCATAAGAGTCTTCGTCAGAGTTCTCCTCCTCGTCAGAATCAGGCAAGCGTCGATCATCATCAGTCGGCACATCATCATCTAGAGGTTCCTCAAAGTATACGGCCACTCCACACATTTCCCGTGCATACATGTTCATTGGGTAGTCGTGGTCCAGCTGTTGGAGCTCTTCAGAAGTTGGAACACGTCCACCACTCATCATAGTGAATCGTGTCATGCCATAGAGGTGACGGAAGAAACTCTCATCACGAGCATGTCTCTCCGCAGTAGTAAGGTTGACACCATGAGTTGTTTCAGCATCTTTGACCTTGGTGAGGTCAACCTTCTTTGGGTTATGTGGGAGTTTGTGGTCAGCTGGTTCCTCTTCGATATCCTCCTTCCACAAGATTGCTGTCAACAAATTTCCAAATGTGAAGTGGGACCTTTTGTGGAGTCTGGCCTTCCTCATGGTAGATCGAATTATTGCCCCAAAGTTGATAGGGACATTCGTCATCAAAGCATAGACCAAACACACTCTATCTCTTGATATTTTGGTGTATTGAGTCCCAGGAATAAGGCATGAGTTGACAATGCGCATCCAGATTCTTGCTTCCCTATTTAGTGGAGCATAGGGGAAGGTGTTGTGTCGGCCGGTTTCTTTATGTCTGCCCCACCTTCCCATCGATCTTCTTCCACAAAGTGTGTGTCGTATTGCTCTATAAGGAGGCCTGCTGTACAGCTCTTTGAATGGTGCTATGTCGACCGAAGGTAAGCCAAGAAAAGAGTTGATCCAATCCGCGGTGAGCTGTAACACTTGGCCTCGAATTTTGACTTCATTGCCTGTTGTGTTCGGCGACCAGTTGGCATAAAACTCTCTTGTTAAATCAAGGTTGCATTCTCCCATGTCGCGGAAGATGAAATCCTGCTTCAATGCCATTATTTTTGCCAACATACGCGGCTCCTTCTTTGCTAAGGTTTCCTTGTTGATCAAGTCGACGTGAACATATTTTCGTTCTTTGTTGTTCCTGTACCATTCTTTGGCTTCCTCCTCAAGAACCCATTTTATTCCAAACATTCTGCGGGGTAGTTGTGCTGAGGATGATTCGCCTTGGTCCTTGCGACCTCTCTTTTTTCCCTTTTGGGAAGTGGTAGCCTTCTCCTTGCCTTGCCTTGCTTTAGGTGCCATTGTACCTGAGACTAGAAATAGTGTTAGTGGCAGCACAATCTCAATCGGTACAATCTATAAACAAGCATTAGTGGTACCACCCCACACTTAGTTTTGTTAACACAAATCAGTGAAGTGAAAGTGGTTGAGTACTCAGATTTCGTCGACATACGTTTTAGGATTGTATTCCGACAAGAAAATCAGCAATGCATCACTTACTTGCAGCCATTGGACTACTTTCATGGTAGATATAACAACACTACTACATAGGGGTTACCACATGGAATAGTTATTCTTACAACAATCACAACATCTTATGCCGGTAGGCACTATAAGTCTTATCCCGATGGCCGGGATAGTCTAACATGTAAGTATCCAAACAACAATCTTAAGCAATGTTCATAGCCGTAGTAATTTCGTAAATATCATAACAATGCTATTGAAACCAAATTTAAGTCGGAAACAAGTCAAGATTTTCCTACGTATATGTTCACTCACATGATTTTGTATCAACTATCCAAACACATAAACATCACCAACAATCTTATACGATTTAGCAATTCATACTAGACATAGCAACGTAGTACTTACGAGAAATAAATGAAGAATAAGAGAGCACTTACTTGCTTGAAGCTTGTGGGGATGGTTTTGTGAATTGGAAGAGCAAAAGAAGAAAATTTTGAGAGGATTTGGATGTATATGCGGCGCCCTTAGGTCAATTTTCAGTGTGGTTGTGTTGTAAAACTAAGTCCCCTTTATATAGGAAGAGAATGGGTTGGGTTATGACCCATTTACAATTGGGTTTGGAGACAAAAATTCCACATATGCGGCGCATAATGCTTGGCATAGGCATGACATATGCGGCGCATTGTCTATAGCATAATGGGACATATGCGCCGCATAGTCTATGGCATTTGTAGACATATGCGCCGCATAGTCTATGGAATATGAGATACTGAGACCAAATGCCATAGCATAGGCGGCTCATAGTCAAAAGCACACTTAGGAATAGGCGGCGCATAGTGTATAGCACACTAGATTCCGAGACCTTAGGCTATAGGATAGGTTGTGCATCGTTCGTGGCCTAGTTTTTCCAAGGCCTAGCCTTCCTCGATGCCTATTTGGGCATGAGAAATGCTCAATCCATAGCCTTATGCGTCACTATTCCTAACTTACCAACTTTACCATACAATGCGTCCAAATCGTCAATTGAAATCAATCTCCCCGTTGAATACTTCTTGCACCTATTTTTGCTCAAAACCAAACGAAAATGATTAGTACGATGGGTTGCCTCCCACCAAGCGCCTTAGTTTTGGTCGTGGCATGACTCTTATTTTTGGATTTTTCATTTATCAAAAACAAAACAAGTACTAGAACGAAAGAAAGACAAAACGATAAACAATAAATGAAAAATGATAAACGATGGGTTGCCTCCCATCTAGCGCCTTATTTATTGTCGTGGCACGACATAGTTACCTCGAGTACTTAGACTTCGTCGAGGTAAATGGTGGATCATTTTCTGAAAGGATTTAGACGACAATAAGGCTTACCTGTGGGCATGCGATCTTTTTCGAGCTGGCTCATACGTTTCTCCGGAGAGTCACCAATTATATCATCAATAGTCCACCCCATAGCTCTCTTGTATCTCTTCAGAGCAGAGATGAGAGCCTCTACGTGCTGTTCACTTAAATCATCTGCACTCTCTTGAAGTATATTTTTACTCTCCAAGAACACATACCTTAGATAATTGGGGAGCTCTTGCGATTCTAGCATTGGTGGCTCATCAATGGGAGTCTTCGCTGTTGGGTGATTCTTGAGATCACAATCCGGTTGCTTAGGAGTATAAGACGTTATTTCTGTTAGATCACCCATAAGTTCTTCATAATCTTCATCATCCTCATGCTCAACATTCAGTGGCACAGTAGACAATGGCTCAACAGTAGGCTGTTTCTCTATAGATAATGCTTTCATATCCTCTTGATGAACATCAGCTACAGATAACTCATTCATATCACTGAGCTGCTTCATGTCTTTGCATATATCAAACCGTACTACTTCGTCATTAATTCGAAACAAAAGCTCATTATCTTTCATGTCAATAAGCACACTTTCGGTTGCAAGGAAAGGACGTCCCAGGATTATGGGAACTTCAGAATCCTCCTTACAATCCAGAATAACAAAGTCTGTAGGAAATGTGAATGAAGAAACCTTCACCAACACATCATTCAAGATACCCACAGGTCTTTTTACCGACCTATCAGCCATCACGAGCCTCATATTGGTTGGTGTCGGATCGCCTAGCCCCGACTTCTTGTAGATGGATAGTGGCATCAAATTTATGCTAGCACCTAGATCGCATAATGCTTTGGCAAAATCCAACGATCCAATAGTGCAAGAAATAGTGAAAGCTCCGGGGTCGGCCTTCTTCTGAACTATCGATCGGGTAGCAATTGCACTACAATGATGTACATCATCCTTCAGCTCATAACTTGCTGCCCTCTTCTTTGTCAAAAGATCTTTCATAAACTTCGCATACCCAGGCATTTGTTCAAGTGCCTCCACTAATGGAACATTGATGGTCAGCTGCTTCAACATAGTCATAAATTTGCTGAACTTAGTGTCTTCCGCCACCTTCTTCAATATTTGGGGAAAAGGTGGTGGTGGGTATGGAAGTGTTCTCTCCGTGGCTTTCTTCTCCTCTTGCTTCCGTTTTTCCACTTTTTCAGTTTGCACGTCGTTGGGAGTGACGTTAGTAACGTCATCCGCGGACTCCTCACGTTTCGCGTTGTTATCCTTGTCCGCAACTTTGTCAACCACTTGCTTGTCTTTTGCTGAAGTTTCTAGCACCTTACCACTTCTGGTAGTGATGGCCATGCATGACCCATCATTCCTTGGGTTTTGCACAGTATCGCTCGGTAAGGTGCCAGCCTTTCTTTGATTGAATGCTGCTGAAAGTTGGCTCAATTGCTGCTCTATTTCCTTGATAGAAGTGGAATGAGAATCAACTAATTTCTTCATGGAGGACAAATCATTAATTACCTCCGTAACTCCCGCGCTCGTTGCTTCCACTCCTTTCAATAACTTAGCCATCATGTCTTCCATACTTCCAGAATTAGATGTGGTGGTATCACGTCTACCAGGGGGAACATACAAACCACTCTTTTCATTGTTTTTCTTCCAACTACCTTGGTCTTTGCTTCCAGATTTATCATAATAGTTCCGACCTTGGTTTCCTTGGGCATTCCCGCGGAAACCCCCCTGATTGTTCAAGTAGTTAGCTTCTTCTTCAGAGTCAGATGCGTCTCTTCCATGTGCTACCACGGCCTTAACTTTTTTGATCTTCCCTGATAATAAATGCTTTGTCAGAAGATCCATTTGTGTTTTCATGTGCGCCATGTCTTGATCACGTTCTTCTTCTCTTCTTCTTTGGTCTGCAGTCATGCCAATAGATAAAGTGGGGCTTGCTACCTCAGAATTCCTGGTATGCCAAGCTCTACTTTGTTTCGTCATGCGATCTAGCATATTTCTTGCTTGACCAAAGGTGAGGTCCATGAAAGAACCTCCAGCTGCATTATCCACCACTGGTTTAGTTATTGAATTCAAGGCTCTATACAAGATCTCCATTAGGTGAACATTAGTCATGTGATGGTTCGGGCATCTTGCTAGCTTTGTCTTGAACCTCTCCCATGTTTCATGAAGAGCTTCAGTGGGAAGCTGGCGGAAGTTGCTGATTTCATCTCTCAATTGTGCTCTTTTGGATGGCGGAAAGAATCTTTCTAGGAAAGCGTCTCTCAATTGCCTCCAATTTGTAATAGAATCAGGAGTCAGCCCATTCAACCATAGTGTTGCCTCCCCAGACAGAGACAATGGAAATAGACGTAATCGAATTGCATTCTGACCAACACCAGGATTGTCAAACGACTTGCATATAGAAATAAAGTTGATGAGATGCATATTCGGATCATCGCCTGCTAGTCCACCAAATAATCCCTTGAGTTGCAATATCTGAATCATGGTGCTTGTGATGTTGAACTTGGCTCCGGGCGCTAATGGTGGTGGAATTATGGCCCCAGTGGCTCCGGCACCATCAAGATCATCATCATCATCGTCGAAAGCTGGCTGCAAAGGTTGGCGATCATACCTATACCGAGCTTGTCGACCTCTTCTGTTGGCAGGTGTTGTAGTTTCAGCAACATGCCTTGGGTTTATCAACTCGTCATCACCTAAATCTTCATCGTCAGGATTTGTTGCTCGCCCAGGATTATCAATGTTTTGTTGTTGGACTTGAGCAGCGGCAAGAGCAGCTAATCTTGCTTGCTCGTGTTGAGCAGTCATCCTGTCGATTTCAGCTTGTGCTTCCATTCTTCTAATTCGTTGTGGTTCAGGATTGATTGGTAATAACGGTTGACCAGAACTTCTAGTATGGGGCATGCACTAAAGTAAAAACCTGCAATAAACAAAAACAAAAACTAAACGTAAAAGTATGAGAATCTTTGACCAAAGGGTCTAGTAATTATCACGAACTTGATTGACACTCGTATTCCCCGGCAACGGCGCCAATTTTTGATAACGCTCAATCTACAGCTCTCGTTTGAGTGTAAAACGGTCGTTAGCAAATATAGAACCCAACCTAGGTTGGGTATCGATCCCACAGGGAATAGCTTGGCCAACAAGTAAGTAAAATTACTAAACTTTTGGTGCAAGTCTCGTAAAAAGGGGGAATTCTTGTCTTGCAAGTAATGTAAATAAAGTAATGCAGTAAAAGCTGAAAATAAAAAGAAAGACTGTTACGTGAGTTGTAAACAATGAGAATTGAAGCGTTGGGGTTATGTCCACCTTCTGAGGTATACGTTTCTATTGGCTATGAGTGTGTAGAATTCTGACATGCAATTGCTTATAGAGAATTGTAGTCGATGGTAAATCCAAGCGTCTCTCGACCTAAACAAGGACTATTTCACTTTAACTCTCTCGAGCTTAAAGCGTGTCTAACGGTATGAATTCTCCAAGAGGTTAGTCCAGTTACGACACTAGCTTTTTAATAGGAAAGGGTGTCCTACTACCTTGACATTATCTCTTTTCCAGACAAATAACCTTTCTCTCGAACAAGTTAAATGTTAGACTGGCGTATTCTTGAGTTTGCAACCGCAAAGAATGTGGATTAAGATGAAGAGAATAATGATATAAGCAATATACGTGTCTCGAACTCACAAACTCACAGCAATAGATAGTAACTCATTCGGCTTCCATAACCCCAACAGAGAAGTTTAGTTACCCATGAATGCGAAGGAAATCACAATTTGCGTTGTTGTTATTATACCACAAGATTGATGATTTTTGTGTAGCACAAGTGGTAGGCGTGAGGCGTGAATTCCTTAGCAAAAGTAACGATTCTCTTGTTGTGGATTTTAAGACTAGAAGAGTAGATTAGAAGTGTTTGTAGTGGAAGATGAGAGGGATGGAAGAAAATTAATTGTTGAATTAAGTGAAGAATAGAAAGATTGTTCTCTCCACTAAGGGAGGAATGTATAGAAATCTCTAGCATGATAGGGTATTTATAATACTCCTATCCTACTCCTACTATGCTAATGAAATAAATAACCAAATCCTACTAGGCCTATGGAACACTTAACCCAAATGTACTAGGTTAAGGTAACATTATCATAATCCAAATAAACTAATGAAATACATAACCTAATTGTACTAGGTTAATGTATCTTTGTCAAAATCCAGCTATGTGTCTGTAAGTCCCCAAAGTCTTCAAAAATGCTGTTTTAGCCCGGGATAGATTTTCCATGCAGCAGTTTTGGTCCTTTAGGCATCCCACTTCCTTCTCCTTCGTTCGTGAGCTTTCTTTTGCGTCAAGTAAGCCATAAAATGCTGTAATTTGCATCATTTATACCTGAAACTTTTCTAATCATGTTCGTTAGCTCATTTATAGGAAAAAGGACTAAAAGTGCATGAAATATATAATTTGTTCTCAAAACTAGGCTAAAATATAGGCAAAATATATTGATATAGGCGTGTAAATCCGCCTATCATCAGTTGAACAATAAAATCATAGAAGTTTGTTTGACCTTCTCAATTCCTTCATAGGTCACTTTTAATTTATCCCATATTTTCTTAGCAGTTTCACATCATGAGATTATTTCATATTCTTCACCACTGATAGCATTGTATAGATAGTTTAGCCTTTTAATTGATCTAAATATATTTTTATTCATCAGTGTAATCCTCCAAAGTTGGAATAATGTTAGTAAATGCTTCACCATTCTCAAGTTTCTTTTCATATGTATATTTGTTGGCAGAGACAAACAAAGATCACCAAGATTAATCACCTTCCATAATTTAGCATCATAGGACTTAATGAAGTTTTTATTCTTATTTTTCAATGAGAAATGTTTCACATTGAAATAAGGAGGTTTGATTTGAGATGTTTCTTCTGAGAATAAAGCTCCAGAAACTATTTTGGCCAAGGTATTTTCTCACTTTATCATTAAGCAAATCAATATGATTCCAAACTTTGATATAAATTGAAAGTGGTAAGAGGGGGAAAATTACTCTTTTTCGATTAGATGTCAACTTGCTTCGACAAATAGTCGACTGCATTAATATAAAGTGTAGAAAATAAAGTGCTGAAAAGGAATGACACCAAATATATTGTATAGGTTGGGCCCTCTAATAGTTCTTACTCCAGCCCCCTTGGGTTGCAAGAGTTTCTATTTGTTCTTTTTTGTCAATTCAAATTATAAGGATTGAGTTAAACTTTTTAGCTATAACTCACATTCTTCTCTTTTTTCTCACTTTTTGATATAATTCCTCACCAACTATGTGTTTATCTCCTCTCTTTTTGAATACACAGTCAATCACAAGAGAATACAATGGTTGAATAAAGTAGAGCAAAGAACTAGAGAAGATTGAGACAAAAGTATGTCTTTTCCTTAGTCTTCCATTACTTAAATAGTCGCGGTTAGACTACCACTAGCCATTGGAAGATCTGAAAATAGAAGACAACTCAAGAGATTTGATTCTTAGAAATGATATATGAGAATACTATTTTCAAGAATAAGATTAGATCATACTAATTATTCTTAACTACCCAAAATCTCCTTTTCTTAGGAGTTACAACGCAATTAATGTTGGGTACAAGATTTGCCACTCTTTTTTTTTCATGTAGAATACTGTAATTAACTCTTGAAGGCGTGATATATTTATTTTTCTTTTTGACAGGCACTTGATAGATCTTTATTTTATTTTTTTAGTCAAGAATCCTTGATTATTTCTTTTACCATAATCCTGCAAAGAAGTCATTCATTAAAACTAAGCGCTATCAATATTAGTAACTTATTTATCAATAATATCTAAGTAGACATTTGAACCTACGATATGAAGTCATGATTTCAAAGGAGTGTTTAGACATGCAATTTGTAATCATGATTTTAAATATCAAATTCTCCAAAAAATATTATTTGGAATTTTAAATGTGATTTCACTTTTTTTTTTAATTTGAAGCTTTGTCTTTAAGTTTATATTTTATAAAAGAGAAGATGTTCATCATTTTAAATTTTACAAAGAAGACCTATGCTCGGCATGAATGGATTATTTGTGTTAGAGTTTATCCTTAGGAGTTGTTTGGTGTGTAGTATAAGAAAAAAAATAGTTTCGAGATAAGATGCAAGATTATTTTACCCGTGTTTGGTTGGAGGTATTAGTTAGTCTCTGGAATATTTATTCCATCATTTATATGATGATGGTATAAGTTATCCTATATACATGGTGGGATAACTAATTTCAGGATATCTAATCTTGAGATTAATTATCTCAAATAACTCTTTCCCGACCAAACGACCCCTTACAGTTTATCTTTATGTATGTTAGTTGTAGAAGAATTGTAATTGAGGTTATTCCATATCATGCGAATCTACACATGGTGTAACATTGTATTATAAATATAAGTCCTAAAGGGGAGTAACTCATATCTTACTCTTGTATTCTCAGCTTTTATCTTGGTATCAAGAGTCATATATGATTTTTTTCAATGGACCCAAAAATCACCTCTCTCTCTGCTCAACAAAACTTGAATCAATATTTCTTTGATCTCCTCGCCCTCTCTCGAACAGTTTCTAATATCAAAAGTTTTGGCCCCATTGAATGGATATGTGTTAATTAACCTGGAAGAAGGTTTTTGTCACTATCCAGAAAAGTAAAACCTTTTATTCATTATAGAGGGAAAAATACCAAGTCCCTCGACAAATCATGAAGAATATAAATAATGGATTCAGTGTGATACTATTTCTTTGAGTTGGATTAAAGCAACACTTTCTACAACAGTTCTTGACTCACTTTTGACTATGCTTGTGAGCCATCTAAACAAGTTTGGGATTCTTTTTCCTCACAATATTTGGACCAAGTTTCTTCATCTTCCATTCACTTTGAGTCAAAATATAATGACTTTCGTATTGAAATTTAGTAATTTCTGTGTTGATAGTTTTGTCCTTTTCCATGATTGTCTTATCTCATTTATGGGTCATGGGGATGGTTGACACGATTCTCAGTGTATTCAGAAGTATTTTAAATGAGGTTGTGGTTTTGAACACCCTTGAAAGAAAATTTTACTTCGATCAATATTTTATGATTCGTGTCTCGGATAATAATTTTGACAGTTTTAGTAGCTCTGAAATATTGATTTTGGATTAGTAGCATGGTTAGTTTGGATCTCGAGCATTTATTTAAGGCAAGTTGAGATGTATCTTGACTTTTTTGAAAGTATTTATGTGTTGGTTTGCTTATATTTTGTGTTTTATTTAGGATTGAGGATCCTGCTTAGGTGATATGATGAGCATCTCTGAGGGTACCGAAGTCCTTGGTGGATTTCTTTTAGATAAATATCTATTCTAGTTATTTTTTTTACTTGTATGTATATCTAAAAAGGATTGCAAATGGATAGCTTGGTGTTCTTGAATAATTGATAGGGATTACCTATATTATGAGTTTGTATCAGACTTGATGACTTTCTAGAGGATAATTAGGTTATTGTTACACCGTTATAGAATGGTTAAGGTTTAGTAAATACTTAGATTATAAATGGACTTGTAATAGTGAATGAGACTTATGGTATGACAAACTAGGCTCGAGTAGTTTTGCGATATATTGTTATTGAGGATTGATGTTATTTTCGTATTGCCCGTATGAAGGCTTATATGAACATTATTGTTGACTTGAGAAATTATTCATTATTGTGTGTCTGAGTGGAGGCTTATGTGCATATTGTTATGGATTTGGAGAGTAAATGTTGTGTTGGTGCCCGAGTGGGGGCTTGAGTTTATATTGTTGGTTATGATTGTATATCTAATTGTAATTTTGTTAATGTGTCATTGAGTAAGGGCTTGACTTGTAATCATAGACCATGTTAGTACAATAGATTTCTTTTATTGTATCAATGGTCATCAAAAGAGGGATTTAAATGATGTATTGATGTTATGCATGACTATTTATATCAGTGGTGCCCTATGATGACTTATATCATGGAACATTATCATATTAAGTTGATTATGGGTTCACCCTTACATGTATTGAATGGATTAACATCTTCATACTGATTTGTTGTGAGCATTACATCCTCATTTTATATATACATATTCATAAGACTTTGGTACCACTGAGAAACACTGATTTTGAAAAAAAATGAGACATTTTTAAAAATGTGTAGACTGAGGGGTGTGTCAGTTTGGTTGATTGAGATATATTTATGAGATACTATGATAACCTTGATCAGTGAAAACTAGCCGAAGGAGGATTTGAGATTATGAGAAGTATATAGATTGTGAATCCCTTATGGGTCCTACTATAAGCTGTGATCTCGAGGGGTGTATATGTATAGTAATGTGATAACTTTTAAATATTCATCATCATCACTACATTGCATTGTACAATGTTCCTTAGTTTGGTTTGATACTGTGTTAGTATTTACTTTTGTATGGTATTACCGTCATAGAACCTTGTTTGTGATATTGTGTTTGAGCATTCATTTTACTTCATTATATTATTTTACATCATTGTATGTTAACTTAGAGGTTGAGGTATTATGAGATATAGGGTATGGATATTAGGAGAGATAGTTGAGTACACCCATTGATAGCATAAGGTACACTCTTATACATGAATACTCTCGTTGTTCTATCCCATATTATTAGTTGATATAATTGATTAATCCTGTGATATATTGTATTAGTGAGTCTTCTTCATATTTGACTTCTCTTATTTGTTTATAATAAAAATGTCTAGCATTGACTCACCTACACTAAAGTGCCTACCCTGTTTGCATTTATGTTGTTCATGTTGTGTTGGATTATCCTGATAGGGTAAAATAGTATAATTGTTGGTTATAGAATTATTTGAGAAGACTTGGATAGTTAGGATGGTGGTTCTCACTATCACATTTGATTAGCGTCGGTTATTGTCAATGCTTGTTGAGTACACTTCGTTTTGTATTCACCCTTGCTTCTTTTTTTTTATCCTTATTTTATGCACCTTGTATAGTTTCGGATCGAGGAATAGATCGAGTTCACATTTCTTTCAGTATTGGCATTGTGGGGATCGAGTTAGCGACTGATGGACTTTAGACTTTCTCGGATCTCTTTATTTTTATCTTATGCATTCCTTGCATTCAAAACACTTTGATGATTTTTATTACTCTTATTTTGTACTAGAGGCTTGGACTAATGAAGACAGGACCTAGGATGTAATGTAGGGACTTGTGTCTTGTATATACACACATATATGTATATATATATATATATATATGATTATTTTATTCTTCTATTTCCGCTTATGATTCTCTTTACTCTTGTTCTTTGGGTTGGGTTAGGAGTACTTATCTATAGGGTGTGACAAATTCCATCGCATTCCCATTGTGGGTCATGACACAAGAGTTTCAAAGGTTTTATTTCTATGGAGGATCATCTTTAACAAATTTATTCTATTGCATGTTCTCTGAGAGCAATTGGCAAGCTTTGACTGATGATAATCTAGTCACTCAGGTTTTGTAGGGACTGCCGTTATCTTATTGTATTTTTGTGTCTAGATTAAATACCACAAGCATATTTGTTTCTTTTATTTTATTGTGGCCACTCCTCTTCACAATAGAAGCCCACATTACTGTAATTTCTTTGAAAGAATCAAATCTTAATTCTAGATTAATTATGACAACTTAAGCGTAAATCAATTCTAATGCGTCATCTCCTCATGGACATCAGTCTGCAAAGGTACACTTATATGGACGAGGTCGTAGCAGAATATGGTTGAATTTTTAAAATAATAATCGACGCTCATCACCCGCTAATGATATTTTCGGAAGTCCCGCTTTTACTTTGTCTAAACAGTGCCAAATATGTTTCACTATAATCATACTGCCTTGGAGTGCAGAAAAAGGTTCAATCACTCTTTTATGGCTAATAATATTCCTCAATCATTTGTTTTTATGATCTTGGAAGAGGTTTACCCAATGATTTGGTACCCAAAATTTGGAGCATCGACGCACATAACCAATAATCCATCCACCCTTACTTCTCATGCTCCATATTTTGGTTATTCTCACGTCATGGTTGGCGATGATACCCTTCTTACCATTTGCTCTACTGGTTCCTCTATTCTTTCTACAACTTCTAAACCTATTCTTCTGAAAAATATTTTATATGTTCCTTCCCTTGCCAAAAGTTTACTTTCTATTCAACGTTTATGTGTTGATAATAATTGTTTTACTTTACTAATTCTGATTTTTTTATTAAGGACAAGAAGAACAACACAACATTACTTCATTGTAAAAATATTGAGACTCTTTATCCCTTCTGCTTCATCTCATTTGGCTCCTCCAACTTTGGACTCTTTGCTAATGTCTTGCCTACTTTCATTTGACACTAATGTTTGGGACATCCTAGCCAACAATCTCTAAGTTCTTTAGTTATTGATTAGTATTATTGCTTCATTAGCAATAATTTTTGTGATGTTTTCTATTTAGGCAAACAAACTAGATTGTCATTCTTGTTATCTGGTAAAAATTACAAATTCTCCATTTGTTAGTTCATTCAGATGTTTGGCAAGCTCCTGTTGCATCAAATTTTGTATATCATTATTATATTTTATTTCTTAATGATTACACTAAATTTCCTTGAATTTATTTGATACATATAAAATCTGAATCTTTTAAATTATTTTATGTAATGGTTAAAAATATTTTCACATCTATATTCCTATCTCCAATTTGATTTTTTTTGGGTGGGGAGGGGAGATACTCCAACCATCTTTCATCTACTTGTACCATATGAAAGAATTATACCAAAGAATAGCTAGTTATTGTTGTTGTTGAATTAATGAATCTTTTAAAATTTTGTACATTTGAAAGTTTGTAGTAGCTAATAGTTATTTATAAAAAGAACATGGATATATGTGAATTATCAGTGCCTTAGGATATATATCCTAATTATCTTATTTATGAACTATGTTTTACTCATTTAGTAAGATTATTTTATAAGAATTGATGAAATTTTGATAGTTTTTAAAACTTGTGGAGTTTTTCATATATTTGAGAAAATACTACTCAAGAAATTCAAATTGCATATCCAAACAAAACTTTAATTTCTAATCATGATTTTATGTCGCCTGTCCAAACAAACCCTAAGTCTCTAAATGGACATTGAGTCTAACTCGCGCTCAAAGAAAGAGGCCTTATTTAAACCAGACAATGATAGTGTCTAATTTCAATGTCTGACAACTTGCGGAAAAAAACAAACAATGACAAAAAATGAAGAACGCATCTCAAAGTCTTTAAACCAAGAAAAAGATTTGTCATATGAAATATTGAAGGAAAAGATCATGATTGCATCCTCAATATTTAATGCAGCATCTTGTGTCAAAGAAAATAAGGCTAACTCAAGATTGGAAAAATCTTTTTAGGGCTTACTAGCGTGAACTTTTTCCTCATTAAAGAGACCATTTATGGTCCAATCTTATTCTTGGAAAGATGATATTTTTTATCCAATTTTCAAGGATCAAATCTCTTAGATTGTCTTTTATTTTAAATCTTTCAACGGCTTGTTCATCACTACTATTTAAATAATGGAAGACAAAGGAACAGGTATACTTTTGTTTCAATCTTCTCTAATTTTTTGCTCTACTTTATTCAAATATTATATACTCTTAAGGTTTAGTGTGTATTTAAAAATAGAGGATAGAAACACATAGTTGGCGACGAATTGTATCAAAAGTGAGAAAGATAAAAGAGTGTGAGTCATAGCCAAAAAGCTTGACTCAATCTTTGTACTTTGATTTGATTCACAATTTACTATTAGGATTTCTTGCAACCCAAGGGGACTGGAGTAAGACCTATTAGAGGTCCTAACTAAAATAAAATATCTGATGTTATTTCATTTCAACACTTTAATTTCTGAATCTTACTTTACTGCGTCAATAGTCAATAATCTGTCTAAGTGAGTCGATTGTCAATTCAAAAAGTAGTAGTCACCCACCCTTTTTGATACTTTCAATTAGTATCAGAGCAAGAACAAATTGTTATTTGCTTAACAGCAAGTGAGAAAAGATCATAGCCCAAACAATTGTTGGAGCTCTATTTTCAAAAGAGGTATCTCAAATTAGACCTTCTTTCTTCAATGGAAAATATTTCTCGCATTGAAAAATAAGAATGGAAATTTTCACCAAATCTTATGCTGTCAAAGTATGAAAAGTAATCAAACTTGGTGATCTTCCACTTGTTCTTGCAAATAAATATAAATATGAAAAGAAACCTAAGAATGATGAAGCTTTAACTGACACTATTCCTACATTGAAAGATTACACCAATGAGCAAATGGAAATTATTCAGATTAATTCAAAGGCAAAAAATGTGCTATATAATGTTATTAGTGGTGAAGAATATGAAAAGATATCCTGCTATGAAACTGCTAAAGAAATGTGTGATAAATTAAGAGTAACCTATGAAGGAATTGAGAAGGCTAAACAAACTCTTGTGAATTTATTGGTCTATGACTATAAACTCTTCAAGATGAAAGATGGGGATTTAATTAAAGAAATATTTTGTTTAATTGACAAAATTATTGGAGAACTCAAGACTATAGGAAAAACTTATCATGTAGTAGATCAGATTATCAGGATTTTCAGAATTCGCACTCTTAAGTGGCTTTTCAAGGTTGTGTCTCTTGATAGCATGAACTTAAACAAGATGACCTAGGATAAAGTCAGTGGAGATCTCATTACCTTTGAAAAAGCTCAGCAGAATAAAAAAGATCAATTACAAGATGAAAAGAAGAAAACTATTGCCTAAAGCCACTAATGAATAGGAAGATGATGACTTGGATGATGAAGAACTTTCCCTCATCACCAGGATAACTATTGATAATAAAAAAAGATCCGAAACTCAAAGAAGAGGAAAACCAAATAACTCAAAAGGAAAGTAAAATACTGATTATAACAGGAATGAATGTAAGTTCTATAACTGCGGTAAATATGAACATATTGCCTATGATTGTCCAAAGGCTATATGAGGACCCCCAATAGAAATGAAAAGGCTTTCAGCTATTGGAGAGATAAACAATAATCTAAAATTATGACAATATTAGAGATTGTTACTCCGTGGCAATTGGAGAATCTGGTCAAGTAAGATCTAATTCTTGTAATGAATGCTCTAAATTACAAAATCTGCTAGACCTTTTCATAGCCGATCTAAATAATGCTCATGATAAAAAGGAACTTTATCAATAGAAAGAAGAGACTGAAAACTTAGACTTGAAGTGTGCAAAATTGAAAAAGACTATTTACAAAAAGAAGTTGTTGAATTAAAAGTCAAAATAAACAGTTTTGAAAAATTCTCTAGTCACAGTGTTGTCAGATTAAAGCAACTGACTAGTTCCTATATGATACAGAATTAAAATATGAAAACTAACAACGATACTAAAAAGTAAAGATAATCGATAAGATATATAATTAGACACAAGAAAAGAAGTAACTAAGAACAAAAGATTATGTCAAACTCTAATACCCTCAATTATAATTTAATCAAACACCTAATTCCTACAGTGACCAAGAGGGAGATGAAAAACCTTTAAACCAATGTTTCTAAACCAAAGTCCAACAAAAGTTGTTCAATGCTCTCACTCAATGGAGTAGCATTCATTAATTCATCAATAATCAAGCAGAACTAAGAGAATGAGCTACCCTCTAAAGTAGTTATAGTTTAGGATAATTATTACAATTTTGGGACCCAAAAGTGACCCAATTTCAAGAACATTCCCTCTAGGGGATGTTTTTATCCACTCTTTAGATGCTAGAGCAGATTAAAAGTGGATCCAAAGCTCCTTAGGCGTAAGTCCTTTCCAAGGTTCTTTCTAGCCTCGTTTTTTCTCCCCTTTCCCCCTCCAACGATCCTTGGACCAATGTGAGAGCGATCATCAATAAATTACACTGTCTTGATGGTCAGGAGGCTTCTTCAAGTACCTCATGCTTCATGAACAATCCTTGGATTGTTTGAAGGTCCCGGGCTTGACTTCTAGTGAATGTCTTGGAGCTAATACGGATTGTATCATCCTCTCCATCTTGAGAAGAATTTGACCTCAAATTCAAAGGGTGATCATCTTCTATTATGTTAAAGATTAAAAGATCACATATATTAAAGGTATTGTGCACTTGATATTCTGGAGGAAGGTCAATCTTATAAGAATTGTTGTTTATCCTTTCAAGCACTTAAAATAGACCATCACCTCGTGGCATCAATTTGGATTTTCTTTGGGTTGGAAAACTATCCTTTTGGAGGTAAACCCAAACCCAATCACCCGGTTCAAGCACTATCCACTTTCTTCCCCTTTTTACTATTTTGGCCATCTCTTGATTCTTCTTTTATAGGCGAATTTTCACCTTCTCATGCAACTTCTTTGTGATTTCTGCCCTCTTGTATCTATCTAAGCTTATCACAACATCACTAGGCAAAGGGGTGAGATCTAAAGGGGTAAGGGGTTAAAACCATAAACACATTCAAATGGAGTCATACCAATAGTCGAATGGATAACACGATTATAAGCAAATTCGACTAGAGGTAGGTGGTATTCCCAAGAGGCCATTTTCCCATTAACTAAGGCGCGCAACATTGAACCCAAGTTTTTATTTACCAACTCCATTTTCCCATCCATTTATGGGTGGCAAGAAGTTGAGAAGAGTAATTTGGTGCAAACCCTACCCTACAACGACCTTCAAAAATGACTAAGGAACTTAGAGTCCCTATCACTAACAATGGTCCAGGGAATTCTATGTAATTTGACAACATGCTCAATAAACAAATAAGCCACATTATAAGCATCATCAATTTTGTGACATGGAATGAAATGGGCCATTTTTGAAAACCTATCAACCACAAAAAAATGCAATATTTACCCCTCTTTGTCATAGGTAATCCCAAAATAAAATCCATAGAGATGTCAAGCCATGGGCATTGAAGAGTGGGTAGTGGGGTGTAAATCCTTAAGAAAGAAGGTGGGATTTCATGCTTCTACAATCCATGCATTGGCCAAAAATTCTAGCAATATCTTGACACATCTTGGGCCAATAGAATTGTTCCTCTAGGATTCCAAGGGTCTTGTCAATTCCAAAGTGACCCGTCATACCCCCATCATGTGCCTCTCTTACAAACAATTCTCTCTATGAGCTAGAGGGTATACATAACCTTTTTTATTTGAACAAGAGGCCATCAAACTTGGAGTAGGGCATAAAAGCACTATCTCTCTCCCACCTTTCCATACCCCATGTCTCCCAATCTTAATAGATTTAAGCAAATTTAGGGTCTTCGGGGTACATTGTCTTGAGACTCTCAAATCCTATCAATTTAGAAGACAATGTAGAGATAAGCACATGCTTCCTAGATAATGCATCAGCTACCATATTTTTCTTTCTTTTTTTGTATTGAATTACATAAGAAAAAGTCTCTAGGAAAGCAATCTACTTGGCATGTATTTTTTTGAGTTTATACTGGGCCCGGAGATGTTTTAAGGACTCATGATTGTTTCAAATCACAAACTCCTTGGGCCACAGATAATGTTGCCTATTACCCAAGGCTCTAATTAAGGCGTATATCTCTAGGTCATAGGTGGAATAATTTAGAGTTGCGCCCTTTATCTTTTCACTAAAATAGGCAATAGGTTTATGATCTTGCATTAAGACGACACCTATTCTTACCTTACTTGCATCATATTTAATCTCAAATATCTTATCAAAATTGGGTAATTGCAAAAGGAAGGTGGAGCTGATCATAGCCTTCAAAGCTTCAAATACATTGGCTTGCTCGTCACCCATTTAAAAGGTTTATCCATATGGATCACCTCGATAAATAAAGCGGCGATGGTACTAAATACTTTGACAAATCGTCTATAAAAACTAGCTAACCTATAGAAGATTCTTACTTCACCATTGGATTTCGGTGTTGGCCAATTCTTGATGGCGTCTATCTTAGATTCATACACCTTGACTCCTCTTGATCTCACACCAAATACCAAGAAAACAACTTTATTCATGACAAAAAAACATTTTTCAAGATTAGCATATAACTTCTCTTTTCTAAGCACTTCAAAAACATTTTGCAAATGTAAGATATGTTCTTCAAGGGATTTTCTATAAACTAGAACATCATCAAAGTATACCTTAACAAAATTTCCTATGAACGGTTTCATCATAAGGTTCATCAACCGCATAAAGGTTCTAGGAGCGTTGGTGAGGCCAAAAGGCATTACCAACTATTCATATTGACCAAACTTGGTCTTGAATACGATTTTTCACTTATCACCCGGTTATATCTAGATTTGGTGCTACCCGCTCATAAGATCTATCTTAGAAAACACTCAAGATTCATTCAAATCATCAAGTATATCATTCAAACGGGGAATTGGGTGTCGATACTTTACCATTATTTGTTTGGCACTGGTAATACTGAAACTACACATAGACTCATGCTCTCTTTGATGTATACCTTATTGAGGAGTTCCTCAACTTGCCTTTGGAGCTCTTTTGTGTCCTTTATATTACTTCTGTAGATTGGTTTATTGAGTAATTGAGAACCCAACACAAAATCAATTTGATGCTCAATTCCCCAAAGTGGGGGTAATCCTTGGGAAGTTCCTTTAGGAACACATCTTCAAAGTCCTTCAAAACAAGTGAAATAAAATGAGGGGATAAGAGAAGTAAATTCGTTATTATGAAATGCATGGGCTAGAAGGAGCATGGGTGTTTTGTCATTATGCTCATTGAAAAGATCTTTGTTTCTAGACAAAATCACCAAGGGACTCTGCCTTTTCAACCTCATCTTCTTCTCTTTTTTCATCCTGATCCTCTATTTTGTCCTCCTCTCACCTTGTTTCTTACCTTTCTCTTTTAATTCTCTCAATATTTGGTGACCCTCATTCACTTGAGATGGTAAATTTCTGACCATTCAACTCAAAAGAGTACCGATTGGTCCTCCCATCATGTTTGCTTGAATGATCATATCACCATGGTCTCCCAAGTAAGATATGACTAGCTTGTATGTGTATCACATCACAATGCACCTCATCATGACACTTCCTGACTTTTAATTAAATCACCACTTGCCTAGTTACCTTCAACTCACCATAATTATTTAACCATTGAAGCTTGTATTGTGTGGCATGTTTGGTTGTGGGAAACTTCAATAAATCAACCAAAGTAGCACTAGCCACATTATTATAACTTCCACTATCAATGATCAAAGAGCACATATTTTTATTTATAAGACATTTAGTATGGAATAGATTGTCCCCTTGACTAGGGTCATCTATCTCCTTTCTAATTATTGAAGGCCTTACAAAAGAATTTAGAACCTTATACGCACCATCTTGAGGACAAGCATCTTTATTATCCTTCTCTACTTGCTTATCTTCTTAGGAGCCCTCTCCATCTTGGGCTTTTTCATCATTCTCATCTTCCAATCCTGCCTCTTCTCCAAGGTAATACAGTTCCCTTCCCTAAGGATCTCATTTCTATGGTTCAGATATTCACTTGCCTTATGTCCCTACCCTTGACATTTAAAACATTGAAAACCTTTGGGATTGAGATTAGGATATTTGTTACCTTCATTCCTTGGCGAGTACTTTGGAGTGGTCTTCTCTATGGGCTTCTTGTTATTGGTCTTGTAGTCTTTGTTCTTATTCCACCCCGATAATGATTGCACTACCTCTTTACTGTTAGTACAAGCGTTGGTAGATGAGTACCCTTTTGGTTTGTAAGTTGCCCTTTCTTTGATATCCCTCTCAATCTCCAAGGCCGCTTGGAAGATTTTTTCTATGGTGTCAAACTTGTGGATAGTCATACATGAGGATATATCTTGGTTCAATCCAACCTTCAAGCGTATGATGTCATGGTTCACATTCTCTTGATGGTCGAACTTCACGATCAATTATTGGAATTCATCATAATAGTCCATAACACTCTTGCTACCTTGACTCAAGTTGTACAACTTGGCAAGTAGCTCATGTCTATACCTCTTTGGAACATACCTTTGTCTCATGAATACGTTCAACAATCCTATGGAGGGGTTTGTCCTTAATTCAATACATTTCTAAATCTCTTGGCATAATCCCACCATGTATTAACATACCCTTCAAAATAGACTATGACATAACAACTTTTGTTCTCTTCGGTGATATCATTAACTTGAAAGATACTTTAACAAGAGAACTCCCATGAGAGATAAGCTTTAGGATCACTTTTGCCTTTGAAAGTTGGAAGACTAACCTTGATTGAATTGATACCTACATCTAGATCCCTATCACCTTGTTGGTTCTATTGATCATAACCTTAAGGTCAATTTTCTAAGTTTCCTCTTTCATTAGGCATTGGACCAAATATTCCTACCCGGCCTCGACAACCTCTTTGATCCATTGGTCTATCTCTCATTTTCTCTACTAATATGTCGGTTTCATCTAATGATCTGAACTTCCCTTATTATTCTTTCCTTTCTTCCTCATATATTTGGATGTGTTGGTTTTAGTTGAGGGGTGCTTGGAATGAGGGAAGTTGCTTAAGTAGAGGTTGGGGTATTCAGGTTTGAGATTCATCATGTTATTTTTGGTTGAATTAAGGTTGGAGTAGTAGAAAGGGGTTTTGGTTTTGTGGATATGTAGTGGCTTGAGGAACAGAATCATGTGTTTGTATTGTTGGATTGATTATTTGGTGATGGTTTTTGAGGAAATATGAATTGAAGGATTTGGAACATGCCCCTTAGTTGAAGCATGGAAGTGTTGAGGTGTGGATAAGGATGTGTTTTGTCGACCTTCCATAATATCCACTCTTCCACCAATGAGGGATACACTCCCTTCAATATAATCCACCTTAAGATCAAGTGAATTTATCTTGGCGTCTATAGAATCAATTTTACGATTGAGAGTTTTAATGGCCGCTAAGATAGCATTTTTGTAGTGGTTATCCATGGTTCGCAAAGTTTAACCTTCTATAGCCATTGTACCTATGAAGAAAGACACTCATAAAAACAAAAAAAAAACATGTTAGCATTAAGGAAATTAACCTCACAAACTCTTCACCTCTTTGTTTACCTCACACTTGGATCACAAATGTTGAAAGATAGTTTATACTTCATGTGGTAATTGAGGTGTCAAGTTCTACTCTTGATCGGATTGGATTCTTGTTTGATGGACTCAAATAAAGATGTAAGGACTTGGATCAAGAAATAACAACGATATTAAAAAGAAACAAGCTTGAAAGAAAGGGGACAATGAATAAATTCAGACTCAAGAACTAATCATCCAACTTAGTAGGTGGATTACTAGTTGTTGATAGTTTTAAGAATCAAGGAATGAAACTAATTAATAAAACCTGAGTAAATTGGAGTTTAGAAGTGTTAGAATGCATTTGGAACTTGAATTGGACGTTGGGAATTCTTGACATGCATTTGGGAGGTGTCACGCACCTTGGGCGCACCTCTAGAGCACTTCCAGCATAGGTGGGGAAGGTTGCTTACTGTTTTGAGCGGTGGAAATAGTTCAAACACACCTCTAGAGCAGGTTGGACATAGGAGAGCCCCTAGATACTGCCTTGAGGTACGGCAGCAGACTGGGAGCAACTACAGCACACCTTGGGAGTAGGTTAAGGGCAAGTTAGCCGCCCTTTGCTTGTTCCAAGGCCGAAAATGCCCTTCTTGATGTCCTTTGAGAAGTCTTCTCTTGGAATATTCTTGAAATATTTTTAGATTCTCAAACAAAAACACCCTTTCACTCTTTTGATTCCTTTTTTCTTAGATCTGACACCTTATTTTGGATAAATTTTCAATATGAATATAACCATCTCCTCAAGAACACACCAAGAACACCAATAACATCAATCTTTCTAACTTTTTCTCCGGAGCTTGGAGTGAGTTGAAATTTTTAACTTAGGTACTTCTTAGACTTCTAAACTTATTCCAAACATCAATTTCTCCAAATTCTTTACCAAAATCTTCAGATTTTTAATTCACTTCAAACTTCTTCAATCCAAGCTTTCAACAAGGATAGAACTCATAAATAAGCTTCGATCTGACTAAAATTTGATTTATAGGTTCGTATAGTGTTAGGAAACACAAATCTAACACTAGAAACACAAGAAAAATACAAAATGAAACACTCAAAATTTGACCTATGACCTAAAAAGTAAATATTAACTTTTTTTGTAATTTTTTATTTTTCGAGATGACTAGACCCAAGATTGACTTTGTAGGAACAAAATCAAGCTCAGCTCTAGTACCAAATGATAAGGAATTGAACTACAGAAGCTAACAATGATATAAAAAGTAAATATAATCGATAATATAGATAACTAGACATAAGAAAAGAAGTAACTAAGAACAAAAGAGTATGTCAAACTCTAATACACTCAATTACAATCTAATAAAACACCTAATTCCTACGGTGACCAAGAGAGACATGAACGCCCTCTAAACCAACATTTTTAAACCAAAGTTCAATAAAATTTATTCAACACTCTCTCTTAATGGAGTAGCATTCATCAATAATCAAGCAAAACTAAGAGAATGAGCTAGCCTCCAAAGTATTTATAGTTTAGGATAATTATTACAATTTTAGGACCTGAAAGTGACCCAATTGCAAGAAAAGACCCACTAGGGGCTGTTTTGATCCGCTTTTGAAATGCTAGAGTAGATCAAAAGCGGATCCAAAGAGCCTTAGGCGCAAGTCCTTTTCAAGGGGATTTCTAGCCCCATTTTTCCTTCCCTTGCCTCCTCCAACGATCCTTGGATCAATGTGAATACGATCATCAAGAAATTACACCCTCTTGATAGTAAGGAGGCTTCTTCAAGTACTCCTTCTTTATGAAAAATCCTTGGATTCTTTGAAGCTCCCAAGTTTGACTTCAAGCGAATGACTTGGAGCTAATCCGGATTATATCAATATAAGTCATCTGACAAATTTAACAATGGTAGATCTATGCATGATGATAGATATTATAGCTTTGAATAATCTCATCGTTCAACTAATTCCAGTAAGTCGAACAAAGAAAGCATTCACAGTCATAATACCTATCATAATAGATAGATAGCTATAAAGGATCTCAACGGTCAACCAATTACAGTGAGTCGACAAAAGGAAACAATCATACTCATAATATCTATCATAACTACTTAATCACTGAATAATACTCTAATTCTTGCTATCACTCTGGCAGACTTGATCATATATATTTTTTATTATAGATTTCATTCTACAAATCCTGACAAATGAGTTTGGAAGCCCAAAATTGGATCTACAAATTCAAGTACTAACCCTAAAATATATAAGAATGATTAGGTACCAAAAATTAAGTGATATATATGTGTTTTAGGAACTCTACTCAATGTATAAAGGAAAATAATACTTTAACAGTGGAAGTTCTAATCACATGACAGGAAATAAAGACATTTCCAAGACTGTGACTGATTTTAATGGAGGAGATATAAGTTTTGGAAACAATTTCAAAGAAAAAGTAATAGATATTAGTACTATCTCCTTTAATGAATCATGTGATATGACTAATGTTTACTTGGTTAAAAGCTTGAAGCACAATCTGCTAAGCATAAGTCAGCTATGTGATATTAGTCTGAAAGTAAGATTCAAAAAGGTAGATATATATTGAAAGGTGTTGAAGGCTACTTCTTGCTGGAAATAGACATAAAAATGTGTATTCCCTACACTCAATCAAAAGAAACGAAGGACACATATGTCTTGCCTTTATCTCTAAAGATCCTTGGGTTAGGCATAGAAAGCTTGGTCATGCAAAGATGAGAGAAATTACAAAAACTAGTCAAACATGAACTTGTGATTGGTGTTCCAACGCTTGATTACAAAAATAATCACATCTGTGATGCTTTTCAACTTTGAAAGCAAATTAGAAACTTTTTTCCTATTAATGATAGTCTCTATAACTAAACTATTGCAGCTACTTCATACTGGTCGTGCTAGAACTGCGAGCATTAATGGTAAAAAGTATGTTTTTGCAATTATTGATGATTATTCTTAATTTACTTGGGTTATGTTTCTTTCTAACAAGGATGATACTTCAAAGAATTTTAAAGTTTTCTGTTTAAAAGTCCAAAGAAAGAAAGGTTATTGTACATCTGCCATTAGAAGTGATCATGGAGAAGAATTTAAGAATAAACACTTTGAAACTTTTTGTAACAATCAAGGTTACACTCGCATTCTCTGCTCTAAGAACTTTTCAACAAAATAGAGTGGTTTAATGCAAGAACAGAACTCTTTAGGACATAGCACGATCCATGATCTGTGAACATTTTCTACTTTTCAAAAACTGGTGTCTCATTAAACCTATCCTGAAGACAATTCCTTATGAGCTTTGGAATAAAAAAAGGCCCAATATTAAGTACTTTTATTCATTTGGATTCAAATGTTTTGTTCATAACAATGATAGGGATAAAATTTGTAAGTTTGACCCACGAAGTGATAAAGATATATTTATGAGATATCCTAACTCTAGTAGATCATATAGAATTTATAATAAACATACACAACGTATTGAAGAATCTGTGCATGCTATTTTTGATGATTCTATTCGAATTATTGAGAATAGAGAAGATAAGTATAAACCAGAAAATACTACAAAAATCACAATAGTTGCCTCCACTATAAAGTCGACTAATACATAGAATAGTCAGCCAACTATAGCTACAAATGATCAATTTGTTGTAGAAAAAATTTCAATTGAATGAAAAAGTGATTGAGTATTCAAAAAAATACATTATTGGTGATGCCAAGAAAGGAATAAAGACAAGGGCCTCTAGCAAAAGGAGTGCAAATGTTGCACTTATATCTCAACTTGAACCAAAAAAGGAAAATGAAGCTTTAGAAGATGAAAGTTGGGTTAAGTCTATGGAAGAAGCATTTGAGCAGTTTGCCAGAAATCAAATGTGGACTTTAGTTCCAAAATAAAAAAAATATTTATATCATCAAAACAAATTGGGTTTTCAAAAACAAAATGGATGAATCAGGTAAGATTGTACGAAATAAAACTTGTCTAATCACCCAACGCCAGTCACAACAATATTTATGCCTATGTCAAGGTTAGAATCCACTCAAATCATACTTGCACATGCATCCCACAAATGCTTTAAATTATTTCAAATGAATGTCAAAAGTGCTTTCTTCAATGGATTAATTGATGAACAAGTTTTTGTAAAACAACCTCCTGGCTTTGAAAATCCTGAATTTTCTTATCATATTTTTAAACTTTCAAAAGCTTTTTATGGATTGAAACAAGCTCCTAGATGTTGGTACGATTAATTGAGAAACTTTTTAAAAGATCATGAGTTTATTTGAGGAAAAATTGACACCACTGCACAACCTAATGAAGATATATTCTGATTCAGTGGTGGACAAAGAAACACAATAATTTTGCTTCTTATTATTCCATGAGATGAGAGAATTCCCATGAGTTGACAAGTGTCACTAGTACTTTTCCTATCATATTTGTCACCTAAATAATCTACATCTGATATGAATTGACCCACGAGGACACGAAACAAAGACGCTGAAAGTAAAGATAGATAGATAGATAGGAAAACAAGGATAGAAAGATAGATACGAAATTGATATCGAAAGGGCAATCGAAGGATGTATCAAATCCTAAAACCTCCCTTAATGACTATCAATAGGCACCTAACTCTTATGGTGACAGTAAAGGGTATTAGATCCGCCTTACAATCATCTTTTCTAAGCAAAGTTCAACACATGCTTTTCCAAGAACTCAAACACTCCCATGGAGTCTCATGAATACATCATTGAAAAATATCATCCAAAAACTAAGAAAATAAACCTAGCTACCAAACATTTATAGTTTGACTACATATTACATAATTCGGGCCCAAAAGTAACCCAAATGTAAGAAAAGTCCCACTAAGGGCTGTTTGATCTGCTCTTGAAATGCTAGAGCGGATCAAAAGCAGATCCAAAGCGCCTTAGATACATGACCCTTCTAAGGGGCACTCGAGCCCCGTTTTGCACTCTTTCGACCTTGTTAAAGTCCTTTGACCCTCCTTAATGGTAATCTTCCTCCATGTGGCATATTTTAAAAGTACTAAGGAGTCATCAAGTACCTCGAGCATCATACGTATCTCATCCAAAGGTCCGGAGGTAATTTGACTTGTATCAGCATCTAAGAAGTCTTTTAGCTTAAAATCATTAGATCTAGGATACCCATAAATCATATAACACAAGTTCAATAAGATATCTAATAATACACTTAATTGCAGTAAGGTGAGATTTTTTTAGAGTTGACTAAAATCCTGTACATTTGCAAACACTAAACAAAATATCTGATCGACTGGCAGTATGATAAAGAAGAGAGCCAATCATACCACGATACTTAGTTTCATCAAAAAACTTATAATTTTTATCAGATGTAAGAACACATGTTGAGCTTATTGGAGTGCTGGACGATTTCACATCCTTTAGTCCAAAATTTTCAATGAGATCTTTTGAGTGCTTACTTTAACAGATAAATATTTCATTAATTTTTTGATAAATTTGTAGACCCAAGAAGAAAGTCAATTCTTCCATCATGCTCATTTAAGCTCACTTTGTATTAACTCAAAGAATTCCTTGCATAAATCAGCACTAATACTTCCAAAGATACTATCATCAATATAAATTTGAATAATAAAAATTTTAGAAGAAGTTCTCTTAATAAAAGGTTTTGTGCTATTTTTTTTTAAAACTCTGATTTTTATCTGGGTATAAACCCATGAATGCTTTATCTGTGTTGCATAGTACATGTTTTTGTGTTGTTTTTTTCCTTTTTGATTGATGTCAAATGGGGAGAAATAGTAAACATTGTTTTTACAGGCTCATAATCCACTATGTACTTTCTTTGATGACACTATTCAGGGGGAGCATTGACCATCCTGACCATCCTAGTCAACTACTTAAGGGAGCTAAACATGAAACTCGACTAACTATATTTTTAGGAAGAATGCATATGCAGGCCCCTCAACTATTTGACTTTTTTCGTATAGGCACTTCAATTAAGTTATATACCTATTGAACCCTTTACTCCTTCAAAAAACATTTCAATTAAGCACAATCTACTGATGTGGCAAAAATTATAAAATGTGTGTAATACACGCGCTAATGATGTGGCAAAGCGACAAATTAAATAACGACACGTGGCATTTTAACTTAAAATAATCATAAAATTTTTTTTTAAAAATAACTAAATCTAAATTAAAAAAAAACTATTAATACACCCTAGAAGATGAAGGAAGACTCCCCCTCCCCGTCGCCGGAACTTGCCAGTCAGCCACCCACCGGAGTTCTTCAAGATATTACTTTCTCAAAGCAACTCTATCTATAATCTATATAGCATGGTAACAATTTTTTTGTATCATTAACTTATTTTCATTACACCAAATAAAACTATAAATCTCAAATTTTAAAAGAAAATTTATATATGAATGATTTTTAAAAAAGTCATTAATTGAATTTTATTGTATACAAACAATCACCATTGATTTTAGATGTAATTTGAAGGTATAAAATGGTATGTTTAAAGATTTATGGAAGAGGAAGATGGTGGAGGCTTGAATTTCAGTGGTTACTGGAACTTTGTGGTTTCTAGTTGAATGCTTTTTTCACATGGGAGAGGAATCAAGCAAGCTATTTCTTCCTGTCTGCTTTTGCATCTGTATGTTTGATTTTGGGTGAATTACTATCACCGCATAAAGACACTGGAAGTGCACCTGAATTTCTTCATTTGTACTTTTCTTGTATACAATGGAGAAGACGACATGGAGGAGAAGATGATGACTATTTTTTTTAAAATTTTTTTAATTTATTTTTTTGATTGGTTGGAGTTTTTTATGTTTAATTTTTTTTATTAGTTACGGTTTCTCACTCCCTAATGAAGAGTGTATTATACATGCCACGCCATGTCAGCGTCATATCAGTGATTGTGCTAAATTGACATGGTTTGTGAAGGAGCGAAATGTTCAATAGATAAATGACTTAATTGAGGTGTCTATACGAAAAAGTCAAATAATTCAGGAACCTGCATATGTATGCAGCCATATTTTTAAGTTGCCATTCATCAAAAAGGAGGGATTGATAGTATCTATTTTAAAGTGTGACAACTTGCAGAAAAAAACAAGCAATGGACGCAAAAAAAAGAAAGCATCTCAAAGTCTCTAAATCAAGAAAAAGATTTGTCACAAGAAATATAGAATGAAAGCGTCATGATTGCATACATTTATTGCATCATCTTCTGTAAAAAAAACAAGGCTAAATCAAGATTGGCAGAAAGGCTTATTAGCGCAGGCTTTTCTCATTAAAAGAAATCATTTATGGTACAACCTTATTTTTTGAAAGAGGATATTATTCTTTCAATTTCTAAGGATCAAATCTCTTGGATTGCCTTTATTTTTAGATCTTTCAATTTTTAGAAGTAGTCCAATCACTCTATTTAAACGATGGAAGAAAAAAAAACTGACATATTTTTATATCAATTTTCTCTAATTTTTTGCTCTACTCTATTCAAATATTGTATTCTCTTTCGAATTACTATATATTCAAAAAGATATGAGAGAAATTGTATCAAAAGTGAGAAAGAAAGAAAAAGAGTGAGTCATGGCCAAAAAGTTTGAGTCAATCCTTGTACTTTGATTGATTAACAAAGAACTAGTAGAATCCATTGCAAGACAAGAGAACCGGAGTAAGACCTATTAGAGGTACCGATCATTATAAAATATCTGGTGTTATTTCATTTCATCACTTTATTTTCTTAACCTTACTTTACTGCTTCAATAATCGACTATTTGTCTAAGTGACTATCAATTCGAAAAGGATTACTTCCATATAAGGAGTCCCGGGATATCATTGACCCAGTCGAATGTGAGATTTTTATCATACACAATATTTCGATGAATAATCGTTACATTTAGATGTCTTACACTTCATCATACACAATATCCTCAACTTGCGTCTGCTGAAAAAATAAGTAGATTCAAGAAACCTGGCTTGAACTTCTTACGAGCAAGAGATTTTTACCACATGAACAAGCTCTTGAAAAACACAATTCTAGGTCTCCACTTACCTTAAATATGCACATGCACAAGTTCATGAAAAACACATTACTTTATCAAACAAATCTCAAGTGAAAATTACATTTAGATTGTAGGTCTCCACTTACCTTAAATATTTGCTGCAAAAAAGTTCAACGATTAGTCTGCCAATTACCTGAATTTTTTATAAGTTATAATTTGACTTTTATATATTCCGTTTGCTCGTCAATAGATATTGATAATGAATCTTGCCTTTTTCTCCAAGGAAGTGGAAAGGCATGATTAATGGAAAGGGGAAGAAATCATCTTTTATTAATCAAACATTAGGTACTACGTACAACTCTACAGAGATGCATCAATAATCTTTTAGAGAAATATCATGCTTGCTGGAAAAAAGAGATAAATGCAGATGCCCATATATACATTAAGAATAATTAGCTAGGACATACATTAAGAATAATAAGTGTAACCTCTGTCACAAGCATGCTGATCAACATTATGAGATGATCGAACTTCATGTAAAGAGTACCATGCAGCTAGCACCATATAGAGTAACTACCCGATTGAGGAAGCTTTTGGATTGATCGATCTTTACGAATAAAATTTTCAAGGACAATCTCTTATTGTTATGATCTCTCATCCAAGACGTTTGTATTCCTTTAAATTCAAATTAATCGATCTTTGGTCAAACAAGCTTCTTTTAATTCATCTCTGTTTTTTTTCTTCATCGATTGGGTTGCCATATGGTATCCCCTAGGAACAGAATGGCCTTTATTAGAAAGGATGAGACTTTTCGGTGCATGAATTCAAATCTAGTCAGATTCCAATACTTGTAGTCTTATATGGCATTGGGTAGGGTAAAAAAGGATACTAAAATGTCGCCAACTTTGGTCAAGTCCCCCGGGCTAGATATATTCTAGCTATATTTTACTCTAGAATGTAAAATCAATCAACAAAGAAATACTATCTCCCAAAGTTTTTGTAATATTCCTTAATCTAGAATTTTTTTCTTCGAACGTAGCAGATATATTTTTCTTAATTTGGAATTTCAAGTTCAAAATGAGCTGAAAACACCTTTATTCTTAAGGGGTCGTTTGGTTGGGAAACAAGTTGCCCTGAGATTAGTTATTCTGATATTATTTTTTAGTGGCTGTTTAATTTGTGGTACTAAAAATAATATGCACGACATCCTTTTTAAGAATAGATAATTTGTTAAAAAAATACTCTTCACCTTATTTAGCTTAATCAAGTTTTATCTTATGTTGAATTAACTTCATCATTTTTTTCTCAATTCTTTTTCATTAAGTTTTTCACAATTAAATTTATATTAATAATTTATTTATTTTAAAATAAATAAATAAATCCTGACATTCAAAATGATATAATAAATATTTAAAACAGTAAATTATTGTATGATAACATCAATAAAGTTAACTTATAAATAATGATAGAATTTAATTTAAATAATTTAAAAACTTGGTTCAACAAAATACTTTTATAGATTTTCCTTCATATTAAATTATACAAAAGAAATTAAAAAGTTACTATTTTTTTTAACTTTAGTAGTTTCTTTTTCCTAAAAATACATGTTAAGAAATTTATGTTGATATTTCATAAACGTGTATGAAGCTTTAATATTTCATGTTAAATTACTTATTTTGTCCTAAATTCTATAAAATGTTGATAATCCCATTTTTTGTTAAAAAAATTCATCACAAAAAATGTGAAAAAGAATTACTCTCAGTTGTCATTATTTAGTATCCTTAATATTTGGAGAGTTAAATTGCATTTTAAAAAATTAAATTTTCAAACATTTTTAGCTATATATAAAAGATAAATTTTTATTTAATAATCAAGCATGTACTAAGTTAGAAAGGGAATGTCAAGATACTTTAATTATTTGTCCATAATAAATTTATTAGGAAAAATAAAAAATTGAAGTAAGATTAATAAATATTATTACAAAATAGAAAGACAATAAATCCTTGGATCAATTTTACATTTGATTGTATAAATAATTTTTACAGTGTCATAATTATTTTTCCATGATTCATCACTTTTGTATCATTTAATAAGTTCATATAGTAGTAAAGTAATATATATATATATATATATATATAATACCCCGTATTTCCCTAACCTAGATTAACCCTCAGTGCATGAGTTATTCTAAATAAATTTTTTGGAATACTCAGTAATTTTTAGATCTGAGCCTGCCATAGCGTAGGAAATTCAATTAGCTTTTCAATGATATAAAATTCATCTAAATCCGACAATCGAGTAAGAAGTTATGGTGATTTTTAGTTTCAGTCATTAAACATTGTCATTCAAGCCAGTAGCGCATCGCGGAGTGTGTTAAAATAGTAATTTTCCAGAGCCCCAGCACGATGGTGGTGCGTCGCGCCAGGGGTCCACGTCGGGAAAATTTCTCAAAAAATTAAAGTTGCGCCCAGGCTTAAAACAATCTTTTCCCATGATTTTATTCCGCCTAGATATGAAATTTAAGCCCTAAAAATGTGTAAAACCCTTCATTATTCACTTTTTTCCAAAATCATAAGATAATTCTCTCTCAAGAAAGCAAACTCTATTTCAAGAATCAAGGTCAATCCTCAAGAACATTCAAGAACTCTTCTTCTAAGGTATGTTAGATGTTCATCCATGGATCCTTACCTTCCATGGAGCCCAAGAGTTCTTTTTCAATACACAAGATTTATGATTTATGATTCCCTTGTTTGAATTAGATTGAATTCATGTTCATGATGTTGTTTGAGTTTTAATCCATGATTTAGATTACAAGTTCAAAGAATTGATTCTAGTATGTGTTGAATTACATGATATTCATGATAAACACTTCAATTTGCAAGTTGATTGTTGTAACCATGTTAACCCTTAGTGTTTATGATTTAATGAACCAAATATGCTTCTTATGTGTTTGATAAATTGTCTATGAGAATGAAATAATGTCATATATCATGCTAACATGTATTCCCCATTCATATATAAGTTAATGCATTACAAGTGTTTGATGAAATGTCTCTATGAATGAATTATGACCAAGTGAACATTGTTATGTTATTCAAGATTATACTTTGCTTTACTTTACATATTATCGAGTCCTGGGGGCATTTAATATCTGATAACTTAGTTGTTTATTTAGAGCCAGTGTCAGTTACATAATAATATCAGTCATGTCACGATCAGTAGTACTCTCAGTCTGTTACAGAACTTAGTAGAATTCAGTCAGTTATAAAACTTAGGAAAACTCAGTAATCTCAATGAATTCAGTCCAGTTCAGTCCAGTATAATAGTTTAGTGTCTTTCAGTTGGGAGTAGGATTCAGCACCGAGTGAACCCAAGGATGGGGACTCACCTGCCAGCAGAGGGTGTGATCCTTAGAATCAATCCTTGCGTTCCAGGACTACGTAGCCAGCGTAGAGAGAGACATCAAACCTGCTAGTTGAGGGATGATAAGGTGCTCTACCTGCCAGTATAGGGTACCACCGTTCTCGTTTAGGGAACCTACCAGTAGAGGGTTACTCTTCAGTTTGTCTTTACCCATGGCACGATACTGACACCCTTCCAATTGGAGTTACAGATTAGACCCTAGCTCAGTTATCTTATCTTATTTGGGGTATGTCGGTTAGATGATTACCTCTCACAGTTTTAGTTTTAGTCTCAGTCTTCAGAATATAACTTAGTTCAGTTCTACAGAATTAGGACTGTCAGATGCAGTCACTCAGTTAATAGTATTATATATTATCAGTGATCCCATATTATTAGTATATTCAGTTATCATTTATCAGATTCAGTTCCAGTATACTCAGTCCTAGTGTGCACAGTATGTTCAGTAGTTACAGATCCTCCATGTATGTTAATCCAACCCTTGCATATCATTCAGTTAGTTATTATTCATGTATATGAACCCCTGCATTTAGCCTTACCTCATTTAGCATACCAGTACATTCCTACATACTAATCGCATACCCATTTCTTGCTCTATGATGTTTCATATCATAGGTTCGGACGCTCAGGTTCCTAATTGCGCTTAGCCAGATTCAGCCAGCAATAGCAGATTTAGCAGTGAGTCCTCATCTATCGAGGATATGCTTTTATTTGGTACTTCAGCTTAGCAGTATTTTAGTAGATAGAGTTAGTTGGGAAATTGTCCCATCAACTCCACTTTCAGATAGATTCAGTTAGAGGCCTTTCAGACTAGATTTTAAGACAGTATTCAGTTTTACAAATGTTATATTTTTTTAGTATTTTAGATGTTTTGAATCTTATGGCATTTCAGCCTATTATTCCATATTTATTTTAGTATTATTGTTCAATGCTCACAATAGATATCATACATAGGTTAGCTTGTGGTCCTTCGGGGTCGTAAGTACCGTGTGACGACTAGGGGGTAGTCTCGGGTCATTACAAACTTGATATTAGAGCCTAAGGTTCAATAGAGTCCTAAGGAGTCTGAAAAGACACATCACGTAGAGTCTTGTACATAGGTGTGTAGCACACCACACTTATGGACAGGAGGCTATGAGATATTTTAGGAAACGTTTCCCTTCTTTTAGTATTTATCTCGTGTGAGTGAGCCTGATATCAAGTTAATCTCTTAGTCTAATCTGCTTCTTCCTTTCGTTTACAGAACATGCCTCCCAAAAGGACTAACAAAAGAAGAAGCAAAAACCAGTCAGCCCCTCAGCCCGTTCAGGCAGATCCCCTGGATGAACATGTCTCTCATGCAGAATTCAGAGTTGTTTAGCCAATTTAGTAGTAGTTCAAAATAAACGGCCAGTTCTTTCTCCAGCTAACCCAGTGGCCAATACTGCTGCAACCATAATTCAGGACTTCACCTAAATGAATCCTCCTTCTTTTACGGGTCTAAGTCAGAAGAGAATCCACAGGAGTTCCTCAATCAGGTTCAAAAAGTCACAAATATCATGGGAGTGACTTCCAGTGAAAGTGCTGAGTTAGCTGCCTATCAGCTACAAGATGTAGCCCATACGTGGTTTAAACAGAGAAAGGTAGACAGGGGCATAGATGCAGAGCCCATAGAGTGGGAAGAGTTTGCTACTGCCTTTCTAAATAAATTCTTTCCCTTAGATCTGAGAGAAGCCAAAGTGTTAGAGTTCATCAATCTCAGACAAGGTAGTATGAGTGCAAAAGAGTATTCCCTCAAGTTTAATCAGTTAGCTAGGTATGCTCCCCATGTAGTGGCATACAATAGGTCCAGAATGAGCAAGTTCATATTTGGGGTGTCAGATAATGTGGTTAAGGAGTGCAGAACAACAATGTTGATTAAAAAGATGGACATATCTAGGCTTATGGTCCATGCTCAACAGATTGAGGAGCAGAAGCTTAAGAAAAAGGAGGGAGAGAATAAGAGGGCTAGATCAGGTAGCTTTAATTTTAGTCAGCCTAAGTCAGAAAGGGTAACCATTCTCAATTTTATCCAAAGTCTTCAATCCCAGCTCCATCCTCAGCAAGTGTACCGATGACCCAGGATAGCGTAAGCAATGGTCGTACTAATACTTTTTGTGGATAGTGTGGTAAGAATCATAAGGGTGTGTGCAGAGATGACAGTGATGTTTGTTTTGGGTGTGGCAAGTTAGGACACAGAGTCAGAGATTGTCCTCAGTTAGGTTATCAGGGTTAGTATAGTCGTTCTTCATCTCAGTCAGGTCCTTCGAATCAACAAGGTGTCATTTCCAGTGCCACTAGTAGGCAACGCCTAAACAGGTTTTATGCACTTCAGTCCAGACAAGATCTCCTGGTATGGTCACTGGTCTGTTACAGATATCCCATTTACATATTTATGCCTCAGTTTTAGATCCCAGATATTCAGTCACGATTTAGTTCATAGGTGCCCCGTGCATCGTCTCAAGCTCTTCCTTTGTATCTCAGCCAAGTCAGCATTCTCGAGGGACAAGTGTCCTAAGGGGGAGATGCACTATAATCCCTGAGCTATCATGATCTAAACCTTCCATTTTCTCTTCACGTAGCAAATCCAGATGAAGCAATGGGTCTTTATACTTGACCCTCAAGTCCCAATCTCAACCATATCACCATTCCCCTTTCATGACATGTATCTAAGGAATCGGTTCATTTCATGTATCATGATTCAGAATTAGTCATGTCCTCATATTCCAGTTCATGCATGTTCAGTCAAGTATTCATTAATCCGTTCAGTCATGCATTCATGCATCAGACATGTATGTTTAGAATGTAAGTTCAGTCTATCAGACCAGTCGCGTAATCATGCTTCAGTTGTGCATGTCTAGTTTAGTACGTAAACTCAGTCTGTCCGTACTCTCTCAGCTTAACTAGCTACATTCGAGGAAGAAGGTTCCCAAGGGGGAGATATTATAATACCCCATATTTCTCCAGCCTAGATTAACCCTGAATACATGGGTTATTCTAAATAAAATTTTTAGAATAGTCAGTAATTTTCAAATTTGAGCCTGCCTTTGTGTAGGAAATTCAATTAGCTTTCCAACGATATAAAATTTTCCTAAATCTGACAACCGGGTAAAAAGTCATGGCGATTTTAAATTTCAGTCGTTAAATATCGTCATTCCGACAAGTAGCGCATCGCGGAGTGTGTTAAAATAGCAATTGTCAGTTTCCAGTGTTGCTCTATGATATTGGCGTATCACACCATAGACCCAGTTCACAATTGTCAATTTCCAGTTTGCCAACGCGATCCCACCGCGTTGCGGTGCACTTCCAGTTCACAACCAAAGTGGCAATGCGATACCACCGCATCATGCCACTATGAAATTTCCCAGTTGTCATTTTCTAGTGGCCCAACGCGATGCTGGCGCGTCGCGCCAGTGGTCTAGATAGAAAAAATTTCTCACAAAATTAAAGTTGCGCCCAGGGTTAAAACAATCTTTTTCCATGATTTTATTCCGCCCAGACGTGGGATTTAAACCCTAAAAATGTGTAAAACCCTTCATTATTCACTTTTCCCCAAAATTGAAAGATAATTCTCTCTCAAGAAAGCAAACCCTAGTTCAAGAATCAAGGTTAATCCTCAAGAATCTCCCCAAGAACTCTTCTTCTAAGGTATGTTAGATGTTCATCCATGGATCCTTACCTTCCATGGAGTCCAAGAATCCTTTTTCAATACACAAGATTTATGATTTATGATTCTCTTGTTTGAATTAGATTGAATTCATGTTCATGATGTTGTTTGAGTTTTAATCCATGATTTAGATTATAAGTCCCAAGAATCGATTCTAGTATGTGTTGAATTACATGATATTCATGATAAACTCTTCAATTTGCAAGGTGATTGTTGTAACCATGTTAACCCTTAGTGTTTATGATTTAATGAACCAAGTATGCTTCTTATGTGTTTGATAAATTGTCTATGAGAATGAAATAATGCCATATAGCATGCTAACATGTATTCCCCATTCATGTACAAGTTAATGCATTACAAGTGTTTGATGAAATGTCTCTATGAATGAATTATGATCAAGTGAACATTGTTATGTTATTCAAGATTATGTTTTGCTTTACTTTTTATGCTATCGAGTCCTAGGGGTATTTAATATCCAACAACTGAGCTGTTTATTTAGAGCCAGTGTCAGTTACACAATAGTATCAGTCATGTCACGATCAGTAGTACTCTCATTCTGTTACAGAACTTAGTAAAATTCAGCCAGTTACAAAACTTAGGAAAACTCAGTAATCTCAATGAATTCAGTCCAGTTTAGTCCAGTATAATAGTTTAATGTCTTTCAGTTGGGAGCAAGATTCAGTACCGAGTGAACCCAAGGATGGGGGCTCACCTGCCAGCAGAGGTTGTGATCCTTAGAAGCAATCCTTATGCTCTAGAACTACATAGCCAGCGTAGGGTGAGACATCAAACCTGCCAATTGAGGGTTTATGAGGTGCTCTACCTACCAGTATAGGGTACCACCGTTCTCATTTTGGGAACCTACCAATAGAGGATTACTCTTCAGCTTGTCTTTACCCATGGCACGGTACTGACACCCTACTAATTGGGGTTATAGATTAGACCCCAACTTAGTTATCTTTTCTTATTTAGGGCATGTCGGTTAGATGATTACCTTTCACAGTTTCAGCTTTAGTCTCAGTCTTCAGAATAGAACTCAGTTCAGTTCTACAAAATTAGGACTATCAGATACAGTCACTCAATTAACAGTAATTCAGATTATCAGTGATCCTAGATTATCAGTATATTCAGTTATCAATTATTAGACTCAGTCCCAGTATACTCATTCCAGTATGCACAGTATGTTTAGTAGTTACAGATCCTCTATGTATGCTAATCCAGCTCTTGTATATCATTCAGTTAGTTATTGTTCATGCATATGAACCCATGCATTCATCCTTACCTCATTTAGCATACCAGTATATTTCCACGTACTAATCGCATACACATTTCTTATGGTATGATGTTTCATATCATAGGTTCGGACGCTCAGGTTCCTGAACGCACTTAGCTAGATTCTGCCAACAGTAACAGATTTAGCAGTGAGTCCTCATCTATCGAGGATATGCTTTTATTCAGTATTTCAGCTTAGCAGTATTTTAGTAGATGGAGTTAGTTGGGGAATTATCCCATCAACTCCACTTTCAGACAAATTCAGTTAAAGGCCTTTCAAACTAGATTTTCAGACAGTATTTAGTTTTACAAATGTTAAATTTTATCAGTATTCTAGATGTTATGAACCTTATGGCATTTCAGCCCTTTATTCCATATTTATTTCAGTATTATTGTTCAGTGCTCACAGTAGATATCATTCATGGGTTAGTTTGTGGTCCTTTGGGGTCGTAAGCACCGTGTGACAACTAAGGGTAGTCTCGAGTCGTTACAATATATATATATATATATATATATATAAATACATACACACTAGATTAAAAGCACCAACTCAAAAAACTTATAATGAAATTACTAATTTAACCCCCTTAGTAAAAAATAAACGTTGAAACATCGCTTTTACTTAAACTTCACCAACAATTGTATCTTCTGCCTCTCTCTACTTTAACAGACACCAAACTTGAAGATGTGCACCTTATCACTTTGCTCTGTTTTATACATATAGACGTACATACAAAAATGTCGCTTTCCACTTGAAGATATGCACCTTCTCACTTTACTCTGTATATACAACCACAAGCGTTGTTCATCGTTTTATGGCATCAACTTCTCGGGTATTACTTTGCTATAATTTTTACATACACATACAGAAACGCCTATTGCCGTTATCCACCATCAAATTCTCAAGTAAGACATAAATTTTCATCTGCACTCCTCAATAACAAAAAATACTTTTCCCTTGTCACAATCAGGTTTTCGTCTATTTCTGTTCACCTATTCAGATCTGTCAAATAGTCGTTCTGCCTTACTCCTCTTCACTCATATTTATTATTTGATAATAAAATCTAACGTTCTCTTCTTCACGCTGTTTTTTCCATTTTTGGATGTCACTACAGCTTATTGACTATTTCAAATAACACATTCAAATCATATTGTATCCCGATCATATTGTAGTTTATAAGCAATAATAAACTTTGTGCTTGTTCAAGCAAGATACCATTCTCTGTCTCACGCAGATTACTCATTTTTTCACTACTTGTTGAACATGTTTTAGTAAGAATACATAAACTTGTTGACGTTTTATCTCTTCTATGTTGTCTATTGATTTTGTTTTCAAATTAACTTATGCATCCTTGTTTGGTGGGCGCAATCCCAACCCAAAGAACATCCAGCCTCACATATCAAACTATAGTATAATTCAGTACGCTAGGGGCATGTCATACAAATCTGCCATCCCATTTTATCTAACTTTCTATTATAATTGTAAATTCTACAATTTCAAATTACTTTCTCTGGAAATCCTTAATCTGTGATATTGAATATCTCTTTGTTATGGTATTTACTTTATAATAATGTATTTGCACTCTCGTCAATCATGTTTTAGTAAAAGTGTAGTTTTGATTATGCAAGAAAATTATTTGTGTTCTATTTCTTCTAGGTTGTTTATTGCATTTGTTTGAAAATTAACTAAGTGTCATTGTTTTGTGGGCACAATTCCCACTCAAACAACATCATTTACCCCCTAGATAATAAAAAAACAACGTTGAAAGATCCTTTCTCGTGTAAATTCACCAACAGTCGTGTCTTTCATCTCTCTCAACTTTAATAGACACCACACTTGAAGATATGCACCTTCTTACTTTGCCCTATTTTAAACATATAGATATACATACCGAAATACTGCATGCCACAGTTGACAATACACCTTCTCCCTTTGCTCTGTATATAAAAATAAAAATGTCATTTTTCACCATTAACTTCTCTGGTATCACTTTGCTCTAGTTTATAAATATAGCTACAGAAACACCTATTGTTATCCGCAATCCACTTCTCTAGTAAGTGTCACAACTCGAGGCTATCCCCTAGTCACGACAATGGTGCTTACGGTCATAAGTAACCATAAGCTAACCCATAAGCTGGTACCTGCCGTGAGTATTGAGTGAAACTGACAATGAACAACATATGTGGAAATAACTGAGTAAGTTCATAAGGTTTAAAAATACTGAAATGCTAAGAAATCATAAATCTGAGCGTATGAAAGGACTGATAAAATAACTAATAAACTGACTAACTGTTTAAATGTCTGAAAAGCCTCTAACTGACTAGGGAGTTGATGGGAAAAATACCAACTAACTCCAAAATAACTCAAATAGAGAAATACTAGAATACTAAATGAAGATAACTTGTCCTCGAAAAATGAGGACTCACTATTATTATTTCTGCTGAAATGCTGAACATATCTAACTACGATCAGGAAACTGTGTGTTCGAACCTATGATATAAGACCTCATAGAACAAAGAAAGTTTTAACACCCCAAATCTGGTACCCAAAATGCTACACGGTGCTCATGACCCCGAAGGACCACAAGCTAACCCATGACAGATATTTGTACCTGTATACTGCATAAAATAATTTATAATGTAGAAACATGAACTGAAAGGCCATAAGGTTCAATGTTGAACATGATTTGAATGATATAACATCTGTGTGGGGTAATAGAATACCCAAAACAAAATTGAACATACTGAAGTCTGAAACATGATAGTTTAGAAAGCCTCTAACTGACTGAGCTATTTGAGTAAGGAGTTGATAGGACATGTGACCAACTAACTCCAACTAATAAACTAATTAATGAGATAATAGTGAAATAATCATGTCCTCGAATGATGAGGACTCACTTCTAACTCTGACTACTGAAACTGGAATCTACTATTGATTTGGAGGTCGTGTCTGACGGTCCTAAATCTGATGGAGCTATCTGAGTTCCATTCTATATCTGAGTTGACTGTATCTGACAGTCCTAAAATCTGAAGAACTATCTGAGTTCTATTACTGTGACTGATTGACTATATCTAACAGTCTTGATTTTGTAACATGAAATTGTGGGAAGTAGTTATCTAACTGACATGCCCCTAATACGCCATTATGGCTAAGTTGGGTTCCAATCTGTAACCCCAATTGAAAGGGTGTCAATACTGCGCCACCGGTAAGGAAAAGTTATGGGTGACCCTTTTCTGATAGTGTCCCCTATACGAGAATGGTGGGGCCCTTATCTGACAGTGCTTATCCACCTCATCAACCCTCATCGACAGTGTTGATATCTCAACCTATATTGGATACATAGTTCTGAAATGCAAGGATGACTGCTAAGGATCTCACCCTCATCTGATAATATGTGTCCCCATCCTTGGGTTCACTCTATGCTAATTTCTACTCCCATCTGAATGGACACTGAACATGATTTACTGAACTAAACATGAGCTGAATTTCTAAATTTCCGTTGACTGATGAAATACTACTGATATCTGACAACTGACTGAGTTCATGAGATCATAGAGATTTCCTGAGTCAGAAGACTATCTAAAGTCTAAGAATTCATAGCTTAACTAAGAGTATCGTGAAAACATGACATGGCTTTAGGCACACAGCTAATATTTTGGGTTCGAGTACCCCCAGGACTCGATGAAAGAAAACTGACCAAGCATAACATACTTGAACATATAACTAACATCATAATCCATAATACATTTATAGAAGCATTTCATCAAAATATGTGATAGGCATAACTTGTACATACATGGGGATTTCATGGTATTATGCTAGTTAGGCACTTTTCCTTTATCTAGGAATTTAATCAAACATATTGTAGGCATGGTACATGTAAACATCATTGTACAATAATTAAACATCATGGCTCAATTCAAATTTTATCATTCAAGGGTTTAATCATAGATTTGCATGAATCTATATCTATAATAATTTAACCCACATAGAATTTATCACCCAACATGGAGTAGAATTTAATTTCTCATTATCCACATGAACAAGAGAAGCCCAATCATGAAATTCATAAGAAAATTCATAAACTTGAATTTATAAAAGGGATTCTTGGACTTCATGGATGAAAAGAGTCCATGAATGAACACTATACATACCTTAGTTCGTCATTTCGTGAAGATTGACGGAGGAAATTCTTGATTCTGAATCTTCTATGAAAACCCTATCTTGTTCTTGAGAGGTTTTTGAGAGAAGGGAGCGTATTTTTGGTGAAAATGGCTGAATCACGTGTTAAAGGGCTTAAATAGGGGTGGGAAGTTGACTCTTTTAACCCTGAACGCGTCATTTAATTTTAGTAAAATTTTCCCGAACTGAACCCCTAGCGCGACTCGGTGCTGTCATGCTGTGTCACTGGAATTTGATAATTAAGAAATTGAGGGATGGCGCGACACTGAGCCATCGCGTTGATCCTTCTTTTGCGACCTGGAACTTTGGCGTGACGCGGAGAAAATTGCGCTAAGACACTGGAAAAGGATAAATTCTGAATTTGGGCCCTGGCCCGATGTGCCATAATCACATACCCCTAGTAGAATTTGCCAAATGCCATTTCCTCTTGTGGAGCAGTGCTCCACTGACTAATATGGCACTGTTTTACAATGGGAACTTGAAATAGTCGTAATTTCTGACCCGGTTATCGGATTTGGGCGAATCTTATATCAATGGAAAGCTTATTGAATTTTCCACATGACAAAAAGTGAAAATCTTGAAAATTCCTCATGAAATATCCATCATTAAATTTATAAGCTAATATTAGACATTTTTGAGATGAAATTAGCTAGGAAAAGTACGGGGTATTACAAAAGTATGCGGTCGGTACTTTGAATGTACTGGTATATGAGATGAGGTTAGGCTTAAATGCATAGGTTCATGTGTATGAAATACTGACTGACTAAATAACATGAGATTGAGATAACTGATGCTTAATATGTGTGAAAGTAGTAAAATCTGAGAAGCCATGACCAAGCATATAACATGATACTGAAATAGTCTGTAAACTGCAAAACTGAAATCTGATAACTGAATAACTACAAATCTGTATGATATGGTCAAGCAATCCTGAACTAAATTTTTTATTGAATACTAAATCGAGACTGTGGGAGGTATCATCTAACCGGCATGCCCTAATATGAGCTAATCAGGGTCCAACCTGTGACCCTAGTTGGAAGGGTGTTAGTACCGTGCCATGGGTACTGATATCTAAAACCATACTATAATTACTGAAACTATGTAAAACAGCTAAGTAGCGGGTGTTCATTACCCTCCAGGACTCAATAGAGTAACAATGGGCACACATGATAGCTTTGAGACCATAAAAAGGGGATCATTGTTCCAAATTCAATACTTAAGCATTTCATCAAACACATGAGGGTTATGAGTTAAAGCATGGGAATGATTTAAACATATAGTAATAACATAGCTTTAATTCTAAAACCATGAAGCAAGGATTTAACATGAAAATATTATCATTCTAACATATAAGGGTTAATTCCCATGGAAACAATTGCAAACATAATGTCTAATCAAAATTCATAAAAACTTCATAGAAATAAGTTATCATAAACATGTAATTTCATAGTTTAAAATACAAAGATGGATTTTTGGACTCCATGGGTAAAAATTCCCATGGATGAACATCACACATACCTTAATTAATTAATTTGTGAAGGTTTTTGTTGATTTTATAGAAAATTCAGCTTGAACCCCTTGTTACTTTTTAAGATACTAGGGTTTGTTCTTGAGAATGCTTTATTTTAAGAGAATTTTGTGAATAAGATAAAAAATTATTCTTTTGGGGCCCTTAATCCCGTGTTATAGACCAATTGGGTGAAGGGAAAAGACCCAATTACCCTTTAAAAAATGAGAACAAAAGCTGAAAAATAAGGGGCGGGCAATGGGGCACGCGCCGCAGGCTCTGGATCGCTGGACTGACCCACGAGTCATGGGATCTACCGTGGGCATCCCTAGCAGTGCACTAAAGGGCGCGCCGTGGACTTATCACAGTTCTGCTACTATTTTGGTGATCCAAACACACCCCTATGCTCGTCTGAAAATTCCAAAACTCACCCGATATGTATTATTGATAACCCCAATTATGAATCAACTTAAAAATTAACATTCTGAGGTAGGAAAGATCAAAAATAAAATCATCAAAGTTTAAAGGGCTTTGGAAATGACTAAGTCCTAACACATAGTGTAATTTTCTAACTCTTGGACCACTTTAGCATGCAATAGTGAGCTATATTGAGTTAAGATCTTATATGGTCTTACAGTAAGACCCGAATTAGCATCCTTACTCCTCAATAACAAAAATTACTTTTTGTTTAAATAAGCCATCTACATCATTCGATTTTACATTATTCTAATTATTTTCCCTTTGTCGCTCCATCACGTTACTTATTTTTCATTTGTCACAATCAAGTTTTCTTCTATTTCAGATCGCATATGCAGATCCTTCAAATAGTCATTCCTCCTTACTCCTATTCACCCATGTTTACGGTTCCATAATAAAACCCAAAGTTCTCTTCTTCATTCTATTTTTACTATTTTTTGTTTTCACTACAGCTTATCGACTATTTCAAATCACATATTCAAATCATATTGTACCGATCATATTCCACTTTTACGGCCAATAATAAACTTTGTGCTTGTTAAAGAAAGTCATCATTCTCTGTATCCTGTGAATTGAATCATTTTTTAAAATACTTATTGTACATGTTTTAGCAAGAGCGTAGTTATGGTTTGATACAAATCTGTCACTCTTTTTATCTACCTTTGTAATGTAATTGTACTTTCTACAGCTTTAAACTACATTCTTGGCAAATCCTAAATTTTTGATATTCAATATCTCTTTCTTATGATTTTTACTTTGTAACAATGTATGTTACCATTCAGGTTCGTCCAACATACTCACCGATGTAGAATTATCATAACAAAGTGTACCTATCAACAATATACCTACTTACTCAGCTGGTTGTATTATTAAAGTATTAATTCTTAAAAGGGGATCAGTAATACCTTATAAGACCTCGACGCATCATGACACTTTGAGAACTGCACAATTAGTCGTCAAAGAGGTAAAATCATTTGAAGTTGTTACCCCATTATACTATCATTTGTATTTACTTTATTCCTGATATTAATCCTTGCTTAAATCAAAAGTAGGGGAAAAAGATTCAGGAAACCTTGTTCAATAAGAATATCAAAATATGAAAGGACTTCTTGAAGACAAATAATTCTTACTACATTGTCAATGGTCACTTGGATCGCATCAACCCCAAATACTCTTCTGTGCATAAACAAGTTGAACTGACGTTTACAAACAATACTGTTGTTAAGGAGTACGCATATTTTTTTACAATTCTGGCTGAAACCACTAAGGCGCTATCTAAGGGTCACACAATTTGGAAACACCTATATCCGTCATTCAAATAATGAATGTGAATATATTCATTTATGTACAAACATTATGTTGACATATGTATACCTTTTGAATATGAAATATTTATTAAATCCATTATAATTGCCAATTTTTTACTGTAATAATTGTGTGCGAATATTTTACAGTCATCTCTAACTATGTTATGGTGATAAATTACAGAACCAAAAACTTAGATTCTTTTCCTACTGTAACAAATCACTTTATAAGTAAAAATTTAAACTATGTGAATCCATAAAAGGATAAACAATGTTATAAATCCTTGTATGAAACTTTGTCTTAACAATATCTGTGTGTTACTTTTATACTCTACTCTCATGATCATCAACTTTTTTGTATACAACATTCGGATGCCTTTTCCGCGATGGCGTGCTGGCTAGAATGAGAGCGCTATGTTTCAATGCTATCATTGAAATACAGAAGGTTTATAGGATTTATCTTTCACGCCGCATGTTAGATGACTCTGTCTTAGTTGCGGAAGTCCTAGCGTATTTCTCAATAACTATTAACATGTAAACATGCTATTAAAAAAATTATATAGGTATTTTTTTTTTACAAATAATAGTCAAAAACACATCTAAACTTTTCCCACATATACTACCTTAGTTGTTTAAATTCCTGCAGAATTATCACCATATATATCTATATCTATAATACCTTCAAAGCACTAACTCAAATAACTTAAAGTTAATTTACTAATCTTCCCTCCCAACTAAACAAACCCAACACTGAAACATCGCTTTTACCCAACCTTCACGAATGCTTTAACACGCCCAATAGAATTAGGTTTGTTCACAACAATACTCCAGCCGCTAAAGGTATACTTGTCCTTAAGGTTCATGTCAAGGCACTTAATTCTGTAACTTTTCATAATTTCTTTGGATACAATAAGTGAAATTCTTGAAGGAAAATATCATAATTTCAAAATGCAGCTTGGCATATTCTGGACTTAACCTCTTCCCTCTTGCTACATTCCAAGCAATAATCAACTTGTATACGATTATACGACAATGATGTGTAATAATTTTATATGCGGCCAAAACATTCAAGTACCTGCTGATGTTACTCAAGTTTTCTTATATCACTGTATTCAACTTAGAAGATATACTAACAACAACCACAAAAATATATTTCCAATTAGCAAACAACAACTCACAAATATGGCTATCCAACCATACACTCTCTTTAAAAGAAACATCATATCACTCTATATAATTTACTGATTTCACTTTTTCATAGTACATGGAATTAATTTTACACTACCTAAATGAACATAAGATTTTTTCTTTCACTAAAACAAATATTTGATAAAATTAGCCTTGATTATGAAATTAACTTTTATGAAGTCGTATTCCAAATACCATGAATAAATATAGGATGTGTTGTTTTGTGTAAAACACAGTCGATACTAAACATTGCATGTCTGCTATCTGTAAAAGAGTTGTACTACACGCTCTCTAATTGTTTCTATCCCTACAATGTGTTAATGTGTTCTTTTTTTGAAACTACACATTCTTTTTATCCCGACAATGTGTTCTTTTGTCGAAACTACACTTAGTTTTGAACATAGGGTGTGTTCAATCGTTAAAGCAATTGTAATGAAAAAAATTTAATACTTCTGTTCCTTACATTCCTTAGTGTGAAATATACTCTACGCCTCAATATAAAAGAGTAACTAGCAGAAAAATTCATCTCGAACAAAATAATATTAATGTAAGTTTTATTTTTTTTATAACTATATGATCAAACGTGTTTGCTCCATTTCCTTGTTATGACGCCAAAGTTGCAAAACTCTTAATTTGACAAATTATTTGGACGACTAACTATCATTTAACAACTTACCGAGGTCAGTCTCCAAAATCGATAATCATTTACAGTTCTCTTTTGATTGTATAAAATCAGACAAAGAAATATATGAGAGCACGAAATGTTAGCATTCAGGGATATGCTACTTGTCATGTTCCTTTAAAATTTCTTTACTTAGCGGTGGCTTGTCAGAACATCAAACCATTTAACTTAAGTGGCCCAATAGAATTTACTTTGATTAGAATACTAACACATAATGGCGACATCTCTGTCTAATTTCTTATACTCTATCTATCACTGTGGTAGGATAGTCACTATTTTACTAAAACTGTAAAAAGTAATAATCATGTAAAATGAGTTCCTTATTGTTTGAATTTGAAGGTGATAATCCATACATTCTGCTCAGATTTATCACAATACATTTTATTTCTTAAACTTCTTTAAACTAAAAACGACATCTTCCTGTTGCATATTTTATATATTTTATGAAATCTTCACCGCACCGAGTAGTATACCCTATATAGAAGAGCATTGGGTCGAGGATTAAAGTACATATTTAAAAGGTAGATATGCAACACCATTTTGAGGTTGATAATGAAAAGAGTGAAGAAGATGAGTTAACGAGACCATCGATTGAATAATGTATACATAGATACAAGGTGATCTTAGCGGTGCAGGTGGAAGTCAAGCCAAAAATTACCGGTCTTCAAAAGATAACCCTACTAATTAATTTAAGATGATATAATAATAATGATAAAAATAAGAGACAAGTTTTTGTACAGGGCATTTATTAAATAGAAAATTATAATTTTACCATCCTAATTGCTCTAAAAAAATATAATTACCCAAATAAAACCTACTAAAACTATGCAACATTTTAAAAAAATGCTTCAAAATTCAAGACAACCATCAAACGTAAAGCAATGCTTTGCACACATCTCTTTCCCCTCATTAGTTGCATACTCTGGGAAATGGTTCTCTTTCAATGCATTGTCATCACTTTATTTCACCATCTATAAAATAATGCACCATATAAAAATTTCTCATCAAACTCCATCTTCTGTGAATATCTTAAGGTTCGGTTAACTTCTTCTTGTACCTTCTCAGTGTTTTCACTTTACAACTATTGATTTACCCATCATTGCTAATTAATTACAGTTATAGACTGTAACAGAGCTTGATTTTAGTAGCAGGCTATTCACATCATGGCTTTCTAGATCATCTATTCGACTGTCTCTATTTTCTATATCGGCACAACTTTAAGAGTTTTTGGCAACAACCACCTCTATAAATAAAAAATTGTAAGTTTCATTCAATTCAATTAATGTATAGATGTATTCAAAAACTTCTTCACCTACACCTCCATCCTAAAGAATCAATTGCAATATTATCTTCAATCGTATATCATAAACAATGGACAAATCTTTTTCTATGTACATCATGCTAAAAAATAGTTGTTCATTTGTAGATTTATACCCATTACTTGTAGCAAATATTTGAAAAAATATTCTATACATGAGTTAATCATCAACACGTAATACTCATGAAAGTATAATAGCAGTCATTTCTTGCTACACACAATTTTGTCCAAAAAAAAAGTCAATCTCATATATAGATATGTAACCATAGTATATTCCAGTACGTTTGAATCCTTGTATATAATTCTTCTATATGATTTTGTTCACTCTGTGATTTTACATTTACAAATTTCCTTTCAGTTTGAATAAGAAATCAGTGGTATTCAAATATCTGACATTTCAAGTTTCTTTGTTACGAAATTTATTTTTTAACTATGAACTTCAAACATTCAGGTTCATCCAATATGCTAACGGAAGCGGAACAATCTAAACAAAGTGTACCTATTAACAAGATACCCAAATACTCTGTAAACTGGGTTATAAAAGTATTTGTTATTCATAGGAGATCAATAACACCTTATAAGAATGCAAGGAATGGAGGCTCTTTCAAGACTATAATATTAGTTGACGAAGAGGTACCATCATTTATATGTTATGTTGGTTATACTATTATTTAGATTGTCTTTATTGATGACATAAAATTTTGTTTAAATTAATACAAGGGGACAAAGATTTAGTCAACCTTATTCAACAAGCATAACAAAACATAGAAGGACTTGTTGAAGCCCAATAAGAGTTACTACATTGCTAATGGTTGATTGGACCGCGTCAACCCCAACTACTCTTCAATTCACAAAGAATTTGAATTGTCTTTTACAGATAAGACCATAGTAAAAGAGTTTGTTCATGACATCTCAACTAACAACTTCTCTAATAGTTTTGTATCATTAGAGCATGCTAAAAAACTTTCAGATTTTTTAGACCATAGTTAATTACTTATGCATATCTCTATTTTAAGTGCACAATTTTCAGACTTGATTTGTATCTTAGTTGTAAAAGTCCCCATTATCAAAATAGGAAACAACAAAAAAAAGAGATTATTATTACCAATGAAAGGTGATTTATAGATACTCATTCTTAACTATACATAGATTATTTACTATATTATTCTAACTAAAAATTCAACCAGGAGCGAGCAACTATTACTCTCTATAACACCCCATACATTTTGAAGTTAAAAATTAGACCTTTGTTCCTACATGTGTAAACTCTAGTCCTGTGATTCATACTTGAATCCATATTTCATGATCATTAACATAGTGTGAAGAGAGTTTATAAGGTTGGAAATATGTTCATTAGAGTCACTTAGAGCAAAGTGAGCTAAGAGCCTTTGATTTGGCCAAATTTTGGTGTTCGATTCCACAAGGGTCAGCTTTTGATAAGTATAACTTTATGTATATGTGGAATTCAGCAGATTAAAACCCATCAAATTGTATATAATCGAATTAGATTTTCAATAATACCAATTTCACCTTAACCTAATACCCGACCAAAAAATTATGGCCATACAAAGGGTTGTGCATCGCTTAACAATCGCCTAAGGCTACTAGAATAGGTTTACGATTGGCTAGGCATCGCCCAGCAAAGGGATAGGCGATTAGCCATGCATCGCCTAGCCCTGGGCTAGGTGATTGGCCATGCATTGCCAACCTTGGCTTGGGTGATTGGCTGAGTGTTGCCTAGGTCATTGCCCAGTGCCAAAAATGCTTTATTTTGACTTAAATCAAGGCTGTTTAAGTCATTACACACCCCTAAACCATCCCAAATCATTTCAAAATGATTTGATGCGTATTAAACACATTAAATCCTCTCCATTAACCCTAAGCAATCAGTAAACAAATCAAAACCCTTCTTAATTCCCAAGAATAAAAATCCAAGTGTCATCTCTCAAGAATCAAGAAGGTAAGTTCCTAATTCAAAGTTCTCTCCAAGGATTCTTTCAATCAAGGTATGTGGGATTTATGAACAAGAATACTTTTTCATCCTTGTGCCTAAAACTAGTTTTAAAGTTGAATTTACATAAATTGCAATTAGGGTTCATACCCAAATTATCTTGTTTTGAGTTTATGGATTTATAAAGAGATTGAAGTATTAAAGTGCATAATTGTTCTCATTTATTTAAGTCTTGACTTGAAGAAATCTCTTTTATGATTTGAATACCATGAGTATGATTTGACACATTGATTAAAGATTTTCAATTGAGTATTAAGCATGATATTGTGTTATAAGTTATATGAAAGAAAGCATAAGATTCAAGGCTTTAAGTACATCAAGATTACATATGCTCGTGCTTTGATTTATAAGATTCATATTATGATTTTTATTTCATTATCTTGACAGAAATTATTAAAGTATTTGAAGAAGATTATTAAGCATGAAGTTTTGTTACAAATTTCTAAGCATTTAAGTATATATATTAAAAGCCCTAAGTACAAGTTTTGAGATTTCAAGAAGATGATGCTCTTAAGCTCCTTTGATAAGTCTATACCAAGATTTAAAGCAAATTCTAATCTTTTAATCTTAAGATAAGATATGGAATCCAAGTTGTTTATCTTGATTATGATTTAAAGAAAGAGAAGCATAACTGGTTTTCATTCTATAAATTTTTATGCTATTTTAAGATGGATTTCCTAAAGTATGAGCATATAAGTAACATGGGAGTAGTATTTAGCACCGAGTTGGGTATAAGTCCGAGGTTGCATTCCCTAAAACTATGTGCCAACGTAGGTTTAAGTCCCAATATAGTTTAAGTATAGTGATCACTCAAGTTAAGGTTCTATTCTGATGGCAAGGGTAGAACAACTCTCCCTAATGTAGGTAAGATGTTGGACTCCATGATAGCTCACATGGTTTATTTTAAATAGAAGAACCTCCAAAAGATAGAATAAGAAGTAAAGATTTTAGAACTAAGTGTTATGGCTCACAAAGTTTATCCTTATGCTTCATTACACATGTTTATGATTTTATAGCTTTTGTTTTATTCAATCTCAAGGTGAGTTATCTACACTTAGCATGAATTATTTTAAAGTCTATGAGTATATTCAGTTATTGTTTTACTTATACATTCACCCCTACAGACTCAGTACATTCCAAAAGTACCGATCCATATATTTGTTTATGTGCTACATTGCCTCATAATATAGGTACCAGTTGTATCCCACACATCATAATTCGACAGTTTACGACTTCCAATTAGCAGGTGAAGAGTTCTTTTGATTTAAGGACTTGAGTCAACTATAGTTTCAACATCATTCTATTATTTAGTTGTATTTATTAGAGATAGTTGGGGTCCATGTCCCAGCTACCTATAGTCAATATTAGTATAGTCTTTATAGACAGTCAGTAGAGTTGATATATTTGATTTTGGTTTTATTTTGTATAACCGGTGTTGTAATTGTTTTACACAGTTTTTGTATTGAACCTAATTAGCAAAGACTTCTTTTCCGATTATTTATTTTAGTTTTACATAACATATTTAATTGCTCATGAGTTGTACAAGTATCATGGGTTAGCTTAGGATCACTTGTGGTTCTAAGCATCGTATTACGACTAGGGAGAAATTCTGGATCGTAATAAACTTGGTATCAGAGCACAGAGTTCAAGTGTCCTAGGGTGTTTATGAATCCGTGTCTAGTAGAGTCTTACGGAACGGTACGAACACATTGGTACTTTTCTTTGAGAGGCTACAAAACATTTAAGAAATATCTCCTTTCTTACATACTCTAGATTGTGCAGTAAAGTTGTTCTTTTAGAAACTTCTGTCGATTTATGTGTTACTCCATAATTCTCAATCTAGGACTTTCGAGTAACATGAGTACAAGTTTTTAATTTTTTCTAAGATGTTGCTCTCAAATTTACTACCAGTAACTTCAGGAGTCACACAAGGGGCTTAAGAGGAGCTCGCTAGTGTGTTATGAGTCCCTTAAGTTGAAATCTTATGCCCTCATCCATATGAGTTGTACAGTTAAGAAACAATATGTTATGTATTCAGATTCCTCATTAACCTCTTTTATCTAGATGTTCTCATGAGAGGAGATAGTACAAACCTAGATTGTTAAATAGAGTTCGCATTCGAGGGATATTTCGACCTAGAGTGTTATGATTCATAAGTATTAGAACCTTCTTATAGTTTGAAGTATGGGTATAGAAGTGTAGTGAGATAATATGTTCTTGTGTGTTACTTTAGATGTAATGAATGTGGTACAGGTTCCTTGGTAGAAGGTAGAGAAGGAGTTATTAGTTAAGGTGAATTGTTTTTTGCTTGAAATAGGAAAGGAATTATTGATGGAATTTATTGTGTTAGAAAAGTATAGGATATTAATGAAGTATTTGGTGGTTAAGTATTGTTAATTTAGGCTTTCCTTGAGGTTACAAAGGGAGTTTAGTTGAAACTTATAGAGCTATAAAAGTAATTTAGGTGTATAGATGGGTAAATAGTCATAATATGTAGAAGAAGGATGTGCTAATAGATTTTAATAAGGTATACCGTAGGATTATGATCGATTTCTGTCGTTATGAGGTTCTAGTGGGCTATTGTTTCTTGGTGTTTTATTTTATAGCTTTCAAGTGAGAATAGTATGTGAGGGTGTGTTGTTAATCATGCCTAGCACTAGACACTAAGTTTGAATAGTGGATGATCATCAAGGTGGAAATAATGATTGCTTAGTTAGTGGTGCTAGTTATATGGAGGTGAACCAGTAGGCCTGAAATAGTGCATGCAAGAATTTAAGATTATTGATTTGAGATTAAGTATGATGTTTTAGGTTTGATTTAGATGTGTACCCAAGGTGATATGGGGGTTGCATTATTTTCTAAGATTATTAAAGGCTGTGTGTGGTTAGTAGTACCATTGAGTTGCTAAACGGGAAAAGGGCTAGTTATATAGTGTATGGTGCCCTTAATAGCTAAGTTAAGGAGTTATGGATAGATGATGATGAGTCTTTTAGTATGATTTTGATTCTCGTGGTTTAGGGAAAATATAAGTTTAGAAATGTAATACAGGTTAGGTGTTTAATGAGACAGGTATGTTTGTAGGGGGGATTATAAGTCTATGGTGATGATTATTGAAGATAGCAAAAGTTAAAGATGGTCTATGTGAAGGGGGATTGTCTAAGAATGAAGTTAATATGTTTTAAATATAGTTCATTCACGTGAGTTGAGCATTTCTCTATAGAACATTAGACTGAAAAAATTATGGCTCAGTCCTAAGGATACGAAATAGATCCATAAGTTTTGAAGGATGGCATTAATCTAAGGGGGGGATGATAGTGGTGATGAAAGATTGTTTAGATAGGAGAGAGTAAATATTTATTATTGTAAAAAGATTATTGTATACGTGTTTTATCTAAAGCTATAAGTGTGAAGTAAGATTGAGGTCAAGATTTTGGTATACGTCATGGTTAGTTAAGATTTATGTGTGTCTTCTTAAGAATAGTGCAAGAAAGTTGTTAATGATATAGGTTTAGAGAAGATGAGAAAGAGAATTTTATGGGTGTTTTCCTAGAAATTCGTATATGGTTATAATGATAGGCTTGAATGCCAGGTTGGTATATAAGTGGATGAGTGCATTGTGCGCTAATGAGTTCCTAGTAAGAGGTTAAATTTAGTTTTTGAAGTGATAAGAAGAGTTATCCTAGAGATGAGAAGTTGTGAAAATGCTTGGGGTATTGAATTCATGTTTCAGACTAGTATTATGGTGCCATGTCCAGTACCTTGTAATTTTGGGTTAAGCTTGAACATGGTAAGAGTATGTAGCTCGACTCATACTTTAGCTAGATTAGTTATATGCGCCCATGTGAGAATTATAAGTTGATCAAATGAGAATGGTATTTAAGGGAAAATTATAGTTAAGGAAGTATTTCAGAAGTGTCGCTAATCTTGAAAGTTAGTAGTTGCATTGACTAAGGCTCAGTAATTTTATCCTAGCTTATGTTCTATAGGATTATGTTCCATGTCACAAAAGTTGTAGCTAAGTTGAGATTCCTTGTTCAGATTTCTTATACAGATCATGCCCAAAATTCTTTGCTCCCTAATGTTATTAGAACATCTTGCAAAGAATGTTGAAGAAATACTCTAATTGAGTATGAGCTCTCAGTATGATTCAGTATGTATAGACAGAAATTTAGTTTAGTAGTCAGACAGACAAGTTATGATGGTTTTCCATCTTCCCATCTAATCTCACTATCTGAAGTTTCATGAGTATGTCAATTCTATGAGGTAATTCAGTTCAGTCCATGCATCATATCTAAAATTCAGATATTTAGTCATGATTCAGTTCATAAGTGTTCAGTGAATGATCTTAGTTTTCCAAATATTCCAGATCATACTGTGTAATACCTATTATAAGATCTTAGTTTCATTGACTTATGATTCATGCTTACATAATGTACTTGGCAATGCCATGAAGCCCTCTTCTTTTGATTCCTATACGTGTTTTGTTGAGGAATAATTCCTAATGAGAATTTACGCAGTTTAATCCATCCTTAGTGACTCTTGGAATATTATTACATTAGTTATCACTTTGCAATTCTATATGTAAGATCATATCATGAGCATTTCAAGTAAGTTCTAATCTCTCAGCATGAATTAACCCCTTATAAGTCAATAGAGTCAAGTCAGCTCAGAAACCAGTTTCATGATAGAAGTTTTAATTTTTCAACTGAGCTATATCCTTTGTTAGCAGACATGTTATGTGTACGTTATTTCATACATCTAAAGTCTCAATAAGTTTCAATCCATCATTCGAGCTCGAATGTTCCCAAGGGAGGAGATGTTGTAACACCCCATGCATTTCTAAGCTAGAAATCAGACCTTCATTCCTACATGTGTAAGTTCAAGTCCCGTGATTCATACTAGAATCCATGTTTCATGATCATTAACCTAGATTGAAGAGAGTTTATGAGGTGAGAAAGATGTTCATAAGAGTCACTTAGAGCAAAGTGAGTTAAGAGCCTTTGATTCGGTCAAATTTTGGTGTTTGACTCCACAAGAGTCAGATTTGGATGAGTATAACTTTATGTATATGTGTAATTTGGCAGCTTAAGACCCATCAAATTGTAGATAATCAAATTATATTTCCAACAATACCAATTTTTCCTTAATTTGCTATCTGAGCAAAAATTTATGGCCATGCAAAGGGTTGTGCACTGCCTAACAATCACCTAAGGCTACTGGAATGGGTGTGCAATGGGCTAGGCATCACCCAGCAAAGGGCTAGGTGATCAGCTATGCGTCGCCCAGCCCAGGGCTAGGCAATTGGCCATGCATTGCTAACCTTGACTTGGGCGATTGGCTGGGCATCGCCTAGGTCATTGCCCAATGCCAAAAATGCTCTGTTTTGACTTAAATCAAGGGTGTTAAAGTCATTTCACACCCCTAAACCATCCCTAACACTTCAAAATGATTTGATGAAGTATTAAACATATTAACTCCTCTCTCTTAATCCTAAGTAATCAGTAAACAAATAAAAAACCCTCCTCCATTCCCAAGAACAAAAATCCAAGTGCCATCTCTCAAGAATCAAGAAGTTAAGTTCCTAATTCAAAGTTCTTTCCAAGGATTATTTCAATCAAGGTATGTGGGGTTTATGAACAAGGATACCCTTTGATCCTTATGCCCAAAACTAGTTTTAAAGTTGAATTTACATAAACTGCAATTAGGGTTCATACCCAAATTATCTTGTTTTGAGTTTATGGATTTATAAAGAGATTGAAGTATTAAAGTGCATAATTGTTCTCATTTATTTATGTCTTGACTTGAAGAATTATCTTTTATTAGGAAGATTATTGATCATGAAGTTTTGTTACGAATTTGTAAGCATTTAAGCATATAAATTATAAACCCTAAGTACAAGTTTTGAAATTTCAAGAAGACGATTCTCTTAAGCTCTTTTGATAAGTCTATACCAAGATTTAAAGCAAAGACTGATCTTTTGATCTTAAGATAAGATATGGAATCCACATTTTTTATCTTGATTATGATTTAAAGAAAAAGAAGCATAACTTGTTTTCATTCTATAAACCCTTATGCTATTTTAAGGTAGATTTCCTAAAGTATGAGCATATTAGTAACATGGGAGTAGTATTTAGCACCGAGTTGGGTATGAGTCCGAGGTTGCATGCCTTAGAACTATGTGTCATCTAGGTTTAAGTCCTAATATGGTTTAAGTACAGTGATCACTATAGTTAAGGTTCTATTTTGATGGTAAGGGTAGAACAGCTCTCCCTAATATGGGTAAGACGTTGGACTACATGATAGCTCATATGGTTTCTGTTGGTTAGAAGAACCTCCAAATGATAGAATAAGAAGTAAAGATTGTAGAACTGAGTGTTATGGCTCAAAAAATTTATCCTTATGATTCATTGCACATGTTTATGATTTTACTACCTTTGTTTTATTCAAGCTCAAGGTGAATCATCTATACTTAGCATGGATTATTTTAAAGTCTATGAGTATATTCAGTTATTGTTTTACTTATGCATTCACCCCCACATAATCAGTACATTTCAAAAGTACTGATCTACATATATGTTTATGTGCTACATTGTCTCATAATGTAGGTACCAGTTGTATCCCACATATCATAATTCGATACTTTACAGCTTCCAGTTAGCAGGTGAAGATTTCTTTTGATTTAAGGACCCGAGTCAACTATAGTTTTAGCATCATTCTTTTATTTAGTTGTATTGATTAGAGATAGCTGGGTTCCATGTCCCGGCTACCTAAAATAATATTAGTAGAGGCTTCATAGATAGTCAGTAGAGTTGATGTATTTGATTTTGGTTTTGTTTTGTATAACCAGCATTGTAATCGTTTTACACAGTTTTTGTATTGAACCTAGTTAGAAAAGACTTCTTGTCCACTTATTTCTTTCAGATTTATGTATCATATTCAGTTGATCACGAGTTATACAAGTATCATGGGTTAGCAAAGGATCACTTGTGTTTCTAAGCACCGTGTTACAAGTAGGAGGTAGTCCCGGGTCTTGACACTCTCTTAGAAGATTTCGCGATAAATAATGTAGTTTTTCTGGAAAACCTAAATAATGATAAACCTATTCTTGATTTATGTGATGTAAGAGTGTCAATCTATAAAGGTAGCCCTCATCCTATTCTATGTTTTTATATAAAAACATATTTCATGTAACAATCATTCAAGAATTTTCATAACCTGTTGAAACTAGGAGTTTATGGGATTTGAACCATACCTGTAAGTAGTGTGCTGATCAATCCAATCTTTGGAAAAGCAACTAATCTTCGAACCTAGTACAAGCCATGAATTTTTTTACATCACAATTATCTACAGATATATTTTAAACACACCTAACTCGAATTTGGTATCACATTTAGCTAACCTAATAGGAATTGCAGGCGTGATATCATAAAGGTCAAAAAACAAGATCTTGAAATTATGCAAAGTAAGTTAATGAGAAAATAAAAAGAAGTGAAATTGGAGAATATTATGGATAGGTCACTGCCTGAAACACAGGTACTACACACCGGCACTTTAACATTTTCCAACTGATCATTGATATGCATATAATATAATGTAAACTATTATTTATTGGCACTGAACAGGAATTATTTTATAAGTTCAAAGCAACAATTATAAAGATTCTCAATAAATATGATTAATGGTTTTCTTCTTGTAACAAATCCCATAAGACAGTATAAGTTATACAAGATACTGCAAATTATAGTAATTGTAGCATCGAAAATGTTGATTATGAAATAAGATGAAATTAACAATTATAGGATTTCAATATTTCTAGATATATGAGTGATATTTAACTTATATATATATATGAAATATTTTCATCTCTTTTATATACTCATTAAGGCTAGAAGTTTCTGATGTTGAACGACGTGCAAGGTTTATACTTTTTCGAAGCGGCAAGATTTTTCCTTGGTTACAACGTCAAAGAGTACATTGAATCAACCACTGTAAAGGTAGGAACTATATTTATAACTACTTGTACTAACTAATTATTAATTATTATTACTAACATATTAAATTACTAATTATTAATTATTATTCCTAACATATCAAATTTTTTTCACTTATTACAAAAGGAGAAAGTAGGAACTACCGCAAGTTGGTGTTAAATAAAGAGAAGCAATTCAATTTTTTGGTTAGGATAAATATGAATAACTTGAACCCAAGAAGAAGTCTAATTATTCATGAGACACAGGAAATTCAAGATGCAGTCCCAATAGTGGAGGAGGAGGAAGTTAAATCAATTAGAATGCGCAGGAAGAGGGGAAAAATATCCACGACACTCAACTGCCTATCAATAATAAAAAAATAAAAGTCAAAAATATATAGTTTCCCTTTATAGTGTATTTATTATATTTGTTAAGTGTGAATTCAGATTATTTGTGAATTTTTTGTATTATAAGATATATAGTTATGGTTGTGTGATGAATATGAACTATCATACTTATTATTTCATATATAATATTCTGATTCAAAACTTAAATTTTTTTTCATATGCACATAACTAAATGAACCTAACAAGTGAGTTGTCACTTACCACCAAATTTATAAACATAAGAAAAAGCATTTGACCGATGATATTAAATCAAGTCTCACGGATTAAGTAATGAAGTAAGGATTGTATGGAGAAGAAGTCTCTATACTTCTTATGGGATAGAAGTTTACATAGAGTTACGTTGTCACTATAATTAATAAGGGAGATGAGAGAAAATATAAAGAAAATGCCTCGACATATTCTCATAAAATCACCTTCCGAAAAAGATATATTACAACTACAACTAAGAAAGGAGATGAGCCCAAAAAAGCAATTGTTTTGACAAAATTCACCTAAAATCACCTGCCAAACACCAAGTCTCTTTCAAACTGCTTCACTTGGTTATTGGGCATGGATCTCAAACAAAATTTGCCCAACACTGTACCGGTCCAATATAATTAGCGTGGTTCACAACACTAACACATAATGTCGGCATCTACTATTAATTACTTATACTCTGTCTATCACTTTAATGTAATAGGATAGTAATTATTCCAGTAACAATCAAAAAATGAATAAGCATCTATTACATGTTCTTTAAATTGTTAATTTTAAGGTCACTATCCATACATTAGGCTTGATTTAATTACAGTGCAGTTTCTTTCAGTAACTTCTTATATGAAGGATGTGAGACTAATTAATATATGTTTTGTAAATAGGACTATTGTCATAAACTTCCCAATCACAAGGGCGACAAATTCATGGTTTAATAATAAAATTTAAAAATTTATCATCTAATGACTTATTAAAGAATAAATATCTGTAATTAAATATCAAGAAATCATGATGCTCATATTGCCTGCAATGACCATCAAACCCTAGAAATTGTAATTAATTTTAACCCCCCAAATTAGAGTTAAAAATCTAAAAATAAAAATTAAATTAATAATATTATACACTATATCCAGATGAGAGGCAACCTAACACTTCATAACTACCCTGTTCAGGTGTATCCCATCCAAAACGATGTCTCTACAATAGTGGCTTCCACAATATTTCATCACCTTAAAAACAAATAACACGATGAAATATCATCATCAGACTTCATTCCTTCGGGAAACATTAACAATTGAATTAGATACCACCTTTGAATTTTGAAAGAGGTTTCTCGCATCAATCATTACATAATTATCTATTCAATAACATCAAATATGCTACTCTGATCCGTTATCACAGTTTATTGCGATATATTTCTCCATCAAAATAAAACAATAAGTTTCTATCAATTATCAAACCTCATACACCTGTAGAACACAAAATTATATGATGAACAGGGTATTAATATAAAAATTTATTATAGATCTTGGTTATAAAGTATTTCAATGATGATAAGTAACTCTACTACAAAAATGCGGGAAGAAAGACAATAATAACAATATTGTTACTACTAATTGTTTGTAATTAGAGAATGTATCCCAAGTATTTACAATGTTGAAAAATTCACGTTCTTCAGAAACTTGATGAATCACTTTGTTGTTTACCCAGGAGCGTCGACTCCAATTTCTGTTGCACGTTAAATTTAACAAAATAAGTGTGCAAAAAATAAAACTGCTTCGGCAACAAACAACTATGCCCTGTTAATCTACTACCCTTTTGGTTCAAGAATATGTCTCATATATGTCTCCCTTGTATTTAGACTATTGTTGAACATATTTTAGTAAGAGCGTATTTCTGGTTATGCATAATATTACAGAGTTAGATCTTTTCTCTATTGTTTATTGTGTTTGTTTGGAAATTTGATAATTAATCATTTCATTCTTATAAAATGCCACAAATCGTGTTTTTGTTATACTTATGTTTGATCTGTAAATTTCATGGTTTGGTTTAATTTTTGGATACAACGATCTATTATACTTTCTTCTTCAGTGCATCTGTTATACATTATATTATAATCTACCACCGAGAAGTCTCTACAACAACGAAAAAAAATTGTAGACACTTCTATTCATTCGTTTTACTTATAACCTTTCACACCTATCTATACAATGATATTTCGTAGTTTCTATGACCTGTCCATTTGTTATACAATAAAATTTAGATAAATAATAAATTGTACATTGTAGCCACTAGCCATTTTCCATTCATTTGTCGTGCTTAAGTGCTTTTGATTTTAACGTTAGGACCTATCTTATTCTAAAAAATGGGCCAAAGATATACAGCTCCATTAAGTGTAGTTTGGCTAAAAAACTTGTCAGGAAAACATTTTACTACTTCTATTCCTTAGTGTGTTTATTATTAAATCTTACGTAAACATTTATTGTTTCTCTGTCACAGAAAAAATTACAACCATATATGCTATTTTTTCTTAATGTAGAACTAACTTATTTATTCTTATCATTACCAGCTTTGTTTGTGTGCCAATTGACATATTAAGATTTTCTAAACCAGCAACAAGTTCTACACTCCTATAAAGGAGTAGTAAGTTTATCCCTTCAATCTTTTAACTCCTACTACCATTCTCATATTTGCTTTCAACTTATTTTACAACTTCATGGATACAATTCGTATATATTCACTCATCTATGTTATTGTCTTCTACGATCCACCCCGTAATCATTCAAAAATTATCTGCCAAAATAGTCAAGCTGATAATGAGCTCTCAACATGACTTTCTCCCCCCTGATACTATGTTGCCTCTAATCTAATTAAGTTGTTACCAAATACTCATTTGGTCTATCTTTATGAAATCTGTTAAATTAAATTAATACGTCTTGTTGCACAGGGATATTTTCCCCTTATGATTTTTACATTTACTAGACTTATTTACATAGATAAAATTGATCACCCCAAAAAATACAAATAGAGTATGAGCTTTCAAAGAAACTTTCTTCCTGATGATTTTGTGTTGCCTTAGTTCTATTTAATTTTTTGCCTATTTGTCATACATTCCCAACTTTGGTTGAATAACTCATGAAGGGAAAACAATAAATTTGGGTTTATATGTCTAAAAAAAAAATTATGGTCCAAAGATACAACCACCAATGCTAAAAAATTGTTAATTGAAACTTTTATTAATTATCGATATTTCATTACAACGGTTGTCTGGTTATATGTCACTTGTGAATCAATTTCCATTCATCTATAGAGATTCAAATGCTTAATCCATCTTCTCTCCAAAGTTCTACACCTCATCTACCTCTGTCCAAAATAGATTGTGAGTTATGTTTTTTACAACACACTCGATATTTCAGTGTCGCACTTCAAATGATTATACTTTCACTCGTGAATTCAAATAAACTAAACTTGAAGAATCTAATCAAATATTTAGTTTGAGATAAACTTAAATTGATCATTCTCTTTATTAGTTACCTACAACATACTATTTCCTTTCGGAACATACTTACTTCTCTACTATCATAGTGTCAAATCATAAGAATAAAAACGAATTACCATGATCGTCAAACAAGGCTTCATTTATTATTTTCCATTTAGACGTTGTATTCTTACATTTACTAGTTTGACAAATATATCTTTAAATGATTTTAATATGATTGTTTTACGTATGTTAGCTAGTGTTACAAATATATAAGGACAACTATCCCATAAAAAAATGTTAAAGTAATCTCATACCATAGGTAATATACAATTTATGAATTTCTTGATAATGTTACCATTTAACAATTAACAATTTCAAAAAATCAAACAACTTATCATTCCATCGAACGTCTAAAAATTTATCATGAAAGTTCAGGAGAATCACCATCCCAAAATTATAGGAAAGCTTAACAAAAGTTAAAGTGTACCTTTTATAGTGAATGGTAAAATATATTACTTTTCACTCATTAGTAACATGATCACATTACTCAATTGACAGGGCACAAACGTAGAGTAATGACTAATGTAGAAAGGGCAGTGCGAAGAGTAGAAAAAATATTTTCTATAAATCAACCATTGACAAATGAACACGCTGAAGAACCATATCCAAAGAAGGGGAAAATAAATTGGCTACTGAATGCTTTATCATATGATAATGATAATCAAGGTAAATTTACTAAAATACATTATAAGTTTAGTTTGAAGCGTTTAAGTGGTATCACCAAAATATTAACCTATGGTAATACAATATATACTTTCAATTTGAAATTTAGGAGAAAATAGTGGAAATATATCTACATCATCTATTCCTAAGCTGGAAAAGAACAAATTGCATCTTCTATCATGCCAAGAGGTTTGAGTATGAGACACTGAATTTTGTTATGGAAGTGGATATATTAAGTCAACAGCCAATGAAGTTCAGATGAATGATATGCATTATTTATGTATTAATCGAAAGAAGCCAAGTTATTAGAAAAATATAAGATCATATAATAACATTTTTGCTTTTATATCTTTTAGAGTAAAGGTCGGTACAAAACTAGCATCTTCCAGAAAGAGAGTTTACAGTTTTAAGGCACAAGGACAAGTATATCATCATCTGCCATCATTGATCCCAAAGGATGATACGCTCTGTTACTTTTAGTTATACTTCTATACTACATACCATGAATTTGCAAACAGAATGTCAATACTTTAAGATGCAACGTTATCAGAGGAAGTTATGGGAAAATCAACAAAATAATGGAAAAAAATCCATATGCACAATTCTTTTCACAACTTAACAACCATACAAGTTTAAAAAATTTAGAAATTCGTATAGCTACAAATGCTTTTTTGGATCAACAGTGTATAACAAATCAATAATGGATCAAGTGGCAGCAATTTGGATAGAAGGAACTAATTCAAATGTACCATTTAAAAGAGATATTGCTATTCATGAACACTCTGGGAACACACATCGAGTTAAACATTACTACGGTTATTATGATCCTCGTAAATATCCTTTAATACTACCCAAAAGTGAAGCAGGTTGACATCAAGGAATGATGAAATGTCGCAATACAAATAGTACCAGCACTACAAATGCTACTACAAGTGCGAACACAACCACTCTTTCATACACAACAGCGGCAGAGATTATCACCAATGAAGAACAAGTTTAGTATATTTAAATACATCACCAACTAATTTAGATACTAAACACTATTACCAATACACACCTAATAAAATAATAATGTAACGCCCTGCAATTCGGGCTACAATATAGACCATGATTTCGATGCGTTGTTAATATCGAAGCCATAAAATCCTATGCCGATACGGCATGTTAATTATTGTGTGGCATGTGAATCCACTCAAGCTTGAATTTAGACCATAGAGGTCCTTCAACTCAAGGACTAGTTGAAACTATTTCGATCGATTAAGTTTTAGTGGATGTTGTAAAGTGTCCCAGCTTCCATCGACTATAACTCTCTGTATATGTCAAATTAGGAATCCTACTATGTGTCAAATGATAGGTATTCGAGTTAGCTTTTCAACGATACCAATTTGGCTAAAATTTAACACCCGAGCAAGAAGTTATGGCCCTTCAAAGTGATAAACGCCGCCTAACCAATCGCCCATGGCCACTGGAAAGCATAGGCAATAGCCTAGGTGGCGCCTATGTATACATAGGCGATAGCCTAGGCAGATCCTATGTGTACATAGGCAATGGGATGGGCGGCGCCTATGTAAGGAATTCTAGTGACTTAAACACTCCGTGTTGAGGACAAAGTGGTCCTTTTCACCCTTACCTAGCCCTAAAACACGAGATTTAGTTCCAAGGACCCCAAAATACATATTCATCCATCAAAAGTGCTCAAACATTATCCTTAGGGTTTCAAAATAAAAACCTAAATAGTTCAAGATTTGACCGTAGGTTTTCAAAGATAATTACATATTTGGAATCACCAATCCCCAAGCTTCAAGAAACATCTATTATCCTTGGAAATAGAGGTATGTGGGGTTATCCAAAAATCTCATGGGTGTGATTTTTATGAGCATGCATGCTTTTAAATGGGGGTTTTCAATCAAATGCTAATATCTTGCTTTCAATATGATTTCTAAGTCATTTACTTTATGTCATGGGAATTGTTTGCCTATATACTACAATGGTTGAAACCATGCATATGTGATTTGAGATTTTCCATGGAAGTTTTATAAATATGAATGATAAATTGTTTTCAAATTCCCATGATAATATTTCGATAATCCATATTATATTGTGATCAACAAAAGAGAGCATGAATTTGAAATAAATATTGTTCACTACTTGTAAATGATGAAGCACCTTGGTTTTTACATGGTTATGCATATGTGGAAGTGATATTGAGGACTTTTAATTCGTGTATGACGATACCCTTCAGGATACGATATGTGATTGAATAAGATGAAATTTTAATGCATTGATTTTACATGAGAAAGGTGGATGCCCGAAGAAGGCGTTTGAGACACAAGGGCTCATCGCTGGAAAAACGTGTTTGCCGACACGGAATATTAGTACCAGGCTAAGTGATCTTGTATACTTGACTTTATGTCATTCCTAAATTAGGACTATAGGTAGGAGCCCGGGCTAAGTGATCTTGGGCACTACCATTGGGTCGAGACACCATGCTATGTGATCTTGTGTGTCTCTCCCTCACTTATACTCTAATCTCGGCGGCAACCGAGGTTTGACAGTTGGTGTAAATTATGTAGGGTATTCCACCTATATTAGTTGCATTTCATTGATTATTGAGAAAACTATTGCATTACACCCATGTGCTTTCAAATGGTTTGATACGAAATTGCTTTATAATGGCTCTCAACTATATTTTGTAAAAATATTATGTTTTGTTTTGATATCTCTGCGTGCCAATACTTTTGTGTTGACCCCCTCCCCTCTCTAACATCTCAGGTTCAGAGGCACAGTCTAGGGGTCAAGAAAATCAGTAGATCTTTCAGACAGAGTTGCAGAGACAAGTGGTGATCCTTCTTTGTTTCAGAAGGTCTTATGTCCTGCAATCCTTTTATCTTATACTCAGTTTTGGGGTCTACTGGGGGCCTTGTCCCAGTTTATATACGGTTACTTGACTCAGTCATTTGTAGAGATTTTTGCAGACAGTTGTTCAAAGGTTAATTGATGTTGAGGGAACCTTATCTCCCCATTATTGTTTCTTTTAATATTTATGACCATGTTTCCGAATTATTGTGTTTTTCTGCATTACTTTGATCATATGAATTAGGTGCATGATTACCAGACAGATAGGGGTGTTTTGGGCCTTCATGGTTCGAAATGCTCGTCACGGCCAGGCCCTGGTTCGAGTTGTGACAAATAATTACTAATGAAAAATTGAGATGTTATAAAGATAAATACATTACAACCAACCACCAGTTCTTTAGTTCTTTTTAAAAAAACACAAAGGCAAGTTTGCCATAACTTACATTATTGCTTTACATAACCAAAATTATGTACGAATAAAAGTAATATAGAGTACTTCATTTGTCTGAAAGGTGTGGGTTGTGAAGCAAAAGGAAGTGTCCCTTGTAGAGAGTGCTACTGCTATAAACTTCAAGACCGACAAAAAAAAATTAATACTATTACTCTATGGCAGATTGTTGCAACAAATTGTAGTGGATATGTACATAAATTTAGAAACAACCAGACTAGAATATTTAGATTTGAGAAATCAAATTATAGAAGGAAAATATTACAAAGTATCATTGATAGTGTCACAGCAGGAGAATGTAGAGAAGAAAAGGTTGGACAAAGTGTATTACTTCTAGGATCATTCATTGGAGGACCTATGGATATGCGACGATGCTATATGGATGCTATGGCTCTGGTTCAAGAGTTTGGAAGGCCAGATCTATTTATCACTATGACACGCAATCCAGAATGGCCAGAGATTCAAGAAGAACTATCTATAGGTAAACTAACTAAAGATACACCTAATTTGGTGACTAGAGTGTTTAGAGCAAAATTGCAAGACCTTAATGATAAAATCATCAAGAAAGAAATTTTTGGACTTGTTGCATCATATGTTTTTGAGGTAGAATTCCAAAAGAGGGTATTTTCACATATACACCTTATTCTAATTTTAAAAGAAGGCTATAAGATAACATCAGCAGATCAGTATGATAGATATACTTCAGCAGAACTGCCAGAAAAGGACAAGTATCCAGAATTGAATGAAATAGTTATCAAGCATATGATACATGGACCTTGCATACAAAAGTATCCGAAATATCCATGCATGATGGATGGTCAGTGTAAGTTTCATTATCCTTGAGCATACAACAGCAAAATAATACAAGGAAAGAATGGATATCCCATTTATAGGAGATGAGATGATGGGAGAACAATTGATATTTGTGGAATGAAAATGAATAACCAAAGAATTGTGCCCTATAATGCTTATTTGTTAATGAGATACAATTGCCATATTAATGTAGAGGTCTGCTCAGGAGTTAAAGCCATTAAGTATTTATACAAGTATATATATAAAGGGCATGATAATGTGTTGTTTACATTGAGTCTGACAATGGGAAAAATAATTGATGAAATCAAAATCTTTCAAGAAGAACGTTGGGTGTCACCACCAGAAGTATTATGGAGAATATATGAGTTTAATCTAAGTGAAATGCAACCAACAGTTATTAACCTATAGTTACATCTCCCAGATAATCAATCAGGTAATTTAAATTTCTTAAAACATTTGGAATATATAGTAAGGAATATTTGCCTATAAACAAAATGGATATTGATGTTAGTAATTTTAACATGACACATAGTGTACTACTGGAAGAAACAAAATTTACAACTATTATGCGCTCAGACTTTGTAAGGCAAACTATGCTTACCGAGTATTTCAGGATGTGTTTAATAGACACTGAGGCTCGCGAGTATCTATATCAAGAATTTTCAAAGCACTATGTCTGAACTCCCAGTCAAAAATTTGAACGAAAAGAAAGTCGCGCTCCATCGTTGGTCGAATAAATATCGATAATTAAGCATAAAATAATTATTTAAGTTGTATTTTTAATTTCAAAAATAACCTAAACAAATAAATATAGCCAATTTGGCAACTAATCCAAGAGAGGGTGATAGGTATTACGAGAGAGTCTTGTTGAATCACGTGCGAGGAGCTACTTTATTTGAAGACTTACTTACTGTTATGGGAAAAAATGTGGTACTTTCAAGGAAGCAGCCAAAGAAAGAGGGCTATTAGAATTGGATATAGCATTTCATAATGTTTACATGAGGCTTCCTTCTTCAAGATGTCTTCAGCACTTTGAAATTTATTTTCCATAATTTTAGTCCATTGCGTCCCAACAGATGTTAGGAATCTATAGGACACATACTACCCAGATATGTCCGAAGACTTTTAGAGGATACATCTAAATTCAGCTGAAGCTCAATTACAACGTACAGCGAAAAATATCAATTATTATTTAGAGAGTATGGGTACAAGTGTTGAAACATATGATATGCCTTAAATAAATCAAATAGTTCATCAAAATCCCCAGTCTGAATATAGAGAAATAATGGAAGAATTGTCTGTAAAGGTTTCAGTCGAAGATGTTGACGCATGATAAAAGCTAAATCGAGAACATGCACAAGCTTTCAACACCATACTATAATGTGTCAACAAACAAAAACTAACATTATTCTTTGTAAATAAACTGGGGGAACTGAAAAAACATTTCTATATCATGAATTACTAGCAAATATTAGATTAAGAGGTATGATATCATTAGCTTTGGTAACCAGTGGGGTAAAAGCAACAATATTACCTGGAGGTCAAATATCTCACTCAAGATTTTAAATACCACTACAAACAAATGACTCAAGAATGACACATATGTCAAAACAAGGTGGTAGTTCTAAACTTATTAAACAAGCAAAATTAACAATATGGGATGAAGCATACATGGCAAAGCGACAGACAATTGAAACAATTGATAGGATCTTTTGTGATATAATGTATAATGATGAACCTTTTGGTGGAAAAGTTATGATCTTTGGAGGCAATTTTCGACAAGTACTACCTGTAGTTCGTAAAGCATCCAGAGCAGAGACAGTGGATGCAAGTTTGGTGAGATCCTATTTGTGGCCTTTAATACAAAATATTCATTTTACAATAAATATGAGAGCAATAATAGATTCAACATCCACTGATTTTTTTACTTCGTGTTGGAAATGGGGAAGAACAAATATTAAAGAACACTTTAATCGTTCTTCCAGATCAAATGATTGTCAAAAACAACGGTGACAAAAACCAGAAGAATGCTTCATAAGGGAAATTTATCCATCTCTACATCAAAATTACAAATCTGCAAAGTTTATAACCGAAAGGGTTATCTTAGCAAGTCGAAATGAATTTGTAGAACAACTAAATGAAATGTTGATAGCCAAATTTTCAGGTGAAAGCAAAACATATATCAGTTTTGACCCTATTGAAGATGATACCAACAACTACTATCAAGAAGAATATTTGAATACATTAACACCAAATGGACTACCCAACACAGGTGTATCAATAAATCATTTTGTCTCTTACATTCACCTTATTATATTACTACGTTTAATAAGATAAGGCTAAAAAATAGATGTTTATAAATAAACTAATTTTAAATGTTCAAATTATATATAATAGGTTGGTTTTGAAAGAAAATGCGCCCATTATGCTGCTTAGGAAACTGGACCCGTCTAATGGTTTATGTAATAGAACAAGACTAATTTGCAGAGGTTTTGATAATAATGTCATACATGCTGAAGTAACGACTGGTAAATATGCTAACAAGCATGTGTTTATTCCAAGAATACAACTATCTTCACCAGATAATGAAGGATATCCTTTTAAATTTATCTGAAAGTATTTTTCGATATGTTTATGCTTTGCAATGACGATAAATAAACCACAAGGACAAACAATTCCAAACATTGGATTGTAACTACCACAATATGTTTTCTCACATAGGCATTTTCAAGAGAAATATCAATGGAAACAACAAGAGTTTTGGTGATGACTAAACAACCAGATCGAAAAATAGAAATATAACAAGGAATATCATCTATAAGGAAGTATTAGGTGAGCTTTAATAGCTAACATATTTCAAATTAATCTAATACAAATACAAATATAAATTACATCATTCTAATTATACTTCAATTATGTTGCTTTCGTAGGGTCAGAAAAATAAGATGCAAAATGAACTTCTACATTCAAATTTTTCAGAATGTATCAATTCAGCTAATGTTTTGCAACTATGTAATGATATCATAAATGTTTGGAGTAGACTGAACAAAGAAAACACTATATTGTTAGATAATAACTTAGTGATTTCCATGTTTGGCCAAATTGAATTGATAATACAAAATATCAAAAACTAAACAAAAACAACATATAGATATAGCCATTGACACAACTTTAATGCAACCTCTTTGTAACACCCCGCATTTTCAAGCTAAAAATCGGACTGTCGTTCTTACATGTGTAAACTCTAGTCTGATGACTCATATTTAAATTCATGTGTCATAATATTTATCCTAGTGTGTTAAGTGATTATGAGGTGAAAAATGCTCATGGAAATCACTTAGAGAAAAGTTGAGATAAGAGCCTTTGAATCGTCGAAAGTTTGATATTTGATTCTACAAGGGTCAAATTTGAATGTAAAAAACTTTTGATATATGTGGAATTTTTCAGCTCAAGACCTACCATAATATAGATAATTGAGTCAGTTTTTCAATGATACCAATTTTGTCTTAATCCGATACCCGAGCGAAAAGTTATGATCATTTCCGTCATAACCAGTAAGCCACCGCAATAGTGGCGCATTGCGGTGAGCACCAAAAGCGGGATTCTACAGAAAAATTTAATTCTAAAGGACAGTTTAGAATTTTCCCCATAAACTAAATTGTGTTAACAGTTGATTAAAATGTTATTAGGGCATTATATGCCCAAAATGTCTCAAATCCATCAAGAACAAATCCCTAACTTCCCTCCCAAAAGATCAAGAATCCATCTTTAAGTTCAAGATTTCCAAGAAACAAATCAAGATTCGGGTCCTATTTTTTAAACTATGTAATCTAATGTATGTGGGACTATCCTTAAACTCCATGGGCAAGGATTTTATCATTTTTATCAAGTATAATGATTTATAATTATGTTGCAAATTAAGGGTTTTGAATATTATTTCGAAAAACATGTCATAAAGATCATTCTGATGAAAGTGTATGCATTATGTTGAACTCTTTTCATGGAAATCAAATTATAAACACTTATGTATATACGTTTATAGTTTAGAAGGTTTAATTGAGAGCATGACCAATGAATTCCCTCTCTTGTTATGAATTATGATTTCTATTGCATTGCGAATGATTTTGAATGCATGAACTAAAGTTTGAAAGTAAGTTCCTTAATATCATAGTGCTTGACATGGTTTATTATATGATGAGAGAAACTTTTCTTACTATAACTATAATCTTTGAACTAAAAAGAAGAATTGCATGTGAATGAATAATTGACATTGCCACCACATGTTCAAGTAGTATGAAAAGAGAGTAATTGTATAAAGATTTCTTGAGGTTTCAAAATGATGACTCTCTTGTGATGTTATAAATATTTGATGGTCATTTGCATGTTTTGGATGAGATGGGCTGTGAAATTGACATGATATGAATGACTTGCAAGTCTGGGTATGACGATACCCTGTGATGACATGTCCTTAAAATTTTAAGCATTGAATAATTTTGTATAAGAAGTATGATGTTTAAATAACTACAAGTTGGTATTAAGAGAGCTAGTTGGTTACCCGAAGAAGGCGTTTGAGTGTAAGGGCTCATCGCTGGAAACCGTAGTTGCCGATGCGGGACTTATGATATTGTATCCTACATGGAAGGATAATTAAATTAGGACTTCTCACATGGAGGATTCCTGTGGTGTACTCATAGGGGGGTCTTGCCATCTCCAAATCCTGGCGACTACTTGGAATGGAGGCTTATAGAGGCTTGGTCGCCGAGTCAAGGACAGATTCCACATAACCCGTGGAATTTCAAATTTTGTAGGGTGTACCGACTAGCTCAGAAGAATAACAAAAAGTGAGTCAAGGTTGTCAAGAATTGATTTGAAGTTTATTAAATATGCCCATGTATTTTTACTTATATTATGTTCACTGTTATTATGAAATACTCTCACCTATTTTGTATAAAACATGTTATTTGGGGTTGTTCCATATACCAATACATTTTGTATTTACCCCCCTATATTTCAAGATCTGAGGTTAAGTCCCGTGGTCTCGTTAAATCGTAGATCATTGCAGCTATTCAGAGTTAGTGATCATCCCTTATTTCGAAAGGCATCTTACTCTTATGTGATATTTTTAGTTAGTTTTGGGTTATGGTTTGATCGGGGGCCTTGTCTCGATCTTTAAACAGATGTTGTATTCTTTCAGTTAGTAGAGATTTTATAGATTGGTGTTAAATGAATTTGTGTCTTGTTGAAATTATAACCATATAGTTTTTTTAAAATAATTAAATGACCATATTTCTGTTATGTTTTCTGCATTTTTATAGAATATGAATTATGCATATAATTGATAGATAGAAGGGCTCTCGGGCCTTCATGGTTCGGGATGCCCATCGCGGCCAAGGCCTCGGTTTGGTCCATGACAAACCTGGTATGAGATCACGGTTCATAGTCCCAGGGTGTCTGCAAAATTATGTCTAGTAAAATCTTGTTTATGGGTGTATTGTGCACTACACTTATAATCAGGAGGCTATCGGGCATTTAGGAGTTGTTTCTTATTCTTTCGTATTCTAGTTCGTGCTATAGCATCGTCCATAGGAAAGTCTTTCAAATTCCTTCCTTGTTCTAATTTCATGGGCTATGCCTCATTGTCGAGGTGATACAAGTCTAAGAATCTAGCTCCTCCAGCGATGTAGTTCTCTCTGATTGAATTATCCATAAAGTTATGAGATAGCACAAGGAATTAAGAGGAGTCCATTAGTTCTTCAAGGTGTATTGATTTGAGTGTATACCTTTATCCTGATGAAATCATGCTTTTCAGCCTAAGGTGCGAAGTGTATTCAGTCCCCTTTTAAAATTCTTGATCTAAATGTCATGCATAAGGGTAATGATATATAGCAGAATGTTGGAATAATATTTTCACTCGAGTAGTAATATGTGATAAGGTGTCATACCCTATTGGTAGTAAGATGATCCCAAAGTTAGTGATATGACGTCACAAGCTTAGAAATCAGAATGAGGATGACTTTTGCGTAAGAAAGATAGTTTAGTTATATGACTGTTGATTGAGGGATGGGTTGCCATTTGATAATGATAGGATAATGTGGTAGCAATATTTGTAGATTGTATGTTAGTCTGTGGATGAGGTGTTTGGCTATGATTATTATCTATTCAAAATAGGGAAGAAGCTTAGAGTGGATAGTTATGGTGGTTATAGAAATCCCTTACAGGTTGTGAATGGAAATATTAGATTAACCAATAAGTTATAGGTATAGACTCATTGTTGTATATGGAATTTTAAAGGTAGTTGTGATGTATGCATGGGTAAGTAACTATGATGAGAGAAAGTGGAATATATTGATAAGATCGTAATGGGTTATAATAAAAGATTAAGATCGACTATCCTTATTATGTGACTTTACCCCCTTGATTTCTTTTCTTTAGTCGTCGTAAACTAGTACTATATGAGAGAACTTAGGTAGTAGATTTTTGAGGTGTACTAGTAATGTCATGGAGATGATAAACTTATGGGCCATAATTAAGTGAAATAAGAGACTTAGGTTGATGTTTCTATTCTGGATTAACTCTTAGTTGCTTGCATGGGAAGTTTAGGACCTGAAAAAAATTCTAAGTGTTGAGAGAATTAGGCATATTTTAAGCCTCTAAACTTTGAAGATTTTTAAATTGGTCTTCACAACCTCGAGATGTAGATTTTTGAGTTTATTAATGTTCAGGGGTGTAAGGAGCATGTCTCGGGGAAGTTTTGGATTTTTCCGAACGAGGATTGGGTCATGTTTGGATTGCGATTCCAGAACCTCATCGTAATAGTGGCCCATTGCGGTGGTAATAGCGATGAGGCCTTCACCGCATTGCGGTGACCTTGTCATTGGTATTCCAATTGTGAATTTAATTGCTAGAAGGGCAATGTAATCTTTCCCTCTCATTACAATTCATAAATGGATAAAGTATATCATCAGTTGGGGAAAATATTGCCCATTAGTATAGTATATGGCATGCTTCATATGATTGGTGTTGCTAGACTATAGGCTTGAACTATAGATGAGGATTGTGGTGATAATGATGAATATTCTGTGGGAGTAAGTAGTAGGTTTGAGTTGATGTGGGCTATAGCTGAGATTGGCAACTTATGGAATAATGAGTGGACAATTGTGATATATATGCATACGTGAGAACAAAAGAAAAACGAAGAATCATGGTTGAATTATTAAGTGGATAAGAGAGTGAGTATATAAGAATAGTTGACCCCCCTCCCCCAACCATGTAGCATGTTGTCAAATAAGATTTATATTTGTATAAGTGTCATGTATACCTTGTTCACAGTCTTAAATTTTGTAGTATGGAGAAGTCTGGGAGTTGTTGTATGGTGATTTTTAGAGTTGAATTGAGTAAATATGGGTAGGCAAGATGCGCCTTTGGTATAGTTTCACAAATTTTGCTAAGATTGTAAGTATGCGAGTAGAGATCTAGCATTGGTGTGTTAAGTAGTGGAGAATTATTTATTATGTGATAAGGAGTTTGGATGTGTATACTCACGAGAGTGGGAGTAATAGGTGATAACCATAGAGGCTAGTAAAAGTTAATAGGAGCATTTCTGGAAAGCAATGCCTTCAGTATATAGTTTATCCGAGGGAGTTTAGCGTTTATGTGTATGGTGATACCCCATTGTGTTGAGTGTTTTTCTTGTAGATGTTAGAAGAGAATATGTCCTCAAGTTTAGGATTGTGACTTTGATCTAAGGGGGAGATGATGAAGTAAGGTAGTTCCCAAAGTTTCCTTGTGGGGTCAAGTTTTATGTAAGAATCATGATAAATTAATTCCTATTCAAGCAAACTTCTCCTACTTTAATTTAATAAGGAATTCTACCAATGTCTTATGTAATTGAAATCATGCCTATGCCCATGGTTTGAATTATCTATGCAACTCATATTATGATTCGATCTCAAAGTTAAAAGCAATGATGTCTCAGTAACCCAATCCTTCAAGTGTTCAATGTCATATGTTATATCTCATAGCAAGCTTGGTCCTAATAAAATATGTTTCTATATGTCATAAATTCATTCTATGTCGGGTTTAGCCAAAGTGATAAAGTTTATGCAAACTCATGACTATCTCAGCTCTAAAAATGAGAAGCAATACCTTCAAGTGGCAATCCTTGTCTCAGTTGTAGACCCCTTGAGTTCTGCCTTCATGTTATACCGCTTCTGATATATGCTCACATGTTTCTCACTGTGCCCAGTCCTAATAACTCATGTTGTGTAGGTTTACGTTCGAACGACTCTCTGTTTATGATTCAGACACTTGATATATGAAGCACTTTGTAATTGTAACGTATCTTCACTTCATGTCCCACCTTGAGTGGATCAACAAATATGGGTTATAATTAAGTAGCATTTCTCCCATTCATAATGCTTATGCTTGGGTCCCTCAACGACCCTCCAAATGATAGTATGATAGTCATTATAGAAGAGTAGTAGTGACTTAGGAAGGGGGAGAAGATGTTCTTGAATATGAAAATTTTGATTTGATCTCTTTAGCTAAGGTTATTGGTGGTAGGGGAAAGAAGGGGATGGACTTTCATTATGAGAAGTAGTTAGAAAGAAGATATATGGCAAAAATCTTAGTGAAAGTGATTGAATTTGCTGATTTTAGTGGGGGAAATCCATGAAGCGGGTGTAGTAATGATAGGCTTAAATGTTGTGATTGATGAAAACACAACCCGTGTACTATGTGGTTAGTATTCCCTGAATTAAAAACCCGATGGTGTTGGATGGTAGTGATAAGGTGAAGCAATATTCTTATATGGAGTCCCATAACTTAAACTAGCACCTTTTTTCTCCAAGTTAGGCTTCAACCTAGAAGTATGATATAGTGGGACTCAAACTCTTGTGGTTAGAAGTGTTATGGTAGAAATGTAAGATGGAAAGGATGAAGTATTTTGTTTAATGTTGAGGCATACCCGAGTAAGGTCTTTAAGTTTAAGTTTATTCGTTGCATCATGAAAGGTGGAGAATGTTTCTATCCCTATCTTCCACAAAACCTTATTTCATGATTAATACCAAGGTAAATTAGGCCTATTATTACCCAATCAACTCATGCCTTATGTTGTGATGGTTATGATTCATAGAACTCACGTGTAATTTCATCCCTATGTAAAGTCTCATTACCTCATGCTTCGTGTTTACATATTTTACTAGGGGTTATTATGAAGCTCATTTGATATATTTGCTTATTATGTTGAGGAAAAATGTTCAATGTGAGATTACGTTTCTTATTCTACACTTTTTGAGCTTCAACAAGTCCCTACCCATCATTCGGGGACTAATGATCCCAAGGGGGAGATAATGTAATACCCTGCATTTTCAAGGTAGAAATCGAACCATCATTCCTATGTGTGTAGATTCTAATACCATGACTCATATTTAAATTCATGTGTCATGATCTTTATCCTAGTGTATTAAGTGATTATGAGGTGAAAAATGTTCATAGAAATAACTTAGAGAAAAGTTGAGCTAAGAATCTTTGATTCATCCAAAGTTTGGTATTCGATTCTGCAACAGTCAACTTTGAAAGAGTATCACTTTAGATGCATATGGAATTTTTCAACAAAAGACCCACCAAATTGTAGATAATTTAGTTAGCTTTACAAAGATACCAATTTTGCCTTAATTTGATACCCAAGCGAAAAGTTATGATCATTTTTGCTAGGACCCATAAGCCACCGCAATTATACCGCATCGCGGTGAGGTCCAAAAGCGGGATTTCGATGAAAATTTTAATTTTGAAGGACAGATTAGACTTTTCACCCAACCCGAAGTCGTGTTAATAGCTTATTAAGACATTATTAGGGAATAATATACCAAAAAATTACTCAAAATCCACTCAAAACAAAACCCTAAACTTCCCTCCAAAAGATCAAGAATCCATCTTTAAGTTCAAGATTTCCAAGAATTAAATCAAGATTCGGGTCCTACTCTTCGAACTATGAAATCAAAGGTATGCGGGACTATCCTTAAACTCCATGGGCATGGATTTTAACATTTTTATCAAGTATCATGATTTATAATCATGTTGCAAATTAAGGGTCTTGAATATTGTTTCGAAAAGCATGTCATAAAGATCGTTTTGATGAAAATGTGTACATTGTGTTGAACTCTTTTCGTGGAAATTGAATTATAAACCCTTATGTATATATGTTTATTGTTTGGATGGTTTAATTAAGAGTATGAACAATGAATTTCCTATCTTGTTACAAATTATGGTTTCTACTTGCATTGTGAATGATTTTGAATGCATGAACTAAAGTTTGGAAGTAATAATTTCCTTAACATCATGGTGTTTGACATGGTTTATGATATGATGAGAGGAAGTTATCTTACTATAACTATACTCATTGCATTAAAAAGAAGAATTGCATATGAATGAATAATTGACATGACTACCACATGTTTAAGTATTGTTAAAAGAGAGTAATTGCATAAAGATTTCTTGAGATTTCAAAATGATGACTCTCTTGTGGTGTTATAAATCTTTGGTGGTCATTTGCATGTTTTGAATGAGATGGGATATGAAACTGACACGATATGAATGACTTGCAAGTCTGGGTATGACGATACCCTGTGATGACATGCCTTTAAGATTTTAAGCATTGAATGATTTTGTATACGAAACATGATGTTTAAAGAACTAAAAGTTGGGCTTAAGAGAGCTAGTTGGTTACCCGAAGAAGGCGTTTGAGTGTAAGGGCTCATCGCTGGAAACCGTAGTTGCCAATGTGGGACTTATGATATAGTATCCTACATGGGAGGATAATTAAATTAGGACATCTCACATGGGGGGATTCCTGCGGTGTACTCACATGGGGAGTATCACCATCTCCGAATCCTAGCGGCTACTTAGATTGGGGGCTTAACCACCTAGTCAAGGGCAGATTCCACATAGCCTGTAGAATTTTAGATTTTGTAGGGTGTCTCGACTAACTCAGAAGAATAACAAAGAGTGAGTAAAGGTTGTCAAGAATTGATTTGAAGTTTATTAAATATGTCCATGTATTTTTACTTATAATATGTTCATTGTTATTATGAAATTCTATCACCTATTTTGTATAAAAACATTCTATTTTTGATTATTTCACATACCAGTACATTTTTTATTGATCCCCTATATTTTAGGATCTGAGGTTTCGTCCTGTAGTCCCGCTAAATCGTAGATCGTTGGCAGAGATTTAGAGTTGGTTAGCCTTACTTATTTCGGAAGGCATCTTACTCTTATATGATGTTTTTAGTTGGTTTAGGGTTATGGTCCGACCGGGGGCCTTGTCTCGATCTTCAAACAGATGTCTTCTTTTTTTTCAGTTAGTAGAGATTTCGCAGACAGGTGTTAAATTAATTTGGATCTTGTTGAAATTATAACTGTATGGTTTTGTTGAAATAATGAAATCCTCATGTTTCCATTATGTGTTTTGCATTTTTATAGAAAATGAATTATGCATATGATTGCCAGATAGAAGGGCTCTCGGGCCTTCATGGTTCGGGATGCCCGTCACGGCCAGGGACTCGGTTCAGATCGTGATATTCTTCAAGAATAAAACACTCATAATAATTCAATGTCAAAATCCATCAACCCTCCAAAATAAAATTTTATGTTGTAAATGCTACGATACATTCTATCATCCACGATTTACCAACTACATAATTTACTTTAGATTTTAATGATTAACTATATAATAAATCAACAATAAACATATCACACGTGCAACGCACATGCGGTAAGTCTAGTTTGTGTATATATATAGATACAAATATTTCTACAAAATAGAAAGACAATAAACTCTAGGATCAATTTACATTTGATTATATAAATAATTTTTATGGTGCCACTATCATTTTTCATGATTCATCACTTTTGTAGCATTTAATAAACTCATATAGTAGTAAAGTAATATATATATATATATACTAGCCAAGTGTACGTGCGTTGCAAGTGTGTATAACGTTAATCATGAATATTGTTTATAAAATGAATAATTGTTATGAGTGTGTTACATTAAGAAGTACGAATTAGTTTTTAAAAGTAGGTGACATATTTAGGATTCAAGGTGTATTAAAAAGGAATATGAGATACAGCATTTATAATAAAATTCATTTTATTTTATGAGGTACCATATAATCTTGTGTATTGCACAAGTTCCTTCATTGTTGGCTAAACGTGTTAAGCTAATTTGTTCCATCATTAAGCAAATGAAGCTGTTCTCCAAGTCCATCGTGTATTGATACTATAATATCAATTATTATTTATATCGAATTAAAAAAGAAAATAAAATAGACAAAAAGTACCTAGCCTTTTTAGCCTGTGGTCAAACTTCTAAAATTAGCTTATTTTGAAAAGTTTTATTTTAGAAGTGCTTTTATAAAAGTAATTTGGTATTGTATTGATCTTTTTATTTTAGTTCCTCTTACATATTTAAATTTAAGAGATTTGATTTCTGACAAATTTTCATTAAATATAAGGTAATTTTTTTGCAATTTATGCCATAATGAATCTTTTGTCTCTTTGTACTTAGTTTCCCCTTTTGTTTTATTCTTTCTTCATAATGATTTATTTTCAATAATAATCTAATGACTTAAAAAGTCACTTTTAATATGAGGCAAAAAAATTCGTACATATCCCAATAATAAAAGAAATATTACGTCTAAAAGAAATTAAATCGTGCAATGTCCAAAATCAAAGGACTAAATAAAGTTTTAATTGATTTCAAATTACCATAAGAGTTAGGACTCCTTAATTACTAGGCAAAATAGTTCGGTGGATCCTTGTACTCGTTTGAGTTTGTAAAGTGAACGTCTCTACTTAGCCTTTTGTCATCAGAGTCCCTGAACTCATTAAAAGGCAATATTTCAAATCCTTCTGACCGTTGACTAAGCTTATGTGGCACAATATTGGATGAGTTAGATAAAGTGTGTGACTGCATGCGCATGGGGCGAGTGAGGGGTATTTTTTGGTCTTCTTACATTAAACAATTAACCCTCCCCCCCCCCCTCCCCCACACACCTCGCAGCACCATGTGCAGCCTCCCCCTTCCCCTCTCACACACATAACACCATTTTTCCACTGCAGCCACAAGTTGTTTCCATTGAATAAGAACAAATACACGCACTCACACACTAAATAGAACACAAACAACCATGTCATACGCACACATAAGCTGATATACACACACCAGATTCACAAATTAAGCGAAAAGGGAGAAAATCAGAAAAGACGCAAAAAGAATGGAGGGAGAGTAGAGAGAAGTCCAGAAAGGGATTCAAAGAGGGAAAGGATTGAGAGTGAAAGCAGGAAAAAAGAAGAGTGATCGGAGAGAGACACAGAGAGATGGGAAACGCACGGAAGCTTACTGTTTTAGGCAAGTTCTCGCCTGAAATCGACCGAAAAACCATGTTGTTTGCTCCATCACACCAAAAATCCAACCCAAAACTCCATTAACAACCTCAAACCACTAAACCCGACCCTTATTGTCGATTCCGGCGACAAACCAGCCAGAAATCGCCACAGTTTTAGAAAGTATTAAAAAAATCATTGTTAATTTAAAATTTTCATTTTTAATTCACCTTTTAATTTTTTTTTAAATTTACTTTCTCAATTTAAATTATTTAATATATAATTTCTTATGCGCTATTTTAAAAATGACGTGAAATTTAATGCATATTTAAAAATAATGTGGAAGCTGACGTAGCAGCAATTGTGTTACACACGCCGAAATAGGGTTTGAAATATTGTGTTTTAATGACTTCAAGGGTTCAGATGACAAAAGTGTAAGTAGAGACGTTCACTTTACAAACTTAGACGAGTACAGGGTCCACCAAGCTATTTTGCCTAATTATTAAATCTCCTAATAACTCTTGCCATATAATTTCACTTACCATATATTTTAGGACTCTTTAATTCTATATATTATGAAAATAATTAATTTATAATTAAAAAGGATAAAAAGATGATTTTATCTATTGCGTAGTATTTTAATGAAGGGTAAAAGGTTCAAATCACTTTTCTAAGGGTCTTCTCACTTTTAATATTATATATATATATATATATATATATATATATATATATATATATATATATATATAAAGTGATAATCAAATGATTTGGATGATAATTTTGTCATTTTATGACTTTATCTCAAGGTAAATTATGTTTGGGTTATTTATACCAGATAAGTTATTCCAAACTTGACAATCAAACAAAGCATCAAAAATTTTATCCCGAAATTATTATTTTACTCTCGAATTATGTGTTTTAATACCTTACACCAAACGCCCCCTTGGTAATCCTATTCCTCCCAAATGCCGATTAATCAGATCAACAAATTTCTGCGTAGAAGAGGTCAAAGAGAAAAAAATAAAAAAGGAAGTAACACTTTCACTAGGTTTGCATATGGCATGTCCATACGTGATTGTTCTGTTGCATGTGTACGATATCTCACTGAATCCCAAAAAAGATTTGTTTGTGTTTTTCCAATATTTTATGAAATTTCAACTAATTATTTTATGGAATCTATTGCTATTATCATTCAAATGTTCAAGGTTGGTACATGAATGATAAAATTTGAATTAATTGTTGACAAGAAAATAATCAAATGCGTACCAAAAAATGAATCCATAACACCTCTAGATTGTAAAGTCAGCGACTTGTACAATCAATATTATATGAACGAACAAATATTACCTTTTTTTTTTAATTTGGTAAGTGTGCATAAGTGAGACACGTAGCTAATGGAGATTTTTAATTTTGCTTCGTTTTGCCCTTTTTAAATTTCTAAAAAAGTCTTCATTTTTAAATTTTCATATAAAAACGAATAAGATATATAGCAGGAAACAATAACTATACCTAAATATAATGCAGGATTATCAGGCCTTTCATGATGATTCTGGTAGTAAATTAATTACTAATAAGGTCATTGATTGATTTTTGCTTGAAGTGATGATTTTCAATTTGCATCTTTTTGTGGCCAGTGGCTTCCCTAGCTACTTCTTAGACTTGTCCCTTTCTTTTCTTGGTACACTGAAAATACTAAAAAGATAAATCAAAATCATTCAGTATTGATTAAATCTATAAGGAGAAAAAAACTCTATTATGAGGTGTGATGCTCCTAAATTAGCAATTTTTCTTCATGTTTATAAATTACCATTCCCGATGATTTGCTTCTGTCCAAATGTGTAAGAGTTACCTTAGTAGTCTCCCGTAAGTAAGAGATATCGAGGGGCTCGTGCCAGATATGTTATCTTTTAATTTTAATTTATGTGACATAAATATAATTTAGATAATTAATTATATTTTTAGATATTTTAAATTGTTAGCTAATGTAATTTATAATACTTTTTATATAATTTTTAAATAATACATGTTACTCTTTGTTCAAACTTTTATGGCATTGATAGTTAATTATATTTTTAAAATAATTTAAATTTTTAATTATTGTGATTTATAATATTTTTTTTCTTCTATTCCAATTTAAGTGGAACTGATATAATTTCGAAAGTTAATCAAATATCACAATTGAAGCAGTTAAGCAGACATGTCTTAAATGACTTATAATAACTAATTAGAAGTGTTAGATCAAAATTACTACCAAAAAAAAATACATCTGAAAAAAATTTAAATGTGTCTCGTATAAAATGTCAAGTTAATTTAAAATATTAGGAGTTATTTATTATTTTATGTCTATTTTACCTTTTTATTAAATATTATTAATTTTTTAATACTTAGATGACTTATAATAATTAATTAGAGTGATATATTAAAACTACGATTGAAGTAGCTAAAACACACATGTCATTAATATCTATTTTACTTTTTTTATTAAATATTATTAATTATTTAATATGTAAATAACTTATAATAATTAATTAAGAATTATATAGTAAAATCATAAAGCAACTGAAGCAGACATGTTAACAAAGTGTTGCCTACTTCTGCACATTTCTAGTAAATAGTAATTTGTAATTTTAACAGTAGGCTTGACAACGAAAAAACAGTCTAATCTCACTTGTATATTGTTACTAGGGGGATATAGCTCGTTTTAGCACGGGCTCAATATGAAAAACATTTTTAAGTTAAGGAATTTATAATATTTTTTACACAATTTTTAAATAATATATTACATTTTTTGTCTCAATGTATGTAGTTTTGATACAATTTTGAGAGTTAACTAAATTTTTTATATTTTAAATTATTAATTATTGTGATTTATAATATTTTTCTTCTGTCCCAATTTATGTGGCAATACTAAAATTTATAGAGTCAATTGATTTTTCACGCCGTTTTAATTATTTTAAATTTTTAATTATTATGATTTTTAATACTTTTATGTAATTCTCAAATATATAACAGAGTGAAAAGAAAAATAAAATAAATAAATAAATATAAAAGAAAATATTAAGCAGGCATCACAAGAAACATGTTGATCTGTTGCCTGCTTATCATTCTTTATAAGTGAGGTAATAAATCATAAATGTCAATTTAAGTGACACAATGCTTAGATGACCATAATAATTAATTAAGGGTGATATAATAAAATCACAATTGAAGCAGCAAAGCAGACATGTCTTAAATGACTTACAACAACTAATTAAAAGTGATATAACATAATTACTATAAAAAAAATATTTGTGAAAATATTTAAGTGGGTCTCATATAAGACGTCAAGTTAATTTAAATATCAAGAGTTATTTTACCATTCTATGCCTATTATTAATTTTTGAGATAATACATCGAAACACCCCTAAACTTGTAGCCAAAACTTACTTTAGACCCTAATCTTGTATGACAATTATTTACCCCCCTTAATAACTTTAAAGTAAATTTTTTACCACCCTAAAAAACCACTCTCACTATTGAGAGTGAAGTACACATGCCCCAAGTCATTGCCAACTCAGTGTCATGTCATTGCCATGTAAGAAATTATATTTTTTAAAAAAAGTAATCCAACACACATATTATTCTTATATATGTTAAAATATATATATATATATATATATATATATATATGAAAAAAAATATATATATATTTTTAAAAATATATATATATATATATATAAATTATTTATATATTATTTTATATATATAAAACCCACCCCACCTCCTTCCTCCTCCTCCTTCTTCTTCAATAGCCAACCCCACCCCACCCCACCCCCGTCGTTCCTCCTTCTCCTTATGCTTCAAGAGCCCCCCACCCCCACCCCCACCCCCCTCTTTCCTCCTTCTCCTTATGCTTCAATAGCCTCCGTCACCATTAACACCAATAACTTTCACTCAATTAATGACTCACCAAAAAATACCCACCTTCGTCGTGAACCACCCTACAAATTCCCCCAAATGAATCACTAATGAAAACTCCACATGATAACGAGATTTATGAACTTGAAAGGAAGATTTGGGATAGAGATGCTATTAAAGAAAAGGAAAAATCACACATAGATTATGTGAATTTGGATGAGTTTCCATTTTTAGTGAATGAAATGAAAGTGTATTTTTCAAATTATGAAGAAAGGTTAAAGAGATTGGGAAAGAAGAAATTGAAAGAAATGAATGAGAAATGGATGGAGTTGAAATTGAAAGAATTTGAACTTATGGTAAATAAAAGTCAATTATTTCATGAAAATTTGAAATTTGTTGTTGAAGGTTCAATGGGTGTGAGAAAGAAGAAGATATAAGAGTAGTGGGGTATGAGGAAGAAGAAGAAATGGGGGTGCTGGGGTGTGAGGATGGAGGAGAAAAAAATAATGGTTAAAAATATTAAAGTGGGTCCCACTAAAATAAATTTATATTTTTTTTAATTGAAACGCGCTTTTATTTTATTTTTTGCCACGTCAGCCATTAAGGGGGCAAAATAATAAATTTTAAAGTTGTTAAGGGGGTTAAATAATTATCATACAAGTTTAGGGTGTAAAGTAAGTTTTGGCTGCAAGTTTAGGGGTGTTTTGATGTATTATCTCTTAATTTTTTAATAATTAGATGACTTATAATAATTAATTAGAGGTGATATTTTGTAAAATTATGATTGAACCAGCTGAAATAGGCATATCATAAATGTCTATTTTTTAATTAAATATTATTAATTTTTTAATACATAAATGACTTAATAATTAATTAGGGTGATATAATGGTGATATAATAAAATCACGTTTGAAGCAGTCATGTCAAAATCTTTTTAATTTACTATATATTTAAAAAGAATTTACATAAAATGTACTATAATTCATAATAATTAATAATTTAAAATAATTAAAAAACATAAAAAATTTAATTCACTCCTAAAATTATATCAGTGCCACTTATAGAATAAAAGAAAAAGTATTATAAATTATAGACATGTAATTTTAATATTCACGAGCTTCATAATTCATTTTTATTGTGTTAATTTAATTAACCTTTTCTTTATATGAGAATTCAAAATTTCAAAAATAGTGACAAATCAAATTATGTCAATTGACAAGATTTCATTGATCGAAAAACTATTTTAGTTTTGATTTATTATTATTCTTATCTTGCCCACCAAAATTTGATATGTATAGTACCCGCGCACATACACTCTAATCTAATTACACTCTCATGAAGCCCACTCAATAACAATACACACAACACCTCACTCCTCTCTCCGAATTTCAGTTTTTCTCTTCCACAAGAGAACGACCCATAACAACAATATACACACGAAAAGGGAGAAGAAAACAAGAGGGAGGAGCTTCCATGAATGCACCATGAGTTTCTCCACAATTCGATTTCATTTACAACAACATACTATATTCATTTTTAATAATTTGTACAATTAACAATCATAACCAACAACAACACTCCTTCCGCTCCAATTTTCTCATCAAAAAACGTCATTAAAACCGCCCTCCACCATTGATTTTCTAGTGAACAACAATCGGTAACGACTCCTCTTGAGTTTGTCTCTGTTGAACCAGTTCTGGCTCCAACCAGAACACTCTCTCCGTCTGTTTCTCCATCGGAAAAACCAACTCCCACCATCATCTCCGATATACTCCTTCCAACCATCGAGCATTCCTAAATCTCCGATCAGATTGGTTATTTTGATTTGAGGTTTAGAGAGATGGTAAGGCTCACTACGGCAAAGAGAGAAGGAGAAGAGCGCATTGAAACAAAATAAAGTTGGCCAAGAACTAGAACTTCCCATTTTTTGTTTTCTTTTTCTTACGTGACACTTGCATAAACGTGACAACTGTCAAAATGTAAAGATGTCTTATTATATCAGCTCAGCACATTGCAATAACCAAAATAACCTTATCTTTGAAATTTTTTACATTAAGCATACATGTCGAAATTGACGTTTCTAATATATAGAAAAGAAATATCACAAAGAGACAACATCTTTATTTTGGGTCTTCATACTATTATCAATACTAGTTTAGGATATATATGATGCGCGTGTTTGAACTGATTATCACGATGCACAGTAAAATTTTGAACTGGCCTATATAGAAATTTCATAACTGAAGCTAACATATACAAAATATTCATAATCTAAATATGGATTAAAAATAAAAAGATACGTTTATATATTTTAAGATGGCAAATGAAATTAAAAACGATCGTGCTTGAAAAAACTAAGCAATATCATAGTGAAGGACTTATGAGAATTTCTATCAATAAAAATATTTTTTGTTCTACTCCAAGAAATCACTACAATGAAGATATCAACATTGGTACCCTCTATTAAAGAAATATTATAAAAAAAAAAATATGATAATAAAGAAAATATATTAATTAGTACAAAAAGTAGTGGATATCATTCAAAGATATAATGCATGAAATAATGTGGTAACTAAAACACAATATACAACAGATGGTAATAGATATCAAAAAACAAGAAAAAATATGTATGTGGCTAATACTATAATAGATACAATGGTCTCAAACTCCCACCAAACATAAATCTACTTAAACCAAGAAAAAGCATCAATATCTACTAATCTTGTACCTTAATTTGTGACCTCTATATTGCCCTATTTAATGTACCTGTATAAAAAAGAATCACAAATTTCTTAAACCAAATGTACTACTGTAACACCCCGCATTTTCGGGTTAGAATTTAAATGGTTGTTTCAACGTGTATAAACTCGAACCTAATTATTTATATATAAATATACGTGCCATGATTATTATCCTAGTGTGAAAAGTGTTTTTGAGCGGAAGAATTTTTGTGGTAAACACTTAGAGTGAAGTGGAGTTAAGAACTTTTGTTATCGATCAAAATTTGGAATTCAATTTTACCAGGGTAAATTTAAATGTGTATAATTTCTGAAATATGTGGAATTTTGAGGCTCAAGACCAACCAAATTAAAGATAACTGAGTCCTCTTTCCAACTCACTTGATTTCTCCTTAATCTAATACCCGAGCCAAAATTATGAGCATTTTCATGAGGAGGCAGTAAGGGTCCACAATGGTTACGCGACATAAAGCTCATCACAGAGATTACCTTCCGTGATACGTTGATGCTTTAAATTCGGGCAATTTTTGGTTTTGTTTACTTGGGAAGAGGGTTACTGAAGTCATTTCACTTATAAACGACCTCTAAATACTGTCTTAACCTATTTCCATCAGTTTTCACGACACAACATCAATTATTTCACTCTCCAAAATCCTCTCTTAAATCCCCCTTTTCAAGTCAAAACTAAGATTGAAGGTAGTGACCATATAGGGTCTTAAAGGTGTTGTCTTCTTCAAGTTTCTTGGTAATTAATGCATATATCTCTTTCCCTTGAACTTATATTTTCTTATTGGAATCAATTGATTATTATGGCATGGTTTTGATGTGAGTTTTGAAATAGATGAGGGCTTTTGACATGATTGGTCGTTAAATTGATTTTTCATGGATTATTATGCAAAAATCATGTTTTATTAATGTTTATGTACGTTATGGGATGAATGGGAATGATAATTAAATGAAGGGGTCATGGTAAATCCCTAACTTGATGATTTTGTCTTGATATATGGTTTGGAAATAATCTGCCCTCAACCTGTTTGTGAAATTGTGAATGAATGTGATTTTGTCATCTAATTTGGTTTGGCTTATTCCCTTTGAAACTAATTCATGGTATAAATGATTAAGGATGGTTTTGAAAACCTTGTGGGGTACGATGGAATCCCTTAAGTAAATGATTTATGAAAACTTTGTGGGGTATGATGGAATCCCCCAAGTGATTTTAATAATAAATCATGTGGGGTACAAAGTAATACCCTAAGTGTTGGCTAATTACATTACTTCCAAACTATAGTCGGTATGACGATACCACTTAATAATGCCTTATTAATTGACTCCTAAAATTGGTGGATGGGTTATGGGTAAAAATATTTTAGTTGGGCATTAATGGGGGGCTATGTTAGCTAGCCGTGAAGGTGTGATCCAAAGGACTGATACTGGAAACTCTTGTTTGTCGATGTGAGGATTGGTCTTAGTAACTGTATGCTTACGGGTACAAGGGGATCCCCTAAGTGTATATATGTACATATGTATCATGGAGGGCGAAGGGTACGTTAGAATCCCCAGCCTTCTATGAGACCTCCGGTTCGTGCGGCTAACACGCATTGAGTCCTGTTCAAGGGGTTACACTGGACCCATATACCCGTGGGTGGATTTTATGACTATCAAGCTACACAATCCAGGCTAAAGTTTTAAACGTTCATGTTAAGCGTTGCTCCCTATCCCAGTATGGAGTGTGTGTATATATATATACATACATATAGTTATGTGCATTGGATTTTAACTGGTTTTGGAATATTATACATGGCATTATTTGTTCCCTTATCCCTGAGTTACATGCTAGCTCTTTAATTGCTAACTGTCTTCGGACGTTGTATTCCCATGCGATGCAGGAACTAACCATACTTCTACTCCTCCTGCACAGTGACTAAGTAATTGTGGGACAGCTCATGAGTCAAATTGAAGTGGTGAGCTTCCATACTTTGGAAGACCTCATTTCATGATTTAGTTTCCTTATGTCATATACTTTTCTTTGGTCTAAGTTTGGCTATTGTCGGGGGTAAGTCCTGACACTTTATTGGTTTTTAATTTTTATTAGAGGCTTTGTGGATACTGTGGACATGGGTATAATGGTTGATTTGGATATTGATTTTATATCGACTTTTGAGTTCATATATTTATATCTTGCTTTATATTGGTATTCATCCCCTGCTAGGTGTTCTTGGTTGTATTAGAATAGGCTCAGGGGTGTTCTCGGGTCTTTGGTGGACTTGAGATACCCGTTACGACCAATCTCAGGTTTAGGTCGTGATAAAGATGGTATCAGAGCCTAGATTTTGGTTTCATGGTGTGTCCATAAAGTAATGTCTAGTAGAGTCTTACTTATGGGTGTGTTGTACACTATGCTTATAATCAGGAGCCTACAAGGCATTTCAGAGATGTTTCTCATTCTTTCATACCCCAGATTATGCAATTGTGTTTTTCATATGAAATTTATCTAACTTCTTTGCTTTAATTTGTGGGCTATGTCTCCTTATTGAGATAATACAAGTGCGAAGTCTTAGATTCTTAAAAGTGTGGTCCTTTCTGAATGAGGTGTCAAATATTGTAAGATAACGCAAGGACTTGAAAGTAGTCCAATAGATATTGATTCAGGCGTGTATCTCAAATTTCAAGAATTATTCTTTTCAGTCCGAGGTAAGATGTGCAATTTGTCCCTTTCAAGAACCTTATTACAAGTGTCTCGGTTGAGGGGAAAGATTTATATCCGAATGTTGGAATAGTATTTCAAACCCAAGAGGTAATATAAACTGGAGTGTTATGACCTATGAGTAGTAAGGTAATCCCGAGGCTAGAGATATAAAGTCGTATGTTTAGAAGTCGAAGTGAGGGTAACTTTTTATTTAAAAAGAGATAGTTGTAATTGCATAACCTTTTTATGAGGTGTAGGGATTGGTATACTTTTATGGTATTGTGTAAGGTGCACCAAAGACTATAAAACTTATGGTAGTCAATAAATGAGAGTGGTTAGTTGCAATATTTGCATCTTTAGTTGAAATGAGAATTAGCTCATGAGGACTAGATATGATAGTAGTGAAATAAATCATAGGTTGTGAATGGAAGGATTAGTCGGCTAATAATTTATGAATTTAGAGTTCACTTAGGGAGGTCATAAAAAGAGGGTACTTGGTGGTATTTGTAGAATCTTAAAGATAGTTGAGGTGTATGCATGGGTAAGTGGATGTAACATGAGGGGGTGAATGTTCCATAAACCATAATGGGGTTAGGTAATAAGATTAAGCTTGACTATCCTTATTAGGTAGTTTTAATACACTAAGGGTCCCTTAATTTTTATCTAGTAGTTGTAAGTTGGTTTGGTATGTGAGAAGACGTGTAAGGAATATTAAGGTGTGATAGTAATGTGGTGAGAAAGAATGTGCTTGTCGTCCATAGTTAAGTTAAATAAGGAATTTAGGTGGATTTATTTATTAGTGGACTAGTACATTATCCAGTATATTTTATTAGTGGTCAGTGATTGTTGCTAGACACTAAGCTGAACTTTAGATGTTAATTGTGGTGATGCGAATATTAGCTCAAGAATTATGATACAAGATTTTTGGGGGTGAATTAGTAGGTTTGATATAATGTGTGAAAGAGTGTAGGTTGATGACTTATGAAATATTAGAATGTATAATTGTGATATATGCACGAGGTCTAGTGTTGAAGTAGAAATGATGGTTAAATCACTAGATGGATAAGAGCCTTAGGTTATAAGAATAAAGTGTGCTCGGTCTTGAGCTATGAGTGTCATGTATGCCTAGCTTATGTTCTTAAATTTCTTAGTATAGATAAGTCTAGGGAGTTGTTATATGGTGTTATGTAGAACTGAATTGAGGGAGAAATAGATAGACTATGTGAACCCTTGGTGTAGTTTTAAAAGTTTTGGTAAGTTATGAGGTTATGATATTAGAGGTGTAATGCTAGTATTCTAAGGAGTTGAAAATGGAGCGTTTAAGTGTTTAGAAACATAGATGTCTATGCCTATGAAAATGATAGTTGCAAGGTGATGGAGGAAGTTATGATTAGTGTACCCTAAGGGGATGTCCTAGATAGAATTAGTGTCTTTATATTAAAGTTGTCTAGGGAAATTTGTGTTCTTGTGCATAGTGATACCCCCCATTGTGCGGAGTGGTGTGCGTCTAGATTTAGTAAGGGGATATACTTTCAAGATTGGGATAGTGACCTTTGAGCTAAGGGGGAGATGATACAAATCTTGAATTATCTCATGGTGGTGAGTTTCAAGGGTGAGTCATGATAAATCTATTCTTACTGTAGCAAATTCCTCCTATTTCGGTTTAAAGGGACATTCTACCAACATCCCCCATATTCAAATGGTGTCTACACGTAAGTTTCTAGTTCTCAATACAATCTTTATTCGTGTTTTGGCCATCTAATTATAATCTAAGTGTTTTGATGTGTGGAGCCCTTCGTGCTTATCGGATCATATCTTACGTCACAGAACCCACCTTGAGTGGTGCAATAAATAAGTGTTGTATCAGAATACTGTTACTCCTATTTCTGAAGCTCATACTCTAGTCCCTCAGTTACTTTCCTAGTGTTAGAATGGTGGTGGTTATTGAAGCATAGTAATATTCTAAATTAGAGAGTGGTTGGTCTTTCTTAAAAAAATTAGTGTGGCTGCTCGTGTTAAAGTTATAGATGAAGCGTGAAGAGTGAGATAAAATTTTGGCTATGTGAAATAGTTAGGAGGGAAATATGTGGTGAAAAAAAAATTCTTGTGAAAGTGATTAAGGTTGTTGGGTTTTTGGTGGGGAGGTCCGTAAAGTGGGTGTAGTAAGGATAAACTTGAATGTAGTGATTTATAGATACATAAATCACGGTGTTATATGGCTAGTACACTTAATAAGACATTATGTTGTTTGGCTACAGTGATAAGATGGAGTAGTATTCTTGGATGGATGTAAAGTATAGGGTCCCATAGCTTAAGTTGGCATCTTTAACTCTGGATTAGGCTTTAACATAGAAGCAATGTATAGTTAGACTCCGGCTCTTATAGTAATTTATTTTGTGGTAAAATTGTAAGATTGAAATGGTGAAGTGTGGCATTCATAGGTGAATTCATAGTTGAGAACTATTGTGATATTTAAGGGCTATTAGTATAAGACCCTCGAAATTTCCATCATTTTATTTATGACCCTTCTGTATTTGAAATAACAATTTTTGACTTAAATGGTGTTTGGGTATGTTAATAGGATCATTCAAGGGAGTTTTGAAATTTTCATACGGGGTTTGGGGTGGTTTTGGACCCTGGAGGCAGTGAGCCTTTGCGATATCTCTGTGTCGTGGAGGATAGCCACCGCGATAAGGTCCACGACATGCACCTAGGTAAAAATTTTGGTTGTTTTGATTTTCTCACTTGGTGTGAGGAGCTTTGAGTTTTTTACCCTTTGTACTACCTAGGTCTTGTTGTCTCATGATTCATGCTTACATAATTTACTTGTTGATATCATTAAGCCTTTTTCTTTTGATTCCTATATGTGTTCTGTGGAGGGGGAATTTTTAATGTGAAGTTACATACTTTGTTCTATACTTCTAAAGTTTCAAAAGATTATTATCCATCATTCGAGGATGAATGATTCCAGGGGGAGATAATGTAGCACACTGTATTTTCGAGGTAGAATTTGAACCATTGTTTCTACGTGTATAAACTTGAATCCAATTATTTCTATATAAATATAAGTGTTATGATCATTATCCTAGTTTGAAAAGTACTTTTGAGGTGAAGAATGTTCATAATAAACACTTAGAGTGAAGTGGAGTTAAGAACATTCGTTATTGACCAAATTTTGGAATTTGATTCTACCATGGTCAACTTTGAACATGTAGACTTATGGAATATGTGGAATTTTGAGGCACAAGACACACCAAATTAAATATAATTGTGTCCTCTTTCCAATGCATTTAATTTCGTCTTAATCTGATACCCGAGCAAAAAGTTATAAGCATTTTCGTGAGGAGGCAGTAAGGGTTCGGGATGTCAGTGCAGCACGGAGCTCATCGCGGAGATTACCCTTTGTGACACACTGATGCTTTAAATTCACGTAATTTTTTATTTTGTTTACTTGGGAGGAGGGGTATTGAATTCCTTTCACTTATAAACGACCTTTAAACACTATATTAACCTATTTCCATCAGGTTTCACGATACAACATCTATTATTTCACTCTAAAAAATCCCCTCTCAAATTTTCCTTTTCAAGTCAAGACTAGGGTTCAAGAAAGTGATCATCTAGAGTTCTAAGGGTGTTGTATTCTTCAAGTTTCTTGGTAATTAAGGTATGTGTCTCTTTCCCTTAAACTTATATTTTCTTATTGACATAAATTGATCATTATGACATGGTTTTGATGTGAGTTTTGAAATAGCTGTGGGTTTTTGACACGATTGATCGTTAAATTGATTTTTCATGGTTTATTATGCAAAATTCATGATTTACTAGTATTTATGAACGTTGTGAAATGCATGGGAATGATAATTAAATGGAGGTTTCATGGTTAATCCCCAATTTGATTATTATGCCTTGATATATGATTTGAAAATAATGTGCCCTCAACTTGTTTATGAAATTGTCAATGAATGTGATTTTGTCATCTAATTTGGTTTGACTTATTACCTTTGAAACTAATGCATGGTATAAATGATTAAACAGTTAAGGATGATTATGAAAACCTTATGGGGTACGATGGAATCCCCTAAGTGAATGATTTATGAAAAGCTTGTGGGGTACAATGAAATCTCCCAAGTGATTTTAATAATGAACTATGCGGGGTACGAAGGAATACCCTAAGTGTTGGCTAATGACATTACTTGTAAGCTATAGTTGGTATGACAATATCACTTAATAATGCCTTATTAAGTGACTCCTGAAATTGGTGGATGGGTTATGTGTAAAAATATTTTAATTGGGCATTAATGGGGGGTTGTGTTAGCTAGCCATGAAGGCTTGAGTCCCAAGGACTGATTGAAAACTCATGTTATGCCAACGTGAGGGCTAGTCTTAATGACTGTATGCTTAGGGGTACGACGGAATCCCCCAAGGGTATAGATGTACATATGTATCATGGAGGGCGAAGGGTATGTTGGAATCCCCGACCTTTTATGATATCTCCAATTCGTGCAGCTAACACGCAGTGGGACCCGTTCAAGGGGTGACACTAGACCCATATAGCTTGTGGGTGAATTTTATGGCGGTCAAGCTACATAATCCAGGTAAAAGTTTTAAACGTTCATGTTAAGACTTGTTCCCTATCCTGGCATGGGGTGTGTGTATGTATGTATGTATATATGTATGTATGTATGTATTTGCATATGGTTATGTGAATTGGATTTTGATTGGTTTTGAATTATTATGCATGACATTATTTATTCTCCTATCCCTGAGTTACATGTTAATGCTCTAACCGCTAACCGGCTTCTGAAGTTGTATCTCTATGCAATGCAGGAACTGGCCATACTTTTACTCCTCCTGCACAGTGACTAGGAGCTCGTGAGTCAGACTGAAGTGGTAAGCTTCCATACTTCGGAAGATCCCATTTCATGATTTGATTTCCTTATATATTTTTCTTTGGTCTAGTTTTGACTATTGTCGAGGGGCATGTCCCAATATTTTATTGGTATTCGGTTTTTGTTAGAGGTTTTGTAGATACTGTGGACATGGGTATTATGGTTGATTTGGATATTGATTTTATATAGATGTTGAGTTCGTCTTTCATAGTTTGCTTTATATTGGTATTTATCCTCTGCTAGGTGTTCTTGGTTGTATTGAAATAGGCTCAGGGGTTGTTTTCGGGTCCTCGGTGGACTTAAGATACCCTTCACGGTCAGGCCCGGGTTCGTATCGTTACAATTATGGGCAAGCAACAACATTAACACTAAATTGCACATAAAAGCTACAATATTATAAAAAAATATACTCAATAAATCAAAACAAATTGAACCTTCTACCCTAATTTGTCGCCTCATTACGCTCCTAACTAATGCACATGTATATAAAAGAACCACAAATTTCTTAAAGTAAATATACTACGGGAATGCAATAATATTAGAACTAAATTGCACATAAAGCTACGATATTATAAAAATATGATTGACAAATAAAAAAAATATATAACTTTGTACCCTAATTCGCGATCTCCACACCCTTCTATCTAAAACACATGCATAAAAAAGAATTACAAATTTCTCAAAATAAATTTCCATGATAATAGTTTGATTAAAATGACTAACATTACTCATCTTTTGTCATTATACTAGATACCGTAGACCGTGCCAGCACGGGCCCAACATATGTTATTTATGTTATCTCAATTTATGTAGCATAAATAGCATTTGGAGTGTCAATCAAATTTTTAAATAATTTAAATTGCTAACTATTGTGATTTATAGTATCTTTAATGTAATTTAGTAATTTATGTTACTCATTTTGTTCCAATTTTAGAATTTAGTGAGTCAGCCAATTTTTTTTTACTAATATATTTTTTTAAAATATTTTAAGTTGTTAATCTTTGTGATTTTAGTATCTTTTAATGTAATTCAAATAATTTATGTTACTTGCTTTATTGCAACTTATGTGACACTATTAGAATTTCAAAAGTCAATCATATTTTTTACTATATGTTTTAAAAATATTATAAGATGTTAATAGTTATGACTTATAATTTTTTTTTTGCATAATTTTTAAATATATAATATTTTACCAAAATAAAGTAAATAAATTAAAATAAATAAAGTACTAAATTTTTAAAACATGTAAAATTCGAAAACATCATTTGGATCAATAAATAACTAAATTAAAATAATAAAACATGCAATAATAAAATGTCAAAACTATCCCGAATTTACGTGACACAAATATAATTTAGATAATCAATCAGATTCTTAATATGTTTTTAAATATTTTAAGTTGTTAGCTATTGTAATTTATAATATTTTTTATGTAATTTTCAAATAATATATGTTACTCTCCTTATTCAAAATTTTGTGGCATTGATATTCAATTATATTCTTAAAATAATTTAAGCTTTTAATTATTACGATTTATAATATTTTTTCTTCTATTTCAATTTAAGTAACACTGAAATAAATTCGACAGTCAGCCAAATTTTATGATTGAAGCTGGATATGTCCTAAATGACTTATAATACCTAATTAGAAGTGATGTAGTAAAATTACTATGAGAAAATATTGGTGAAAATTTTTAAATGAGTCTCATATAAGATGTCATGTTAATTTAAAATATCAAGAATTAATTTATCATTTTATGTCAATTTTATTTTCATTAAATATTATTAAATTTTTAATACCTAAATGACTTATAATAATTAATTAGGGGTGATAGAGTAAAATTACGATTGAAGCAGCTGAAATAGACATGTCATAAATATCTATTTTATATTTTTTATTAAATATTATTAATTTTTTTATATGTAAATGTATTACAATAATTAATTAGGGGTAATATAGTAAAATCATGGAGCAAACATTCTTGTGATTTTTTTTAAATAAGTCTCATATAAGATGTCCTATTAATTTAAAACATCAAGAATTAATTTATCATTTATATCTATTTTATTATTTATTAAATATTATTAATTTTTTAATAGCTAGATGACTTATAATTAATTTGAGGTGATATAATAAAACTACGATTGAAGCAGCTGAAACAGACATATCATAAATGTCTATTTTACCTTTTTTTAATTGATCATTATTAATTTTCTTATATATAAATGACTTAAAATAATTAATTAAAGATAATATAATAAAATTACGGAGTAGCTGAAGCAGGTGAAGAAGCTGTTTGCTTCTTCACTCTTACTAATAGTAGAAATATTTACAATTTTTATCAAAACTAAACAGGAAAAAATAATATAATATTACTTGTATAGGATTCTAGAACATTATTAAAATAAGAACAAATATCGATCTACTACATATCCTTACCTCAGATCAGAACAAAATTCACCGCCGCACTGATATTTAAGATACACAGTGTAGAATTATAGCTTTTTTAAGAGGGGCCAACTCATCTTTATTCTAATTTTTTTTTTATTATAAATTCTAGAAACCCAAAAAAAATCTAAAATAAAGGACTTGTTTGATCATGAAATATTTTTCACTTTTCGGAAAAAGAAATTTTTCTTTATATCAAATACAACTCCAAATTAGTGTTTGACGATCATAAGAACTTCAAATACAATTCTTTCAAATACAATTTGGAGTTGTATTTTCAAAAAGTGAAAAACAAAAAAGAAATTGTTTTACTTTTCATCTTTCTTCTCTAACAAAAATTTAAAAATAACTTCAATTATATTAATGAAAAATACAATTCCAACTTTAACTTCAACTTAAATTCTAACTCCAACTTCAAAAATTTTAATTTTTATGGCCAAACGCCCACTAAAAAAAGAAGAGATAAAGTAAGTACTAATTGAGTAATAAAAGAATTCTAATTTAAAACCGAACTAGACCACAAATAAAGAAAGCAACACAACAGTAAAATCCAAAATAAGAAAAAACTAAAGAATCCTAAACCTATTAAAGAAAACTAAATTGGTATTACCACTACTACTACTATGTTATTTTTACCATTTTAAGCTACTTGATAGATATTACATTAGATAATATATTATTAAATATTATATTTGATCCAACTACAAGTACGAAAGAACAATATTAAACACACTTTATTTCATACCAAAGATCTACCATAATGCTATATTATCTCCGAGCACTTTCAAACTTGAATCTTGACGATGATTTAATTATCAGGCATGTAACATACGTATTACAGATTAAAAGATTAAAAAAAAGGAGGTAAAATAAAATAAAAAGGCAAAGTATACGAACCCATTACCACAAACATCTAACTATCCATAATAATATTTGATACAGGGCCACCAGCTCTAACTTGTAGAGTTGCCATACACGTAAATTTTTATACTGTTTAGATCCCTAAATAATAGTATTTGACTTGAACTCAACTTACTTTTCCTAATTAAATTATATTTTTCTAGATCTTCTTAATTTTAATGTATTTAGTATTGGAATATAATTAAATTACAATAATTTGAGAAAAAGGAGTAAAAAGATAATTTTATTTATTGCAAAATCTTTTATCCATGAAAACGTGCCTTGAACGTTTATCCTAGAATATTTGTCACTAATTATTGTAATATATAACTGAAAATTAGTAAAATCAAATCAAAATAAAATACAAATATACCTTCTTCTTAATAGTAATGAGAAACAAAAAAGGACCTCATACTATCTAACAATAATTCATACATAAGATCCCACAATATATGATATTTTTTGATAATAATACATATAGTTTGTTAATATAAATAAAATAGACCCCATACTGTAAACTTATTTCTTCATTTAATCTACCAACAACAATTAACGCTTGCATTAAATTGTTTATGTTATCACTGTGATTATTTGGTATGAGATATAAGGAATAAATAGTCTCGAAATAATTTATCCTATGTTTGGTGTGAGGTATTAATTCTTACCGAAATTATTTATTCCGTCATTTACACCATAATAATGAGATAAGTTATCCCATATATATATGATGGAATAACAAATTTCGAATTAACTAATTCCAAAACTAATTATCCCGGGCTAACTCATTTCCAACCAAACCACTAAGGAATGAACCTTTGCTCATCATAGCATTAAAAATATGGAAAATTTCAGAAATATCAACTATAGAGTCTTAATTGCAATTTTTATAGCAACAGTTTCATAATTACGAAAAATAAAAACTGTTGCTATACAAATACATATACAACAAGATTTACTGCCCTTGTTTTACTCAAATTAGTTGATTTAAATAAGGAATAATTATCCCATCTAATTAAATTCCCATAAATTACTTTTATTTATATTAGTAGATTCCTTTTCCAAATCAAAATCAAATATGAAGATTATTATTTTCATGATCTTCAAAATTTCAAAATATCATTCTCTTATATCTCTAACTATTTATTTTTTTTAGTTTTTTCATTTTTTTATCTTTTTTTTAATCTTAATTTCTTTTTCTTTTTCTTTTCCATTTTTTTCTTTCCACTTTATTTTCTCTCTTCTACTTCTCCTCTTTTTTTTTTCCTTTTTCCTTTTTTATTTATTTTTTCTTTTTCATTTTTTTTTAAATTTTCTCATATTTTTTTTTATTTTATTCTTCTTAATTTTTTATTTTTTTTCGCTTTTATTTTTACACTTTTATTTCTAGTTTCTATTTCTCTTTCTTATATTTTTTTCTTTTTTCACTTTTTTTTTTACTCTTCTATCTTTATCTTTTATTTTTAAAAGACAAATATCTATATGATATATACATATTCAAAAAATATAAAAAATAAATAGAAATACAGATGTGCATATGTATTTACGGTAAGAAAACATGCATATATATCTGCATATGTATTTACAGAAATACATATTTGACTCACATGTATATATAAACATATATGACACAAAATCTCTATAATAAAATGACAATTATATACATATATATAAAGGTAATAAAAAAATACATGATAGATATCTTAAACAGTAAAAGAAAATAAATAAGTACATATGTTACCCTCTAAAATGACATAGTATGTACAGTTCAAAGACAAATCCAACACCGTATAAAATACATATAGCTCTACATATGTATTTGCAGAATACATACCTGATCCATATATATATTCTTATTTTATATGAGTCACTTTTGTATTTCGCAAATACATATGAAGTTATATAGTATAGTTATGTTTGTTACTGTTTAATATGAATATGATATGTATATCGTAAATACATATGTATGTTTTTTACCGTAAATACATATCCAGATCTGTATGGCTATGTATTTTATATGTTTTTTGAATATGTGTATGTGATATACATATTTGTCTTTCCAAAATAAAAGTTAGAGATAGAAAAAGGAAAAAAGGAAAAAAAACAAAAATATAAAATGAAAAAAATGAAAAAAAGAGAAGTGAAAAAGAAAAAGAAAAAAAAGGAAGAAAGAGAAATAGAAACGTAAAATTAAAAGAAAAAAAAACAAAATAAAAGAAAAAAGAAGAAGAAGAAAACGAAAATACAAAAAGAAAAAAAAGATATGAGAAAGGAAAAAAAAGGAAAAAGGAAAGAAAAAAAGAGAAATATAAGAGAGAAAATAAAGTGAAAATAAAAAAAAAATCAAAATAAAAAAATTAAATGATAAAAATATAAGATGAAAAAAAAACTAACAAGAAAAAAAAAGATAGAGACATAAGACAGTAATGATGTTTTATTTTAAAATCTTGAAGATCATGAAGATAATTATCTTCAAATATGAAAAAGGAAAAAAAGAAAACAAAAAATTAAAAAAACGAAAAAAGAAAAAAGAAGAGAAATATAAGAGAGAAATAAAGTGAAAATAAAAAAATAAAAAAAATAAAATGATAAAGAAAATAAGATGAAAAAAAGAGGATAAAAGATATGGCTATAGTTGGGGGAGATGAAATAGTGGAGTGAAAATAGAAAAATGTAAAGTAGTAAGAGTAAAACATTCACTTGCCTAGTTAATGAGTAAAATAATACTACTCTTGTTATAAACTGTAATTTTACAAAAGAATTGCTATTTATTGTAATTATAGTCTTAAATATGTTATTTTCTGTAATTTTTCCTTAAAAATAACTCTCGCTTTTTCACATAAACTACTTAGAGGGAAAAAACGTGGAAGAGTTATCATATTTTTTTAGAAATTTGACTTACCATATATTTAGGAGTTACAAAAATAAAGGTATTTTCAGTCCAAGCTAATTTTAATTGGGAAAGGTTTATTTGATTTAATTTTCAATTTATTTATTATGATCAATATATAATATCATAAAAGTAAAAAAAAAAAAAAAAGGTGAAAAGACGATGTTATCTAAAACAATGATTTTTAATAAAGGACAAAAAATTCAAATAATATCTTAAGATCGTTCACACTTTTAATAGAGTATAGATATAAATATAGATTTTATTTAAGCTTTCCTGCATGAGGGGGTTAATTAAGGTATTACTATTTGGGAAAAGGACATTATGTAGCACTTTTTTAAAACAAATAGCTCAAGTTTGAGATTTTGTTAAAAAGTGGTCAGCCGGATAAATTATTTTCACTTTATAATCATTTCTTAATTTGGGTCACTTTGTCCTACGTAGTTCAGATACAGTCCATATACAATACTGATACAATCTATATACAATACTGATACAGTTCTCAACTTGGGTCATTCGGTCTTTTTAAGAATGTTTCAGTTTTTTATCTATAAATTTTCTAACTGAAAAAATTCTTGTTTTTTTATTGTTTAAAAATAATAATTAAATAGAATGATATAAAAATGGTATAATTGTTATATAGAATATGTATCTATATAAGATATATGTATAGAAATTGTATAGTTCTATCAAATATGTATATGTATAAAATATATATATAAAAAAATGTACAATTATTGTATAAATTGTGTATCAAAACTGTATAATTTTCGTATAGAATATTTAATTGTATAAGATATGTATAGAAACTGTATAAAAGGTGTGTAGAAACGGTATAGAACAAGCCAGCAAATTGAAATGACTAGAAAGTGAAATTTAAATTTCATGGTCATTTTCGTGGAAATAGTTTAATTTAAAATGTCGTTTCTGTCATTTCCCCTTACTATTTAGATCTAGAGAATAGTCTAGGAATATTTCAACAATTTACTTTAGAAAATAATCTGGATATCTAATTTACTTATGGACTCAATAAAAACTGGGGCACACGTTTTTTTTTAACAAACTAGTTTAATCATATGTGTCTCGCACGTATAATGTTTGATTATTTAAAATTAAATGATTTTGTTTATTGTAGAGATTTTTGATGAAGTGTAAAAAGTTCAAATCACTTATCAAAAATCATTCACACTTTAATATAATAATGTAAACATAAACATATATTTTAGTGTAAACATATATATATTTTACCATCAGGAGTTTTAAGTGGTTGATGGATCACCACTTTGCGTTTGTCATGCAGTACCTCTTTCCCTTGATGTTAGAGGTTAAGAGAGACACATCAATTTGAACCATATTTCTGGCATGATAAATTTTTTCTATGTTTAGAATTTTTCCTTGTTTTAAAAGTCAAATCTTTACAATATCATTTATTACATTCGTATTACGTACTTACAACTTTAAAAGATTTGGTGCTTCTTAAATTTTTCTTCTTCTAACATTTTTATATTTATTTTTAGATTTTTCAAATCTTGTTAAGATCAAATTTAGTTGATTTAGAATTCTTAAACTAATGAAAAAATATTAGTTGTCATTAATTCTTATGACTTCTAATAAGAAAAAGTTTTACCATACGTATATTTATGTTGTGAAATATAAAATAAAGAAGAAGAAGAAGAAGAAGAAGAGAGAGAGAAGAGAGAGTGATTATTATTTCTCTTGAGAGGTTTCTTGATGGGTTAATTACACTGAAGGAAATCCCCTTTATTTAGAGGGAAAAACTAATCTTGAGATTTCTAATTTTTCATAAATAGACATTCACTATACATGGTAAAGTAGACATACACTATATATGGTAATATATTTATAACATTCCCCCTTGAATGTCTAATTGATAGATAATGTGCATCGTTAAACCTTACTAGAAAACCCACGTGAGAAAAAAATCTAGTGAAGGAAAAATAGTACACATCTCTAACAATACTCATATAGGTTTCCCCATTAAAAACCTTACAAGAAAAATCTAGTGCAACAAAACCTCGTAAGAAAAAAAGAGTACAATGAGTATTAACTCCCCCTAATGAGAACATTCTTGATACTTCGCATGCCGATCTTGTGCACCATCTTCTTAGAAGTTGCAATTGGAGGAGACTTGATGAATAAATCAGCCGCATTGTCACTTGAATGAATCTATTGCACGCTAATATCACAATTCTTTTGTATCTCGTGTGTATAGAAAAGCTTTGGTGAAATATACTTCGTTCTATCTCCTTGAGTCCTCCCTTAAGTTGTGTTGTACATGCTGCATTATCCTCATAAAAAATCATGGATACTTTGTCACATTTCAAACCACATTTTTTCGCAAATGAAATACATCGTAGACCTCAACCACACACGCTCTCGGCTTGGTTCATGAATAACTATCATCTTAGCATGGTTCGATGAAGTGGCTATGATATACTGTCTTGTATATCTCCAACACATAGCAGTACCTCCACATATGAATATATAGCTTATTTGAGACTGAGCTTTATGCGGATCAGATAAGTACCCAATATCAGCATGACCAATAAGATCGGGACTGTAATCTTTAGAATAAAATATGTCCATATCGATAGTCTTTTTAGGTACCGTATATGTGTTTGATCTCATTTCGATGTCTTCTAGTAGGATCAAAACTATAACTTGCTAACAAATTAACCGAAAAGGCAATATCAAGCCTTGTAGTATTTGCAAGATACATAAGTACACCAATTGCACTAAGATATGGTACTTCATAACCAATCCAAATTGGTATATTTCTCATTTCAGCAAATAATCTATTGCTTTTAAAAACTTTTCAAGAGTTCCAACAATTTTCAAGCTATAAGCTTATATAATAGAAGGATTATATATAAGTTTTCCAAATAATTTTATATGCTTCAAACATTTTGAATCCTTAGAAAAGTTTTCATATAATTTTTGTCAAGTGACAATATTCAGTATTTCATGTGTGACATCTTCAAGTGTCAGGACTGCAAATCAAATAAGTTTTCTGCTTACCAAGATGCTTCCTTTCATGTCACTTGATAAATGTTTCTATGACAGCATACTTAAATAAACATAGAATTTAGATCCTCGTAATCTTTTACAATATTGATCCAATATTGTATCAAAGAAATTATTGATGATATATCATTTTGTATCGGTTCACAATGTGATGTAATATTTAGAGATCTCATTACTTCATTACTTTTAGGTATCTGAACCTCTCATAAGGTTTCATGATGTGTTATGTCGTGAACCCTTCAAGAGCACATTGCCTTTTTATTATGATTATTTGCTCTTTATCCTTTTCAAGGTTATTTTATATGGAACAGATTGATCTTCCACGCTTTATGCATGCGTAGACATTATCTTTTACGGATACAAAATAGGAACACTTGCAGCTTAATATGAGATGCTTTCGACATTTGACTTAAATTATCTTTTGAATGAGGATCTGATTATAATTCCTAACATATTTCATAGTTGCTTATAATTTCCCCCTTATGTTAGGAAAACTAACATGGATTCTCCATCTTCCTTGAGGAACCTATCTTTATGCATCATGTTATATTCATTAATTCTATACCGCACATCTAAACTATTAGATAGACAATGTGTGGTTCCTAACTTAGAACCAACTTTGAAGGAAAATTAACCATAATTTATTGGTTTTATTCACAAAGTTATTTTGTATATAAAATATCATATTCCAAACTCACACATAAAGTTTTGTTTTCATTAGGTTCAGCTATTTATCAAATGCATCAATGTCAAACCGTCATTATCAAGACAAATTGTCTTGATTGCACAATTTGAAAATTATGGTCTTAACTCAATTTTATTGAGCAACCACTTTATGAATGTCAAATTGTAGGTTGACAATAAATGTACATGTGATCATCTTGTTGATGTATCTTTTCAACATATCACATGATAGGTGAACGGGCTCATAATCACTTTTATACTTTCCAGATTTAAGGGATTCAATCCCAACATTAGTTGATCCAACCAACTTATCATGAGAACAAACAACATAAATAATTTTTGAAGAATCTTTTAATTCTTTAATACATGTCTAATACTCAATATACACATTTTTGAAATATCACAATCGTTCATGTCAATGTATGAATGTTTATACTAGTAAACTTTAAGTTTACCATGACATATGCTTTTTGCTTTAGTAAATTTCATATTTACTTTACAAGAATAAACATCATATTTACTATTTTTGAGCAAATTGCAGCATATTTCTTCTCAATCATTCTACCTCTTTCGAAGATGAGTTGTGGTACTATCACAATCAAGTGCACCTTTGTATTGACAAGCTTTACTAAATATTATCACATTCATCCCAGGAAATGAATCTATGCTTATAACAATCAAAATTCTTATTCTCGGAAATGGAATATAATTATTCCGTAAGCCTATCAAATTATAATAGTTTATAACCTAATTCAAGAGCAAATCGAGGTGTGTATAAAATGTAGAGAATTTTTATCGAACATATCTTATAATCATAATAAGCATGTGAAAATATTATCATTTTTTATGATTATTAGCATATTGTCCCTCCACGCTTATATTTGTGCATTCAATCACTGGTCTTCTTCGAGACATATTATGCACTGCTACCACATTCTTTTCAAGAATGGAGCAAGTTATCAACTTTTGGATTCATCATATATTGCCACCATATTCATTTTATGTAATAGAGCATATCAATGAGATATGTTTAATGACTTTTCATGAAGCACCCATTATTTTTGCCTTAGCCATCATAATATCATCAATATAGTGCATTAAGATTCAAACTCCACGCTTTATCCATATAAAGGCGTCTTAGGCTATAATTCGATGGGACTTGAACCCAATGTTGACACCCAATTTTGGCACTCCATACTTAAAATTAACGCATTTAGGCTCCCTGATCGTTAAATGACACAATATGCAATTTTTCACATATTTTTTGCAATTGTTAAGAAATTGTTGATAATCATCATTATTTTAGAATTTTTACTCATTTATTGTCATATTTTAATTTTACATAATTTATTGACAATTATCTTTAATTTCACAAATTTTAGAATTTTTATCAGTTTATTATTATTTTAATATTTTTTTAACAATCCTCTATATACGCATAACACTGCAATTTTTTACTGCATAGTATAATTTTAATTATTTATAGAATAATATATTTTTACAAGATAATTATATTTTTTATTTATTATTTTTATATATATATATATATTGTATTTATACATCGGCATTCATTTTTTTATATGTTATTTAATACGACCTGCAAAAGTGAATCAATTTAATTATTTTAATACATAGAAATATAATTTAGTTAAATCAAGATCTCCTCACTTTTTAAATTTTTTGATTTTATTTCATCCACTATCCCTAATTTAAGGGATATATTGAAAAAATAGATATGAATATTATTTTTTATTATTTTTCTTTTTTAAATACTCCACACCACACAATTACACACACAAACACATGCACAAACATCAGCCTCTCTCTCTAATCTCGCTCTTATCTTTCTTCCTCTCTTCTCTTCACTGCCAATAAGATCCGGCATCTGCATCGCCATTACCGGCGAGTTCCAGCTGCACCACCATGCACCGCAACCACCCCTTTCCTTTTTCCATCGCCACACCCCTCTTTTCTCTCTTTTCGTCACTGCCAAAAACCACACTCTAGCCATTATGAAAAACCAGCACTACCCTCACCGACGGGCCACCAAAAATGTAACGTCCCGAAAAACGGGTCCCGAAGTGTCACACGGTGCTTGAGGCTACGAGTAGCCCCAAGCTAACCCTTTGAGCCATTTTTATTCAGTTCAACACAAATCAATGGGGTTTCCATAAATAACCCTCAAATATCAACAGAGTAATCATCATCTAAGAATAAAAGAATTTCAGAAAGATAACAAAATACGACTTATTAGTCAACTCCCAACATCTATACTACTCTGACAAGCCTCTAAGAAAATCAATAAAACCAACGAGCCATTGAGACATGCCCCAACTGACTCATACTCAGTTATCAAATGTAAACAATTCCGTGAAACCAACATCAGACATCACGTCCTCGGAACATGAAGAATCACCACGACAGAGGATGTAGAACAGCGTGCTCGAAGAATTACTGTCGAACCTGGAATTGAGCACCTGAACCTACATTCCGAGAAAATGCAGCCCACATCCGAAGATGTGGGTCAGTACTATGGAAAGGAATCGAGTATATGGGGGTGTATGCAGTTGTATAAACATCAGTATCATAAATATTTATAAGAAATATGCAGGATGTATGAAAGACTCACATAGCCCAAAGAAAACAATCATAATCATGAGAGGATGAAATAAGTACAATAACACATGTGAGTCATCATATAATTTGTCAATCACTTTTAGTTCATCAAGAATATCAATTCTCATAATGTAAATATCATTTAAATCTTTCGAAAGAATAACTTTCACAATTCCACTTTCAAATCACTTCACCATTCACCATAGACACAAGGAAACACACACACACTGGGAGATCCTATAACCGACATAAGCCATGTGAGCTACATGGAGTCCAACGTACAACCCACGTTGGGGAGAGCCGTCCTATCCTTGCCATCGGAGTAGGACTATCGATATCAAATCCATACAAACTAGTGATCACTATATAACTCAGACTCAGGCTCACTCCTACAGGGGCACGTAGTTCTAGGGAAGTAAGGTCACTTTATACCTCCCACTCGGTGCTAAAGATTTCTCCCGAACTTAGCTCAGATCATTTCAAAGACAATCCACAACAAAATAATTTCAGTAATATATAAATATACATCGGGAGCCATCATGCTTCCCATCTATCAAAATCAACCACGTTGTGGATTTCTTTCACACTCGAGTTCAAAACAACTCCATTAAGACCAAAAGGTCAAATCATTCAAAATATCTCAAATATTCAACATCAACGTGCTTATAACACATACTTTCTAAAAAAAATACAATTTCCAATGGGGATTCACGACCTAAATATCAATTTTATGATAAATATCATTCAAGATTCATGCTTTATATCTCCACACATATAAATTCATCTTTCAAAATCATAAACATTAAGATTTCATAATCATCATCATAAGATATGGGTTCATGTTTCAAATTCATAAAAATCAAATAAAAATCATGCCTTTGTAAAGAAAATTACTTTTGAGCACAAGAACGAAAGAGAGTTCTTGTTGAAAAACCCCACATACCTTGAATGATGAACTTTAGATCGATACTCATTTTTGAGATATTAATCGTCCCTTTGAATGATGGTTCTTGGAGTCCTTGAACTAGGAACTTGGAATCTTGAATAAATTTGCAGAATTAATGGTGAACTTTGGAGGTTCTTGAAGTTCTTGAACTAGGAACTTGGAATCTTAAATAAATTTGTAGAATTAATGGTGAACTTTGGAGGTTCTTGAAGTTGGATGTAGGAGCTTAGGGTTTTCTTTTTGAGGGAATTTGATGAAATATAACATATAATGCTTCTAATAGGCTTTAATATAGGGTTTGGACGGATTTTGGGTGAGGGGGAATGACCAAAACGCCCCTAAAAATCAAATAATTCTTGAATCTGTCCTTTGGTGGACTGTTTTGATAGTATGAAGTAGATCAACCATAACGTTTTACTTCGATATTTAAATTGGATGAAACTAATTTCATTAGAAAGAAGACTCTCATATCTTATCGTTGATATATAGTATCTCACCCAGATCATTGCGTACGAGGAGTTATGATCATTTGAAGTTGATCCAAAAATTCACTTTTGATAGGCTGAAGTAGATCGACCATAACTTTTTGCTCCAATAGACAAATTGGATGAAACTAATTTCATTGGAAAGAGGACTCGCAGAGCTTTCCGTTGATATATAGTAGATCACCCAGATCATTATGTACAAGGATTTATGATCGTTTAAAGTTGGAGCAAAAATATGTCAGGCCTCAGTACTTTTTTCTGCATGTTTTACTGTTCACTACTATTCACGGTTCGATCGGAATGTTCATAACTCGTCGTTCGGGTGTCCGTTTGGGATGATCCACATATCATTGGAAAGATTATTCAATACTCTACGCAATGGTGGATCATAATCTAAGATATTCCACATGAACAAATTTATAATTCATTCTAGAAGATAGAACCCAATACGTTTACGCACAAAATTTCAATGAAAAATTTCCCGGAGTATTATAAAAATGGTCAAGGCAGCCGCGGACCACCACTCCCTTTTCCTCCCTTTTTCGCTACTGGCTCTCTGAAAATATTGACCGGCGATCTCCAACGTACTATTACTACTGCTGCTCGCCTGAAAATTGGCTAGATCTGGCCACAGGCATGCGTTCTCCGGCGTCACTCCAGCGAGAGCCGTGGAAGCGACGTTGTTCTTTTCTGTTTTGACTTTTTTCATTGTCACCACTGTTTTGAGGGTTATTACTATTTCATTTTCAGTTGTTATAATTTTTATTAATGTGATGCTATTAATGGGAGTTAGTCATTCTCCAATGAAGCTCTGTTAAAATGGACGAGGCTCAACTATTGCTTTTTTTTTTCATGACTGTTTTATAATTTTTTTACCTTTTCTGTATTTGTTTATTGTGATTTAATATTTGATTTATGATTGTGCTCCGTTTTAGCTTATCTTTGCCAAGCTAACTGCTATTTAATATTTGCTTTTATGATTTTGCTCATCATGCTCTTGCTCTGTTTTGGCTATCCTTGCCATGGATGTGTTGCTTCTATACTCCTCCACTCTTCATGGATTGTTATGAGTAGTTTATGAATTGTTGATTAATTTAGGGTCGATTTTCAACTGAAAGTTTATAGGTTTTGCTTCTGTATTGTGTGGTTGGTCTTTGGACTGATCTTGACAATTCGTCCTTCCATTTTGCATATATATATATATATATATATATATATATATATATAGTGGATTAGTGTATGCGCTTTGTACGTGTTTCTCTTGTCAATCAATCAAAAAGCTAAATATAAAAGAGAAAAATTATAAATTATTAGTATATAACAATTGGCATTAGAATAAATTTTATATTTATATAAATGATGTCACTTGTACATAAAAAAAAGAAGATAAATATCAGAGCTTATTATTAAAAATAATGATGATATGTCAAATTTCATTGTTTACACATAATTGAAACAGTTACATATAATTAAATTTTAAAAGAGAATTCATAAAGAATTAAAATGACTAACCACTTTATTGTGACGAAATGTAACATACTAACATCCAAAGAATATGGTCAAAATTACAAATAAGATTATTTCAAATTATTAATTATATATGAGTTATTATAAACAAAAATCATAAAAAAACTGCTCAATTAGCAATGATCTATCAATAATACACAATAATTTATTAAGAATATTTTAAATTTGAAGAACGTACTAAAATCACAAAAGAAAATTTTTCGATCAACGATAGTTTATCAAAATACATCATAATTTATTATTGTAAAAATAAAAAAAAACATATTAAAATTTAAAAAACTTACCTCAAATCACCAGAAAATTTGTCTCTTCAATCATAGATATTATCTATATTTCACCAAAAACTTCTGAATTAATAATTATCTATCAACAATACATGATAATTTATTATTATAAACTTCAAGAACATACTAAAATTTTAGAAAACTTACCTCAAATCACAAAAAAATTTAACATATTAAAATTTTAGAAAATATTACCTCAAATCACAAGTAAATTTATCCCTATAATCGAAAGATATATCAAAATTTCACGAAAGAACTTCTTAATTCGCAATTGTCTATCAAGAATACATGATAATTTATGTATTATAAACTTAAAAAATATACTAAAATTTTTATAAACTTACCTCAAATCACAAATAAATTTATCCCTTTAATCATAGATACTATCAAAATTTTAATTCGTAAATATTTTATATCTAAATCTATTTTTGCCCTACGTATGAAGAAAAGCTTGATATTTTCTGCTTCAATTCCTCCAAAAAAATTCAAGAATAAGATCACGAAAAGCTAAAACAATATATATATTAATGCATGAAAAAATAAAAAGAAGAAACCTAATAAAAATATGATCTGTTAACTCAAATAAAAAGATCTAATAAAAAATAAGAATGCCTTTTGTACCTTTTATATAGGGATATGAGGAAGATCAAAGTGTTGCTGCATTGTACCTAAAATTTGTATGAGTTTACAACTTTAAACAAACATTAAGAGAGTTGATTAGTTTCAGAATTCATACAAATTGATATTAGACAGAGGTGTGAAACATAAAAATATGGTTCAACAAATAATACTTTTTTGAATACAACAACAACAAAATATCCATTATAATTCCATCTATTCAATGTAATTTCACAAATTAGGTTCAAGAAATCGAATATATATAATTCATACCCTCTATTTGTGAGATAGAAGTGTTGTTAAGTGTTGTTTTAAATAGATCTTTGACTATATGAAAAGAGACAAAAAAAACAACAACAAAATACAAATAAATACAACAATAGATAATAATAAATATTGAAGAAAATACAAAAATAAATATTGAAGAAAATACAAAACTACGCCAAAAAGTGACAATAGTAAAAGTTGTAAGAGCAAGATCAAGATCAATAATTTAAAGGTGATACATACAAAAAAAGTCGTTTGGTTTGAGGTATAAAAAATTCAAGGGATAAGTTATCTCGGAATAAAATAAAAGATCACTTAATCTCTTGTTTGGTTGGAGGGATTAATTCAACCCGGGATAACTTATCCCACTATTTTTCCCTCAGTGATGGGATAACTTATCCCATATACATGGTGGGATATGGGATAAGTTATCCCGAATAATTCCGGGATAACTAATCCTGATATTAGTTATCCCGAGATAACAATTTCCCAACCAAACGAGCCAGTTACAGATCCTGCCAAAAGTACTTTGGAATCACATGAATTGCTTTGACCATCATTTGCAATTAATATGCAGATTTCCTAGTGTCGAACATATCTATATATGATAAAATTCTTTGAATTACTTATTATGTATTAGAGTAGGGAAAGTATATTAGATTTATAGGAGGAAAAGGACTCCTAAATTAGTTATTATTAATCAAATATTTTTATATTTAAAATTAATTATTATAAAAGAATAGAGTAAAAGACAATTTTGTCTATTGCGTAATCTTTTAATGAAGGGCAAAAAGTTTAAATCACTTTTATAAAGGTCTTCACACTTTTAATATATTTTATATATATATATATATATATATATATATATATATATATATATATATATATATATGAACTATTAGTGTAAGCGGTCTAGGTTATTATTGCGGTTATTTATCACACTGATAATGTAACTTGACCAATGAAATTATCTCTCCGTCTGGATATTTGAGGCCACCCCATTACAAAAGATGGAATTTATTTTATCAAATTTATTATTTTATATTAAAGATCGACACTTGGCTGATGAAGATACTTTTGGTCGATTTTCGAGGCCTGCACAAATAAAAGACGGATTTTACGTATATTAATACGTAATAAAATAAATAAATTTGGGTGATGACAAAATTTTTCTAACACTGCAAAAGTTTTATGATCCGTATCTTGGCAAGACCATTTAGGACAGTCAATAAATTGAGCAACCATTCCGTAGCCATGACGTATCTAAAATTTAATCCGAGCCCACTTTTTAACAAAAAAATATATTTTTTATACATGTAATGCACTCATTCCTTCTCAATTTATTTTAATAGTTATCCATTTGTTACTAACATTTTTAACATTTTATTATGAGTGTTTGTTCAGGCTCTCAAAAATATTTGTTCAAAGGAGCACTCAAAAGAAGAGTTCGAGTTTTTATGTTTTGTATTTTTACATTCTTTCAATTGTACAAATATTAATTATAGTGAACCTTATTTTTATTTTTGGGACGTTGGGCGGGGATGTTCTTTATTTATACAATTCTTACCACGCGTTTAGGCGAATTTAGACCGTTAATATTTATATTAAAATTAATTTATATATTTGATTAAATAATTTACACTTTTTACACTAAAAATATTATGTAGTCTTTTTTTTAAAACAAGTTTTCTTTATTCGATTTAGTCTATTCTTCACAGACATACACTAATATACTTTTGTTTATATGTTACGACAACATACAAATTATATTATTTTAATACATATTTTATATCTGTATTTACAATCATTATTTTTTTCTTTCCTTGTTTTAATAAATCTAAGTCTGGCCGGGAACCACATTTGTGGATTCTGAAGGGTGCCTAATACCTTCTCTTCGAAATAATTTGAACCCTTACCTAGAATCTATATTGGTTCGTAGATTAAAACACAAGTCATACATATTAATAAATAAATAGGTTTCCTCGTTTTCCTAAAAAATTAGGTGGCAACTCTATATAAACTAATTCTTTTTAGAGTCCATAAGTCGTGCTCGTTTTGACCTTAGGTAAAAATAGGGTATGACTGTTTGACGACTCTGCTGGGGACGCAAGGCTCTAACCATTACAGACTTAGGTAATTATTTACGTTTTTATACATTATTATTTGTTTCATACTAATTGTTTTGATTTATCTTGTTTACATGGCATAAATTATTTATTTGTTATTATTTTGTATAGATTGTTTATTTGTTTATCGCTTTATATAAATTGGCATCCCATTCATATTTTCTTCATTTAAAAAAAACTGACATTCACACACCTTGTACACGCGGATTGTACATTATACTTTTCCAAAATTATTTCAAATCACCTTATTTTAGAGAGTCGGTGCATACGTGGGGTGAATGAGAATTTTACTGCCGTGGGACTACGTGCCTTCTCATATAGAAAATTCAAGTCCGTGTCTACTCACTTTTAGTCAACATGGGATATAGCTAAATAACACCATTTTAGGTGCATGCATCGTTAGTAACTAAATGTTCGAAGGATTTACGACCCGAGTGACACATTCATATTCTTTGTACATATTTGAAAGATGATTGTGGTTATACATTAACTTCTTGATTTAAATTGGTTATGTTTAAGTAGGGAAGGTGTAATCTATCCTTTGTTTTATAGAGCGGATTAGTAAAAGGATGCACCTTTTCAATATTGTCGATAGTTATGTTCAGGTTTGACTTACGTTTTGACCTGATTTTTATCCTGACAAGATATGTAGGCAGCCCTGCATTAGAGTTTGGTCTCTCCACTATTTCAGAATAATTTTTTTGGTACGCAAAATTGGGGCAAATTTTCTAGAATAGTTCAAAGACGCTCTGTAATAGCCTTCAAGACCGCAAATTATTAGGTCCTCAAAATCAAAATCTCAATTACATTAGTGCCTAGACGACCTATCTCCAAATCTTTACCCAATTTTGGTTCGAGCATGCCTAACTCTTTCTTTCGAACGTCGTAAACTATTAAATTTATGACGTATCGATTCTCACTTTCAAAAGCAAGGGTTCAATACATCTTTTTAGTTATAAAATCCTGTCAACTGCGGCGAAATAATGTCATAATTCCTTCAATGTTTGACTTTTTCAATTTTGTCAGCATACTGAAGTTGTGTCAAAGCTCTCCCTATGTTTGACATCCATTCTATCGATCGTCTGATCTGAACAATTTTGATGTTAAAAGTAGTTTTTTCTTGATTATCTTTCACATTATTTTTACTTTTTTACAATCATACATTCACATACAAATTCACAAATTTGCCTGAACTACGCAAACTTGATTCTTATTTTCACAAGATACGTAAGCAACCCTCATTTGGGTTCGGTCCCATTCTTTTTTTTATAAAAAATAAAAATTGACTTGGTTGATACCAATACAGTTAGGAGTGTGAATGAGAAAGAGCAAACTGATATGATGAAAATGATCGATTTCATGGTAAACCATAGACTCTTTTGGTACCTTTTATCACATCTAAGTAACGCTTGAAAAAAGTATTTTGCATACATCTAAGACAAGAACGAAGTCAATAGCGTCGTTTCAAGTGCATTGTATGGTGAGATTTAGTTAAATTCATCGCATTGCATTGTTGATCTAGAACTTGGCCTAAATGTCTGTTGAGGCAAAATTTTGAGTTATACTTGATTTAGGAAAGGATCTTAGGCCTTTTTTGACTCGATTGAACCTTTCATAGCCAATCAAATGATATTAATCCCTAGAATTTTTATTTTGAGCCTAAAACCTTTTCTTTGGACAATCACATCTATGTCTATACCTTTTTGAGTGCTACATGCACTATCCCTCTCTTGGCCTTACCTCCTTGAGCGCACTAAATACGTACAAATTTCGGACAAAGATTCAAGATCAAAGACGCAAAATGCAAAGAATATATTGTCCCAGATGAACAAAAATTAAAAAATGACTTCACGGGAGCAAAAATTCCACAAAAAAAAAGAAGAAAAAAAAGAACAAAATTTATAATTTCTTGAAAAAAGGGGAAAATATCCAAACCAAGGTTCAAAAAAAGTTGAAGCAAATACAAAACAAGGAGCAATGCATCACAATAAAGAAGATCACGTGTCAAAGCACAACAAATGTTGAAAGCATAAATGCAGTGTAATGCTCATTGAGGAATTAGTCATTTTTATTCCAAATATTATCCTACCCATCCCCAAGCCTACATTACAAGCCGATTGCAAGTCCTACGAGATTCTATTTCAAGTGTTCTAATATTAGTGGATACTTATATGAAGGTCAAGCCTATGGTATCACAATTGCATGGATTGAATTTCTTTCTAAGTGTGAGCGTATTTTTCTAGATGTCCCTATATTCAAAAGAATATTGTTCAAATATGTGCGAAATGGGACTTTCTTTCAGGAGAGGGCACTTGAAACATGAGAATAAGCATAACTCAAAACCTTTGTTTGAAGCAAGACGAGCGAATCTTGTCGATGCTTAGGCGTGTCTGAGATACCACTTGAAACTATAGAAGTTACCCTGAAGTCGATCTCGATTAGCTGGGAAAGAGATGGAGAAATTCTTATGCACATTATTAATTATTGGTACCAACTGAAGTCAATACGCGATTGTACCTTCTTCATCTTTCAACATTTCTTACCAAAAAAATACAATAATTTTCTTTCTTTTTTCAAGAGGCCCACTTTCACATACATGCATTTTCTTACCTTTCATTCAAGGTGCTCACTTTACATACATGCATTCAAGGCGCCTAATTTTGAAATATGGGCATTTGACTTTTTCTTTCATGCACATACCTTTAAATACTGGCATTTGGGGTGTCATGCATCAGTCCTCGTAGACAATCGAAAACGTCATTCATTTTTTAGTCCCCATAAATAATTGGAGACGTCATGCATTTTTTGTAATAACAAGACATTTTTTTAAAAAAGCTCCTTTCAAAGGAAACAATGCCAGCATAAATAATACACTTGGGCAAATTTTGAGAGCCAACTCAAAATTTACTCTATTTCTTTATTTCGAACTACAATGACCTGATTCTCGTAATACTTGAGATAAGTAGGAAGCTTTATGCAGAGTTCGATCATCATAACCTAAAATAATTCTTTCTCCCAGCAAGTACACAATTTTGCATTTCCCAACACTTCACAGCTCGATACTGGGATAATTTTAAAAGCAGGGAATATGTGAATACTTTCATTCCCTAATATTTGTTTTCTCAATATTCATTTTTTTTACATGGGTTTATCCACCTTAATGTAGGATAATTAAGTCAGTCTACCCTCCAATAAGACAATTATGCATGTTTTTCTTTAATTAAATATTTATGCTTGCTTGCCTTTACTTGTACATATCGCTCTTCATTTATTTCTTTTTACACTATATGCTATTGTTACATTTACTAGCACACATCGCAATGTATTTATTTTATCATTTGTTATTTAAGCACTGTATATTTTTCTTGTCTTTATTTGCACATCCTGCAATGCATTCAATTTATTATTTAAGCACTGTATTTTTCTTTGCGTTTGCCTGCACATACCGCAATGTATTTCTTTTATCATTTAAACATTGCATTTTATCTTTTTATTTATTTGTATGCGTCACAATGCATTTATTTTATCATTTAAGCATCACAATTTATCTTTACCTTTACTTGCACACATGAATTTATTTTATAGTTTAAGCACTACAGTCTATCTTTGCCTTTACTTGCACGCATCACACTACATTTCTTTCATCATTTTAAATATTACATGTTATCTTTATCTTTATTTGCACACATCACAATGTATTTATGCTATTCTTTAAGCACTGCACGCTATCTTTATCTCTACTTGCACATTGCAATGCATTTATTTTATTATTTAAGCACTGCATGTCATTCTTGCTTTTGGTGACGCATATCACAATGCATTTATTTTCTTGTTTAAGCACTGCACACACATATCGCAATGCATTTATTTTATTATTTAAGCACTGTATGTTATCTTTGCCTTTACTGGCGCATATAGCAATGCATTTATTTTTTTAAGCACTGCACGCACATGTCGTAATGCATTTTATTATTTAAGCATTGTATGCCTTGCAAATATCGCAATGCATTTATTTAATCATTTACGCACCGCATATCATCTTTTCCTTTGCTTTCACATATCGCAATGCATTTATTTTTTAAGCACTGCATGCACATGTCGCAACGCATTTTATCATTTAAGCAATGCATATCTCGCAAATATCGCAATACATTTATTTAATTATTTAAGCACCTCATATCATCTTTGTCTTTGCTGGCACATATCGCAATGCATTTATTTTTATTATTTAAGCACTGCATGCACATATCGTAATGCATTTATCATTAAGCACTGCATGCACATATCGTAATGCATTTATTTTATCATTCAGGCACTGCTGCCTCGCAACTATTGCAATGCATTTATTTTTTCATTTAAGCACTACATGCACATATCACATTACATTTTATCATTTAAGTATTGCATGCCTCGCAAATATCACAATACACTTATCTTATTATTTAAGCACTGCATGTCATCTTTGCCTATGCTGGCAACATACCGCAATGCATTTATTTGTCATTTAACCACTGTATTTTATTCTTGTCTTTTCTTGCACGCATCACAAAGTATTTATTCATTTTATCATTTAAGCATCACATGCCATCTTTGCATTTGCCTGCACATATCGCAATGCATTTATCATTTATGCACTGCATGCACATATCGCAATGCATTTATTTTATCATTTAGGCACTGCACACCTCACAAATATCATAATGCATTTATTTGAGGACTGCATGTCATCTTGGCCTTTACCTGACACATATCGCAACATATTTATTTTATCATTTAAGCATCGCATGTTATTTTTGCCTTTATCAACGCATATTGCTATGCATTTAAGCACCGCACACACAAATCGCAATGCATTTATTTTTTAGGCACTGCACGTCTCGCAAATATCGCAATACATTTGTTTTATCATTTAAGCACTGCATATTATTTTGGCCTTCTTTGCACATATCGCAATGCATTTGTTTTATAATTTATGCACCGCATATCATCTTTACATTTACTTGCACATCACAATGCATTCATTTTGTTATTTAAGTACTGCATGCTTTGTCTTTACCTGTACATAGCGCAATGCACTTATTTTACTATTTAAGCACTAGATGCTATCTTTGCTTGTACCATTTTTCTTAATTAGTTAAGCTCTACATGCTATCTTTAATTTCTCAAAAAAAAATAAAAAATTAAGCTAAATTTTTCGTTCGTATTGAGCAATACTTCTTAATTTGATGCATTTGCAAGCATATAATTTATGGATAAATTAGATCCTTCCACCATAAAAAGGACATTTTGGATTAGTCTGCCCTCTAATAAGACCTTTATGCATGTCTGACTTCAGTTGAATACTTTGTTTATCTTCGATTAAAACTGTGCAATGCCTTTATTTATTTATTTATTTATTTATTTATTTATTTATTTATTTATCTTTACATTAGTTCAAGCACTACTTTTTTTTAATTTCTTGAAAAAATAAAAAAATATCAATCAAGCTTAGTTACTCATTTGTCTTCTGCTTTTTAGTTTTATAAATTTTGCTGGCATAAAATTCGAGGACGCATTGGGTTTGTCCAACCTAAAATAAGACATGTTGGGATACCTTTGCAACTATACCCGACATGATCCTTATGCAACTTGAAATATGTAGGCAACTCTAAATTGAAGTTCACTTGAATTTTTGTTAAAAATAATATTCTGTCGAGCAAAATTAGCTACACATCAACGTTTTCGTTTGAAGACTTTTACATTATCTTCAAACGAAAAGGGGCAAATCGTTGACACCCAATTTTGGCTCTTCATACTTAAAATTAACGCATTTAGGCCCCCTGATCGTTAAATGGCACAATATGCAATTTTTCACACATTTTTTTGCAATTGTTAAAATATTGTTGATAATTATCATTATTTTAGAATTTTTACTCATTTATTGTCATATTTTAATTTTACATAATTTATTGATAATTATCGTTAATTTCGCAAATTTTAGAATTTTTATCAGTTTATTATTATTTTAATATTTTTGCACAGTCCTCTACATACGTACACAACATAACACTGTAATTTTTTACTGCACAGTATAATTTTAATTATTTACAACATAATATTTTTTTTAATATAATTATATTTTTATTTATAATGTATATATATATATATATTGTGTATTTATAAATTGACATTCATTATTTTATATATTATTTAATGCGACCTGCAAAAGTGAGTCAATTTAATTATTTTAATACATAGAACAATAATTTAATCAAATCAAGATCTCCTCACTTGTTAAAATTTTTAATTTTATTTCACCCACTAACCTTAATTTAAAGGATATGTTGAAAAAAATAAATATGAATATTATTTTTTATTATTTTTTCTTTTTTAAATACTCCACACCACACAATTACACACACAAAAACACGCACAAATCACAACCTCTCTCTCTAATGTCCCTCTTCCTCTCTTCTCTTCATTGCCAACAAGATTCGGAAGCTGCACCGCCATTACCGGCGAGTTTCAGCTGCACCACCATGCACTGCCGCCACCCCTTTACTTTTTCTACCGCCACACCTCTCTCTTCTCTCTTTTCATCACTGTCGAAACCACCACTCCATCCACCGTGAAAAACCAACGCTACCCTCACCAGCATGCCACTAAAATGGTCAAGGCAGTTGCCAACCACCGCTCCCTTTTCCTCCCTTTTCCACTGCTGGCTCGCCTGAAGTGATGACCTGTGAGCTCCCACGCACTATTACTGCTGCTGACCGCCTGAAAATAGGCTAGATCTGCCACAGACATGCGTTCTCCAGCGTCGCTCTGGCGAGAGCCGTGGAAGCGACGCTGTTCTTTTCTGTTCTGACTTTTATCACTGTCACCACTGTTTTGAGGGTTATTACTATTTCATTTTTAGTTGTTATAATTTTTATTAATGTAATGCTATAAATCGGAGTTGTTCGTTCTCCAATGAAGTTTTGTTAAAATAGACGAGGCTCAACTATTGCTTCTTTTTTTCATGACTATTTTATAATTTTTTTACCTTTTTCTATATTTGCTTATTGTGATTTAATATTTGATTTATGATTTTGCTCCGTTTTAGCTTATCTTTGCCAAGCTCACTGCTATTTAATATTTGCTTTTATGATTTTGCTCGTCATGCTCTTGCTCTGTTTTGGCTATCCTTGCCATGGATGTGTTGCTGCTATACTCTTTCACTCTTCATAGATTGTTATGAATAGTTTATGAATTGTTGATTAATTTATGGTCGATTTTCAACTGAAAGTTTATAGGTTTTGCTTCTGTATTGTGTGGCTGATTTTTGGACTGATCTTGACCATTCGTCCTTCCATTTTTCATATATATATATATATATATATATTGTTATTGCCCACAATAGAGTCGGGTATGCAGTATCTGTATATTACAACAACAACTTCAATTCGAGTTCAAGTATTACCAAGAACACAATGAAGTATCAAATACTCTCAACACAAGTTCAAAATGACTTTTCCAAGAGGTGTATTTATTTTTGCAGAAAAATAAAGATGAAACAGAAAATAGCCAAGTCGTTCAAAGTCACAGATTTTTCATAAGGAAATAATCTCTCTCACTGTACCCGAGGTTGTGGAATTTTTTCTTCCACGATAAAATGGCTAACCAGACCAGCAGTAGTGGTACCTCAAATGGTTGGAATTTCTTCAAACTCACAGAACGTTTTGAGTGATCACACATAATATTTTTAAGACAAGAAGAGAGTTTTTAATCTGAAAATTTCATCTTCAAACCTGTGGATGAAACCAGGTTTTTATAGCCACAAAATGCCTCTTCTGAAAAGTGGCAAAGGTTCATCTAAAAAGTGTAACCTTTTCTAAGAATTCATGTCTATTCATCCAAATATTGTGACTGTTCTGAACAAGCATGCCATTTCGTGAATAAGTGTATCAGTTTATTGAAACAATGCATCAGTTCTGAAGTAGTACATCCTTTTACTGAAACCGTGTATCAGTTCAATTTCAAAATTGTGTACCATTTTAGTGAAAAATTGCATCAGTTCAAAAATTTGTCTGAAGCATCTGTTCGAAATAGCTTCTGCATGTATGCTTTCGTTGCTTTCATAATGAAACTGAAATCATATAAATGGAGTATTAAACACAGAAAATATTTACTGCATTACTGTTGGTATTTTCGAAATTCAAATAAATTTTGTCCAAAAACATATATCTCATCGATCGATCATTTGACAAATTCAAATTCAAATCCAAAGTGTTCATTATTATAAACACTCCAAAGTTCCTTTCTCCCGCCAATGTGAGAGAATTAGTGAACTTTCCAATATTGGGAGTACACTTTCTAAATTTGTGTCTCCTCTTCTCCACTATATTTTCTCCATTTTTCATTCACACTTCTATGAACCCAACAATCCCCCACATGAATGGGGAATGGCTATTTTTGATAAAACTTTTACGGATAAGTATCTAATCATCAAGCAAAGATTGATTGCATCCGGATAAGTGGGTTTTCCTTTGAACTCTCCATAGTGACCATGCATCGGATGCACTCGGTCAATCGGTAGATTTGATATGTTTGAACCATCGAGCTTATTGTACACCTAGACAATACATGTTACATAACCAACCTTTTAACATTTATGGTTCTCATGGTTTTGTTCTTTTCAGCCATGAACACGTCCCGGTTTCATGAGAGCTTAGAGAATCGGCCTTTACTAACATTCTCCTTGAAGCGGCTTCAACTTCACCCTCGCATAGGTGATTTTTAAACGTTCAATCCTGTCGATTAAACTATTTGGTCAAATATGCCAAATTTAGATAATTATTAAAAGACTTTTCACCTTAAGTCTTATCCTAGTTTACTGTACATTATCTACATCATGAGAATTGGTTGGGTAATTGACAATGTTGAACCTGCCAGACACAACCTTTTTTTATCTCCTTGAACCTAGCTCTTGGGATCTCCAGTCTGCTAGGTAGAGTTACCGCCATGCTGACTTGTCCTAGGCCTTAAACCCATTCCCTTGGATGTCCTTTCTACTCCTTCCCTAGATAAGCCTTTTATAAGTGGATCCGATACTTTATCCTTTGACTTTACATAGTCTATAGTGATAATTCCACTAGAGAGGAGTTCTCTAATGGTATTATGTCTCCGTCGTATGTGACTAGATTTATCATTGTACATCATGCTCCCTGCCCTACCTATTGCCGCTTGGCTATCACAGTGTATACATACTGGTTCCATTGGCTTGGGCCAATACGGAATATCTTCCAAGAAATTTTAGAGCCATTCTACTTCTTCACCGGCTTTATCTAATACGATAAATTCAGATTCCATTGTAGAGAGAGCGATACAAGTCTGTTTGGATGATTTTCAAGAAACTGCTCCTCTACCGATAGTAAATACATATCCACTTGTGGATTTTACTTCTTTCGATTCGGTGATCCAATTTGCATCACTATATCCTTCAAGTACTACAGGATATTTATTATAATTCAAAGCATAATCTTGAGTGTATTTAAGATACCTCAAAACTCTTTTCAATGCCATCCAATGAGTTTTGTTGGGATTACTCGTGTACCGACTTAATTTACTGATAACGCATGCTATGTCTGGTCGTGTACAGTTCATTATATACATTAAACATCCCAATACTCTTGCGTACTCCAATTGTGAGTCACTTTCACCTTCATTATTTCGAATTGCAAAGTTCATATCCAACAGAGTCTTTGCATTACCGAATTCTATATACTTGAACTTGTCAAGTACTTTTTTGATATAATGAGACTGTGACAATGCTACCCTTGTGGAGTTCGATGGATTCTTATACCTAAGATCACATCTGCAACTCCAAGGTCTTTCATATCAAACTTGCTCTCGAGCATTCGTTTTGTTGCATTTATGTCAGAAATGTCTCTACCGATGATCAACATATCTTCCACATATAAACAAATAATGACTTGGTGAATTGGTGTATCTTTAATATATACACATTTGTCACATTCATTTATCTTTAATCCATTTGCCAACATGGTTTGGTAAAACTTTGCATGCCATTGCATAGGTGCTTGTTTTAGTCTATAAAGTGACTTAACAAGTTTACACACCTTATTTTCTTTTCCTGGAACCACAAAACCCTTAGGTTGTTCCATAAATATTTCTTCCTCCAAATCTCCATTTAGGAATGCGGTCTTTACATCTATTTGATGGATTTGAAGATCATATACCACCGCCAAGGCAATTAACATTCGAATTGAGGTTATCCTTGTTACTGGCGAGTATGTATCAAAGTAATCAAGACCTTTCTTCTATTTGAAGCCTTTTACTATAAGTCTTACCTTGTATTTGTCAATAGTACCATCCACCTTCATTTTTATTTTGAAGATCTATTTAGAACCTAAAGTTTTATTTCCGGGAGGAAGGTCAACCAATTCCCATGTATGGTTGCTTAAGATTGAATCTATCTCACTATTACCTCTTTCTAAAAGGATGAGTCTGACGACGACATCACTTTTTTAAATGTTTGAGGCTCATTTTCTAAGAGAAATGTTATAAAATCTGATCCAAACGAAGTTGATGTTCTTTGACGTGTACTACGTCTTGTATTTTCTTCATTATGTACATTCTCACTTGGTTTATCTCGAGGTCATTTAGATCCTCCACTAGATTGTTCATGTCTAGTTTTATACGGGTAAATATTTTCAAAGAATTCAGCATTTCCTGATTCAATTAACGTATTTTCATTAATATCCGGATGTTTGAATTTATGAACCAAAAAATGACATGCTTTACTACTTTTTGCATAGCCTATGAATACGCAGTCCACCATTTTAGGTCTTCTCTTAACCCTTTTAGGTATAGGAACTTGAACCTTCGTTAGACACCTCCACACTTTGAAATATTTTAAGTTGGGTTTTCTTCCTTTCCCTTTTTCGTAAGAAATTGATTGTGTCTTACTATGGGGAAATCTGTTAAGTATACAATTGGCCATAAGGATAGCCTCCCCCATAAGTTTTGCGGTAAACCAGAACTTATAAGTAAGACATTCATCATTTACTTCAAAGTTTAGTTTTTCCTTTCCACAATTCCATTAGATTGAGGTGAATATGGGGCTGTAGTTTGATGGATTATTCCATTCTCTACACATATTTGTGCAAAGGGATATTCAAATTCTCCGCCTCTATCACTTCTTATCATTTTGATCTTTTTGTCTAATTGATTTTCAACTTTAGTTTTATATTGTCTAAACGTATCTATTGCTTCATCCTTACTATTTAGCAAGTAGACATAACAATATCTTGTGCAATCGTCAATATCTCCATTGGAATTCCTTTCAACGGGCTTATAAGGATGCTTTGCATACTTCGATTCCATACACGTTTGACACTTTGATTTATTGCACTCAAAGTTTGGCAAAACTTATAAGTTAGTCAGTTTTCGTAACGTTTTATAATTAACATGCCCTAAACGTTCATGCCATAAATCATAAGACTTAAGCAAATAAGAAGAATTCAAAATTTTATTTATTTCAATAGTCATTACATTCATCTTATAAAGGCCTTCGGTCAGATAGCCTTTCCCTACATACATTTCTCTTTTGCTATTTACAATTTTTCTAGAAACGGTTACACATTTGAATCCGTTCTTATCTAGGAGTGAAATAGAAATTAAGTTCCTACGTAACTCCGGAACATATAACATATTGTTCAGTGTCAAGACCTTGCCGGAAGTTATCTTTAAACAAATTTTTCTTGTTCCCTTCCCCTTAGCAGTAGCGGAGTTAGCCATGTAGATCATTTCTTCTACTTGAGCAGCCGGAGAAAATGACGAAAACAACTCTTTGTTGGCACAAACATGGAGGGTGGCACCAGAATCCATCCACCATTTGTGAGGATTCCCCGTTAAGTTGCATTCTGAGAACATAGCACACAAATCATCACACTCTTTGTTGGATTCAATCATATTTGCTTGATCCTTTTTCTTGCCTTTCTTCGGGGCTCAAAAATCTGTGGACTTGTGGTAAATTTTGACACAAATGAAGCATTTTCCCTTGAACTTTTTCTTGGGTTGATTACTTCTATGTTCAAATTTCTTTCTTTTGTTCGAATTGTTTTGGTCATCTTCTACAATATGTGCTCCATTAATTGTAGAATTCCCTTTTGACCTTCTCTCGGCAGCTTTATTGTCCTCTTCAATACGCAGATGGACAATAAGATCTTCGACAGTCATCTCCTTGAGTTTATGCTTTAAGTAGTTTTTGAAGCCTTTCCACAGAGGTGGTAGCTTCTCAATTATCGCTGCTACTTGGAAATCATCATTCACAATTAAACCTACAAAAGAGTTTATGTGAGTATTAAGAACATTTTTAATTTTTTCAACTAAGGTATTTTTCAAAGATATACCTTCTTCTAGGAGATCATGTATGATGACTTGTAACTCCTGTACTTGAGAGGCAACAGATTTGCTATCTATCATTTTGAAGTCCAGGGACCGTGCAACAAGGAATTTCTTAATTCCTGCATCCTCCATCTTATATTTTCGTTCTAGTGCCCCCCACAGTTCCTTTGATGTCTTGGTTCCACTATAAACATTGTAGAGGTTGTCTTGGAGACAACTCAGAATATAATTCTTGCAAAGGAATTCTGAATGTTTTCAAGCTTCTACAATAACGAAGCGGTCTTTGTCCGAGGTTCCCTCGGGCACCTCAGGAGCGTCTTCACTAGTGAACCGTTGCAGACATAAATTGGTGAGGTAAAAGAACATCTTTTGCTGCCACCACTTAAAGTCAATGCCGGAAAATTTTTCGGGCTTCTCCGCCGGTGCCATTGTTGGCGGAGCATTTGTGCGACTTGATGTGGCAATATTAGTTGCCCCCACAGACGTTGTCGCCTCCATCATTTGAATTTCATTTGTCATTTTTCTATCACCAAAAGACAAAAAATACTTAGTATTTTCAGAATACTACTTATAAAAATTAAGCAACCTTAAATTTTTCTTCTTGTTTCTAGTTAACAATGAAGTTTTTATGACTTCCAATTGTCAACCGAATGATCTTTAACTTGTGACAAAGTTTTTATGACTTCAAATAACTAGTTAAGTTCAGGCGGAGTAGAAAGTAAAAACTTTAATCTCCAAAAACAAGCTATACAGATTTTGTAATAGTAATTATTTCCTTAAGATTGTTATTTCCCACAATATAGTCGGGTATGCAGAATCTGTATATTATAATAATAACTTTAACTCGAGTTCAAGTATAAACAAGAACAGAATGAAGTATCAAATACTCTCAACACAAGATCAAAATGACCTTTTCAAGAGTGTATTTAATTTTTTAAGAAAAATAAAGATGAAACAGAAAATAGCCAAGTCGTCCGGATTCACGATTTTTTCTTAAAGACATAATCCCTCTCATTGTACTCGAGGTTGTAGAATTTTTTCTTCCAGGATAAAATGGCTAACCAGACCAACAGTAGCGGTACCTCAAATGATTGGAATTTCTTCAAACTCATAGAACGTTTTGAGTGATCACACAGAATATTTTTGAGACAAGAAAAGACTTTTTAGTCTGAAAATTTCATCTTCAAACCTGTAGATGAAACCAATTTTTTTATAGACACAAGATGCCTCTTTTGAAAAGTGGCAAAGGTTCATCTAAAAGGTGTAACCTTTTCTGAAAATTCATGTCTATTCATCCAAACATTGTGATTGTTCTGAACAGGCATGCCATTTTGTGAATAAGTGTGTCAGTTCATTGTAACAATGCATCAGTTCTGAAGCAGTGCATCATTTTACTGAAACAGTGCATCAGTTCAGTTTCAAAATTGTGCACCATTTCAGTGAAAAATTGCATCAGTTCGAAAATTTATCTAAAGCATCTGTTTGAAATAGCTTCTGCATGCATGCTTTCGTTGCTTTCATAATGAAACTGAAATCATATAAATGGAGTATTAAACATAGAAAATATTTACTGCGTTCTTGTTGGTATTTTCAGAATTCAAATAAATTTTGTCCAAAAATATAGATCTCATCGATCGATCATTTGACAAATCCAAATCCAAATCCAAATCCGAAGTCGAGCTGAGCGAGCGACGACGATGGGGGCCCTTTCTCCCACCAATGTGGGAGAATTACTGAACTTTCCAATTTTGGGAGTACACTTTCCAAATTGGTGTCTCCTCTTCTCCACCATTTTTTCTTCATTTTCCATTCACACTTCTATGAATCCAACATATATATATATATATGAACTATTAGTGTAAGCGGTCTAGGTTATTATTGCGGTTATTTATCACACTGATAATGCGGCCAATGGAATTATCTCTTCGTCTGGATATTTGAGGCCACCCCATTACAAAAGACGGACTTTATTTTATCAAAGTTATTATTTTATATTAAAGATCGACACTTGGCCGATGAAGAAGTTTTTCATCAATTTTTGAGGCTGCACAAATAAAAGACGGATATTACGTATATAAATACGTAATAAAATAAATAAATTTGGACGATGACAAAATTTTTATAACACCGTAAAAGTTTTATGATCCGTATCTTGACAAGACGATTTAGGACGGTCAATAAATTGAGAAACCATTCTGTAGTCATGGCGTATATAAAATTTAATCCGAGCCCGCTTTTTAACAAAAAAATATATTTATACATGTAATGCACTCATACCTTCTCAGTTTATTTTAATAGTTATTCATTTGTTACTAACATTTTTACTATGAGTGTTTGTACAGGTTTTCAAAAATATTTGTTCAAAAGAGCATTCAAAAGAAGAGTTCGAGTTTTTATGTTTTGTATTTTAAATTCTTGCAATTATACAAATATTAATTATAGTGAAGTTTTTTTATTTTTGGAGTGTTGGGCGAGATGTTCTTTATTTATACAATTCTTACCACGCGTTTAGGCGAATTTAGGCTGTTAATATTTATATTAAAATTAATTTATATATTTGGTTAAATAATTTACACTTTTTAGACTAAAAATATTATGTAGTCTTTTCTTTAAAACAAGTTTTCTTTATTCAATTTAGTCTATTCTTCGCATACATACACTAATATACTTGTGTTTATATGTTACGACAACACACACATTATATTATTTTAATACATATTTTATATCTATATTTACAATCATCTATTTTTTTCTTTCCTTGTTTTAATAAATCTAAGTCTGTTCGGGAATCACATTTGTGGATTCTGAAGGGTGCCTAATACTCTCTCTTCGAAATAACTTGAACCTTTACCTAGAATCTATATTGGTTCGTAGATTAAAACACAAGTCATACATGTTAATAAATAAATAGGTTTTCTTATTTTCCTTAAAAATTAGGTAGCGATTCTATATAAATTAATTCTTTTTAGAGTCTATAATGTCCTGCTCGTTTTGACCTTAGGTAAAAATAGGGTATGACACCCAACATCTTATCATCATGTTGCTTTGGAATTTTTAACCCAATGTCTTACCCTCTTAATGAGATGAGACTTAAATTCATCATTATATCTTTTAACAATATTGTTCTTCATAAACAAGTTTAAAGCATAAGTAATTTCAAATCAATTATTTTTTCTCAAATCCAACAATAATTACATCATTAGTAGCAAAAGACAAATGACATAAGGAATTACTAATCTTGAAATTGTCTTTAGATTTATAATCTCACCTTGTTTGGCAGAATCTCGTGCTGATAATGTGTTATGAAATATAAAATAAAGAAGAAGAAGAAGAATAGAGAGAGAAGAGGGAGTGATTATCATTTCTCTTCATAGGTTTCTTGATGGGTTAATTACAATGAAGAAAACTCCCTTTATTTATAGGAGAAAACTAATCTTGTGGTTTTCTAACTTTTTCATAAATAGACATTCACGATATATGGTAAATAGACATTCACTATATATGATAAAGTACAAATGCGGACCTACATTGAGAGTAAGGGGTGCACGTGCACCCATTAGCCTCGAGAAAAATTCGTTTCTATATCAATATATATATCAGGGTGTTATGTTAAATATATATTGTGCACCCACAGAAACAACTCACAACTCACTTGGCTGGTGAAATGGTTGAGCATGCCACTTAACAACAACATTTCTTTATTGCTCCTTTTTAATTTGGTAATTGATATTCGGTAATTCGGTATGGTATTTGGGAGTAAAATTTCAATATTTCTGTATTTGGGATTGAGTTTGGTACAAGATATTAATACCGTTTGGTATTTGGTATTTACCGAATATCGAATATACACACACACACATATATTATTAGTCATCCCAACCCAATAGAAAATAGTATTAGTCATCCTAAAGAATCTCTTGGACCTTGGTAATATATTCGTAAAAAGCAACAAAAAGAATACTAAATAGGGTTTCTATTTACATTTACACATCTCCAAATTTAATATGGTATTACCAAATACTGTACTGAACCTAAGTTTAATTTACCGATTACCGAAATAATGTTTATAAGTATGTTATGTGGTATCTATGTTCAAATACCGATTACCGAATTACTGAACCAAAACATTGAAAATACCAAACTGAATACCGAACACCCACCCCTATCTGCAACATTATAGTTGTTTGCTATGTTTGGAATTTTAAGTTCAAATATGTATGTATGTATGTATGTATGTGTGTATATATATATATATATATATATATATATAATAAACTAAAAGTGTGAAAACCCTTAGAAAAGTGATTTGAACATTTTGCCCTTCATTAAAAGACTCAACAATAAACAAAATTGTCATTTACCATTTTTCTAAATTATTATTTAATTATTTTGTAATACTTTAAGTGTCCCATTAAAATTTGGTTATTAATCTTTTCTTATTTAAACATATCTTCGAGGAACAAACCAAATATGAACTTTAATACTAACAAAATACTGCTTTAGTAGTTATTTGTTGATCGAATTTTTGAGTCCCCTTTTAACAATAATTTAACAAAAATAGGTAGGTTATTTTGGAAAGAATTTTACTTAAAATACAAGACAAATTAAGTAACTTCTATTTTTTAATGTTAACATCCAAGTAATTACATGGATCTTTGTCTCTTTACTTTTCTATTTAATTTGTATTTATATTTTCTTTGCACTTTGAAATTCTTTTTAGAAGCTATTGGTTGTTTGTTGCTTTTAAATGTTGGTTTGATTGCCTAATTATGTGATTTTTTATGTATGGTTTGTCATATTTTGAGATTCTATCCTTAATTTTTGAGATTTTATCATAATTTATGTTTGATAGGTTGTGACCTCGCCTGAAAGAATGCAATAACAGATAATTGAGGTATAACTTCTACTAATTTAATTAACATTTGATTTATTATTTTCAAAAGTTCGATGATCTATCTACATTTATTATTACGAGTAAATAATTCTTGCAATAATTTTTGATCGATCATATGTGGGTCAATTGATTAGTCACAAAGAAATTGAGGTTAAAACTTTTAATATGCATCATGATGTTGCCGTAAGTGTATCACTAAATATTTACATCTAATTATGTATGTTCTTTTATTAAAGATATATATAATATTGATTTCAAGTAATTGAAGAAAGTAAAAGTTTGTCCATGTACGATCATTAGCTGTAGCAAGGTAAAGGAGTGATGTAGGACAAAATCAAAAGATAACAATATATTCTTACAAAGTGTTTTTTATTTGTGTTTTCTTAATTTTATGACGTCCCCCTCCCACCTCCCCCCTTCTGTTATATTTTATATTATGAATATTAGTCTCAACCCTAAATTGGATCGTAGAGTACTAATAATATTCATATTTTAATTTAATATGATGTATATGTACAACAAATGCTCCTTTGTGGCTTGATTTTCCTCTAAATCTTTTTCTTCGATGAACAAAAAATTTTTAATTCATTAAATTTTTCATTTTATGTATAGTTTTATTAATTAAGATGAAGCACTTCTAGGGTCAAATTATATCTTTTAAATAGATACAACATTTATTGCAACTCAATTGCTATTTTTTAATATTTTTATTTCTTTATATATAATATTTATCAACACGAAATACACGTGCAAATCACGTACACTTGACTAGTATATATATATATATATATGTATGTATCTATTTTCTTTTATCTTTTGATCATTGACTTATTTTTTATTTAAAAAATTAACAATTTAAAGTTTGAGATAGGCTTAAATCAAACGTTACCCGTTGCAACCATCTAGCAAACAAATCTCTCGAATTTCATATTTTTCAAATACTTTGTATTATTGTTCAAAATATAAAGGTGCAGGGAATTTAAGTACAGTGGATAACATACTTTTGTCCTATTAAATCTAATTAATGATATTCAATGACATATTAGCATTAAAATTTTTCTTATAAAATATTATAATTAATAAGTATTCAAAGAACTGTAAATTACTATATTTAAATATAGAGGTGCACCCATCAAGCTCAAATCCTGGGTTCGTCTCTGGTAAAGTAGATATTCACTATATATGGTAATATATTTAACAATTTAATTAATTTTCAATTCTTAAATATTAAGAAAAAATAGTGCAAGACAATTTTGTCTAAAACAAAGACTTTTACTGAAGGTAAAAAATTCAAACAATATTTATAAGGTTCTTCACACTTTTAATATATTATACATTATAGATATAGATTATAGATGGATTAGATGAAAATACATGAAAAGAAATTTACAATAACTGAGTCATTGACATAAATAAAATTAATAATTAGAGGAGGAACTACCAAATTTTATAACACGGTTTGAAAGACAATTCCTTTAGAATTAAAATACGGAGTATCTCAAATTCGAGCTCATCAATTTGATGATATTGGATTGAGGTTGATTCAAGATAAGGTGTTGAGTGGGGAGGCTAAGGAAGCCTCACTTGATTCAGATGTAGTTTTAAGAATTGGAGGCCGAGTTTGTATGCCATGAGTGGGTGATTGGATTAGGTTGATTTTGGAGAAGGCCCATTGTTCCAGATATTTCATCCATCCAGGTGTGACTAAGATATATCGTGATTTGAGACAACACTACTAGAGGGGTGGTATGAGGTGAGATACAACGAATTTTATGGCTCGTTGCCTATGTTGTCAGTAGGTGAAGGTTAAGCATATGATACCTGGTGGATTGCTTCAAAGGTTGCCCATTCCCGAGTAGAAGTGGGAACGGATCATCATAGACTTTATGATCGATTGGCCTCGTACATCTTATAGTTCTAATAGTATTTGGGTCATCGACGATCGATTGACCAAGTCAGCCCATTTTATTTCCGTTCAGGTCTCATTCAGTGCTGAGAGGTTGGCCCATATCTACATTTGTGAGATTGCGCGTCTACATGGTGTGTCGGTGTCCATTATTTTAGGTCGAGGTTCTGCATTTACATCTCACTTTTGGAAGACTTTTCATGATGAGTTAGGTACTCAGGTGGATACCAGTACAATGTTTCACCCCCAAACTAATGGCTAGTCAGAGAAGACTATCCAGGTTTTGGAGGATATGCTCCACACATGCGTGATGGATTTCGGTGGCCAGTGGGAGCAATATTTGACTTTAGCTGAGTTTGTATATAATAATATCTACCATTCCAGTATTAATATGACTCCGTTTGAGGCGTTGTATGGTAGGAGTTGTCGCTCGCCAGTTGGTTGGTTTGATGTTTCTGAGGTTAAACCTCGAGGTACGGACTTCCTTCGTGAGTCTTTGGATAGAGTCCGGGTCATTCAGGATAGAATTAGAGAAACTCAGAGTAGGCGGGAGTGTTATGCTGAACATAGACTTCATGCCTTGAGATTTGGTGTTGGTGATCATGTTTTTCTTTGAGTTTTACCCATGAAGGGTGTGATGAGGTTTGGGAAGAGGGACAAGCTTAGCCCCAGGTATATTGGTTCATTGGAGATTCTTCAGACTGTTAGTGATGTGGCTTATGAGCTGGCGTTGCCCCCTGATCTATCAGTTATTCATCTATTTTTTATGTTTTTATGCTTCGCCGTTACATTCCAAATGAGTCTCATGTTATTATTTGAGAGCCAGTTCAGTTAGATGAACTGCTGTCTTTTGTTGAGGAGCCGGGCTCCATATTGGCTAGGGATGTTAGGCGGTTGCGCTCTAGAGTGATCCCAGTGGTTAAGGTCTAGTAGAGACATCGACCTATAGATGAGGCTATTTGGGAGGTCGAATTTGATATGCATAGTTCTTATCCCCAGCTCTTTGTTGATTCAGGTATTTCTTCGCCTTAGTTTGAGGACAAACTAGATTTTTAGTGGTGGATGATGTAACGACTAACTTTTTTGATAAAATATGTGAATTGTGTGTTTTTGTGTGATTTGACCATTTTACCCCTCCCCACAGTTCTATTATGGTATTTCTGAGGTGTGGGGGTGATTGACATGGTTCTCGATACATTTTGGTATAATTTATGTGATATTGTGATTTTTGATGTCTTCGAGGGGCTTATTTTGAACTTATGTGGATATATTTTGATTCGTACAATAGATGGCTGTAGGGACTACGCCAGCAACTCCGGAATATCTATTCTAGGATAGGTAGACCTTTGGTTTGGGTCTCGATGCACCCAAGCTCATTTCGACCTATTGGTCGGAAAGTTAAAAAATTAGAAATATGGGTATAGGACCCACATTTGGTCGAAACGACCTCGGATAGAAAATCCGACTTCACCAATAAATTTGGAATATCGATTTTAGGGGTGGTAACATATTTGGTATGATTTTACAGCTTTTAAATCTCATTTCAACCCTCGGTTTAAAAAATTGCAATTTCGAGTTTTTGGGGTCAACTTTATGAGAACGATATTTTTTCAAAAATCCGATATCACCATTGAGTCTGAAGCAATAAATTTAGTGTGTTTACATAGTTTGTTTGCGCATATCAGACTCTGAATAGGTTCCCGTCACCCCATCAAAGTTCATTTGTACTTTAAAATCTGGTGCACTAGGTTGCTGGTGCAACCAGGAAATTGAAAGGGTAAATCGCATTCCATAAGGGCGATTTATGCCTTATTTTTCTGGTATCCAGGTACAGTATGAATAACTCTTTTTATTCAGTTTTTGCTCATTCTTTCACCTTCCTGTTGAGAGTTAAGCCCTAAAATGAGGGCGAGGGCTTAAAGTGAAGCTTGTGTGTTGGGAAGCTAGATTAACATTTATTGAAAGAGAGACTTGTCGGAAATCGCCGGTTGGGTTTGTTTATCCAACCAAGAAGATAGATTATAAATATAGATATAGATATAAAATATTATTATCGGTAGAGGGTAAAATACCCCAACTATTGAAAATAAATTAAATATACCATCTGATTGATTTTGGGCAAAAAATATCTTTACCATTAATGTATTAAACTCACGCAAAACATTTTTTTTTGCTGACTTAGGAAAAAATCTCAAAAGTGGTCGATGCCTTCCCTGTGACAAAGATCAAATTGAGAATGAAGATTTGGGATAAGGGCACTATTCAGAATAAAGAAATTGATCTAAATGAAGTTAAATGGGCATTGAATATTGGTCATACATATTGATAATTTGATAATACACAGCTTCAGATTTAGGATTGAGACGTTAGCAGTAGTAGTTGTTGTGAATCAATGATGGTTATCCGATTGAATAGGTAGAGAAATGGGTGGTGGGAGACGGGTTAAAGTAACAAGGATTACAGCTAGACTTTATTTCCAACTTGAATTTCAAAATTAGTTAAAAATATTTTAGGTGAGTTTTAATGTGACATGATATTTTTTCGAGTGCGAAATCAAATGAAGGGTATATTGTCACGACTCAAATGGTCATGAGTGACACCCATGATAATCTTTTTGTGAGAGAACCATCTAAACCGGAACATACCTAATCACTTAGTCAATATTAAGACAAGATTATCATGAAATTAACTTAATAACAATAATCAGAGCTATTCGTTATTAATGCAAAAATAAAACAAATTACTTACTGAAATCCCCAAGACCCGAAAATCATCGTACAATAACTTCTAAACAAAGATTATGTCTAAAAGAGATATCCAAAAATAAAGTAAATAAAGAATGTTTCATTGTCTGAAAGAATGGACAAGAACAAATAGGATGATCCATGGCAGCCTGGAGACGGAGTGCTCACCCATGGATCAAGATTTGCTATGAAACTCGAAAGGTGAGGTCATGTCTGAACCTCTAGAATATTTTTTGCACTCAACAAAAGAAGAGTAAATGGTAGTATCAGTACAAACCACTATGTAATGGTATGTATCATAGGCCAACTCAATTTAATAACATGTACACAAAATAAATCAAATAACCAGTAAACAGGCATCGTCACAGAAAAAGTATGTAATGAATCAACAATACATCAAATATAGGTCAAAGAGTGCTTAAAAATGCCACATAACCATCAAGAGTATTAACCATACTGTAAACTGTAACGCCCCGAGTCTGCACCTTGGACTTCACACGGTGCTTACAATTCCAAAGGACTATAAGCTAACCCATGACTGGTACCTGCTGCGAGCACTGAATAATAATACTGAAATAAATGCGAAAGTATAACTGCAATGCCATAAGGTTCATAATTTGAATACTAAAATAAATAATAAACACTGATAGTAATACTAAATAACTGAATATCTGTCGAAAATAGTCTAGTTCGAAAAGCCTCTAACTGAACTATCTGAATGTGGAGTTAATGGGACAAGTCCCTAACTAACTCCGACTACTAAACATACTAAATCTACTGCATACTAAAAAAGAATAATATCCTCGATAGATGAGGAATCGCTACCGAATCTACTGCTGCTAACTGAATCTGGCTAAGCGTGGTCAGGAACCTGCGCATTCGAACCTATGATATGAGATATCATAGTGCAAGAGAAAGATTATGCGTCAGTACTTTAAATGTACTAGTATACTAAGTGAGGTAAGCTGATATACATGGGTTCATTTGCATGAACATTTACTAACTGAATGATATAAGTATACTGAATGAGAGTACATGGGTAACTGAGACTGCTGTGAATATTGAGTATGCAATACTATGCATATACATATATATATATATATATATATATTATGTCTGAGATCATACTGAAACTGAGTACTGAGTTTTGATAATTGAGTGACTCATATTTGAGATTACTGATAACTGTATTACTGATAACTGGGTGACAGTTTCTGACAGGCCTGATTCTGTATAACTGAACTGAGTTCTATACTGAGTCTGAAAATGTAACTGTGGAAGTGTTCATCTAACCGACATACCTCGATTATAAACTGAGTTTGGGTCCAATATGTGACCCCAGTTGGAAGGGTGTTAGCACCTTTTCAAAGGATACTAACAATGCTGGGTCAACCCTAATCTGGCAGGAAGACTCATGAATTATATATATAAATATATATGGTTATGTCAACCCTAGTTTGGCAGGAGGACGTCTTACCCTACGCTGGCTTCGTAGTTCTGTAACTCAAGGACTGCTACTAAGGGTCAAACCCTTTGCTGGCAGAAATGCCCCCGTCCCTGGATTCGCTCGGTGCTAAATCCTACTCCCAACTAAATGGACACTGGACTGATCACTAGATTGTGCCAGGCTTGACCGAACAGTTACTAATCGTATGGACTGACTGAACTGGACTGAGTTCTGTAACTGACTGAATAATACTGTTTGTGACATTACCGAGACTACTCTATAGTTACTGTAATTCTAGGTAAACAACTAGATTGTCGGGTATTGAATACCCCTAGGACTCGATAGCACCAATAGTAAAGCATGGCATAATCTTGAAAGCATAACAATAATTGCTTGTTAACGATGCATTCACTTAAACATTTTGTCAAACACTTGGGGAGCATAACTAATGCACATGATAGTGAACATCACATAAGCATCATGAAAATAATACTCAACTTTCAATTAGAAGGTTTAACATAAGGATCACATAATTCAACACACATACTATCTTGATTTTCATGAAACTTGCAATTAATCATGGATTGAAACCCCAAACATCAATACATACATGAACACAATCAAATTTCAACATGTAAACCATAGAATCATAAAATTATAGTTTAAAAAGGGTTCTTAAACTCCAAGGGTGGAAGAAAATTCAAGGATGAACACCTAACATACCTTAGTAATCAAATTCGTGAAGATTGATGGCGTGTTCTTCAAACTTGGACTTGAAATTGAATGCCCTAGGGTTTTGTTCTTGAGAGAAATTGAGAATAAAAAATGAATTTTGCCTCTGGGGTGGCTTAATCTTGTGTTTTGGGTCTGAATAAAAGTGGAAAAATTGACCCAAATACCCCTATGGATGCAGATTTAATTACTAAAAAATGCATCCAGCGACGCACAAACCGATGCGCTGCGTCGATGGGGTCGACGCAATGGCCGATGTGATGTGTTGAGATCGTATCGGCTCACTGAAAACTCGTCCGAGAACACCTATTGACATCCCCGATCATGAATCAATTTAGAAATCGATAATTTAGTGTCGTCAAGATAAAAAATATGATCATCGAATTATGAAGACCAAAAATGATTCTAAGTATAAACACTTGGCTGAAATTTTTCCAAGTCTGGGACCTCTTTTTCATGCTATATAGGACTGGATTAGACTAGGACTTTTATGGGGTCTTACATAAACATCCACAGAATCAACAACAATACCACAAGTAACAACTACATCCTCCTAAACCTCGCAGTTAGAGCACCATTACCTCGTTATCTGCTTAATAACCCATACAACCTCTCAAATTCAACACAAATATGTACACACATGCTCAGGGACTTATTTTTATCAAGCTAGGCAAGGAATAATCTATATTCGTGTACCGTACCGGTGTGGTACCTGATCCTCTATAAAACAAGTAATATCAATATCATATTTGTACCGGCGTGGTACCTGATCCACCATAAACAAGTAATATCAATATCATATTCGTACCAGTGTGGTACCCGATCCTTCATAAACAAGTAATATCAATATCATATTCGTACCGGTGTGGTACCCGATCTTCCATAAATAAGTAATATCAATATCATATCCGTACCAACGTGGTTCCCGATACTCCATAATCATATTAGGTATGTTTTATCAAATTTACACTACCTCCCAGGATACAATACGGTGTACTAAGTTTACAAGTACACTTAAAGTCATAAGACAATTTCAACAAGTAAATTTTCAATAATTATTTATACACGTCTCAACAATCAAAATATCATCAAATTCAAGCATGTCCGAATACCAATCAACAAACATCCAATTTAGGAGCATACACACAATTAAATCGAGTCTAACTCTAATTAAATCGTGACCTACCTCAATCGAAGAATCCGAATGCAAGCTACTTTGCAAGGGTCTTTCCCTTTCTTAAAGCTTTCGAATAGTTTAAATCTGTTCAAATATACATTTTTCGTAAGCGTATGAACTAGTACGTCAAATTTCAACTAAAATAGACCATCATTCGATCACCAATCTTGATATATTTTCACTCTAAAAACTATAGACCTATACCTCAATTCTATAAATCTCAGAGTCCACCCTAATACACAAACTATAGTGAACTGAAAATCTTCAACAACATGAAAATCATCAGCCATAAGCCAATCCTATCGCTAATTCTCCATTACCATCTGTCCGTACTTAAATTAACTAAGAGCATAACATCAGTTCAGCCATGAGCAAATACGTCCAGTAGTGAGATTTCGTTACTCCTAGTAGCCAACCACTAATAGTTATATTAATATTATTATAAAACAGTACATAACCAACCCAATTAATAATTATCCATAAGATCACACCATTAACATTATCTAATTAACTTTACCCTTACATTGTTGCCCACTAATCACCATATCATTCTCGTTATCACTACAGTCTAATCAATCCATTAATTAATAACTCTAATCCTAATACACCAATTTCAAATCCATAGTAATGACAACTCACCCGGAAAACTTCTTTCCTAATTCCCTCTTGCCCTAACATCATAAGTAGGGGTGACAATTTTAGCTCATATTTGTAAAAAAAGTCCATTTAATCCATATTTAATGAATTGGATCACTCATATTTCAAATGGGTAAATATGAACTTCAACTCATTTTAAAAGCTCATACAAATATGAACAAAATGGGTAAAATATGGGTACCCATTTAAACATAGAGATCACCCACCTATGCTTAAAGTTTCAATTTTTTTTCCTTTCTAGTTTCTTTTCTTTTTCTTTTTTCTTTTTTTCTTTAATTTACTTTTTTTCTTTTTCATTTTTTTACTCATTCCTTACAATTTCTTTTTTTCTTTCTCATTTTTTCATTTATTTTTTTATTTTTTTATTTCTTTTTTCTTTGTATTCTTTTTTTTCGCTTTCCCCTTTTTCATTCTTATTTCATCATTCGTATTCGCTTGAAACCTATACGGGTTAGTAAATGTAAGCTTCTAATTATGCCATTTAGCCTATATAATTCATAACATCTCTTATCAATTAAATATAATCCATAGTCTCACTCCTTTATTGTTATTTTTTTCTATCTTTTATTTCTCTTTCTTTCTTTTTTTCGTTCTTTCTTTCTTTTTCCCTTTAATTTACTATTTTTTTCTTTTTTTTTCCTTTAATTTATTTTTTTGGTTTTTTATTTTTTCCACTTATTTTTTACTTGTTTCTTACACTTTTTTTCTTTCTTCTTTTTCATCATTTTTTTCCTTTTTAATTTTATTTCTTTGCATTCTTTTTTTTCTATTTCTGTTTCCCCCTTGTTCATTCTTGGTTCGTCATTTTTCTTATTTTTTTATATTCTTTTCCTCATCTTTTTTTTGTCATTGCATTTTATATTTTTTTACTTTAAATTTATTTGTATCATACTATATATTTCAAAAAAATTTATTATTTGTATTTGAATAGTTTAGTTGTCAATATGTGCAATTTATCATTTGTATTTATATACAATAAATATATGAATTAAAATCAACATGAGTTGTGGTGCAGTAGATGGGGCTGCTCCACCCTTAACCAGAGGTCGAGGGTATGATTCTGGTTATGGAGACAACTCTGTTGGGAGCGCTGCCACCTTAATGGGCACTGCAACGCCCGATCCGTATTAGTCGGGGCTCCAATGCAGGCATCGGACACCGGATAAAAAAATCAAAAAAAGTATATGAATTAATTGTATTTTCTTGAGACTAAAATATATATAGCCGAGGATCCACATAGCCCTCGAATTATAAATGTTGGGCGAATATAAATCAATATGCGCTTATGGTATTTTTGTTATAAAAAAAAAAGAAGGAAACCAAAAATAGAAAAAAAAAATAAAAAAGTAGAAAGAGAGGTAGAAGTTAGAGATAGAAGAGAGAAAAAAGCGTAAAGAAAGAATTGAAGAAAAATAATACAAAAAAAATCAAAAAGAAAAAATAATGAAAAAGGAGAAAATGAAAAAGAAAAAAGAAGATGGTGAAAACAAATATACTGAGTGATTACGATATTTTAGCCATCATCCATAATTTGTACTCAACTTAACCATGTTCTTCAAAAATAAAAAAAAAATATAAAACATAAAATACAACCAAAAAAGAGAAAAAAGAGAAAGAAGTAAAAACAAAAAACTTAAAAAAAGAAAAAAAAAGACTAAAAAGGAAAAGGGAAAAAAGAAAAAAGAAAGAGAAACAAATGGAAGAGGGTAGAGATAGAAAAGAGAGAGAAAAAAAGAAATGACAAAAAAAAGGAAAAAAAAAAGAAAAGAAGACTAGAGGTTACATATAGAAGAGAGACAAAAAAAACTAAAAAGAAAAAAGAAATGGAAAAAAAAGTCAAGTTGATATGATATAGAAGTTTTAAGTTTTTGATTTGGGAGTTAAAGTGGGTTGAAACCATTTTTACCCAATTCATATTTGATCAAATCCATAATTACCCATATTTATATGGGCGGATTGCAATCCAAACCATTTTTGCTCGATCCATATTTAACCCGTCCAAATCCAATCCAATCCGCCCGTTTGCCACCTCTAGTCATAAGTATATACTTAACAGTAGATAGGCAAGACAGTAGAAAATTAATTCACGTAAAAGGGGTTACCTGAAGCTCAATCGAGAGGTTCTTCTTGAAACTACAGAAGAGGAAAAATAACTGCTAACTGTCGTACCCCTGTCTTACCCTAACTTTTAATTATTAAAGTTAATTCCAAACCCTCACCACTTATGTTTTACTCTAGTACATAAGTCTCAATAATTAAGAAGATGTCAACTTGGCACATTAACCACCAACTAAAATAATGTCTAAAATATTCAAAACTTCGAAAAGTTTCTCGAAATTTGTTTGGAGCCTCGAGGGAATAGACTAAATATGTACATTGACTAAAAGTATGTTCTGTCCCTATTGAAAATATTAAAACACTAATCCAAGGTCATTTTGATCGAAGGTTAACATGATGAGGCTTAACTTTATTAAAAAACAATAATTCAGTTAATGACTTAATTTATTTCCGAACATCTCAAGAATTGGTACTACTTTTCACACCTCTTTTTTATCAAAAAGATTTCATTTTAAGGTTGAAAGGGTTTTTATTATTAAGTGACAAAAGATAAAGTTTATTTCGAAAAAAAATTCTTTTCCATTTAAACCCAGAATCTCCACTTGGCATAAATCGGTGTGCCAAGTTATCTTTGGAAATCCTTTTTCAAAATAATTTTGACTCTTTAAACTGATTTGTGAATAGAGATTCCGACTAAGGAATTCTGTTGACCGAGTGGAAGGTGTTAGGCATCCCCTGATCTAGTGGTTCAACCACGGTCGCTTCATGGAGTATATCGGCTAGTACAATACTATAAAATGTATAAACCAACAAAAACTCAAAAAAAAAAAAAACCAAACAATTCAAACTTTAAAATACAGTGTTCAGTCCAATTATTACAGTGTGAAATAAAGATACAGAAATAAACTTACATTAACCTATACTAACCCTGAACTATGCTCTACCCAATGCCTCGGACCTTCATCACGAACGTCCTTCCCATACAAGATACTTCAGAATATTTCCCGGTGGATAAATACAAATGGCCTTGGACATTCCTCGTCTAAATGAGTACATTTTTTCAATACGAGAAAACCAACACCATTCAACAAACACTTCAAACATTCACAATTCATAATCCCTAAGTTTGCATACCTATTTGATGGCGTAAACAAAATACTATCGAATTCGACAAAATTAATGTTCATTTCACAATTCCCAAGTTTCCCTACCCACACCTGATTCTATTTCTCACTAACCAGGCCAAAACTCACAAAAGAAAGACAAAATCCCCTCCAGGACAGTGAACTTGAGTTAGATTAAGGTCTCTTTGGATGGGCGGATGATGGTCAACGAGCCGATGGAATTTTTGGCAAAATCTCATTGGCTTTTCACCAAAAATTGAGCGGGGCCTCGCCTGAATATAAAGATTTGGTCAGTTTTGAGGCCTTTGTCTCTGGTTTCGAAAGCTTAGGGGGCCAAACTGGTTTTTCGGTGGGCTTGCACCACTGGACAGGTTGTTTTCGGCGAGTGTTTTTCTTCTTTCTGTTTCTCCGATCTCTCTCCGGTCAGCTCCATTTCACTCATCTCTCACTATGTTTTCTATCTCCCTTCGTTCATCATTTACCCTCTACTTCTACTTTCCGTGTGTAAGTGTGTTACTGTGAGTGTGAGTGTATGTTTGTGATTTTAATAAATTATATTTTAGTGGGGTGGATTTATTTCAGTGAGGTTTTCGTATAAGTATTGTGTCGATGGTATGGTGAGGTCCTCTTTTATTTCCCCCCTGTGCGTGAATGTGTGTGTGATCTTCTGTGAGTGAAAGCTGTGTGTATTGGTGAAAATGAAAGAATGTCTGGTGTGCGTGGATTGTTTCTCTTATTTTCTAGTGAGTGTATTATATTATGGAGTGCGTAAGACATCTATTGTTGCTGCTAATTCTCTATACCAGTGAGTGTGTATGTATATTGTGGGGGGGTGAGTTCGCATATGAGAGTATGTGCATATTCTGCTATATTGCGAAAGGAAGAGAAAAAAACATGTCAAGGGCGGTGGGGCTAGGAGGTACATGGGATGGGTAGGGGTATGTGGAGTAGGGGGTTGAGGTGGTTAGGATGATGTGAAATTTGTCAGGGTGAGGTGTCAAAAATTGTTATCAATTTGTTGTTTTCTTGTGTGAAACTTATCACATGATTGAGGGTGCATGGTAAGATGAGGTAAATTGTAAAATTTTGCTTTTGGGAGGGACAAAATTACATGTCTACATCATGCTCCTCTTTGGATATAAACACAAAGTGTTTGCACACAAAGAAGTGTTGACACCCAATTTTGACCTCCCGATATCACTTTTAGGATGTTATTATATCAAAATTATTTAATTTTAATTATCAATATTTTTACATATTATTCTTACATTGAGTACATACTAACGTGTCACATTTATAATTAAAAAAAATGCATAAATTATTTCTTATCTTTTAGTATCATTGTCATAATTTTTAAACTCAAATTCGACATTTTATATAATTTTTAGTAATATTTATTAAATTATTTTCCACGTAGTTATGCACATCCACATTTTTGCAAACACAGCATCTATTTTTCCATTATTTAGCATTATTTATTTTATTAAATTATTTATTATTATTTAATATTATTTATTACTTATTATTTAATATTGTTATTTATTATTTAATTATTATTATCATATACTATTATCCCAACTTTTATTTAAATAACAACCTAATTTAATTCATTTTGCCTAAATTTATTAACCTTTTTACCTAATTTTATCCAATTTCTTGCAATTTTAGCCATTTTTTGAAACTCAATTCCAAATTTTCAATCTTTAAATCTCAGTCGTTGATCCTACACGGATCCAACGATTGAGATCTGATACACATTTCTTTTCTTTTTAATCCAAAAACCTAACTCTAATTCCAAAACCAAACAACAGCCTCCCCTCTCTCTCTCACCTCTCTCCTTCTCTCTCTATCTAACCTCTCTCTCCCATGGCTGCCGTCACTGATCGGCGGAGCAGCGCCACCGAGACCCCCTTCTCCGATAGCCGTCCCACCGCCCACTATACGTCCGCCAGTGCCTACTCCGGCGAGACCAGATCTACCACCGCCTCCTGTCGTCTGTCCTCGCGCTACCAGTGCCGCGCCGCCGACCCCTCAGCCTCCATCACCATCTCTCCCTCTATTTCCCCTTTCCGGCAATGAACCAACATGCCAGCGTTGGATTAAGAGTCGCCGGGATGTTAAATTGAATATTTTTCGCATTATTCAGTTTGTAATCTCTGTGAAGATATTTATTAATGATGTAATAAAAATTTTGGGGACTGCTTTAGGGGCGGGGATTATGTGCTCTGTGAACGGCACAGGTAGGCACAACTTAGGATTACATGCAAGACGTGTTATTTGAATCATATAGGCACAAAATTAGGGTCTATAAATATGAATCTTGCTACGGTTTATTAATTACTCTTATCAATCCAAAATTGATGTATCATATTAATTGATATTAAGCTTATTAATTTGACGTTAGGCATGTTGGTGTATTTCTGCATGTTAAGCATATTGATTTGAACCTAAGCATGCTAATACTTTTTTAACATATCCATATTGAATTAAGGCATGATAATATTTTCGATACGTTAGCTTATTACATTAATTTTTGCATGTTAAGCACAACTTATTTAGTATGTCTTTACATGTTTAGGCGCGTCGACACAGTTTTAGGCATTTTAAAATAATTTGAGCATGTTAACATCATAGTTTCATTATGTCTAACATCTAGTTTAGCAATTTTAGATTAATTTTCAGCATGTTTAAATGATTTTTTTGCGCATCTAAATATATTTCAGCACTTAGACTTAATTCCAGCATGTTTAAAATGCTAGTTCCCTATATTTATAGCGTGTTGAAATATTAGATTTTAGGATTTCTTGGCATGTTTTCAGCATATCAACATGAAAATACTGTACCTTAATGCTATTCTCAGCATGTTTAATTAATTTTTTAGCATGATTAACTAAGTTTTTCAGCATGTTTAAGTAACTTTTTAACATAACCTTTCTGGTTAATTAATTTTTCAGCATGTTTAATCAACTTCTTCAGCCTGTTTAATTAATTTTTCAGCATGTTTAGTTGGCTTTCAGCATGCTAAAATATTAGTAAATCTCTACATTTTCTACATGTTAATCTGCTCTTCGCATTTAAGTGCATCCGTAACATGTTAACGCATTCTTTAATATTTTACTAGTTTCTTATATTCTCATTATAGTTTATAACTCTTAATTCACGAGCACATCTCTTGACACAATTACCACACTTGTGACACCCCTGATGAACACACATTACATTGTTGCATACACGAGTCACAGTCGTCCTTTATCACTATTTGTTGAACATTTAGATATCATGTTTATAGGTTAACAACATAACAAATAATTATTTGTCTTCGTATGCTATCACATTAATTAACATTAGTAAACCAAGCGGGCAAATGTGGGACTATTATATGTTAGTTGCTGTCCAAAGTGTTATGCTCTTCGAGTCCTAGACAATATAGCTTTACTTTTGTCTAGAACACAAATCCAAAATAGTTAAGTCCAACGCCTCTTGGACGACAGTGGGACGTTACTTATTATTAAAAACGTTAGTTTTATCCTTGTCATAAAACGCCCTTAGACTTGACATCCAGCCTAGGTGGGGTGGGACGGGTAGTCATTCGAAAACGATGATCCCAACAGATATTAATGGCGAGGCTAATGACATTATTACTCATCTAAGAGTTTGGCCCTTGGGTCATGTTTATCATAAATTATCTTGCTTTCTTTCTCCTCTCTTGTCTTATTTACATGTTTTATTTATCTTTATCACTTAGATAATCAACAATTAGAAATAACAAAATAACATGTGTTTTGTTTATTAATTGCTTTATCACTTAGTTTAACGTTAAATTAATAATAAAATGAGAGACTTTATTTGATCACGTAGAATCCACATGTAAAGTATGAATTCGATCGGGAACCACCTTTGTGGACCTCGAAAGGTGCCTAACACCTTTCTTTTGAGGTAATTTAAACTCTTACCCGAACTCTGGTGAACTATGGTTAAATAATAAAAAATAGGTTCGTAGTATCCTAGATCGATGCCCTAACGCACCTTAGTACGTTAGGTGGTGACTCTTCACACCTTATCCTAAACGTAATTCCAAAAAGAGTTTGTCAAGTCGAATTTCGCTTTCCGCAAGAAAAACGAGGCGCGACAAGAAGTAGACAATAAAATCGAAGTTTGACCCGGTCATTATTCAAATGGAAGAAACATAAGGAAGAAATGCAACCAATTCTTGATTTTGGACATCCTACTTACCCAGATTATGAGGGGATCGAGTCACGAGTATTTCAAACGTTGGAAAGAAAGTAGACTATCCCGAGTTAGAGAGTTGAGTGAAGCTTTGTCGAGGTTCCGCTCTGCATCTCTGTTATTACACCAAAGTGAAAGTTACAAGTTAAAAAGATAAATAAAATTACAAAAAGTCTTATTTATGTAGCTTCTTTTGGACTCTTGACTTGAGTTTCTGATGCTATCAAAATTGATAAAAGATCTAATCTTCTTTGGGTTGAACTTGAGAATAGATTCTTTCTCCATACAAAATTTAATGCTGGATATGAACTCACAAATTGACCATATTTTGTCGGTAGTACTTCTGAACCTTGATCATATATTTGAAAATCTTTACTCTATTCTTTAGGTGGGCTCTTGACTTACAATTGCGTCACCTTGTTTCTTGGATTTCAATTTCATCACCCTGTTCTTTAGGCGGGCTCCTGACTTGGTATTTTTTAATCTTTAGATTTTCCATTTCACCACCTTGTTCTTTGGATGGGCTCTCGACTTGTAATTTTCTCACTTTATTGACTTTCCATTGTTTCACCTTGTTACCTGAATTTCAATCTCTTAACCTTATTACTTGACTTTCAAATTTTTCACCCTATTCTTCAATAGGCTTCTGACTTGTTATTTCATTAGTCTGTTCATCAAGCGGACTCCTGACTTGCAATTTCATCACCTTATTCTTCAGGCGGGCTCCTGACTTTTAATTTTGTCACCATGTTATTCAGGCGGGATCCTGACTTGAAATTTCATCACCATGTTGTTCAAGCAGGCTCCTACTTTCAATTTCATCACCTTATTCTCCAGGCGGGCTCCTGACTTGCTATTTCATCTTGACTTTCAGTTTTATCACCCTGTTCTTCAGACGGGCTCCTGACTTTTTATTTCATCATCCTATTCTTCAGGCGGACTCCTGACTTGCCATTTCATCACCCTGCTCTTTAGGCGGGCTCTAGACTTGCCATTTCATAACCCTGCTCTTCAGGCGGGCTTTTGACTTGCAATTTTTTTATCACCTTGTTCTTCAGGTGGACTCCTAACTTACAATTTCATCACCATATTCTTCAGGTGAGCTTCTGACTTGCCATTTATCACCCTATTCTTCAGGCGGGCTCCTACTTGTAGTTTCATCATCCTATTCTCCACGTGGGCTTTTGACTTATAATTTCATCACCCCATTCTTCAGTCGGGCTCCTGACTTGCAATTTTATTACACTGTTCTCCAGATGGGCTCCTGACTTTTAATTTCATCACCCTGTTCTCCAAGCGGGCTATTGACTTGCAGTTTCATCACCCTGTTCTTCAGGCAGACTCCTGAGTTGCTATGTCATCACCCTGTTCTTTAGGTGGGCTCTTGACTTGCAATTTTCTCATCCTGTTCTTCAGGTGGGCTCGTGACTTGCTATTTCATCACTCTGTTCTTCATGCGGGCTCCTGAGTTTCTATTTTATCTCCCGGTTCTTCAGGCAGACTCCTAACTTGTAATGTCATCACCCTGTTCTTCCGACGGGCTCCTCGGTTGTAATTTCATTACCCTCTTCTCTAGGCGGGCTCCTGACTTGCAATTTCATCACCCTATTTTTCAGAAGGGCTCCTAACTTGCAATTTCATCACCCTGTTGTCCAGGCAGACTCCAGACTTTTAATTCCTGACTTGCAATTTCATCACCCTATTCTCCAAGCAGAATCGCAACTTGCAATTTCATCATCCTGTTTTTCAAGCAGGCTCCTAACTTGTAATTTCATCACCCTGTTCTCCAGGCGGGCTCCTGACTTATAATTTTATCATCTTGTTCTTAAAGCGAGCTCCTGACTTGCAATTTCATCACCCCATTCTTCAGGAGGGCTTCTAACTTGTAATTTCATCACCTTATTTTTCAAGTAGGCTCCTAAGTTGCTATGTCATCACCCTGTTCTTCAGCTGGGATCCTGACTTGCAATTTCCTCACCCTATTCTTCAGGTGGACTCCTGAGTTGTTATTTTATCACCCTGTTCTCTAGGCGGGCTTCTGAGTTGCTATTTCATTATCCTATTCTTTAGGTTTCATCACCCTATTATTTAGGCGGGCTTCTGAGTTGCTATTTCATCACCCTGTTTTTTAGGCGGGCTCCTGACTTGCAATTTCATCACCTTGTTTTTCAGGCGGGTTCCTAAGTTGCTATTTCATCACTTTGTTTTTTAGGTGGGCTCCTGAGTTGCTATTTCATTACCCTATTCTTCAGGCGGGCTCCCGACTTATCATTTCATCACCCTATTCTTCAGGCGGACTCCTGACTTGCAATTTCATCACCATATTCTTCAGGCAGGTTCCTGACTTTCAATTTCATCATCCTATTCTCTAGACGGGCTCCTATCATCAAAATCAAAACTAGAACGAAAAGTTATCCCAAACAAAGATTATGATAAAGAAAGATTTCATTTTTCAAAAAAAAAAATAATGTCCCATTTTCTAGGTTGGTTCTAATCACAAAGTAATGCCCCATTTTTCAGGAGGGTCCTGAACAGAAAGTAATGCCCCTTCTTCCAGGAGGATCCTCAACAAAAAGTAATGCCCCATTTTCCAGGAGGGTCTTGAACAGAAAGTAATGCCCTATTTTCAAAGAGGGTCCTAAAGTAAAGTTCTAAATAATAGGAATTAAATTTTCTTTTCAAAAGCTTTTGTGGGTGTCAAACCCAATCACAACTACTTGCAACAATGGATATTGCAAAAATGAATTAAGATTCCGATCAACAAATGCACTTTTTGAGGATAAAATTGAATTATCGAGTCCAATAAGTTTGTCTCTTAAGAGTGAAAGTGAAAGATTCTTACCAAAAGTGCTTCTAAGATTAACGGCTCAAATTAGGGAGTGCACCTCCTAGCCATGAGATATGAAAGACCCAAATTAGAGAATGCGTCTCTTAGGAGTACAAGATGATGAGTTTTATCATATTTGTGATTACCAAACCTGTACAGCAACACTGCTCTTGTATTTGTAGAAATAAAGAATTACACCTCTAAATATTTGCGCTTTGAAGCTTTTGATTTGAAGGTAGCAACTATTTCTATTTCACACAAAGAAAAGCTTGTGAGTTTGAACATGGTGGTTGGCTTGCAACTTTGGATTTTGAGGAGATTTCTCTTGCATTTGTCCCATTGATTTTGCTTTCAACTAATGGAATATGTCATTGACTTGTTGCATCATTGATCCAAACTCAGACTATTAAAAGTGACTCTAAATAAACACAATATCTCTGTTTTGCTATGTCTCTTTGACGATTCTTTTGAACCTTGGTATTTACTTAATTCCCCAAACTTGTTTTCTAGCAAAACTTTCTACTTGTCTTGTTTCGACTCACAATTATATTCCTTTTATGTGCTAGCCTTTTATCTTGCTGTGTGCAATTGAAGAAGTTGGTAGCAAGTTTTGAGATCCTTTCTCACTTGTTTTGACATGACTTGACTCTAAGACATGAGAAAAATGATTTTTTGTTCAAATAACAGACTCAAAAAGACAAAATAAAAATGAAAATATTGAGAAGAAAGAAAAGACACTGTTTGTCCCTTTTTGAAAATAAAGGAAAGAAAAGATTTATCTGAAAATGAGAATAAATTCTAATGATTATGCCATGCATTTTTTGGATAAAGATGCCTAATCTTTTCATCCAAACTTTCCACCAATTGTTGTTGAGTTAATAACCCTGAAACTGAGTTGCTTCCTTGGGCCAATTGTAGGGATGCTTTAGGAGTAAGTCTCCTACAAAGGACCAAGTGGATCCCGCTAGGTCTCAGTATGATGCAAATAAGCATGACCTAAAGGCTGATCTAGGCTGGGGTCCACTAACAAGGCTGTTTGAGGGCGCATATGGTCGATAGTGACTGCGATTGCTTTCCACCTACTCCATATATGACGTGTACTTCGAAACTTATTACAGAAAATAATTACTCGAAGTAACGCATATGATGTCAGCTATGAAGCGGTAACGCATAAGAGAAAACTGTAAACATATAGAACATACACATCCAACAATGATAAAACAATAACACAAATAATAGCACAAACAAAATTTCTATACACCCATTGTGTCACACTAAGCCGATACAACTCGAAAAAATAAGCTCGAATTCTAAAATATCCCCAGCAGAGTCGCCAGAGCTGTCACACCTCTTTTTTACCAAAAAGATTTCATTTTAAGGTTGAAAGGGTTTTTATTATTAAGTGACAAAAGATAAAGTTTATTTCGAAAAAGGATTCTTTTACATTTAAATTCAGATTTTCCACTTGGCATAAATCTGGTGTACCAAGTCACCTTTGGAAATCCTTCTTCAAAACAATTTTGACTCTTTAAACTGATTTGCGAATAGAGATTTCGGCTAAGGAATTCTGTTGATCGAGGAAAAAATGTTAGGCATCCCCCGGTCCCGTGGTTCAACCACGATCATTTCGTGGAGTAAATCAGCTTGTACAACACTATGGAATGTATAAACCAACAAAAACTCAAAAAAAGAAAAAGAAAAAAACAACAACCAAACAATTCAAACTCCAAAAAAACAGTGTTTACTCCAATTATTACAGTCCGAAATAAAGATACTGAAATAAACCTACACTAACCTATACTAACCTGAACTATTCTCTACCCAACGCCTCGATCCTTCATCACGAACGTCCTTTGCGTACAAGATACTTCGAGGCATTCCCTAGTGGATAAATACAAATGGCCTCGGGGCATTGCCCGTTTAAATAAGTATATTTTTTTAATGCACGAAAACCAACACCATTCAACAAACACTTCAAACATTCACAATTCACAATCCCTAAGTTTGCTTACCCATTTGACGACCTAAACAAAATACTATTGAATTCGACAAAATTAATGTTCATTTCAAACCAACTCAATCGATGAACCAATCTGAGCCAATATTCATTTTTTATCACTATTCGATCCCCTTCCCTACTTATTCCCAATTGAGTTTAAATTGTTCAATTATTCAATTCAAATAATCAAACCATCAGTATTAACAATCACTTACGATGATCCAAGCATATCAAAATCAACGACAAACAAAATTCACACACTAATAAATTTATCACACAAAATGTCAAACAATTAAAATGAATCGAGAAAGAGATAAAGAGTGGACCTTAATGTCGCTTTCATTCAAGTATTACTCGATTAAACGAAATGGAGTCCACGTCAAGAGCCTCGATTCGAACCTCAAAATCAAAAAACCCAAATTGATATCGTTGATGTCGCCACACCCGATTCTATTTCTCACTAACCAGGCCAAAACTCATGAAAGAAAGACAAAATCCCCGCCAGGATACTGAAGTTAGTCGGATTATGGTTGCTTTCTGATGGGTGGATAATGGTTGACGAGTCGATTGAATTTCCGGTGAAAGCTCGCCAGCTGTTCATCAGAAATTGAGCGGGGCCTCGCCTGAATATGAGAATTTGGTCGGTTTTGAGTCCTTTGGTCGCTGCTTTTGAAAGCTTAGGGGGCGGAACTGGTTTCCTGTTTTCGGCGAGGGTTTTTCCTATTTCTGTTTCTCCGATCTCTTTTCAGTCTACTCCATTTCATTCCTCTCTCACTGTGTTTTCTATCTCTCTCTGTTTATCATTTTCCCTCTGCTTCTACTCTCTGCGTGTGAGTGTGTCACTGTGCGCGTGAGTGTATGGCTGTGATTTTGGTGAATTATATTTTGGTAGGGTAGATGTATTTCAGTGAGGTTTTCGTGTGAGTGTAGTGTCGATAGTATGGTGAGGTCCCCTTTTCTTTCCCCCCTGTGCGTGAATGTGTGTGTGTGATCTTCTGTTAGTGAAAGTTGTGTGTATTGGTGAAAAATGGAAGAATGTCTGGTGTGCGTGTATTGTTTCTCCAATTTTCCAGTGAGTGTATTGCATTGTGGAGTGCATATGACGTGTATTGTTGCTGCTAATTCTCTGTACCAGTGAGTGTGTATGTATACTGGGGGAGGGGGTGAGTCCGCATATGAGAGTGTGTGCGTATTCTATTATATTGCAAAAGAAAGAGAGAAAAAAAGGTGATAAGGGGTGGGGCTAGGGGTACATGGGATGGCTAGGGGTATGTGGAGGTAAGGGGTTGGGGTGGTTAGGATGAGGTGAAATTTATTAGGGTGATGTATTAAAATTGGTTATGAATTTATTGTTTTCTTGTGTGGAACTTATCACATGATTGAGGGTGCATGGAAAGATGGGGGGTAAATGGTAAAATTTGGCTTTCGAGAGGAACAAAATTATGTATCTACACTGCTCATTCTATGGGTCATAATTCACGTACACTAACATGAAAAGAGCTAAATAAAAAAAATGAGAAAATTTCACAAACGACCGGGAGAATCGTTACATATATTTGGTCAATTTTTAATAGCTGATGGATATTTTTATCCAGTACAAATATCATCTATCTTTTAAGAGGAAAAAAAAAACTTACAATTCTCGATCCTCTCTCTCTTTATATATATATATATATATATAACAAATAATCAATACAAATTTTAATGCTTCATTTCCTGTTATTTCACTCTTATTGTTCTTTCATTCTACCATTTTCATATTCAAATTACATTTACATATTTTATTTGTTTCGTTTTATGTAACAGTTAAATTTTAAAGTTGTAATTATTAACATTCTCATTAATAGCTTTGCAGTAAATTTCGCAAATATTTTTGCAGGTAATAACATTTCTAGGTAGGCCTTCGAAAATAAGTTTCCAGCTAAAATTACAGCAAAACAATCCCTAAGTAATTTCCCAGATTAAAAATCTCTAGCTAAATTTGTATCAAAATATCCCAAAATTAAGAATGATTTGAATATATTCTTATGAGTTTAAGAAAAGAAAATAGTTTTTTTTGGTTTATGTACTTGCGAATTTATCTAGAGATAATATGCTTTTCCAGGTAATATTGCAGATACTAATTTTGTGCAAAATGAAGCCAACTTTACCTACGAAATTTGGTGGGACTATACCCGTCTCAGGTAATATATTCTAGAGATAACTACATGACTTAATAAACACAAGATCCTAATTAACCTATTTAGCCTAAGTTTCAATTAATTACAATCTATAACCACTCTTGCCAATCAAATACAATTCATAGTCTCTTTTCTTTATTTTCTCTTTCTCTTCTTTTTTTTCTTCTTTTCTTTCTTTTTCATTTTTCCTTATTCCTTTTTTTTCTTTTTCGTTCCTTTTTTCTACGTTTTTGTATTTTTTTCTTTCTCTTTTTCTTATTTTCTGTTTTTTCATCTTTTTTTTTGTTTTCATTTTATTCTTCTTTACAGTTTTTTTTTTTTTTTGTATATTTTTACTTTTTTCGTTCTAATTTCATTTTTTTTTTGTCATTTGTGCTCCTTCCTTTTTTTAATTCTTTTTATTTCCCCCCCTTACTTTGTTGTTATTGTTGTTGTTATATTTTATATTTTACATTATTTATATCATACTATATATTTTAAATAAATTTCTTATTTATATTTGAATAGTTTAGTCGTGAATATGTGTAATTTATCCTTTGTTTGTGTACAAATAGGTATATGATTAATTATATTTGTTGGAGTCTAAAATATACAAATATGCAATGTGTTATTTAATGTAAATATGTCGTTAGTATTTATATGTCAAATTTGTCATTTGTATTTGTATATAAAAAAGTATCATTTGTATGTGTATGATTTAAATTGTATAAACATGTATCATTTGATACAAATGTAACATTTCTATTATAATTTAACATTTTTATTTGTATAATTTATCATTTGTATTGTTCAATTTGTATCAATGAATATAAATACAATTATTCATAGAAAGAAAAATAACAATTCTTCTTCAATTGTTTAAGAATAGAAATGATACTGTCAACTAAGAATTCAAATACAAATAAAAGAAACAAATGAAATTATAAATACAATTACAATATGCAGTTAACTTACAAATACAAATACAAAATAGTTCTTTAAAAATGCAGCCGCATCGATGAAAATAGAATGCACATATAAATATAGACACAAACAAAATGAGATCACAAAATACAACTACAATATGCAATCAACTACAAAATACAACTATAAAATAATTCTTTAAAATACAAGGAAGAATTGTATAAAATATATAAATGATGGTGTGAACTATAAAATACAAATACAAGTGCAAACTATAAAATATAAATACAAATGCAAACTATAGAATGCAAATACAAATACAAGTGTGAACTATAAAACATAAGTACAATACAATTGTATTAACGAATATAAAAATATAAATGATGATGAGAATACAAATATAATACGCAATTGTGATATTTTTGTTATCATTCATAACTTGTGCTCAACGTAGCCATAATTTTTAAAAAATAAAAAATATCAAATAGAACAAAAAAAATGAGAAAGAAGAAAATACAGAAAAGGAAATCAAAAAGAATCGCTTCCCCCGCCCCCCCTCCCCCCCCCCCCAAATAAAATAAAATAAAAGATAAATAGAAGTTAGAGATAGAAGAGAAAAAAAGCGAAAAGAAGGAAACAAAAATAGGAAAAAAAGTAAGAAACAAAAAAAAACAAGAAAGAAAAAATGAAAAAGAGAAAAATCAAAAAAGAAAAAATGAAAAAAGAAGAAGAAAGAGAATAGAAGTTAGAGACAAAATAGAATAGAGAAAAAAGAAAATAAAGAATAAAATAAATGAAATAGAAAGCAAACCAAAAAGTAAAAAAATAAACGAAAAAAAAAAATGATGGTGAATACAAATATAATAAGCGGTTATGATGTTTCTGTCATCATCCGTGACTTGTACTCGACGTAGTTATTTTTTTTGAAAATACAAAAAATATAGAATACAACCAAAAGAAGAAAAAAAATGAATAAGAAAAAAAAGGAAACTAAAAAGACAAAAAAAGAAAAATATGAGAAAGAAAGAAAAAAAGAAAGAGAAGTAGATGCTAGAGATAGAAAGAGAATTTTTTTTTTAAAAAAAAGAAAGAGAAATAGAGACTAGAAATAGAAGAGAAAAAAAAAATGAAACTAAAAAGAAAATAAAAAAAAAAAAAGAGAAAGAGAGACTAATTGTACTAAATAGAAAAAAAAAAAAAGAGAAAGAGAGACTAATTATAGTTTTGAAAGTTAGGCTAAATCCCATTTTGCTGAAACATATGCTATTTTATATAAGTCTCCTAAATATTAAGGAATTCAAAATTTTTGTCAAAAAATTCACATGTATTATCTATGATAATTTTCTCCATGAAATATTCACAGGTAAAATCACAGTTTTCTTGTAGTGATAAAGAACTTCTAAATCAAAGCGCCACATCTAAGTCCTTTTTCAGATTTTCTGATTATGTCTAATCTAAAACAAAATTTTGTTGTATATAAGAACTAATAAATTTATCCGCGCTCATAAAGTCTCATTGAATTTACGAGTAAGTTTCTTTTTAATAGCAAAATTTAAAGTAATCACAAAGATATATCTTGGATGAAGTCTTTTTTAATTTTTCTTCTTAATATAAACTAAACATATAAGTTTGTAATATTCAAAAATAAAAAATAAAAAATATCCATATCATTTTAAGTGAAAATAAAATGGTGTTAACACAACAACACAATAACAAAAAGTAAAAAAAAAAATTGTGATAGTTCTAATGTCCATAAAAAGAATATATTTGAATAGACAATTTGTTTATTTGTTTGGCTTATGTGAATATTAAAAGCATTTGAAACTTCCTAAGGAATACCACAATAATTTCAAAAATTTAGAGTCTTCTTTACAAACTGCGACTCTTAAAAATTTCACTAGCCAAAATTTTTTACCTCACAATTAATTTAGTAATAAACCAAATGAAAATACATTAGGGAAAAACTTTAAGAAGTGTTTTGAGCAATAATGACAATAATTGAATAACAACCACCTCCTTAAAATAAACTTCTTATGAAAGGGTTACTAGAGAAAATTGAAGGAAAGATGTCTTTTAAGTCTTGAATGAATGATTGGTGATATTAATTAACTTAAAGGGTCAAACATCATTAGAAAACTTGATTAAGTTAATTGTGGACTTGATTAATATTTTCAAAACTTTCTAATCTTTTCAAAAATATAAATCAACCCAACCCACACCCCTCTTCAATCCAAATCAACCAGTCTCTCCCCTCTCTCTTTCGACAACTTCTCTCCACTCTCTCCCAACCAACAGTTTTATAAATTTCTCCATTCCTTCCTCGGAGACTTCAACCTCCGATGATAAATAGTTGGGCTTCGAATTCCTTTTTGACTTCAACCTTTAATCGACGTGACAACCTTACTTTCTGACCACAACAAGTTTGAATTCTTCATCATTTCTTTTCTTCTTTCACAGATAAAAAATTATGACCTTTTTAGTTTTGAAGAAAACGAGGAACTTGAGCCAACTTCTCTTATAGTATTGTTAACAATTTTAATATTTGTTACTTTAATTTGAAATACGGTTTGAATAAAACCCTAATTTCTGGTATTTCATCTCTTCTCTTTTCGAAGTGAATTATGATTTTTTATTGTTTGTTGTATTTTTTTGAAGTTTGATTTTTGTTGTTTGTGTTTATATAAACAAAATAATGATTTGGGTTGATTTATTCTGTTCTTGGTAAAAATGGTGATATTGTTGTTTTTCTATTGAACAAAATTGTGCTACTATTTTTTTCTCCAATAGATTATCCATCTAGTGCAACATATTAACCATCTAATACAACAGATTTATCATATGATGCAACAGATCAACCATCTAATGCAACAGATGAACAATCAGATTAAAATTCTAATGCAACAGATTAATCATCTGATACAATAGAGGAACCATAAGATAAAAAATCTAATACAACAGATTTAGCATATGATGTAACAGTTTAACTATCTGATGTAACAGATTAACCATATGTTGCAATAAATTAACCATCTGATGCAATAAATTTACTATTGGATGCAATAGAGGAACCATCGGATAAAAAATCTGATACAACAGAGGAACCATTGATAACTATTCCAGCAGGTAACTATTCCAACAGATCACTCATGTATTGCAACAGTCGTGTGACCTATTTCACAGGCCATTCATTTTTCTCAATAGACGAGTGATATATTTTTTATTGTCGTAACAGATTACTCAGCCGTTACTGCAGGTAACTATTCTAATAGAGAAACCGTTGATAACTATTCCAACAGATCACTCATATATTGCAATAGATGATATTGCAACAGATGTGTGATCTGCTGCACAGACCATTCATTTTTATCAATAGTTAAGTGATATATTTTGTATTGTTGTAACAGATTACTCATCCATTGCAATAGGTTATTTAACTATTCCAATGGATCATTCATATGTTGCAACAATGTGTGATCTATTGCACAGATAATTCATCTGTGTTAAAAGATGAGTGATATATTTTGTATTATTGCAACAAATTACTCATCCACTGCAACAGGTTGGTTATATACTGCAACAGATATACTAATTGATACAACAAATTAGTGATCTGTTGAAACTGTTATTTTACTATTTTGCTTGTTACATTTACTGTTATCCCCTTTTAACGATGCATTAATCAACTATAATATTTTTTTTATGTTTCTGTTAATTTTAGATAATATGGCTCCCAAAAGAATAGAAACTGAATCAAGTCCAAGTAGAGGAATAAGTGAAGCAGCTAGGCTACACCCACCACTCTATGAGCTTGCTTTACAAGCGTTATCTCAATCTGGAGAAGAATGTGAAGAACACGGGGAGGAGAAATATTTCAAAAGAGATGATCCAAAAGCTAATAGCCCTTTTACCGAAGAATTGGTCAAAACCTTCAGCATTGATCATTATTCTATAAGAATGCAGTTGGATGGTACCACAGATTTAACGGGTGATTTCATGGTTAAGTCAACCTTGAGAAAATTTTTCAATGCCTTCAGAAAAATACTTCGAGAACAAAAATTGGATGCTTATTTTAGGGACAGCTGCTTTGGAAAATATCTTGATTTGTCGGAGGACAACAATGCTCGTTTCCAAATGAAAATAGTATATGAACTTCTCAAGTGTAGGTTTATGTATGAAAACAAAGATAAGATGGATGAGGTGTGGATAAATTACTGTGGCATACCTATTTGTTTTGGTTGGAAGGAGTTTGCCATAGTTACTGGACTAAAATGTTATCCTCCTTCTCAAGTTATACCTATTCTAACCCAAAAAACCACCCCGCACACTCAAAAAAGGCAAAGGCAAGTCGTGTGATCGTGATGACCTGGTGTCCATTATTGGTCCAAGCTTCAAAAATAAAAATTTGATAGAAGCGTTGAAAGGTAAAGGACTTTCAAAGAAACAAAAACAGTTATTGTGCTTGGTTTGGTTGTACATAATATTCTTTGGGTGAGAGACGTAAACAACAACATAAGAGTTGGCTTAATAAAACTCTCCAAGGATCTTGAGGTGTTTAACAACTATCCTTGGAGTTATGAAAGCTTTAAAATGACTGTCTAATATTTATTAACTCTGTTAGCACCAAAGACAATCAACTTATATGGCTTTACATGGGCTTTCATGGTAAATGTTTCTTTCTTTTATATGATATCATTCATTTTTTTACTCATTAATGATTTTGATTTATTGGCATTATTTTATAGGCTTGGGCATTTGAAGCCATTCCTTATTTGAGACAACAAGTGAACTACCAGGAAGAAATTTCATGTCCAAGAATCTTGAGATGGTTGTCGGCCAAAACTGATAAAAATACAAAATTTCTTAATCTCTTCAACCCCCTGAAGGATGCAGTAAGTATAATTATAATTACATTTTTATTTTAATCAATGATTTTTTGAATGATCTAATCATCATTCTAATATATGTAATGATTTATGTTAGATTGTGCTTCCGTCGCTAGTTCCGACCAATCGAGAATTGAAGATGCCATTTTTTCTTACTTAATGGTCTGTGCAAACTTTATCAAACCCTAAGGTCATTGACAAAATAAAAATAAAATTATTTGGAGCAACATCCATTACAAGAAAAATAATCTTGAGGGTGAGCTTGTTGTTGTTGTTGATGGTCTTAGTAGTGATGGAGCTGTTGGTGGTGGTAGTGGTGCTAATGTTGGTGCTAATGATGCTTATCTTACAGTATTTAAAACAAACTATTACGAGTATGATCATACTGGTTATACAGATTTTGCCCCTCCCAGCGAATGTTCTGCATGCAAATCAAGACTGCAGGGAGAAACATAATGTACTGATTAATGCTATTAATGTATTAATTGCTTTTGTAAAGGAATTGACATCTAAGAGAGGTGTCATTCCATCAAAGAGGATTTTATATCCATCCACTCCATTAGAAATTAAGGCTAATAGGAGAAGGAAAGTAATTTCCAAGGCATTATCAAGCATCCAAAAAAGTGAAATTGTAACTCCTTTGTCCATGTGTTGCACTGAGCAATGTATAATGTCCAAAGGAGAGCAACATAAGCTGAAGAAGGTGAATATATATATCTTCCAACTAACAAACAGACACATATCTGTTTTAACAGATGGCACATCATCTGAAAATTATCAAACATATATATACATCTATTGCAACAGTTGACTAACTTGTTACACCAAATAAAGTATCTATTGCGACATATGTCTCTTTTATTTTAGCAAATCAAACGGCTCTTTGTACCACTTTTATTTGTACCAACAGATGACCTATCTGCTGCAAAAGATAAGTCATATGTTGTAACAGATAGTTAATCCGTTGGAAATTATCATACAGGTCTTCCTCATGTAAAAATTTGTCCCAACAATTGATTCATTGTTACAACAGAAATATAATATGTTTGGAATAATTTAAAACATGAGGAAGACCCGTTTGATTTGCTAGAACAGATGAGTTATCCTTTTCCATTTTGTTGTATCTCTGTGATTAGCATTGGCCAATTTTGGCTTTCCAGGTGGATTTAGAAGCTACTGCTGGACACATTGATAATATGCTACTCTTTTTATAGAAATACGGAGAATAGAAAGCGCAAAAATTGTAAATAAGTGACAATAAAGATCCACGACGAGCAAAGCTGAATTTCATAGCACCGGATGAAAAACAACTTGTCCATATCGAGTAGATATTTATAGGTTAAGTCTGTCAAAGTAATAACCTCACCCCTCCTTAGGAATCCTTGACATCAATACTTAAATTGTTGATGTATTTGTTGAGATCTGTCCCCATAATAATTTTTTTTACATTTCATTTATTTGTTGATTTATTTCAGTTAATTTCTGAAGGCTTCGATTTATTTTATTTTGTCTATGAATTTTATTTTTCCTTAGATTTGAACTTATTAATTGAAATAGAATACTAGATTCAAATATTGCAACAGATAATGTATCTATTGCAACAGGTGATATATCTGTTGGAAAATATCAAACCAATTTAGACATATATTGTAATAAGTAGGTAATCTATTAGAATTTATCAAACAGGTCTTCCTACTGTTTCAATAGATAGACTTAGATAGAAACTAATGCAATAGATGACCAACCTATTACAATAGATAAACTATGTATCAGAATAGGTAGAATATCTATTACAACGGATAGAGAATCTATTGCATTATAAAAATTCAACTTTTATTGGACATAAAAAATTACCACTACATGTAAAAAAGTGAAAGTGAATTGAAGTGAAAAAGGTGAAACCCATCGACAGTGTTCAGTTCAAACACCTAAAATAAAATAGGCATCAAGTAGACAGTGCTCATTTTAAACACGTAAAATAAAATAGGCATCAAATGTGTCAGTTTGACACTTTTTACCCTGTTGGCTGCTTGCGTGCTATCATGCAACCAAGGCTCGTTGAACCGTCATTTTTACCGACTTAGTGTCTGATTTGCCCCCTAACGATTATTTTTACCCCATTGTCTTATATATTCATCTTCTTCTTCCTAAAATTTAACCCTAAATTCCCAAATCTTCTTGTTCATTGTCATCTTTTTTTTTATCTATCCAAATTCTTCAAATTATTTGCATTTGATCTTTCTTTTCTTTATTTTTTTCCCAACTCAGTTGTACAAGATCGAGCGCATCCTCTACTATTTTTGTGATAAAGATTTTTGATATTGTAAGTGCAGTCATGAAGCTCCGTTGAAGACTTCTTGGACTCAACAAAATTCAGGTCATATGTTTTTGACTTGTAAGATTTCAAAGGTAATATCTTTTTTTATTTAATTAGTTGATTAATTATTGACGTGTAATTATGTTCTTGTTTTTATAGAAATTGGGTGGATGCGATTACTTGGATTGGTATGAAGAATGACACCCTTCATAAGTAAATTGTGTAATCTGGAGTTTGTTGAACAAAGTCAAGACTTCTGAATAGAAACAAAATCGAGCAAGAAGATACTACATTGTTGCCGTTATTGCTACTGGTTTGGTGTTGTTGGGCACATGGATATTCAAGCCTAATTGCTGAAATTTTTATGGTGGTGTATTTGCTACTGGTTTGGTGTTGTCAAGAACATGGATATTCAAGCGTAATTATTGGAAAATATCAAACAGATTTAGACATATGTTGTAAAATTTAGGTTATCTATTGGAAATTATCAAATAGGTCTTCCCATTGTTGCAATATATTAGACTTAGATTAGATAGAAATAATATCAGCATAATGCAACAGATGATCAACTTATTGTAATAGATAAACTATCTGCCAGATCAGATAGAATATATTTTACAATATATTGACAATTTATTACATTATAAAAAACTCAACTTTCATCAGAAAAAATTATTCTCACTACATGTACATGTAATTTAAAGTAAAGTGAAGTGTGACTTGAAATAAAAAATTATTATTTCATAGGCTCTTCTAACACAGTCTCCAAGCGTCCAGTTAGTACCCCATAAGCCCAGACCTCTTGCAGGTTTGCCATAGCATTATCGTGTAGAAAGGTTATTGGCTAGGCCATTTCTATGCCGATCAGCAAACATTTGATATGTGCAAGAGCGTGCGAGCCGCACGTGAAACCGGTATCATTTTTTGAAAGGTTCATGTCCTTGTTTCGACCTTCAAAATCCCATGATTTCTTCATCAACACTTCCTCAGATAAATGATTCATTATCTTACTCTCCCTCAACAAGATGGGGAATAGCTCTATCAGTGGCTACACGTGGAAAAAAAGACCGACCTCTTCGATAATAGGTTCATTGCAGTCATAAACTTTGATCTTTCCTCCCTCGAGTAGTATCTCAATAGCCTAATAATGTATGCCGTCCACACTTATGACTGCAAGAATCCTCTTTGCCTCGGTCCAGCTCTTGCCGTGTGGATTTGGCCTCTCCCCTCTAACATATTTTATCATTTCTTCTTTATCCCAGTCCAACGTAGAAACTAACAAATCAAATCCTGCGCCACAGGATGACACATCATTACTGAGTTGATTGTACTTATCCTTGAGTTTCTTGCAGAAGCCGAGCTCCATTATCCTATCGGCAACATCATAAGGTTTCGAGTACGCTAGTGACCTTTTTCTCATGAGGCAGAGAATTTCATCAACATGCTGTGATATAAGAAGTAAATTTTTAAATAGTTTAGTAATTGTAAATAGGGAACGGATGGTCCATCTGTTGCATAGGATTCTCTGAATAAATAATCCAACGTAACTTATGCAATAAATGGATAATAAGTTGCAACAGAACCACTACCAGTTGTACCAGAATACCTAGTTGTTGCAATAAATTTCAAATATGTTATGTAGATTCTTCTTCATAGAGTATATTAGAAGGCTAGGTTAGGAAAAGTAAATATGCCTTGTCCTCGTACCGTATGCGCATATCTGTCATAGTTTGGAAGTCTCGAGGGAAAAAGGGAGGCCTGGGGTAATCTGGTGTCCCTTGCTTGGCATTCTTGGCCTATTGTAGATCTCTCTTCTCTTTGGTTCCAAGTTCTACGTATATGTCCACCTTCTTGAATGGCCCCTGAACTTTAACAGCTTTTAGAGAGGGAGGAGTTATAATTTTTTTTGATTTTCGACTGGAGAGTACGTTGCTAATTGCTCTTTTTTTCCTCCTAACCGCCGCTATAGAAGTGTATGTCTCCCTCACCTTCTTGGATGGTATGACACCCCTCTTGAATTTAAATTCCTTGACAGCTTTAGAGATAGCCTCTACTTTTTCAAAGAGTTTATCCTGGCTGTCCTTGCACTCTTCGAATTCGCAATGAGAACATGAGGGTGAAGAGGCAGATGGATCTGTGTAAGGGTGAAAAGGGGTGTTTTCAAACATAATTATTTTTTCTTAAGCATCAACATAATCATCATCAAGAGTGGTAGGAACATCAGCATGCCTTCCACCAACACCAACAACTCTACCAGAAGAAGCACCCAGATCTGCTTTAGTAGGTTGGTCATGAAGAGCCTTAAAATTAGGATAACCTTGCCTAACTGTTCTTTCTATGGATGTTGCTCCATCCAATTCTTTCTTTATTAACTCCACCGTTGGGTCTGCTATAGTATCAACATGACCTAGAGTAATATAAGAAATCACCAGTGACTCCTGCTCAGTAGGCACGATCCATGGGTGTACAACCTATAAAAAATAAAGACAGATATATTTAAATCATATCATATAATAATTTTCACAGTTGGGTTATATTTTAACACAATCAACTTCTGCAATAGATTAAAAAATATGTTGCATCAGATTACGTATTTGTTGAATAGTTTGTAGTAGATGGTTAAAGTCCGTTTGATTTGGGTTCAAAGAACCAGAGCAAAACATGGATAATTTAATGCAAAATATCAATCATCTGTCGTAATAGATTACCAATAATTTGCACCAGTTGCACAAGACGGGTAATCTGTTGGGTTAAATATTATGCAACAGATGATCTGTATGTCGCAACAGATTAACAATATGTTATATCAGATACCCATCTATTGCATAATTTGCAGTAGATGGTTAATTTATTAGTAGCTGGGTTCAGATAACCAAAGCAACAAATGGGTAATTTGATGCAAGATATCAATCATCTCTCACAATGATTATTCATCTATTGCACCGATTGGCATAGAATGGGTAATCTATCACAATAGATGTACCATCTGGTGTATCAGATATAATATTTGTTGCGCCAGATATAACATCTGTTTAATATCTTCATTGAGTAAAATTATTTTACTTAAAAAAGACGTACTGCATCATCCAGAGGGTTAAAGAGATCAACCTCCTTAATTTTTTAGTTGTTCTTTGTAGGCAACCACCTAAACATCCCTAGATGAGAAACCTCATCTAGGTAATCCATTACCTTCTTTCAGAGGGGAGGAATGACTTCAAATGCCCAAGCCTAAAAAATGTAAACACGAAGAAAGCAAAAAAAAAGTCATAATAACTATATTCAATATAAATTAATGGATGAGTAAAATAAAAGTAGTGATTAATTTTACCATGAAAGCCCAAGGAAAGCCGAATAATATGGTCGTCCCTGAGGATAGCTTTGTTAGTAAATATTGGACAGTCAAGTAAAAACTGTCATATCCCCAGGGATAATTGTTGAATTTATCAAAATCCTCAGCATGCGTCAACAAATCTTCTTCTATGACCTTGTTGATGTCTCTTGCAAATATAACCGAATGGAAAAATCAAAATAAGACAATTTCTCCCTGTACTGCTTTGGTATGGTTTTATCCATGAGATCTGTCAATAAATCTGATGCTTTGTAGCCACGTCGAGCAATGTCAAATAACCCATCTATTTTTTCTTGCATTTTCTTGCCTTGGATATTTTGCGGGGTGTTTGCTTGGAGATAGGTGATTCTTCTGGACGATCGCATCTCAAGTCCGTCACTATGGCAAACTCTTACAAGCCAAAACAAACTAGCATGCCACAGTAGTTGACCTAGATTTCATCCATCTTTTTGTCCCCCTCCTCCGAATCTTTATCATCCCCCACATACTTGATCCTATGCTTGAGAAGACCATATACCATCTTCATATGGAAACGGGCAGGGGGGTCCTCAGGCAGCTCAAGAAAGCGTCCAAAGCAGCTCTTCTTAAAAAGTCCGTCTATATTTTTGTTCTTCATAATATTCCTAAAATAATTAAATTTTTTCACCATCTAACATTTAAGTACAAGTTCACCAATTAGTTCTGCTTTTGGGTGATTTATTGGCTTCACAACTTAAAACTTGTTAATACTAAAAGTTTTGATAGGATTATGCTGGGATGTCGATATTAATTCATGCCCCATTGGTGATCCATTATCATCATGTTGATGATTATCCTCTTTCTCTTTCTCACTCTCTAATTCCTTATCTTTCTCACTTTCATTTTCTTTATCACCATCTACAGACCCTTGTCCACCTCCTTCAATATTTTTTTATATCTCTCCTCATCTTCACTTTTCCCTGACTGAGATTGTTTAGAAAGCTCCTCCGAATCCCTCTGTATTATAGCCTTTTTTTGGATGGTCAGACGTTGATCCACTTTCACATTCTTTTATTTTGGGAGACATGTTTTACCTACAAATAACAGAAAAATAAAAATTACATTACAATTGATGTATGCATAAATTTTAAAAAATACATTACAAACACCACCAATACTGACACACCAACAACCACCACTATAAACACCACCAACCAATGCCATAAACACTATAAATACTGACACCTCCGACAACCACCACAAACACCACCAACCAATGCCACCATAAACACTACTAGCCAATGCCACCAATAGCCACCACCTGTGCCACCACGGCGACAGACCACCACCACCACCATGACCACAGAAACCACAAACACCATCGAATAATACCATGACAGTCAATGGAACACTGCGATAGAAACTAAGGTTTTCTTGATTTCTTCCTACGATTTTACCATCAAAAATCAAAATTGTAAACCCATTCTCGAAGATAATACAACTAAAAGTTTTCTTTTTCATCATTAACTTAAAAACCCTTATTTTTTAGAAAAAAATAATAAATATAGAACTCTTCTCGAACTCTTTTACCTATGAAAATAGAGAAAATAATTGATACAAGTAAGAATAAAGTCGAAAATAACACCTATGTGGTCGAAAATGGGAAGAAAATTGATCTGTTGTGAAGGATTGAGCAATTTGTTGAGTAGTTGTTGTCTGTACTATATTGTTGAGAAACATAAAAGAGCAAGAACTCGAGATTTGAAATGATAAAACATTTTTCTCGCAAATGAATGATTTGTATTTTTAAAATGAATGACAAGTTTTGAAAATATTAATTTGGTCCGAATTGATCTTAATTATTTTTTAAATTATAAAAGATATGCATAATTTTTAACCCTCTCATCATGCAATTGCCAAAAGACTCAATCGAAGTTGTAGTTGACCCTATGAACTCACCCCTAGTCCTAGATTAATCAATTTAGGGATTAGTTGAACATATGAATTCAATTGAAATTGTATAAAAACAAATGTTCAACCTGTTGCATCAGATTACGCATCTGTTATAAATTATCAATAAAATTAGGTCATTAGTTGCAAGTGACTATCCATCTATTGTAAATTATCAAACCGATTAAGTCATCTGTTGTGATAAATTATGCATCTGTTGTAAATTATCAAATAGATTAAGTCATCTGTCATAACATATTAGCCATCTATTGTAAATTATCAAATAGGCGCGACCATCTGTTGTAGTTTACCCTATGAGAACTCACCCCTAGTCCTATATTAATCAATTAAGGTATTAGTCGAACATATGAGGTAATAAGAATTGATTTATCTTAGAGTGATCGATCAACGACTCTGGTTGGGAGGAACGCAATACCGTCTCATTATACAATTGCCAAAAAACTCAATTGAATTCGTAGTTGACTCTATGAGAACTTACCCATAGTCTTAGACTAACATATGAAATCAATTAAAATTGTATAAAAACAAATGTTCAACCTGTTGCAACAGATTAACCATCTATTGTAAATTATCAAACAGATAAGTTATTTGTTGCAACAGATTACGCATATGTTGTAAATTATCAAACATATTAAGTAATCTATTGCGATAGATTATTCATCTGTTATAAATTATAAAATAGATTAAGTCATATGTTTCAACAGATTACCCATATATTATAAATTATCAAATAGGCGTGGCCATCTATTGTAGTTAACCCAATGAGATCTCACCTCTAGTCCTAGATTAATCAATTAAGGTATTAGTCTAACATATGAGTTAATAAAAATTGGTTCAGCCTAGAGTGATCGATTGACTACTCTAGTCGGGAGGAATACAATACCGTCTCATTATGCAATTGCTAAAATACTCAATTAAAGTTGTAGCTGACCCTATGACAACTCACCCCTAGTCCTATATTAATCAATTACGGTATTAGTTGAACATATGAGGTAATAAGAATTAATTCAGATTGAGTGATCGATCGACGACTCTGGTTGGGATGAACGCAACACCGTCTTATCATGTAATTTCTAAAAAACTCAATAGAAGTTGTAGTTGACCCTATGAGAACTTACCTTTAGTCCTAGATTAATCAATTAAGGTATTATTCTAATATATGAGGTAATCAGAATCGATTCAACTCAGAGTGATCGATCGATGATTCTGGTCAGAAGGAACACAATACCGTTTTATCAGGCAATTGAGACTCAATTGAAGTTGTAGTTGACCCTATGAGAACTCACCCCTAGTCCTAGATTAATAAATTAAGGTATTATTTGAACCTATAAGGTAATAAGAATCGATTTAGCTAAGAGTGATCGATCGATGACTCTGGTCGGAAGGAATATAATATCGTCTCATCATGTAATTTCTAAAAAAACTTAATTAAAGTTATAGTTGACCCTATGAGAACTCACCCCTAATCCTAGATTAATCAATTAAGGTATTAGTCAAACATATGAGGTAATAAGAATCAGTTCAGCTTAGAGTGATTGATTGACAACTCTGGTCAGAAGAAACACAATATTGTTTCATCATGCAATTACCAAAAGACTCAATTAAAGTTGTAGTTGACCCAATAAGAACTCACCCCTAGTCCTAGATTAATCAATTAAGGTATTAGTCTAACATATGAAATCAATTGAAATTGTATAAAAAAATGTTTAATCGTTGCAACAGATTAACCATCTATTGTAAATTATCAAATAGATTAAGTCATTTGTTGCAACAGATTATGTATCTGTTGTAAATTATCAAACATATTAAGTAATCTATTACGACAGATTATCCATTTGTTGTAAATTATCAAATGGATTAAGTCATATGTCGTAACAAGTTATCCATCTGTTGTAAATTATCAAATAGACGATGCCATCTATTGTAGTTCACCCTATAATAACTCACCCCTAGTCCTAGATTAATCAATTAAGGTATTAGTTAAACATATGAGGTAATAAGAATTGGTTCATCTTAGAGTGATCGATCGCCAACTCTGGTCAAGAGGAACGCAATATCATCTCATCATGCAATTGCCAAAAGAGTCAATTGAAGTTGTCGTTGACCTAAACCCTAGTCCTAGATTATTCAATTAAGGTATTATTTGAACATATGAACTCAATTAAATTTGTATTAAAACAAATATTCAATCTGTTGCAACAGATGTCTTTTTTGTTGGATCTAATAAAAAATATTAAGTCATTTTTTGCAACATATTACTCATCTGGTGTAAATTATCTGTGATAGATGACCGAGCTTTGTAAATTTTCAAACAAAAATTGTTATCTGTTGCACTTAGATATTTTATGATTCTTTTTAAAACCAATTTAGGTATTTTCTGTCCAAGTTAAAAAAGATAAAATACTAAGGTGGTAAAAAATATTACTTGAATAGATCAAAAATCTCCTGAGTAAGTAGTCTTATCTTGTCTTTTCAATGTCATCATCTCCTCGTGCCCCTAAAAAGATATTAATGAATATTTAAAACCCATATCTAGAATACTCTCTCCTTCAGCCATAAAGTAATACTCAACTCATCTATCTCTCTTCTTTATTCTCAATTCTCCTTATTTCTTTTTTCTCTCTCTTTTATCTCTTCTTTTGGATAAGGATCCTTTCAGATCTCAACCAATCAATATCTTTTCTCAACTGAATTGGATGTTTTGATCCCTTTGATTTTTTGACATTGCAGGTATGGTTCACTATTGCTCTTTCCATCTCGTCTTCTTATTTGTATGTCATTTAAATTACATATTTACATCTATTGTATTAATGATTTACCAATTACCAAGTTCCTATTTATTGAGAAAATTAAAGGAAAGGTGACTTTTAAGTCTTGAATGAACGAACTATTATTTTTATTAAAATATGTGAAAAAAGTCATCTGTTGGGGGAAATTAAAAAGCCTTGTTGTCAGTATAGTTTTTTTTATGTCTTTTATTTGTACTTTGGTGGTGCTGTTGTTGGGGGTGGTGGTCGTGTTGGAACATGTGGTATTTGTGTTGTTGATGGTGTTAGAACTTATGGTGTTGTTTCTTTATTGTTGATTCTTTTATTGGTGGTGTTGCAATAGTTTCCTTAACTGTTGCAACTGATGAATCAGCTGTTGGAACAAATGGAGCAACTAAGAAATCAAACAAGTAGCAAGGCTGGTTTGATTTATTCCAATAGATGACCCATCTGTTGTAATATTTCATCCATCTATTGCAACAGATACCTTATTAGTTGAATAGATAGGTAATCTATTGCATTATATTGGTCATCTGTTGATTCACTCAATTTTGTGTTACCCTTTTGTATAGTTAGAGCAACTGTTTGAAGAAATCAAACCAGTAGCAAGGCCGGTTTGATTTATTCCAAAAGATGAACTATCTGTTGTAACATGTCATCCATCTATTACAATAGATGCCTCATGGATTGAACAGATGGGTAATCTATTGCATTAGATTGGTCATCTGTTGATTCACTCAATTTTGTGTTACCCTTTTGTAATGTTCTTTTTGTTTTTCTTTTGTTTGAGATCAAATGTATTTCTCTTGTTTGCAGATAAAAGGAAGTAAAACTGGATCCACTTTCCCCCGACCAGTATTAAAGGTTAGACTAAAGATAAGTTCATAGGAATAAGCTGCTTGTAGATGAAACCACTTTATATATGGGAGGTATGTATTACTGATCAACCTATTATGAAAACACACATTTAGTGCAATAATTTTGTGAATGTTTGTTCTTTACCTATTAGGTATTAATCCTTCAAACAAGATATGACATTTTATAGTTAATATTGTTAGTTCGAACTGGTAAGGCCGAGGGACCAAGTAGGTGGTATCGATACCCTGTTACAATTTAATGACCATTTATGCTCATGTTTTTGTGTCAAGTTTGGGGAAGGTTTCAAGTTTTTAACGACAGCATAAATATCCAATAGTGATTGTACCAATTTTAATGGCTCAATGGACTTCTTAAAAGGCCTTCAAAGCCTCGAACTGTAGTAAACAATGATGAAACTAATAGAAATTCCCCTAGTTCAAATTTATATGGATGGGTTGCTGGATGATACTGTTATACAACAGAAGGCGCTTGGGAGAATACCTGTGCAGGAAAGGAGAGGTTGAGAAAGCCATATATCATCTCAGACCTTGTTTAAGAGGAAACAAAGGGTAGGAAGGAAAGTGTAGCGAAATTGGTTGATGAAATTGACATGAAAAATGAAAAAATTGGATGAGTTGCGAATGTGGAAGTGTATCCAAAAATTAAAATCCATAAGTCGTTGAAGGAAAAGAATAATGGTCAAGAGGATTGGAGCTGGTCACTTTGCTAGAGACTGCAACTAGCGAGTGTGGCCTCAATAAAGACCCACAAAATGCAGGACCAGAACTCTAAGAAAGCAGCTTCGCGAGCATGGAAGGTGGTAAAATTTTTGGTTAGAATCGAAACCTGAACCAACTACTCTTGAATTAAAAATACGGGATCAATCCAAGTTGATAATTTTTCAAGTTAAACTTGAATCCCATGCCTCTGGTCTGGTCAAAGGCAGTGGAAACAACAAGGCATAGGATTTCTGTGTAACTTCAGACCTTTTTGTTTCTACTGCCATTGACCTGATCATAGCCACAAATAGAAGGCATGGCATACTAGTTAGACTTCAGAAATTAATGCCTTGGCTTTCCTTATTTTTAATTCAGGAGTTGTTGGTTCAGGATTCAATTCTGACAGATAATCTTACCAATTTCCTATGCTCACAAAGCTTCTTCCTTAGAGTTCTGGTCCTACACTTTGTGAGAGTCTTCATTGAGGCCACGCTCGCTAGTTTCATTCTCGAGCAAAGTATCCAGCTCCAGTCCTGTTGACCATTATTTCTTTTCTTCAACGACTGACGGATTTTTATATTTGGATACGCTTCCACAGTTGAAGCTAATCCAGTTTTTTCATTTCTCATGTCAATTTCATTGGCCAGATTTGCTAGAAGTTCCTTACTTGCTTCCCTGTATTTCCTCTTAAACAAGGTCTGAGATGATTTATGGCCTTTTCCACCTCCCCCTTCCCACATAGGTATTCTTCCAAGCACCTTCCGCTGTATAAAAGTCTCCTCCAGCAATCCATCGATATAAATTTGGACCAGGGGAATTTCTATTGGTTCCATCATTATTTGCTGCAGTGCGAGGCTTTGAAAGCCTTTCAAAAAGTCATTGCACCATTAAAATTGGTCCAATCACTATTAGATATTTACACTACCACCAAAAACTTGAACCCTTCCCCAAACTTGACACAAAAACATGAGCATAAATGGTCATTAAATTGTAATAGGGTATCGACACCACCGTCTTGGAACCCTTCGGCCTTATCAGTTTGCACCTATCAAACTAAACTGTACAATGCAAGATCTTATTTAAAGGAACAGTATCTAATCGATAAAAAACTACATTCACAAAATCATTATACTTTATGTGTGTCTGTTACGGTAGCTTGATCAATAATTGATAACTCCCATGAATGATAGTGGATCCATTCATCTGCACGCACCTTATTCTTCCTACCCCATCAACACATGCCAGACAGTGTTATTTATTTATCTGTATGCAAAACAACTGATAAATTGAATTCTCCATCTGTTGCAACTGATGAATCAACTATTAGAAAAAATCAAAACATCTCCTTCAACAGATGGTCCTTCTATTGCAACAAATAATCTATATATTGAAATAGATATTGTAACAGATGGTAAATCTATCACAACAAACTATCTGTTGCACATACAGACCATTTGTTGCAACAGATGATAAATTTGTTGCAAATAAATCAAAACATTTCCTTCAATAGATGGTTCTTCTATTACAGCAGATAATCCATATATTGCAATAGATGATAAATCTGTTGCTATAGACTATCTGTTGCACATACAGATTTTCTGTTGCTATAGATGGTAAATCTAATAAAATAGATGGACAATCTATTGCAACAGCTCAATAATAATGGTTGTTATCATGTCTAAAATTATTTTGAAAAGGTGAGAAGTATTAATGTAAAAGAAAAAGTCACGAATTTTCACAGAAAATAAAATGCTAGCCGTTTGAATGTAATTAATACAATGGAGATGAAAAGTCGTGCCTTTTGGCCTGACACATCCAGATTCAGTCCTCTCTAAATAGGTCCCTCCTTAATATTCATTCTACTCTACTCTATTTATTTCTTGCATTTTTTATTTTTGTATGACACCTTCAACCACTTCTCTTCAAAGTGCATATTCCTTTCTCATTGAGGTAAGTTTTTTTCCTATGTAAATCTAATAGTTGATATTATACGTTGTATTAAATTCTGACTCTTTTCTTTACTTTTGTGTCTTACGTTTTTTGTTAATTTATGAGTGTTCTAGATATGGCTGATGCTATTTGGGATATTGCTATTCTGCGCAACACAGTGTGGGAACTTCAGAGGTAGGTTAATGACCTGCAGAGAGAGTTGGTCGTTATGAGAGTGACGATGTTCAGAGAGATGCAGAGGCTGATAAGGGCCCTGCTGCTGCGAGTTGATTGGCCGACTATCATTAATGATGATGATGATAATAATAATTAGAATATATTTTTTCTTTTAGCATATGTATTTTAATTTTTCTATATCGGATATATACCTAATGTATATTAATTTTTGTTTAATGAAAAATTTATTTTAGTTGACTTTGGTTTTTTAGTTCTTATTCAATTTTATTCTATCTATTTCTTCTAAGCATACATGTTAACATGTCGACGGTTGGAGGTAAGGTGCAATTATGATTCTAGTAGCAATAGAAATTTTGGCTTTTGAGTTCTTTCAATAGATGGACCATGTGTTGGAACATATTGGTCATCGGTTGGGTTTCTATCGACAGATTATCCATCTGTTGCGACAGATTTGTTATCTGTTGGAAGAAAACATTCCACTTTGATGGAACTGTGTTGAGTTCTTCCAGCTAATGTCCATCTGTTACCACAAATGGGTAATCTGTTGAAAATAATTATGGTCTGTTGTATTATTTAGTTCATATTTTGCCTCTTTTTATTGATGCACAAGTTATTTAAAAAGATATTTTATATATAATAAATGATAACATTACGTTCACAATAATGAGTTAAATATTTAAAAGTCCACAACAAACAACACAAGTTTCTGCAATTACAACGATCATGGTGGATTACGATCCAGACATGTAGTTCTTTTGTGGCCAGCGCGCTTACATATGGAGCACTTGTTTCTTCTTGATGAAAATTATTTTCTGACTCTACGCCTCCTCTTATATGACTTTATTATTGGTTTGATAGTGTTTGAGTCAATATATGAAGGATGTATTAATCTCCCCAAAAGCTCTGCAGGAACAACCCAAGATTTTTTGAGAGGCACCAAAATAATATCCCCACTATATGCTATTTCATATTTTTCCACTGAATAATATTGAGAGGAGTGCTCGTAAACTTTAGATCCATATTTTGGACCGTATTGAGCTCGAAGCGCTTCCATAGCATGTGGATAAGGTATTTTGTCCAAGTTAAAAACTCTGCACGTACAAGATCTTATTTGAAGATCGACTATGGCAACAACACCATGACTGGTTATACTGAATTTGTAATCTGCTATTTTATGAGATAATAACCTATTCCCCAAACTGACATTCGTTGATATTATTTTTTTGATTTCAAGAACAAATCAGGTTCTTCTTGGGCTCTTGAACTGCACACGCCTTTCATTAAAAAATTGGTCATACTTCTTGTTTATTTTTTCAAACAGAGCCTTGATGGGAAATTCTCTTTCATTGCCAAATAATGAATTCACCGATTCAACTATGTTTGATGTCATAATATTGTACCTATACAAAAGAATCACTTAATATGACATCATGCTAAACTTATAACTCAAACAACACATTAAATTTATAAGAATGTACCTATTCGTAGGACAAAATACCTGGCTCCATATCTCTAAACCCACACGTACAAGAAGTTCTGCTAACTTGGGATTCACATCCGTTATTTGATTGAAATGGTCTAAAAACTCCTCTTTACTATATGCTTTAGCTGCTCTATTAAAAAAGTTCACGACTCTTTCATTGTGATAGTTGGTCCGAATGTTCTCTCCAAGATACCTGATGCAACAACCAAGTAAGCTGAAGTGAAGAAAATTGAACCCATCTTTGGAATACTTGGATGCCTATCCGAAACAAAACACAACTCTTCGGTATCTTCGACGCAGCTTTGCTGTTGTTTAAAAAAAATGATAAGAGGAACCACATTCCTTGTCTGCTACACAAAAAACGACAGTAAAGATATGATTCTTCGCATCTGCACCACCGTCGCTAGCAGAACTCCATTATATCTACTCATCAAGAAGGTACCGTCGACGGCTATGCCTTTTTTCAAATGTCAAAAACCTTTAATCCAAGCACCATAGGATACAAAAATTTACTTGAACCTTTTATTTTCATTAACATGCAATGTCGTCTTACTTCTGAGATTTATGGACTCAATCATGTAACGATAGGCATCCAAGACTGTATACCCATGGTTGTGTGTCCCCCTAACCAAGTCCTTGGCAATCCCCATGGCCGTATATATCTTCCAATAACTTTCTAGGACACCCAATTCTGTAAGGTGTTAATTGGCCATAACCCTTGTAGAAGGGCCTTTGCCATCGGGGAAACAACTCTTGAAATATTCACCGAGGACCTGTGCCGTGGCATGAGGATTTTGGCCCGAGATGTGCTACGAACCATTTGTGTGATACTTTTCATGTTTATGAATGATGAATCTATCAGAACTTACATACTTCACCGCTCTTAACCACCACTTGCAATTCGGATTAGCATATTTATAGCTAAAGACACTGCTCGAATTAATCACCTTCTTTATTCTAAAATCCTTTTTCAAGCAAGAAATAAAAAAAGTGGTAGATAGTTCATTCTTGTCCTTGAATGACATTCCTTTTAAAAAGATGGTCCTTTCGTTTTAAAGATCGCTAGGCTGTGTCGATCGAGAAGAACTGCCCACTATATTAGTCGTATCAACGGGCGTAGGTTTTTGATCATCATCTGGAATATTCATGTCTAGATCATCCAACTCATCATCAAAGATGTCTTATTGTTGTTCTTCTTCTACATTCTAGTTCTTATTCTCTCTCATATTTTCAACCACGTACACCCTTAACACCGACCTGGTAGAATCACTAAGATAAGCATACAATCGAACCTGATCAGTTATCTTGAAAAGCAGTACCCTCTGATTTTTAAAGGAGCTGTATATGTAGCTGATGACGAGTTCTTTCGGTTGATAATTCAGTTCACAATAGCTGATGATAAAGTTCACAAAATCATCATACAAAACATCACTTTGGACTGTCATAGCTATCGTCTCTAGCATTTTACCCTCTTTCTAGTGCCATACATATAGATTGCTCTTCTCGATCTATTGACCATGACAATCCACCTCTATTGTTATTGATCCCTCCATTAGTCGTACCTAAATAAAGTTATTTGTTAAAAAAAATTAATAGTGATTTCATAGTGCCGTAAATAAATCCCAACAAATATGTAATCAGTCACAATAAATTACTTACCTATTGGGATTTATGTTACACTCCTGAAGATGATTTCAACAGATGATTCATCTATTGTAACAGGTAAATCATATATTGTAACAGACTATATATCTATTGCAACGGATGAAATGCCTGTTGGGATAGATGTTATAGTAATGAGGCACCTTTGAAGCTAATTCAAATAGATGAGTGACATATTACAATAGATAATTAACCTATTATGACAAATAACTTACCTGTTGTAACAGACGATGATCTATTAGAATCAAGGTCAGGTTCTATCACAATAGGTTACTAATATATTGCAATAGATATTTGCCATCTATTGGAATCGAGTTCAGGTTCTATTACAACAGGTTAATAATCTGTTGCAATATGTATTTACCCTGTTGCAACAGACAACACATCTGTTGGAATCGAGTTCAGGTTCTGTTATTGTCATAGCTATCGTCTTTAGCATTTTACCCTCCTTCTAGCTCCATACATATCGATTGCTATTCTCGATCTATTGACCATGACAATCCACCCCTATTGTTATTTATCCCTCCATTAGTGGTACCTAAATAAAGTTATTTGTTAAAAAAATTAATAGTGATTTCATAGTGTCGTAAATAAATCCCAACAAATTTGTAATCGGTCGCAACAAATTACTTACCTATTGGGATTCATATTATGCTCCTAAAGTTGATTTCAACAGATGAGTCATCTATTGTAACAGGTGAATCATATGTTGCAACAGACTATATAACTGTTGCAACAGATAAAGCACCTGTTGGGATAGATATTACAGTAATGAGTCACCTTTGAAGCTAATTCAAATAAATGAGTGATATATTGTAACAGATAATTAACCTGTTGCAATAAATAACTTACCTATTATAACAGAAGACGATCTGTTCGAATCGAGGTCAGGTTCCATCGCAATAGGTTACTAATATGTTGCAATAGATATTTACCGTCTGTTGAAATTGAGTTTAGGTTCTGTTGCAACAGGTTACTAATATGTTGTAATAGATATTTATCATGCTGCACCAGATAACTAATTTGTTGCAACAGATGGGTCATATATTGCAATTGATGACCTATCTATTTGATTCACGTTACGGTACTATAGAACCATAAACATGAATCCAACATTTGAGTCTTCCGTTGAAATAGATCTGCTTAATCAGATGGCTCTTGTGTTGCATTCATGTTCGTGTGCTATCTATTATTGAAAAAATAGCACAATAGCAGTTACCCAGTTGACAAATTCAACTAAAAATCATAATTTGACTTACCAAAGTCTCCTATGAAGTAATGCCAAAGTGGAAAGTGATGTATGAAACAAAATTTAACCTAAGAAATTGGTCAAATAGCAACAGTAGCCTTAACAACAATAACAACAACAATGATCAACAAGAAGAAGATGAAAATACTAATGAAGTAGAAAATGATGATAATAAAGCAGAAGATGATGAGTAAGCAGCAGCAACAATGAATAACAAAAATTGCTAAGAGAGAGAAAACAACAATGGATGAGAAGAGAGAGAAAGATGCCTTTTTTCCTTCATTTTTCATTATATTAGGTAAACATTTGGATCAAATTATAAATTTAAAAACTTCTAGGCTATTCTCAAACTTACCCAACTTATTTAATCCATAATAAAGTAATTGTCACCTCCACCTAATTATTAAGACTTGTCTCACCTATACCTCATTTTAAAATTCTTTTATCACCTACAGCCCAATGCCCCGGGTTAGTACACCATCAATTAGTAATGGTGACTTGTAATTTCTAAAATAAAATTATATGAAAATATTAAAAAGTAATTACTTTCTAAAATACTCTTTATAATGGAGCGCGATGATTCCTCTTTATAAGAACAAGGGTGATATTCAGAGTTGTAATAACTACCGAGGTATTAAGTTGTTGAGTCACACTATGAAGATTTGGGAGAGGGTGGTGGAGCGGAGGTTTAGGAAGATAGTGTCGATTTTAGAGAATCAGTTTAGTTTTATGACTGATTGCTCGACGACTGAGGCAATTCACCTAGTGCGGAGACTGGTGAAGCAGTATAGAGAAAAGAAGTAGGACCTGCACATGGCATTTATTGACTTGGAAAAGGCGTATGACTAAGTACCTAGGGAGGTTTTTTGGAGATGCTTGGAGGTGAGGGGGTCCCTATGGCGTACATTCATTCAATTAGGGATATGTACGAGGGGCCAAAGACTTGAGTAAAGACTGTGGAAGGGAATTTTGAGCATTTTTTGGTACTTATTGGGTTGCACCAGGGTTTGATTCTGAGTTCATTTTTATTCACCATAGTAATGGATGTATTGACATGGAGGATTCAAGGTGAGGTACCATCGTGTATGCTTTTTGCGGATGATATAGTCTTGATTGATGAGTCACGTTGAGGTGTTAATGATAAGTTGGAGGTTTGGAGACAAACCCTAGAAACTAAAGGTTTCAAGTTGAGTAGGACAAATATAGAGTACTTGGAGTGTAAGTTAAGTGACATGAGGTAAGAGGATGAGGTGGTAGTGAAGTTGGAGTCTCAGGTGGTTTGTAAGAGAGATAGTTTTAAGTACCCTGGGTCTATGATTCAGGGGAATAGAGAGATTGATGAGGATATATCTTACCGTATTGGGGCAGTTTTGTTGAAATGACAGCTTTCCTGTGGAATTCTTTGCGATAAGAAGGTGCCTCCCAAGCTTAAAGGCAAATTCTACAGGGTTGCAGTCCGACCGGCTATGTTGTGTGGTGCGGAGTGTTGGCCTGTTAAGAATTCTCACGTCTAAAAGTTGAAGGTGGCAGAAATGAGGATGTTGCATTGGATGTGTAGTATTACGTGGGCTGACAGGGTTAGGAACAAAACTAGTCGAGATAAGATGGGAGTGGCATCGGTGGAGGATAAGATTCAAAAATAGAGGCTGAGATGGTTTGGGCATGTGATGAGAAGGGGCACGGATGCTCTAGTTCGTAGATGTGAGAGGTTGACCTTGGATAGTTTTAAGTGAAGTAGGGGTAGACCAAAGAAATACTGGAGAGAAGTGATTAGACATATCATAGAGCAATTATGGCTCACTGAGGACATGACCCTCGATAGAAAGGTTTGGAGGAAGAGTATTAGGGTAGAGGGCTAAGGGGTGTGGTCAAGTCTTAGGTAGGAGTTAGGTGAGTCTCGTGTCGCTTGGTTGGTAGTGCTAGGGTTGGGGAGAGGGTGGTGCCTTTTGTTGGTTAATGTACTTTTTGTGGTTGTGGTACCGTTGTTATTTTATCATGTTGTATGCTTTCGATGTTTGACTAAGGTCTTGGTCCTTTTTCTTGAGCCGAGGGTCTATCAGAAATAGCCTCTCTACTTCTTTAGATGTAGTGGTATGGACTGCGTACATTCTACCCTTCCCAGACCCCACTATGTGGGAATATACTGGGTTTGTTGTTGTTGTTGTACTTTCTAAAATACTCTATTTTATTTCAGAAAATAAAGTATTGACTATTTTTTTGAGATATTTCACTAAATCTCATCCTAAAAACCTAATAAGTGAATCACTTATCAACAATTCAAATTTATGACAAAGTGATTAAAAGAATTTCTTGTAAAAATAACATACATAAATTTAACATAAGAAGGGAAAAGAACTTTGCTACGTGAAATATTTTTCTTTGAAACTATATCTTTTCACCTTTCTCTTATTGGGTTGGAAATTGATGGGGAATCATGCATAAGCTATTAGTTTGTAAACTATACAGTTGATAATTCAGATGAAAAGAAAAGCATATCAAAAAAATATTATTAATACGGTTTGATCAAACGACCTACATATTATAAACTAATATTGAAAAAATATAGAATCTATTAGGAGAAATCTCCCCCTAAAAAGGCTCTTTAATGACTACATTGTAGATGTTATTGTATTTTGAATAAGAAGGATCCTCTATTTATAGAGGTACAAATTTTCCTCTTAGAAAGAGGTTAGCCGAATATGAAAGAGAATTATAGTTTCCTTTCAATAAAAGTAATTGTAATTATGGTAATACTTTTGTCTTTCTTAAAAGCAAAGTAAAACTCAAATTTGGTAAGAAAATCAAGGCAAAAACTCTAACTGTAACAACACATTTTGTCGTAACAAAATTATATGTGATAAATTCATGAAAATTCTTAATTTTTATTCCTCAATATTAACTTGAGTCCAAATTAGTCATTGTTTTGTTTATTATGTCACCTCAAGCTTTCCAGCAAAGATTTTAGCTTTCCAATGTATCTAGATACGCTCAAGCTCAATGAATTTAATTATTCATGAGTACTATTATCAATACTTTAGTTTGGAAGTTCTTTAGGTATGAATTAAGGTTGTATAATATCCCTAGCACAAAGTTAAGTTGAAAACTTTCATCCTAATAGAATTTTGATATGCATTTCTACCAGGGACAATTTCAAACAAACACATCTCCTAGAATATAAGTAGTTAGGGGGTCCAATACCCACCCAATCAAAGAACTCTGAGTCCAGTTTCTAGCGCAACCAACCATTCATCAATCTGAGTTTAGAATAAAAAGTTATGACCATTTTACTGAGCACTATTTGTGGTGAAACGAGAATTTCATTGTAGTGAGAATTCTGGTGGTACTTAAATCTATTTCATTCATGTTTTAGGTCTAAAAATCCTAAACTTCATTCCCTAACCCTAGAGAGGTGATTTTTTTAAGTTTATTATAAAAGTCCTTCGTTGAAGTAAGTTTTCCATCATTTTCTTCCTCTTTTAATTGTTTAACATCCTAGAATAATTAGAAAGACCTTCAATGGTAGAATTTTTGGTTAGAATCTTTAATGGTGAATTTTTGGGGAAAACTTATGGGTGTTCTTAATGTCACCTAAAACTAATTCTAGGTTATAAATTAATAATTCCTAGCATGAATTTGGTAAACTAAATTGGATATTTTGTTTGTTAGGAACCTTGAAGAATGATATAGACCTTGAATTAAGGGTAGAATTAGTGAGTTTGAATTCTCAATATATTTATTTGAAGAGTAATTATTTAATTACTCTTATTGATGCTTGATTTTTAGATGATTGATTATTCTAAGACATGAAGGAAAGGAAAGAGCATCCTTGTTGCAGTTTGCTTCTTCCAAAAGATTGACGTCCAGGTAAGTTAGGTTTAATGAGTAGAAGACTGTGTTACTTCATATTTTCATAACATAGAATTGATGAGAGAAAACATTTCTAGACCTGCAGACACGGAGTTGGGGTAGATCAAAATATATAAACTTTCCTGAATCCCAAAAACTATCATCTTAATTGATTATGTGTTACTTCCATGATACTATGTGTTATGTACTCAGAAGAAAATTATTTATTGATAAAGTGTGCAAGCATGATGTAATTGAGTTGTTTTAGTGATGAATCTAGTTGAGTTACATAGATATTAAGTTGTACGTATTGTGAAATAATGTGATGAGGAGAATTATGCTGGGATTGAATATTGATGAGCATGGTAATATCTAAGGAATAAATGACTTGAATCATTGTGATGATTGTAGTATGTGAAAAGAGGTAGAGGATAATAATATGCTTGAATGTGCTAGTTACAGGTGGCGATGTTAAAACCCAAATTTCAGTATTTGAGGAGGTAGTGATATTTTGATAATTAATGAGTAATGAAGGCTCCAACAATGACTTGTATGCTTAAGTGTTGAATTATGATTATTTTGTGACATTCTTGATTTGGTATTGATAAACATACTTTATCTACTGGATGCTCATGAGAGGCTAAATTTATGATAATGATGATTTATTGAATTGTGTCTATGAGAGGTTTGTTTGATAATGATAACTCCATAATTAATGCCATGAATAACTTGTTGATAAACATGATAAATTATTAAAATAATGCCCGTGAGAGGCCCAAAATATTGATAAATGAAAGATCTTGATCCATAGTGATAATGTGATTGAAAAAAATGCCTTGAGTAATGAATGATTGTGATATATCTTCATACAAGTTGAAAATTGAAAAATGAATATTTATTAAGAACTGAAAAGTGTAAAAAATGTTAGTAGCAATGTGGCCGATGTTAAATTCTGGTATTGCTACTTTTTTAATTTCTCAAGCAATCTGGCTGATATTAAATTTCGGTATTATTATGAGAAGTAATTGAATCGAATTTCATGAGCCTGCATGGTGATAATAATAATAATAATAAAGAAACTAAGAGTAAAATGATATAAAGTGATGAATGCAATGAATAATTCTAAGGAAATAATCCCGAAATTTCAATAATTGAATTATAATTCTTCAAAAGTATCTATAAGGTTCGCTAACGAGACTTGAGTTCTCTGGTGTGTTTCACTAAGATGTGAGTTGACTTGTATTTTCTACTTGATTCTATCCTTGAGATAGATTGTGTGACATGTACTTGAAAAAGTAAAACTTTGTACTTGCTATATGTTGGTCGATTTGCTTTATTTATACTTGTTGTAATTAAGTTACTCGATTGACTAGTTATTATTCTTTAATGTTATAAGAGAGTGTTTCGCTGTTAGCCCAAGAGTTTAGTATGAGTTGTCTATAATTATTGGGTTGATCCTATAGATGTGAGTAATCGAAAAGGTAATGTGAATAAAGAGGTGATAGTTATGATTTAGTGTTGAATAGTAGTGGATAATGTGAATTAATGAGGCTAGACTAGGCTAGTGGAGATATAATCTCGTTAATAGAGTTGGGAAATTATAAATTATATATGCAAAGTGTTATAATGATATTACAACCTTAGTTGAATTATATTCCATTTAAGATAACATGATTTCTTTTTCTTGATTCTATTTTATGATTATGTGGACTAACACTGATCGATCGATGATGCCTATCTCCTACATTCCTTCTTGGGGTATGGACTAGATATCGGTTAGTTTGTAGTTACTAGATGGATGAGGATTTCAACACTAACTTCTGCACTTCCTTCCTGACAGATGTTAGAGTCTTTGTGCTAGTTATTTTATTATTAGTCTGTTTTATTATAGGTAGCTAGGAGTGGGCATATTTTGGTTCAAATAGAAAAAATCGAAAAATCAAAATGAAATTTAATTTTGATTTTGATTTTTTGGTTTTTCAGATCGATTTTGGTTTCTAATTTTTGAAATTCGATTAAATGGTTTGTTTTTTTAAAAACAAAAAATTGGTTAAATTGAAAAATCAAAATTATATAAATAATATATATATATATATATATATATACATATATATTTATATGTATAATGAATTAGTAAGTATAACTGTAACGCCCCGGAAAATGGGTCTCGGAGCGTCACACGGTGCTTGAGGCTACGAGTAGCCCCAAGCTAACCCTTTGAGCCATTTTCATTCAGCTCAACATAAATCAACGGGGTTTCCATAAATAACCCTCAAATATCAACAGAGTAATCATCATCCAAGAATAAAAGAATTTCAGAAAGATAACAAAATGCGACTTATTAGTCAACTCCCAACATCTATACTAGTCTGAAAAGCCTCTAAGAAAATCAATAAAATCAGCGAACCATTGAGACATGCCTAAACTGACTCATACTCAGTTATCAAATGTAAACGATTCTGTGAAACCAACATCAGACATCACATCCTCGGAACATGAGGATTCACCACAACAGAGGATGTAGAACAGCATGCCCGAAGAATCATTGTCGAACCTAAGACTTAGCACCTGAACCTACATTTCGAGAAAATGCAGCCCACATCCGAAGATGTGGGTTAGTACCATGGAAAGGAACCGATTATATGGGGGTGTATGCAGTTGTATAAACATCATCATCATAAATATTTATAAGAAATATGCAGGATGTATGAAAGACTCACATAGCCCGAAGAAAATCATCATAATCATGAGAGGATGAAATAAGTACAATAACACATGTGAGTCATCATATAATTTGTCAATCACTTTCAGTTCATCAAGAATATCAATTCTCATAATGTAAATATCATTTAAATCTTTCGAAAGAATAACTTTCACAATTCGACTTTCAAATCACTTCACCATTCACCATAGACACAAGGAAACACATACACACTGGGAGATCCTATAACCGACATAAACCATGTGAGCTACATAGAGTCCAACGTACAACCCACGTTGGGGGAGAGCCGTCCTATCCTTGCCATTGGAGTAGGACTATCGATATCAAATCCACACAAACTAGTGATCACTATATAAATCAGCCTCAGGCTCACTCTTACGGGGGCACGTAGTTCTAGCGAAGTAAGGTTGCTTTATACCTCCCACTCAGTGCTAAAGATTTCTCCCGGACTTAGCTCAGATCATTTCAAAGACAATCCAAAACAAAATAATTTTAGTAATATATAAATATAAATCGGGAGCCATCATGCTTCCCATCTATCAAAATCAACCACGTTGTGGATTTCTTTGGCACTCGAGTTTAAAACAACTCCATTAAGACCAAAAGGTCAAATCATTCAAAATATCTCAAATATTCAACATCAACGTGCTTATAACACACACTTTCTCAAAAAAAATACAATTTCCAATGGGGATTCACGACCCAAATATCAAAATCATGATAAATATCGTTCAAGATTCATGCTTTATATCTCCACACATGTAAATTCATCTTTCAAAATCATAAACATCAAGATTTTATAATAATCATCATAAGATATCGGTTCATGCTTCAAATTCGTAAAAATCAAATAAAAATCATGCCTTTGTAAAGAAAATTACTTTTGGGCACAAAAACTAAAAAGAGTTCTTGTTGAAAAACCCCACATACCTTGAATGATGAACTTTAGATCGATACTCGTTTTTGAGATGTTAATCGTGCCTTTGAATGATGGTTCTTGGAGTTCTTGAACTAAGAACTTGGAATCTTGAATAAATTTGCAGAATTAATGGTGAACTTTGGAGGTTCTTGAAGTTGGATGTAGGAGCTTAGGGTTTTAGTTTTGAGGGAAATTGATGAAATATAACATATAATGCTTCTAATAGGCTTTAATATAGGGTTTGGACGGATTTTGGGTGAGGGGGAATGAACAAAACGCCCCTAAAAATCAAATAATTCTCGAATCTGTCCTTTGGTGGACTGTTTTGATAGTCTGAAGTAGATCGACCATAACTTTTTGCTCCAATGTACAAGGAATTATGATCGTTTAAAGTTGGAGCAAAAATACGCCAGGCCTCAAAATTTTTTCTTGCACGTTTTACTGTTCACTACTACTCATGGTTCGATCGGAATGTTCATAACTCGTCGCTTGGGTGTCTATTTTAGATGATCCACATATCGTTGGAATGCTTATTCGATATTCTACGCAATGGTGAGTCATAATATAAGACATTCCGCACGGAAAATTTATAATTCATTCTAGAAGATAGAACCCAATACGTTTACGCATAAAATTGCAACGAAAAATTTCCCGGGGTATTACATCATCCCCCTCTTGGAAACATTCATCCTCGAATGATGCTAGACATGCCAAGATTAGATAGGGAATATAGAATACAGTTGAAACCATTCGTTTGACTCATCACCACATCATTTCTCACTCCAAATGCAACATAGAATGCATAAATTCAAGAAACTACAGCTGAACACATAATAAATGACAGCTGAACTACTGCAACTTTTATCAAAAGTGCATGATTTAGGAAAGAACGGTACCTTTGGCTTGATCGAATTTCGCGAAAAATAGGTGCGGGTACTTGGATCGCATGTCCGCCTTAGCTTCCTAAGTTGCACCCTTAACAGATTGGTTTCGCCACAACACCTTGACCAAGGGAACTTCTTTGTTCCTTAGTATTCGGACACTGAAATCAAGAATCTCAATAGGAATCTCATCAAAAGAAAGATTTTCTTGAATGTCAGCACTCACAGAGGAATCCACTACCACAACATCGCTAATATGCTTTCTAAGCATGGAGACATGGAATATTCGATGAACAGAGGACAACTCGGAAGGCAACTTGACCTCATAAGCTACCTTACCAACATGGCTATGAATTTTGTAAGGACCAACATAACGGGGACTAAGCTTCCCCTTCTTTCCGAATCTCTTTACCTCCCTTATGGGTGAAATTTTCAGATACACTAGGTCACCAACTTCAAACTCAAGATCTCTCCTTCTAACATCCGCATATGACTTCTGACGAATCTGTGCAGTTTTCAACCTTTACCTAATCAACTTAACTGTTTCCATAGCCTCAAATACCGAATCAGGACCACTCATAGCCGTTTCACCCACCTCGAACCAACCTATGGGTGATCTAAACTTCCTCCCATATAAGGCTTCAAACGGATCCATGCCAATACTAGAGTGGAAACTGTTATTGTAAGCAAATTCTATCAACGGTAAGTGATCATCCCAACTTCCCTTAAAGTCAAGTGCACAAGCTCTCAATATATTCTCTAAGGTCTGGATGGTCCACTCAGCCGACCATCGGTCTGCGGATGAAAAGCAAAACTCAAAAGCACTTGGGTACCAAGACCCTTTTGAAAAGCTTTCCAAAATTGTGAAGTGAACCGAGTACCCCTATCCGAAATGATAGACAAGGGAACTCTATGCAGTCTGACTAGCTCTCGGATATACAATCTAGCGTAATCCTTAGCAGTATATGAAGTATGAATAGGCAAGAAATGAGCAGACTTAGTCAACCTATCAACCACAACCCAAATAGAATCATGATGGCGACGGGAAGGAGGTAAAAAAATCACGAAGTCCATATTTATCTCTTCCCACTTCCAGGTAGGAATACAAAACTCTTGCATCATACCACCAGGTCTTTGGTGTTCAACCTTAACCTGTTGGCATATTGCACACTTAGCTACAAATGCTGCTATATCTTTCTGTATGCCACTCCACCAATAGATTTCCCGCTAGTCTCGGTATATCTTGGTGGCACCAGGATGAATAGAATATCGCATCCCGTGTGCTTCAACCATAATCCTCTATCTCAGATCATCAACATTTGGGACACACAATCTACCCTGCAATCTCAACACACCATCTCCCCCTTAGGAGAAAACCTCTACTTTTTGGTCCTTGACTGACTCCTTCAGTCTGACCAAACTAGCATCTAAGTATTGCTTTTCCTTTACTTCCAAAACCAAGGAGGATTCGGAACTACTCTAAACCCCTATACTACCTTCAGCAGAGTCAAGCAACCTAACTCTCAATCTAGCCAAACGATGTACATCATGAGCTAACTCTTTCTTACCTTCTACCACATGCGAAACACTACCCATGGACACTCTACTTAGGGCATCCGCCACAATATTAGCCTTGCCCAAATGGTACAACACACTTATATCATAGTCTTTTAATAATTCTAACCATCGTCTCTACCTAAGATTCAATTCTCTCTGGGTAAACACATACTACAGACTCTTATGATCAGTGAAAACATCAACATGGACACCATACAAATAGTGTCTCCAGATTTTCAAAGAAAACACAACAGCAGCCAACTCAAGGTCATGGGTGGGGTAATTTTTCTCATGGGGTTTCAACTGTCTAGAAGCATAAGCTATCACCTTACCCTTCTGCATCAATACGCAACCCAACCCAACTCTCAAAGCATCACAGTACACCACAAAACCATCAACACCATCAGGTAAAGTCAAAACAGGGGCTGAAGTGAGTCGAGTCTTCAACTCCTAAAAACTCTTCGTATAAGATTCGGACCACAAGAACGTCACTTTCTTTTGGGTCAACCGAGTCATAGGAGACGCTATAGAGGATAAAACCTCAAGAAAACGGTGGTGATAGCCAGCTAAACCCAAGAAACTTTAGATATCAGTTGGAGAAATAGGTCTAGGCCAATTTCTAACAGCTTTGATCTTTTGGGGATCAACTCTAATACCCTCGGAAGAAATGATATGACCTAGAAAAGCAACTGACCTTAGCCAAAACTCACACTTACTGAACTTGGCTAAGAACTTGTGATCTCTAAGGGTTTGCAAGACAGTTTAGAGATGATCAGAATATTCATCCTCACTACGGGAGTACACCAGTATATCATCGATGAACACTATGACAAACATATCTAGATATGGTCTGAACACTCGATTCATGAGGTCCATAAAAGCTGCTGGGGACATTAGTTAACCCGAAAGACATAATAAAAAACTCAAAATGGCCATAATGAGTTCGGAAAGCAGTTTTCGAGATGTCACACTCCCTAACTTTGAGTTGATGATAGCCGAAATGATGGTCTATCTTTGAGAAATAACTTGCACCTTGCAATTGGTCAAACAAATCATTTATTCTCGGAAGGGGGTACTTATTTTTTATGTTGACTTTATTCAGTTGGCGGTAATCAATGCACATATGCAAAGAGCCATCTTTCTTTCTCACAAACAACACAGGAGCACCCCAAGGAGAAATACTAGGTCTTATGAAACCCTTATCTAGTAGATCTTTGAGTTGCTCTTTCAACTCCTTAAGTTCTGCAGGGGCCATACGGTAAGGAGGAATAGAAATGGGCTGAGTATCGAGAAGAAGATCAATCCCGAACACTATCTCTCTATCAGGAGGTATCCGTGGGAGATCATCCAAAAAGGCATCAGAAAACTCATTGATGACGTTAACAGACTGGAGAGTTGGAGTCTCAGACTTAGTGTCTTTGACTCTAACCAAATGTTAAATACACCCCTTGGAAATAAGATTTCTAGGTTTGAGGTAAGATATAAAATGCCTCTTGGGTGACACAGAATTCCAAGACCACTCAAACACGGATGCACCCGAAAACTGAAACTTGACTACTCGGGTCCGACAATCAATAGAGGCATAAGAAGAATACAGCCAGTCCATACCCAGAACCACATCAAAATCTATCATGTCTAACTCAATTAGATCAGCCAACAAGACTCTATGACGAATGGTAATAGGACACTTTTTATACACTTTTGGGGCAATAATCGAATCACCCACTGGGGTAGAAACTAGGATAGGCTCAGGAATAATCTCAGGACTCATTTCAAAATTCATAGCAATCAAAGGTGTAACATATGAGAAATTGGATCCAGGATCCATCAAAGCATACACATCAAACTGAAATATATGAAGCATACCAATAACAACATTGGGAGAGTCCTCCTATTCCTGGAGGGACGGTAAAGCATAGAATCTATTCTGGCGCTGCCCGCCAGCATTGCTAAAAGAGGCGCCCTGAGCTGGGGCTGGGCGAGTCGCTGGAACTGGAGCACTAATGAGTCTGGGTCTGAGGGCGATAGTCACGACGCCCTTGTCCATCTTGTGGACAATCTCTAACTCTGTGACCCATGTCACCACACCGGAAACAACCCTTCTTCTCACCCCAACACTCACCCGAATGAGCCCTACCACACTTAGGACAGAGTGGATAATTTAGCTTACTTCCAGCACTGTACTGGGACCTGGATGCATATGACCTGCTACCTTGCTCCTGCCTACCTCTAAGCGTGGGAACACTAGCAGATAACGGTGCTGGCATAGATGAACGATCTTGATACTGAGGGCGACTCCCTCCCTACGATCTAGTCTGACCCTGTCCATGCTGCTCAGACCTAGCTCTCTTATTCCCTCTCATTTTATCTCTCTCCTTAATCTTGTCTGCCTCAATCTGTTGGGCATGAGTCATCAGCCAAGAAAGATTCATCTTCACTATTCAGCATAGCAGACCTACACTCCTTAACCACATAACTAGACACTCCAGTCACAAACTTACTCATACTAGCCCGATTATCAGCCACTAAGTCAGGAGCATACTTGGCCAACTGATTGAACTTTAGACAGTACTCCCTAATAGTCATAGAGCCCTATCGCAGGTTCATAAACTCTTCTACCTTCGCCTCTCTCATCTCCATAGGGAAAAACTTATCCAGGAATGCATCCTGGAACTCTTTCCAAGTTGTAGGGACAACTCTCTCACCTTTACCTTTCCTCCAAACAACAACCCAGTCATAAGCAAGGTCTTTCAACCTATACGCATCCAACTCCACACTATGTTCCTCAGATATATGCATCACCTGAGTAATCTTCCGCACCTCCTCTAAAAACAACCGTGGATCCTCATCAGACTTGGACCCATAGAATTCCAGCGGATTCATCCGCATGAAGTCACGGATCCTGGCAGTAGATGAATTACCTCCCTGCTGCTATGGAGCCGAGGCCGGGTTGGCCTAAACATTTGTAGTAACAGCTTAGGCCAGCGCCTTAAAGGCTGCCCAAAATTTAGTACGAGACACATTTTCATTCAATAGATCAGCGGGTTGAGGTTGCTGACCATTATTATTGCTTTTCGCTCGATGTGGAGGCATATTTCTGAAAGAGGAGAGGACGAATCAATAGCAGAGAGAGACACTTTAAGCACGATAGACTTCTGAAAGAAAGAATCACACATTTTCTTAAAACGTCTTGTAGCCTCTTGCTTATAAATGTGGCGCGCTACACACCGATGATCAAGACTCTACTTAACGTGGCTTGTCAGACTCCCTAGGACACCTTAAAACCTTAGGCTTTGATACCAAGTTTGTAACGCCCCAAAAAATAGGTCCCGGAGCATCACATGGTGCTTGAGGCTACGAGTAGCCCCAAGCTAACCCTTTAAGCCATTTTCATTCAGTTCAACACAAATCAACGGGGTTTCCATAAATAACCCTCAAATATCAACAGAGTAATCATCATCTAAGAATAAAAGAATTTCAGAAAGATAACAAAATGCGACTTATTAATCAACTCCCAACATCTATACTAGTCTGACAAGCCTCTAAGAAAATCAATAAAACCAGCAAGTCATTGAGATATGCCCCAACTGACTCATACTCAGTTGTCAAATGTAAACAATTCAGTGAAACCAACATCAGACATCACGTCCTCGGAATATAATGACTCACCACAATAGAGGATATAGAACAGCGTGCCCGAAGAATCACTGTCAAACTTAGAACTGAGCACCTTAACCTACATTCTGAGAAAATATAGCCCACATTCGAAAAGGTGGGTCAGTACCATGGAAAGGAACCGATTATATGGGGGTGTATGCAGTTGTATAAACATCATCATCATAAATATTTATAAGAAATTTGCAGGATGTATGAAAGACTCACATAGCCTGAAGAAAATCATCATAATCGTGAGAGGATGAAAGAAGTACAATAACACATGTGAGTCATCATATAATTTGTCAATCACTTTCAGTTCATCAAGAATATCAATTCTCATAATGTAAATATCATTTAAATCTTTCGAAAGAATAACTTTCACAATTCCACTTTCAAATCACTTCACCATTCACCATAGACACAAGGACACACACACACACTGGGAGATCCTATAACCGACATAAACCATGTGAGATACATGGAGTCCAACGTACAATCCACGTTGGGGAGTGCCGTCCTATCCTTGCCATCGAAGTAGGACTATTGATATCAAATCTACACAAACTAGTGATCACTATATAAATCAGCCTCAGGCTCACTCCTACGGGGGCACGTAGTTCTAGGGAAGTAAGGTCGCTTTATACCTCCCACTCGGTGCTAAAGATTTCTCCCAGACTTATCTCAGATCATTTCAAAGACAATCCACAACAAAACAATTTCAGTAATATATAAATATACATCGAGAGCCATCATGCTTCCTATCTATCAAAATCAACCATATTGTGGATTTCTTTCACACTTGAGTTCAAAACAACTCCATTAAGACGAAAAGGTTAAATCATCCAAAATACCTCAAATATTCAACATCAATATGCTTATAACACACACTTTCTAAAAAAACACAATTTCCAATGGGGATTCACGACCCAAATATCAAAATCATGATAAATATCATTCAAGATTCATGCTTTATATCTCCACACATGTAAATTCATCTTTCAAAATCATAAACATCAAGATTTCATAATAATCATCATAAGATATGGGTTCATGCTTCAAATTCATAAAAATCAAATAAAAATCATGCCTTTGTAGAGAAAATTACTTTTGGGCACAAAAACTAAAGAGAGTTCTTGTTGAAAAAACCCACATACCTTGAATGATGAACTTTAGATCGATACTCATTTTTAAGATGTTAATCGTGCCTTTGAATGATGGTTCTTGGAGTTCTTGAACTTGGAACTTGGAATCTTGAATAAATTTGCAGAATTAATGGTGAACTTTGGAGGTTCTTGAAGTTGGATGTAGGAGCTTAGGTTTTATTTTTGAGGGAATTTGATGAAATATAACATATAATATTTCTAATAGACTTTAACATAGGGTTTGGACGGATTTTGGGTGAGAGAAAATGACCAAAACGTCCCTAAAAATCAAATAATTCTCAAATCTATCCTTTGGTGGACTGTTTTGATAGTCTGAAGTAGATCGACCATAACTTTTTGCTCCGATAGACAAATTGGATGAAACCAATTTCATTGGAAAGAGGACTCGTAGAGCTTTTTGTTGATATATAGTAGATAACCCAGATCATTATGTACAAGGAGTTATTAACATTTAAATTTGGAGAAAAAATACACCAGGCCTCAGTACTTTTTCCTGCACGTTTTACTGTTCACTACTATTCATGGTTCGATCGGAATGTTCATAACTCGTCGCTCAGGTGTCCGTTTTGGATGATCCACATATCGTTGGAAAGCTTTTTCGATACTCTACACAATGGTGAGTCATAATCTAAGACATTCCACATTAAAAATTTATAATTCATTTTAGAAGATAGAACCCAACACGTTTACGCATAAAATTTCAACGAAAAATTTTTCGGGGTATTACAATAACCCTAATCTATTCATACAACACTATACAAACAACTCTGTCACAATTGTCGCTGCTGGAGTTTTCGAGGTGAAAGACAACACTACGATAGACTAATTCGATCAGCCCTACAACTGCACATCGGAGACGACGACCACCAGTGACCCACATAACGAGTGTCGAGTCACTCAATTAAAGTCGGTTAATGCGCCGAAGGGCAAAGGCGGCGAGCGACTACTAGTCTTACAAGGTTCAACTGGACGACAATCAGTCAGCCAGTTCAGTTTCTGGCAAAATTCAGATCAGTTATTTCGATAAATTTTGGCGGCGACGACCATTTTTTTTGATCAGTTGGGTGATCTTTTAGCCAGGTCAACTGACCATTTTTTGATAAATTTTAGCTACTACTTTAATCTTCAAAATCGAAATAAAAATGTGAAATAACCGAACCAAATTTGTAGTAATCGAACCAAATCAATTTTTTTTTATGGTTGTCATTTTTGTCAATCAAAAAATTGAAAAATCAAACTGATATTAAACAATCAATTCGAATAAACCGAATACCCACCCCTATAGGTAGCTCTTGTACACGTCTGACCAAGTCTTAGGGATAGTGAAGGATAGTTGTAAGAAGTTTTTGACAAAGTTTATTTATCAGTATTTAATTTAATTTTTTATTTTTAATCCAGTATTTTTTTAAAAATAGAAGTCTTCTACATATTTTTATTTGGGATATAAATATTTTTCTAGCCACTTAAGATAATGTAGGTATCCGCACGATCCGTTAATTTGGATCGTGAGACTAACATCTCTCCCTAGCAAAGATAATAATTAGACATCTATAAAGCTTATGAAAAGCATTGAATTTTGTCAACTTGCATATATTTTACTTAATAAAAAAACATATTTTTATTAAATTAACAAATAAGAAATACCTTCTCTTTTAAGTTGCATGCATGTAGTGAGATATTCTCATAATAATTCTAAACATTCTATATGATTTTTTTTAAATGTTAGGACAAGTAATTTTCATATTGACCTTTGCATAATATAATCTCCATTATAACAACAACAAAATAGACTAATATTTATAAGATGTAACTGTTACAAAGCAAGCGGAGTGTATTTCCAATATCAATTCAAAATAATCAACCAAGAAAATGAGAAAATATTTTATCAGCTGATTATGAGGATTGAGGAGAAATAGAACCATGGTAAATGATTATGAGAAGGTGTCAAACTTTAAAAGTAAATATTATATGGGGTTTATGGACTTGAAATACATAGGGTAATGGACATTATTAAAAGTAGGAGTTACAAAGATGAAAATGTTGATTAAAGGCACAAGACTAATAGATATTATTAGAATAGAAGTTATGAAAATGAAGTGGGGTGAGTTATGGAAATGACTTTTAAATAAAATAATTAAGTAAAAAATATTTTGAAGTAATCTTGTGTTATTATTATATTGTGAAATGGAGAAAGAAATGTAACGACCCTCCAGGTCATTTTTTGATTTTTCATGTATTTTTGGTGTTTCAAGCTTTCCGATAGTGGCTACCTATTATTTATCACTTGTGGGGGACATGTAGTTCAGTTTCAGAAGTTCTTTTGAGAATTTTATCAATACCGAAATATTCGATTTAAATTAAAATTTGGTAAATTTTTATTTTCAATTGTCTTCCTAAAATGTTTTACATATTTATATAAAAAATGAAAAAGGGCCTGAAATGTCCTTTCTGTCTGCCTATTGGGGCTAATTTACCTTTTTATTTAACAGATATGATACCTCGTGATTCTTAACCCACTTTATTGGTCACCTGGCCACTTGAGTGTAAATATAGATATTATTTTAATTTCTGTATTTACCTTTTTATGAAACTAATTGCTCTGGTAACATTGGATCAGAATATGGATCAATAGGATTAGTTTCTAGAAGATGTGATGTGTACGTTATGACATTATGCTCATGGAAACTTTCACAAGGAAAGGGCCGTATGATGAAATGTTTCAAGAAAATTTGAGCATGAGTAGTTGGGTACTAATGTCAACAACAAAGGATATTATTGATATCACATCAATAGAACCAGAAGAGATTAGTTTCCAAAATAAAATGTATTGTGCATCCTCTATATTGGAGGGTGCATTGCATTGCATAATTGAATTTCCCAATGAAAGATTGAACATGAAACAAATCCCAGCAAATATCAAGAAGATCAAGCTGGTATTTCTTATCAAATGATGCATCTAGGTTTATGTGCTGGAAATGTGCTGGTAAATATCCAATTTTCTAAAATATTCTGATGTCGTCTATATATATTATTTCCTTATTCAGGAAAAGAAATGATTATTGACTTGACTATACCATGTATGGCAATAGAAATGGATATTTTGTTTTTTTTTTCATACAAAAACATATAAGTCTATCGGAAACAATCTCTTTACTTCATTTCAGATATAGAGATATGGAATGTGTCCACTCTACCCTCCAAGACCCGACTTTGTGAGAATACATTGAGTTTATTGTTGTTGCTGCATATAAACACATATATCCCTTTATAAAAGAAAAGCTGAATTAAAGAAGAAGTTAAATAAGAGTCCAAAATAAGAAAGGAAATGATAGGAAAACAAAGTCCGGTAAAATTAAGAAAGAAATTTTAAGTTCAAACATTAAGAGTTTAATGTAAGAAACAAATTATGAATGTTAAACTTAGGTCTAATTCTATTTCACAAAACTCGCATGACGAAACTTTTTATTTCCAAATTGATTACTTCTACTCTAGGCCAAATTGAATTGGGGTCAAACTAATTTGTTAAATAAAAAGGCAAAATAGTCCCAATAGGTAGGCGGGAAGGGCACTTTAGGCTCAATAGATAGACGGAAAAGACATTTTATGCCCAATAGGTAGACGAAGGGCATTTTTGCACCATTTCACATAGTTGAAGAAAATTTTAGGCCCTTTTTCGTATAAAAAAAAGAGCTTATAGTTTATTAATATTTTAAACGCAGATAGTAAATTTAGATATGTTCAAAATTATTATTTTACAATAGAGTCTTTCTTGAAATAATTTTTTGTTAATTTTAATATATTCAAAATGTTGTATTTATTTTACGACAAACCTATCCATAATCCGAGTGTATACATAATAAGATAAAATTGGTGTCGAGGAGTCACCTCACTTTCATGTGGGATTAAAGAGGGTGCACAACAACTATGCATTAATCAGTTGTATCCCCCGATAGATGACATGAATAAGAATTTTAAGTGAATTGTAAAAGTACCCATCCATTTCAAGGCATATACTGTTGTATGGATATCCGTTTCATTTTTTCTTTGCTATGTATTACATAATATTGTTATTAATTCATGAGCATTCGTATTTTCAGTTTAGCATAAGGCAAGCTTGCATAAAGCATATACTTTAATACACACGAAAAAAGGGAAAGTTATGGAGGAGCTCTTGTGATGTTTTATTTGATCTCCGATAGAAATCAATTATCTACATCAAGTTTTTCAATCCCAAAATCTAGTGTAAAGCTTGGACCTAGGAGGTTTTTCCTGACCTTTGGAGGTTCTTAATGCGGAGGATTTTGAGGTCGAGTAGAGGGGACAAGTAGCCAGTGATTGGTTTGAGGCTGCTATCCAGCCTCTAGAGAGGCTTACTTACCTTTCTTTAGACATTTCTTTATTATAGTATTGCTGTGGTATTGTGCTAATTTTGGAATGTATTTATGTCTCGGATAGTTGCTAAGACAACTCTTGATTATTTTAGATGATTGGAAGATCAAATGATAAATTCTGGCCGTGAGTTTTCTTAGGTTGGTAATTACTTCTTCTTTAAAATTTAGGACTCGTTTGGTAGAGTGTATAAGATAATACTGAATATGTTGTATTAGTAATACTGGAATTAGTAGTGCAGGAATTGGTAATACTGGGATTAGTAATACTGGAATTATTTTTTATGCAGTGTTTGGTTTGATGTATTAAAAGTAATAAGTATTATTATATTTTAAAAAGAATATTGTTTGTTTACAAAAATACCCTCGACATACTATAACTTTGTGTATTTTTTTGCAAAAGTTTATTATTCTTTTTTTTTTAAATAAAAAAAGTTAACAATATAACTAATTATTTACTTTAGAATTTTAAGATTTAATCATTCACTTACAAAAATTATTTTTTAATTATCTTTTCTTTGTTTGTTCATCATTTGCTTGTTGTTCCAACTTTGTGTTGTTAAGTTAAAGGGAGGTACCTATAACTTTTGGATGAGACAATAATATCATTATTAAAATAAAATTATATTCTATAGTGTGTTAAAACTAAGTAGAAAAATTAATTTTATTTATGGATATCCTATTTACAAAATTAAAGCTTGTATGAAATTTATTTTTGGATTTTGACCAATAAATATTTTTTTGAGTTAATGGAGTAGTTTTTTTTAACTAAAATTATTTGGAGGGATATTATTATATTGAAAATTTGAAAAGAAGTAACTCATATTGAATAAATTGAAAAAGATTTAGAAAAATTAAAGAAATTTGAGGACATTTTTGTAAATAATAATAAAATTTGTAAACTAATTTATTTGAATAAATTTATTAGTACAATATAAAAAATAAAATTAAGAAAATAAAAAATGTTTAAAAGCATTTGAGGGATATTCTTGTCTTTATACATACTAATCCCATGGTATTAAAACCCATGTATTACTAATACCACCATATGTTATGTATTAGTAATACACCCAATAATACCATGTAGGGTGTATAACTAATGCATGATATTAGTAATACATTGGTTCAAAATTCTACCAAACATAGTATTAATTAATACCACAATTAATACATGGACTATTTTTCCTAATACGGCCTACCAAATGATCCCTTAGTGTAGCTTACTCAAGGTCCTTGGGATTAAACTTAGAAGCTTTAGTCTAGGCCTAGGTAGCTACTTGCCTTAGGTGGAGTATCGGGGTACTTGTAGTTAGCTTTATTGCCTTTTTAAAGGTAAAGTACCTTAGGATAGTGCCTTATCTATTAGTAAATAGCATTAAAGCACCTAGGCGGGCTAGTTGTTGAGACAAGGATAGTTTGATCATTATAGTGTGGTTATTGAATATTTACTCCCGATGTTTAACCCTTTTAGCCTTGCTTCGCGACCTTTGACTTAATAGTCAGAACCTTACCCTCCTTTAAATGAAATCGACATTCTAGCATAAAAAATGACTAAATAAACTTGGAATGAATTAGACCTCTAGGTTTTTATCACCTATCTTCTATTAGTTTTAGTTCGAGTTCGACACCCGATTATATTGCTTCTTACCTGTTAGTTTTGATTTGACTCCGACACTCGATATTATTGACTTGAAATTGAGAAATATGAGTTGGGATTGGTGTTTTCATGGTTATGCTGGAAGATGAATATACGGTACACTTACCACACTTTTTGTCTCGTTCTTGCTTTACTTGCTATTGTACTTGTTCTTGTTTTAGTATTACTCTTACTTGCACCTACCTTGCTTATGGGAGCTCGGTTGAGTTTATTTTTTGCTGTGTATGTCTTCGGAGATTATGGAGGACTAATTAAGTTATAGCTAGGCATTTATTTCCGATTTTCATTTAATTATATTTGATTAAATACATTTTATTAGCATAACTCATTATTTTTATTTCTAACCCTCACTTATTTTAGTATGCATTCACACTTTATTTATTCGTGTACTGTATTTGAGCTTAGTCGGCCTATGATGCCTATTGAGTACCCCATATTTTGGTACTTATACTGTATTTCTGTATTTTTTTGTCTGATGCTGATCTAGTATAAGTCATCATCATTGATGTTGACCTTGAGTTATTTTGTTGACTAGATATACAGGTGAGATTTTGGAGTACGGAGATGATCCTTCTCCATTTGTTGTTGTGATAGTTTTATTTCATATATCCTGAGACTACTAAAATATTTTGGCATTGTTTATTACTCTTTTTGGTAATGTGGCTCTTGTATTAATTTTACCAGGTTTTGGAACATTCACTTTGTTCTCTCCCCTCTTTTGTGTTATATAGTTATGAATATGTTTTCTAGTTGTTTCTTTCAATGATCGTTTTATCCTTATTTCTCTATCTTCTGCCTATTAGTTCGTTACTCACCATTTTGGGATATGACTTGGATTATATACTTCTTAGCTTATCTACTTACGGGGTAAAAAAGTGCCATCATGACTTGAAAAGTTAGGTCGTGACAGTTTGGTATCAGAGCTAGGTTCCACCGATATTGCCGGTATAAGAGAAAACATATAATAGAGTCCTGCGGATCGATACGATGACTTCTGTATCCTATCTTTTGGAGGCTATAACAAATTCTTTGGAAAATCTCACCTTGTTGATTTATTATCGTGTGTTGTGTCTATATTGGTTTCTTGATTCTCATTAATTTCATTCTTTAGTAGATAACTAAGATGTGGGCTATAGCGGTCGAGGATAGGGCCCCTAAGCCTGCAGCTATGACACCTGTTAGAGGTAGAAGTCGACCTCGAGGTTAAGGTCAGTCTAGAGCTGCATCACCGCTCAAGGCCAGACTGAAGAACCTTAACTTGATCCGATTATTGATCCTAACCTAGAGATTGAATGTTCTGCCACAACAGTCGGTAGGTTTTCCAACCAACTGGATTTATATCTCTTTCTTCCTCTGTGATTCCTTTGTGCACTTATTTGGTATGGTTGGTGGCCAATCAATGGATGGGGCCTAGATATCCACTCAGGGGCCAACATAGTGTAGACTTGGTATAGGAACATAGCCAATGATGTGCCATGGTTTCATGACACTTTTGATGCTTAAAACTGGAAAATATATAAGTACTTAGGTCCTTTATATTAGAGATAATATGTGTTTATGTTGAAGGAAAACATGTTTAGAGTTGGGGAAAAAAAGATAATGAAAATTTATAGAAGGGCTAGTTACGACCCGTAAGTGGTACCTATGATAGCTGTAGGTCCCTCCGTAGGTGTTAGAAGGAAAGTTTTGAAAAATAAAGATTTGTTCTAGAAGTGACGAAACCTACTTACGGGGCATAAGTGCTACTTACACCCCTAGTAAGTGCCATTGTAGGTAGAATACCTAAAGGCTGTTGATTTCTTTGAGACTTACGAACCTACCTAGGGTTCGTAAGTAGTACTTATGGCCCGTAAGTGGGTCCATATGTGGTTGTCGACTCATTTTTCATTTTTGTTTTCTAGTTAGGATTTTTAGGGTTCTGATGTATTCTATAAATACCCTATTAATGTTTTTGTATTACTATACGCACTCTTTGTATCCACAACACTATATTGATTCTAAGATTTGATTTTTGGTCTTGGAATTCATTGTTCTTGATTTTTTATGATTGACTATTAATTTGAGATTCTGGGTTTTGTTCTTAAATGATTATAAGATTCGTATTTTTTTTTGATAAATTCAATGGATGTTCTTGTCAACATGAACGTGTAAACTACCTAACTAGGGTTGTGGTAACCCTGACAAAATAACAAAGTAGAGAAAGTGCAAAGTCATTCTTAATCAGTGTTTATGCATGTACTGTGATCTTCTTCAATTTGATTGCTTTCTTAATGACTGTACAAGTTAAGAATCTGATTGTATTCGATACTTACTTCATAAGAGAGGTTGAGATTAGAAAAAAAGATCACAACAGTAACTTGGGGCTACCAACCCTCATTTAATTAACTTAAAACTCAAAAGGAGATAGTTAATCTGGGATCTAGGACAAGGTTTAGTAAGGCGACACTCTGAGACTCACAAGGTGAAGAGTGAAATTTACCAAAGGTGTTCACAAGACGGTTGGTGATACATATTTTGTTAGATTTTGCATGCAAGACATTAATATAGTTTGACAAAGCATGATAAGGCTGCGGCGTTAGGAAGTCTAGGGGAACACAGTCCTAGTATTCATCTCATATTGATTTCAACATAAAGCGATCTAGATTTGTTACTAATTTACTGCTTTCACAAGATCCCCTCATTTACTTTTATACACTTTTTGGCTACTTCAGTAAGTTTGTGATAGAGATTCGACTTATTCCCTGTGGGTTCAACCCCAACCTCTATTGGTTCTATATTTGATAGTGACTGCATTGTACTTTCTTGGATGTATAATTTGGGCAACATCAAATTTTGGCATAATTGTTGGGAAATACCATTTTAGATTGGTTGATTGAGTTTATTGAGGTTGTTGTTTTTTACTTTTCTGTTGTTCTTGGGGTTTACGTCGATGTATGCCTAGTACTAGGAGTCAAGGAAATCCTTTGATCCCACCTGATCCAGAGCTTAAAAGAACCCTACGACAGTATCGTAAGATGTCAAAACAAGTTCATGAGGGGCTTCAAGATGATCCACTTACCTAGAATCCGCCTCCTCCATATGGTGTTCAAGAGACAACCAAGGAAACCACTGCACGATTATTAGCTGAAGAGTGGAAGGAGGTATTTTCCCATTGTGTAGCTCAAGATGCCAAAGTGAGAAAGAAAGTAGAGCTTCGATCAGAACTCAACAGATCTATGAAAGAGAAAGAGCTCAACCACCCCAGCATTTCAGTACTTTCCAATATATGATGATTGATAACGTTCAATCTACAGCTCTCGTTTGAGTGTAAAGCGGTCGTTAGCAAATATAGAACCCAACCTGGGTTGGGTGTCGATCCCACAGGGAATAGCTTGGTCAACAAGTAAGCAAAATTAATAGACTTTTGGTGCAAGTCTCGTAAGAAGGGGGGATTGTAATAAGTAACCAAAGTAATGAAATAAAAGCTGAAAATAATAAAGTAAAAGAGAAATATTGTCACGTTGGTTGTAAACAATGAGAATTGAAGCGTTGGGGTTATGTCCACCTTCAGAGGTATACGTCTCTATTGGCTATGAGTGTGTAGAGTCTTGACATGTAATTGCTTATAGAGAATTGTAGTCGATGGTAAATCCAAGCGTCTCTCGACCTAAACAAGGACTATTTCACTTTAACTCTCTCGAGCTTAAAGCGTGTCTAACGGTACGAATTCTCCAAGAGGTTAGTCCAGGTACGGCACTAGCTTTTTAATAGGAAAGGGTGTCCTACTACCTTGACATTATCTCTTTTCCAGACAAATAACCTTTCTCTCGAACAAGTTAAATGTTAGACTGGCGTTGGTCTATGCGTCTTCTTTTCTAGACAAATAACCTTTCTCTCGAACAGGTTAGATGTTAGAATGGCGTGTTCTTGTGTTTGAACCGCAAAGGATGTAGATTTAAGATGAAGAGAATAATGATATAAGCAATATACTTGTCTTGAACTCACAAACTCATAGCTATAGATAGTAACTCATTCGGCTTCCATAACCCCAACTAAGAGGTTTAGTTACCCATGAATGCGAAGGATATCACGTTTTGCATGGTGGATGGTGTGTGGTTTTGGTGATTCCGTAGCGAGTAACGATTCTCTTGTTGTGGAATTTAAGAATAGAAGAATAGATTAGAAGTGTTTGTGGTGGAAGATGAGAGGGATGGAAGAAAATTAATTGTTGAATTAAGTGAAGAATGTATTGAATGCGGAATGTCTCAAAATCTCTAGCATGATAGGGTATTTATAATACTCCTATCCTACTCCTACTAAACTAATAAAATAAATAACCAAATCCTAATATACTAATGAAATCCTTGACCCAAATGTACTAGGGTAAGGTTACAAAATTATAATCCAAATAGAATAATGAAACACATAACCTAATTGCACTAGGTTAATGTATTATGGCAAAAATCCAGCTTTGTGTCTGTAAGTCCCCAAAGTCTTCAGAATTGCTGTTTTAGCCCTGGACAGATTTTCCATGCAGTCCCCAAAGTATTCAGAAATGCTGTTTTAGCCCGGGACAGATTTTCCATGCAGCAGATTTGGTCCTTTAGGCGTCCAGCTCCTTTCTACTTCGTTTGTGAGCTTTCTTTTGCGTCAAGTAAGCCATAAAATGCTGTATTTTGCATCATTTATACCTGAAACTTTCCTAATCATGTTTGTTAGCTCATTTACAGGAAAAAGGACTAAAAGTGCATGAAATAGATAATTAGTTCTCAAAACTAGGCTAAAATATGGGCAAAATATATTGATATAGGCGCGTAAATTCGCCTATCATCAACACCCCATACTTGAAGCTTTGTTCGTCCTCGAACAAAATATCATGTCCTTCTAAACATCAACTTAGGGTTTTACAGCAACAACACAAAACATTCTTCAAGACAAGCACAACAATTATCAACGAAGAGTAGCTTTCCGATTATAAGTAGAAACAATTTAACCTCAAGCATAGACTCGTGATGGTGATCAACTCGCATGCAAACGTTAAGGTACATAGAATCATATACAACTATCCAAAACTCATCAACCATGTGTGTCTCACAATATAGTACCCATAATCACTCACAAATATAGCATATTTTTCAAACATGGGTATCAAAGTGTCCTTGCTCTCACTCTCACAAAGAATTCATATGTAGCAACTAATGACCATAAGCTTGCCCTTAATGTAGTACTCTACTAAATGTCGGAATGTTAAGATTAGGATCAAGTAGGTCTTTTGATGGTTGTAATGTAGGCTAAGGGACGGGTAGGATCAGCTATTTTGGCCAGAAATAGTGACTAGGTTCCTAAGCACTTTAATACATCACATTGTATCATTGACACTTTTTTTTCTTTCAACCTTTCTTCTTTCCTTTTTATTCTACCACCCTTGTTCTCCTCTTTTGTTTTTCATTTTTAAGCACAACTTACTTTTCAGCTTTCTTTTCCCTTTTTTTCTTTTCACAACATACCTCTTATGATAGCACTTTCTTTTTCATAACACATTCAAGCACCATTACAATTTAAAGCATCATACTCAACCAATTTCCTCTTATGTTGTCACATGACTTTTTCACTTTAAAGCACTTAGGAATTTGGATCAAAATTGTGGTCTTGAAAGAAATGGATTAGACTTACATACAAGGTTGTCAAAGAAATAGGCTAAAGGCTCAAAAGGGTTTAACTAGGATGATTTACATGGGTAGGAAAAACTGAAGGTAAACATGTATAGGTTGCCAAAGAAATGCCTAAATCATATCCTAAACTTACATTCCTTATTTTCGCTTTGCATACATACGAGGCAAGTTCTAGCATCAGCCACATACATAGAATATACTATTAATCTCACACACACAAGGCACATGGTCGACTTGATTGGTAGTAATATAGACTCTCGACCCAATCAATTGAAGGAATTGAATCACACAATAGCACATAATGAGTCACAACTAGAGCCTAAATGTCTCAATAGTCACAATTGTAGCACATACTCTTGTTCTAATCTCATGCTGCCTATCCAAATAATTTCATGCGTAGCTAGAAAAAAAAATTTACTACTAAAAAAAACACAACGAAACAAAATAAAACAACAGCAAACAAACATAGATGCGAATAGAGAAGTATAGCATGCAATACCACCACCCCACACTTAGTCGGGACACTGTCCTCAGTGGAAAATAAATATGAGGAACCTGGTTGGTCGGACTTATTCTCTATGTCTGGGGTTATACCCCTTTCATTGGAATCATCATCAGAGTCGTCATCCTTAGAAGTTCCTCATAAGTATCCCACTTAATTCCAAGCGTGAGTCGGGGTATTTGCTGCGAGGAGGGTTCTCCTTGGTCCTTGCAACTTCTCTTTTTGCCCTTTTGGGAGGTGGTAGCCTTCTCCTTGCCTTGTCTCGCTTTAGGTGCCATTGTACCTGAGACTAGAAATAGTGTTAGTTGCAGCACAATCTCACTTGATACAATCTATAAGCAAGTACTAGGGGTACCACCCCACACTTATTTTTGTTGCACAAATCAGCGAGGTGAACGTAGTCGATTTACTCAGATTTCGTCGACATACGTTTTAGGATTGTATTCCAACAAGAAAATCAGCATTGTATCACTTATTTGCAGCCATTGGACTACTTTCATGGTAGATATAGCAACACTACGACATAGGGGTTACCACATGGAATCGTTATTCTTACAACAAGCACAACCTCCCTAGTCGATAGGCACTATAATCTTATCCCGATGGCCGGGATAGTCTAACATGTAAGCATCCAAACAACACTCTTAAGCAATATTCATAGCCATATCAATTCAGCAAATATCATAACAATGCTATTGAAACCAAATTCAAGTCGGAAATAAGTCAAGAATTCCCTACGTATATGTTTACTCACATGATTATGTAACAACAATTCAAACACATGAACATCACCAACAATCTTATATGATTTAGCAATTTATAATAAGCATAGCAACGTAGTACTTACGATAAATAAATGAAGAATAAGAGAGTACTTACTTGCTTGAAGCTTGTGGAGACGGTGTTGTGAATTAGAAAGGCAAAAGAAGAAAATTCTGAGAAGATTTGGAAGGTTATGTGGCGCCTTTAGGGTGTTTTCTAATGTGGTTGTGTTGTAAAACTATGTCCCCTTTATATAGGAAGAGTATGGGTCGGGTTATGACCCATTTACAATCGGATTTGGGGACAAAATCACCACATATGCGGCGCATATCCCTTGGCATATCAATGACATATGCGGCGCATTGTCCATGGCATAATGGGACATATGCGCCGCATATCCTATGGCATATCTAGACATATGCGGCGCATATCCTATGGCATTTGGTCTCAGTATCTCAAATGCCATAGCATAGGCGGCGCATAGTCAAAAGCACACCTAGGAATAGGCGGCGCATAGTGTATTGCACACTAGATTCCGAGTCCTTAGGCTATAGAATAGGTTGTGCATCGTTCGTGGCCTATTTATACCAAGGCCTAGCCTTCCTCGAAGCCTATTATGACGTGAGAAAGGCTCAATTCATAGCCTTATGCATCACCATTCCTAACTTACCGACTTTACCATACAATGCGACCAAATCGTCAATTGCAATCAATCTCCTCGTTGCATACTTCTTGCACCTATTTTTGCTCAAAACCAAATGAAAACGATTAGTACGATGGGTTGCCTCCCACCAAGCGCCTTAGTTTTGGTCGTGGCACGACTCTTATTTTTGGATTTTCATTTATCAAAAGCAAAAACAAGTACTAGAATGAAAGAAAGACAAAACGATAAACGATAAAACGATAAAACGATGGGTTGCCTCCCATCTAGCGCCTTATTTATTGTCGTGGCTCGACGTAGTTACCTCGAGTACTTAGACTTCGTCGAGGTGAGTGATGGATCGTTTTCTAAAAGGATTTAGACGACAATGAGGCTTACCTGTGGTCATGCGATCTTTTTTGAGCTGGTTCATACGTTTCCCCGGAGAGTCTCCAATTATATCATCAATAGTCCAACCCATAGCTCTCTTGTATCTCTTCAGAGCAGAGATAAGAGCTTCTACGTGCTGTTCACTTAAATCATCTGCGCTCTCCGGAAGTATATTTCTAGTTTCCAAGAACACATACCTTAGATAATCGGGGAGCTCTTGCGATTCTAGCACTGGTGGCTCATCAATGGGAGTCTTTGCTGTTGGTTGATTCTTGAGATCACATCCCGGTTGCTTAGGAGTATAAGACTCTATTTCTGTTAGATCACCCATAAGTTCTTCATAATCTTCATTATTCTCATGCTCAACATTCAGTGGCGCAGCAGATAATGGCTCAACAGTAGGTTGTTTCTCTATAGATAATGCTTTCGTATCCTCATAATGAACATCAGCTATGGATGACTCATTCATATCGCTGGGCTGCTTCATTGTTTTGCGTATATCAAACCGTACCACTTCGTCATTAATTCGAAACAAAAGCTCATTATCTTTCATGTCAATAAGAACACTTCCAGTTGCAAGGAAGGGACGTCCCAAGATGATGGGAACTTCAGAATCCTCCTTACAATCCAGAATAACGAAGTCTGCAGGAAAGATGAACGAAGAAACTTTCACCAACACATCATTCAAGATACCCACAGGTCGTTTTACCGACCTATCAGCCATCACGAGCCTCATATTGGTTGGTGTCGGATCGCCTAGCCCCAACTTCTTGTAGATGGATAGTGGCATCAAATTGATGCTAGCTCCCAAATCGCACAATGCCTTTGCAAAATCCAACGACCCAATTGTGCAAGGAATAGTGAAAGCTCCAGGGTCTGCCTTCTTTTGAACTAGCGATCTTGTAGCAATTGCACTACAATGATGAACATTATCTGCCAAGTCATAACTTGCTGCCCGCTTCTTTGTCAAGAGATCCTTCATAAATTTTGCATACCCAGGCATTTGTTCAAGTGCCTCCACCAATGGAACATTAATGGTGAGCTGCTTTAACATATTCATGAACTTGCTGAACTTTGTGTCATCCGCCACCTTCTTCAATCTTTGGGGAAAAGGTGGTGGTGGGTATGGAAGTGTACTCTCCACGGTTTTCTTCTCCTCTTGCTTCCGTTTTTCCACTTTTTCAGGCTGCACAGTGCTGGATGTGGCGTCCTTAACGTCAAGAGTAGTAGCTGGGGCATCTTCTCCTTTTGCGTTGTCATCTATGTCCGCAACTTCGTCAATCACTTTCTTGCCTTTTGCTGAAGTTTCCAGCGCCTTACCACTTCTGGTAGTGATGGCCATGCATGACCCATCATTCCTTGGGTTTTGCACAGTATCGCTAGGTAAGGTGCCGGCTTTTCTTTGGTTGAGTGTTGCTGAAAGTTGACTGAATTGCTGCTCTAGTTGTCTTATAGAAGTGGAATGAGAATCAACTAATTGCTTCATGGAGGCTAAATCGTCGATTACCTCCTTAACTCCCGCGCTCGTTGCTTCTACTCCTTTCAATAACTTAGCCATCATGTCTTCCATAGAATTAGATGTGGTGGTATCACGTCTACCAGGGGGAACGTACAAACCACTATTTTCATTATTTTTCTTCCAACTACCTTGGTCTTTACCTCCAGATTTGTCATAATAGTTCCGACCTTGGTTTCCTTGGGCATTCCCACGGAAACCCCCCTGATTGTTCAAGTAGTTGGCCTCCTCTTCCGAATCAGATTCGTCTCTTCCTTTTGACGTAATAGATTTCACTTTTTCAGTCTTCCCTAATAGATGCTTTGTAAGAAGATCCATTTGGGTTTTCATGTGCGCCATATCTTGATCACGTTCTTCTTCTCTTCTTCTTTGGTCTGCAGACATGCCAATAGATAAAGTGGGGCTTGCTACCTCAGAATCCCTGGTATGCCAAGCTCTACTTTGTTTCGTCATACGATCTAGCATGTTGCTTGCTTGACCAAAGGTGAGGTCCATAAAAGAACCTCCAGCTGCGTTGTCCACCACTGGTTTAGTTACTGAATTCAGGGCTCTATACAAGATCTCCATCAAGTGGACATTGGTCATGTGATGGTTTGGGCATCTTGCTAGCTTCGTTTTGAACCTCTCCCATGTTTCGTGAAGAGCTTCAGATGGAAGCTGACGAAAGTTGCTGATTTCATCTCTCAATTGAGCCCTCTTGGATGGCGGAAAGAATCTTTCTAGGAAAGCGTCTCTTAATTGCCTCCAATTTGTAATAGAATCAGGAGTCAGCCCATTCAACCATAATGTTGCCTCCCCAGACAGAGACAATGGGAATAGACGTAATCGAATAGCATTCTGACCAACACCAGGATTGTCAAAAGACTTGCATGTAGAAATAAAGTTGATGAGATGCATATTCGGATCATCGCCTGCTAGTCCACCAAATAATCCCTTGAGTTGCAATAACTGAATCATGGTGCTAGTGATGTTGAACTTGGCTCCGGGCGCTAATGGTGGTGGAATTATAGCTCCAGTGGCTCCGGCACCATCAAGATCATCATCATCATCGTCGAAAGCTGGTTGCAAAGGTTGGCGATCATATCTATACCGAGCTTGTCGACCTCTTCGATTGGCAGGTGTTATAATTTCAGCATCACGCCTAGGGTTTAGTAACTCGTCATCACCTAAATCCTCATCGTCAGGATTTGTTGCTCGTCCAGGATTATCAATGTTTTGTTGTTGGACTTGAGCAGCGGCAAGAGCAGCTAATCTTGCTTGCTCGTGTTGAGCAGCCATCCTGTCGATTTCAGCTTGTGCTTCCATTCTTCTAATTCGTTGCGGTTCCGGATTGATTGGTAATAACGGTTGACCAGAACTTCTAGTATGGGGCATGCACTAAAAGAAAAACCTGCAATAAACAAAAACAAAAACTAAACGTAAAAGTGCGAGAATCTTTGACCAAAGGGTCTAGTAATTATCACGAACTTGATTGACACTCGTATTCCCCGGCAACGGCGCCAATTTTTGATAACGCTCAATCTACAGCTCTCGTTTGAGTGTAAAGCGGTCGTTAGCAAATATAGAACCCAACCTGGGTTGGGTGTCGATCCCACAGGGAATAGCTTGGTCAACAAGTAAGCAAAATTAATAGACTTTTGGTGCAAGTCTCGTAAGAAGGGGGGATTGTAATAAGTAACCAAAGTAATGAAATAAAAGCTGAAAATAATAAAGTAAAAGAGAAATATTGTCACGTTGGTTGTAAACAATGAGAATTGAAGCGTTGGGGTTATGTCCACCTTCAGAGGTATACGTCTCTATTGGCTATGAGTGTGTAGAGTCTTGACATGCAATTGCTTATAGAGAATTGTAGTCGATGGTAAATCCAAGCGTCTCTCGACCTAAACAAGGACTATTTCACTTTAACTCTCTCGAGCTTAAAGCGTGTCTAACGGTACGAATTCTCCAAGAGGTTAGTCCAGGTACAGCACTAGCTTTTTAATAGGAAAGGGTGTCCTACTACCTTGACATTATCTCTTTTCCAGACAAATAACCTTTCTCTCGAACAAGTTAAATGTTAGACTGGCGTTGGTCTATGCGTCTTCTTTTCTAGACAAATAACCTTTCTCTCGAACAGGTTAGATGTTAGAATGGCGTGTTCTTGTGTTTGAACCGCAAAGGATGTAGATTTAAGATGAAGAGAATAATGATATAAGCAATATACTTGTCTTGAACTCACAAACTCATAGCTATAGATAGTAACTCATTCGGCTTCCATAACCCCAACTAAGAGGTTTAGTTACCCATGAATGCGAAGGATATCACGTTTTGCATGGTGGATGGTGTGTGGTTTTGGTGATTCCGTAGCGAGTAACGATTCTCTTGTTGTGGAATTTAAGAATAGAAGAATAGATTAGAAGTGTTTGTGGTGGAAGATGAGAGGGATGGAAGAAAATTAATTGTTGAATTAAGTGAAGAATGTATTGAATGCGGAATGTCTCAAAATCTCTAGCATGATAGGGTATTTATAATACTCCTATCCTACTCCTACTAAACTAATAAAATAAATAACCAAATCCTAATATACTAATGAAATCCTTGACCCAAATGTACTAGGGTAAGGTTACAAAATTATAATCCAAATAGAATAATGAAACACATAACCTAATTGCACTAGGTTAATGTATTATGGCAAAAATCCAGCTTTGTGTCTGTAAGTCCCCAAAGTCTTCAGAATTGCTGTTTTAGCCCTGGACAGATTTTCCATGCAGTCCCCAAAGTATTCAGAAATGCTGTTTTAGCCCGGGACAGATTTTCCATGCAGCAGATTTGGTCCTTTAGGCGTCCAGCTCCTTTCTACTTCGTTTGTGAGCTTTCTTTTGCGTCAAGTAAGCCATAAAATGCTGTATTTTGCATCATTTATACCTGAAACTTTCCTAATCATGTTTGTTAGCTCATTTACAGGAAAAAGGACTAAAAGTGCATGAAATAGATAATTAGTTCTCAAAACTAGGCTAAAATATGGGCAAAATATATTGATATAGGCGCGTAAATTCGCCTATCATCAATGATTCAGAGAAAGACTTGAGGTATGCTGGGCATATCGAGATAGGAGCTATCATTCCTCCTGAACTACCCCAAGGAGTAAATTCTGATATTATGAGTTCTATGATTCAACTACTCAATCTGATGTGTTTGTTTGTTAGTTTGAAGACTGATTGGAGTGGAATGTTATGCCTATTTTACCTCAGCATGTCTATGTGTCATCAAGGTGACGACTAGGATGATAAGCTATCAACTAGTTGACAAGCTATCTGCTAAAGTCATCAACCTTAAGCAGTACCACTGAAGGAGTTGACAACTAGGATGATAGGTTATCAACTAGTTGACAAGCTATCAGCCAAAGTCGTCAACCTTAGGCAGTATCACTGAAGGAGTTGACGACTTGGATAACAAGTTGTCAACTAGTTTACAAGCTATCAGCCAAGTCATCAACTAAAGAAATTCAATAATTTTTATTCAGTTTCTTAGGGGTATTTTGGTCTTTTTCTTACCTCAAACCCTACCCTCCCACGACATAAAGCATCAAATAGGAATTATTAGCCTTTTCTAATAAGTTTTAGATGTCATTAATCCTCCCTACTCTCAAGAATAGTAAGATTAGGGTTTCTGCCTAAGAGCAAGAAATTCAAGTTTTCTCTACCCAAATATCCAAGAATTCAAGCTTACAAGTTTAAGAAAATCTTCCAGAAATATCAAGAATAGGATTTTCTTCACAAGTTCATCATTCAAGTCCCAAGATTCAAGCTTTATTCACAAATCAAGAAAATTAAGGTATGTGGGAGTTCATCCATGGGTCTTCTTTCACCCATGGACCCCAAAAACCTTTCTTTGATCGAAAGTATGAGTTTTTCCATTATTATAAAGTTGTATATGTTCAAGATGACTTTCAATCATGTTTTTCCTTAGTAATTTGACGCAATTCATGTCCTAGTATGATCCCATGAAAAGATTGGTTATCTTATGTCTCAAGTTTAGATTTTAGTTTAGATTTTCCATTTCATGTTCAATTGAATTTCATGCCATAATTTTGAATTGTGAATTTAGCCATGTAATCATGTAATCTTCGCATGTTTTAAGGCATTCCCATGTTCAAGTTCATGATTTCCAAGTGTTTGATTAAATGTCTATGTTTTGGGTCTTTGAACCATAATCACTTATTATAGTATTTCAAGTTGATATCGTATTTTATACTCCATTTAGTGCTGGTTGGTTATGAACACCCGATACTTAATTGTTTACAGAATTTTAGTATCCTCAGAATGTTTTTAGATAAACCATGAATATTGTCATTCTGTCAGTTATTATGATCAGTTGTTTGCTCAGTTAAACTTAGTTCAGTCTAGTAATTAGTGTCATTCATTCGGGAGTAGGATTCAACCTTGAGTGAACCCAGGGATGGTGGCATTCCTGCCAGTTTAGGGTGTGCCCCTTAGTAGCAATCCCTGAATTACAGAACTATCTAGCCAACATAGGTTTGAGATATCTTTCTGCCAGTTTAGGGTTGACACATATGTTATGACTGCTCCTGCTAGTATAGGGTAACTCTTTAGTCCTTTCGAATGCCAGTTTTATGGATCCACGCAGCCAGTGTTAGTCCCCGTGGCACGGTACTGACACCCTCCAACTGAGGTTATAGGTTGGACCCCAATTAGCTCACATTGAGGCAGGTAGGTTAGATAATACCTCTCACAATCTCAGTACAGTATTCAGTGTCTCTTTAGTTTAGGTTTGCTTGACTAAGTGTACAAACTTACAGATATTTAGTTTAATAATTTTTAGTCTTTCAGATTACAGATTTATCTCTAAAACATATTTATGCTCAGACTTGCATTCTCAAAGATTACATGTTCATGTTTTTATGCTCCGTATCCATACATGACCCTCAGTTTTGTTTTTCAGTATGTTCAACTTTACATGAGGATTGCATACAATATTGTAACGTCTGGAGACTACCCTGTGGACGTCACACTGTGCTTAGGAATACAAGTTATCCTAAGCTAACCCTTGTACTGGCATAACTCGTGAGCAACTGAATAAGATACATAAATCACGAAGAAATGAGCGGGAGAAAAGTCTTTAGCTGAACATCTTCAAAACAAAACAATTAAAATGATTACAACTCTAGTTATACAAAATAAAACTAAAATCAAATACATTAACTCTACAAACTGTCTATAAAGCCTCTACAAGTATTGACTATAGGTAGCCGGGACATGACCCCCAACTATCCCGAATCAATACGACTGAATAAATAAAAAGGAAAAAACCCAAATGCCCTTGGAAAAATAGAAACAAAAGCTGGAAAAATTAAGGGGCAGGCTCTGGAGTGAGCGTCGCAGGCTCTGGTGCAGTGCACTTGAGTGGGAACCGCGGGCTCCACTACGGTGCACTACAGGGTGCGCTGTGGGCTAATCGCACACTCTTACTGCCTCTTCCATGAAAATGGCTATAATGTTTCACTTGGGTATCGGATTAAGGAAAAATTGGTATCATTGGAAAGCTAACTCGATTATCTACAATTTGGTTGGTCTTGAGCTATAAAATTCTATGTATATCAAAAGTTATACATGTTCAAAGTAGACTTTTGTTGAATCGAATACCAAACTTTGGATGAATCAAAGGCTCTTAGCTCAACTTTGTTCTAAGTGATTCTTATGAGCATTTTTCACCTCAAAATCACTACAGACACTATGATAAAGATCATGAAATGTATATTCAAAAGAAATTCATGGGATTGGATTTTACACATGCAAGAATGACGTTTCAAAGTCGATCCCAAAAATGCGGGGTGTTACATTATCTCCCCTCGAAATCATCCATCCTCGAATGACTGATTAGACCTAGAGTTCTAAGCCAACTGAGATTATATTCTGAACATGCATGACTAGGAACATGCCTGCATAACTGAGTATGAGCATGATACATGAACTGAGCTGAATTCGCAATTTGCATGGATGTAAACATTTTACCTCATGGAATGACCTTACTCGTGAAACTTCGGCTAGTAAGACTAAATTAAAAGTTGGAAATCTATAGGAGCTTATCTTTTTGATTTCTAAACAGGGTCGCAGGCTCTATGAACTGGACCATATGGATTTCCCATACTCAAATGGACTATTTCTCCAACAATCTTTTAAGAAATTCTAATAATATTATGGAGAAAAGAATTTTGGGCATGATCTGAACAAGACATCTGACTAAGGAATCACAACATTGATACAACTCTATAGCATGGAACATAGACATATAAATCATAAGTTAGGATAGAATTACTAGGCCTTAGGCAATGCAACTTCTTACTTTCAAGCTTAGCAACACTACTCAAATATTTCCTCAACTGTACTATTTCCTTTAAATACCATACTCATTTGACTCAATTTAAAATTTTCACATGGGCATTGATAAATCCATCTACTAAAGTCTAAAATGAACTAAATCCTCTCACCATGATCAAGCCTAACTCGAAATCACAAGATACAACATGCTACCCAACAATACTAGTCTAAACCACATGATTAAATCTTCTATGTCTCTTCCAGAGCTCACACCCTAAGCATAATATGCCTTACCACTTTGATGACTAACTCTAAACTCTTACTATGGATTCACTAGCGCATATTACATTCATCCACTTATATCCCAACGTAACATTCAAACCTATCATTATAACCACATATGAACTTCAAGGAAAACACCCATAAAGGCATACTTCTCACATTCTTTAAACCTCTATCAATAACAACTTTCTTGCACTATTCTTAAGAAGATATACCCAGAATTCTCAGCTAACTATTACATATACCAAAGATTTACCTCAATAATCCTTATCCTTTAGCCTTAGATAGAAAATCATAAATAATCTTTCTTAATGAGGGTCATCAACTCTCTCTTAATTAAACCATTGCTTATCCATTATCATCACCACTATCTTAACATAAGAAAAGATCACTGGAGGGCTAATGCATAAGGACTTGAAGCATAAAAGAATACTATAGATAACTTTGACACTTAATCGAGGCTTGAGGAATAGAATGTCAAAGGCATAGATTCATTAATGAGATCTAAATTGAGGACATACATGATATATTACAAATTTCACTAGTATCATGAGTTCTGAGAATTGATCATACTCTGAAACATGAGTTCATACTTATCATAAGCTATTCAATATAAGACTGGAGTTTCATAGATTTATGAGGGATGACTCAAATCACAGAGTGAAGTTATTACTTACTTTAGGAGCTGAGAATGGACTTGAATATACATGAAGTGTATAAGCATTGGCCTTTGGCATGGATCTATCATGCAAGACATAAATTTGGTGTGAAAATGACTGAAATCCAAGGAACACTCTAGATTAAAAAGGGATCACTATATCATTATAACTCTTATTGATATGTATCATAATCTAATTCTCAAAACTTGATTTGGTTCTTCACTCTACCATCTCCTTCTTAGATTAAAGCTAACATTCTAAGATTATGGGTCTACTCTATATCCTCAAGACTGAACCATAATTTCTTTGTTGTAACGGCCTACACATGAATGTTCACTCACCTTAATAAATTATATCTAAACAATACTAACTTCATTCTTTGTCACTCTCTTAGTACATACCACCCTTAAATTCCTTTAGCTTCAATAGTCATCATCATAGATTTGCACTCTATTAACTCGACAAATATACCTGCCTCACTAAACACATAATCTCTCTCACTAATTCAAATCATACCAAAACATACCTTAATTAATGACCTATACTTTTTTAACACCATAACATACCATCGAGATCTCCTTTCTTACTTCAAGCAGACCATAAATAATCTTAACTAATAACTCTTTCTCTACCTTCTACCAGGAAAATAGTATTACATTAATTGCCCCTAAGCTAACACACAACAACATATTACCTTAACAATAACTCGATAGCATGCATAAATTCATCTATATACTTTTAATCAATTGTCGTTCCCACCTTTCTTGTCACTACACTTCTAAACCCATACTTCTAACTGTAAGAAGGTTCTACTACTTATAAATCATAACACTCTAAGTTGCAATAGCCCTCGAATGCAAACTCTATTTAATAATCTAGGTTCATACTATTTACTCTTCTAAGCACTATCTGTATTGAAGGGTTAACGAGAAACCTGATTATATATCTTACTCTATCTTAACTAAACAACTCATAAGGATGAGGAAATAAATGTCAACTTGAGGAACTTATAACACACTAGCGATCTCCTCTCAAGCCCCTTGTGTGACTTCTGAAGTTACTGATAGTTAATATAAGAGAAACATCTTGGGAGGAATTAGAACTTGCTAATCATGTTATCTCAAGAATAAGTCATTGATAAATGATTATGGAGTAGCACACAAATTGTATTATCCTGGATTTTTCTTTAAGTCGAGTTTCATCCTTAAGAAGAGTAAGGGCTGACTTTCTAAGTGAAAAATATTTTAAATCGTGTAGAAGTTCCCTAATATCATTTTTTTGTCATGTAGAGAATTGAATAACTTTCCGTCGATACCAAATTCGCCTAAATCCAACACTCGGATGAAAGTTAAAGCCATTTTAGTGAGACAATGTACCACCTGGTACCCTAGAGCATCGCGGAGCCAGCCAAAATGGCAATTGTCAAAATCCAGTGAGCCTCCGCGATTCCATCACATTGTGATGACTTTTTAGTTCCCAAACTAGGTGGCAGCGCGATTTTCACTGCGTCGCACCATCAAGCAGTTTTCCAATTGTCCAGTTTCCAGTAAGCTGGTACAATTATGGCGGGTCACGCCAGCATGTAAAATCAAGATTTTTCCAGTTCTAGATTTTTATTCTAAGGGTAAAATGATCATTTTCCTACCTCTATATATACTCCTTAACACAATATTTCTCATTTTTTCACCCAAATATCATTATTTTCTATCAATTTAATACAAGAACAAGACCTAGGGTTTCTAATCCAAGACCCAAATCATCAAGGTTTCACCGTGAATCTTTTAAGAATTATATATCAAGGTATATTAGATGTTGATTCTTGGGTTCCTTCCACCCAAGAATTTCAAGAATCCTTTTCAAAATTATAAAGATGTTTTTATGAGTTTTCATGATTTATGTGAATAGAAATTGAAGTTCATGTTGTTGATAAGTTTTGATTCATATTTTGATTGTAAAGATTCAAGTTTTGACCTTAGTATGTGTTGATTATGTGATGTTCATGGTAATATCTCTTCAATAAGCATGTTGAATTATGAAATCATGATAACTATGAGTATTGAATGTTGTGTGACCAAAGTATACCTTCCACATGTTTGATAAATTGCTTATGTAAAGAAAATAGTCATTATAGCATGTAGACAAGAAAGCTCCCAATTTTGTGTAAGTCAATGCATGTCAAGTATTTGTTGTAATGCCTAGATGAGTGAATTATGATATGATACATGCATTCATATTCATGTTAATTTCTTATTGAATGAGTTATGAGATGATAACATGCACCCCTATACTATCACATGTTTATTATTCTCCAAGTGCTTGAGGTGACGCTTTATTGATCATGTTGTGAATGATAGCCTATTGCCATATTGTTATGCAAAAGTTTTCATGTTTTATTTACTTTATGCTATCGAGTCCTAGGGGGTATTTATACTAAAAAACTTAGTTTCTTGTCTAGAGCCGAGTTAGTCTCAAAATAAAACTTAGTAATGCTATGATCAGTAGATTTTAGTTAGTGACAAAAAATAAGAAAACTCAGTAATATCGGTATTCAGCCTAATCCAGCTCAGTACTCATTTCATACCTCAGTAGTATTAAAATAATCAATTCAGAGCTTAGTATCATTCAGTCAGATAATGTGATTCATTAGTATTCCGTCAGATAACGGAACCAAGTGAACTCAGTTTAACTCAGTTAATTAGCATGATTAGTAACAGGTTTAGTTCAGTCTAAGTTCAGTTAAGAATTAATTCAGAGTCCTTTAGTTGGGAGTAGTAGCTAGCACTGAGCGAGTGCAGGGATGACGACTTTCCCATTAGAGAGGCAGAGTCGTTAGCAGTAATCCCTAAACTCCAGAACTGCGTAGCCAGCGCAGGACCAGGAGTCATCCGTTATTTAAGGCTTGACAATCATACTACCTTAGGCTTGACTTCCTATTCAGGATCACCCGTTAGAGAGGCTTGACCATACTAGAGGTTTTTTTACCCATGGCACGGTATTGACACCCTTCCATCTAGGGTTGCTGGTTGTACCTCACCAGATCAGATTCGGGGAATGTCAGTTAACTGAGAACTCCTACAGTTGTAGTTTCAGTATCAGTCTTCAGAGTAGAACTCAGAAATCAGAACTGTCAGATACAGTCACCCATCTCAGTAAAGAGCTTAGATAGTTCTATAGATTCATAGACCACCTACCAGATAGGCCTGGTCTCACATAAAGTTAATTAAAATTAGTACTAGTAGATCCAGATATCACCCATCAGATAGGCCTGATCTCAAACTCAGTCCATTATTTCTATTATTAAAAAATTTAGAGATCTTCTGCTAGATAGGTCTGATCTCAGATACAATCATTCTTTATTATTATTAGTAGCCCACTAGATAGGCCTAGTCTCACATAAAGTAAATCAGAATCAGTACTAGTAGATCCAGAGATCACCGGTCAGATAGGCCCATTCTCAAAATCAGTCCATTATTTTTATTATTACAAGATTCAGAGATCTTCTGCTAGATAGGTCTGATCTCAGATACAATCATTCTTTATCATTATTAGTAGATTTAGAGATCTTTCTCTAGATAGGTTTGATCTCAGATACAATTATTCTTTATCATTATTAGTAGATCAGAGATCATCCGTTAGAAAGGTTTGATCACAGATTTAGTCAGTCGATAGTAGTAAGCTTAGAACTCAGTCATTGATATGAGTAGATCCTATTAATCAGCTTCAATATCATTTAATTAATAGATCACTCACTAGATAGGACTGATCTCAAATTCAGTACTCAGTTATCAATATCAGAAGATCCAGTTATTCAGTTTCTCAGTATTAGTAGTGAGTTTAGACATCAGTAAACCATATACGAGACTGAATATTCATAGTCACGATGATTTCAGTTATGGTTGTGTATTTATGCATATGTCTTCATTCAGTACTCTCTTGATTATTTAGTTGATCTATGTTCATTCATAAGCCCTTGCTTTTAGCCTTACCTTATCTAGCATACTAGTACATTCAAAGTACTGACACATACTTTTCTCTTGCGCGATGGTGTCTTATACCATAGGTTCAGAAGCACGAGATCCAGAGCACCCTTAGCAGTACAGACTCAGTTAGCAGCAGTAGACGTAGCAGTGAGTCCTATTCATTCGAGGATGATCCTAATTTTATTATGTCATTAGACTCAGTTTATTTTTAGTAGACAAAGGTAGTTAGGGACATGTCCCATCAACTCCACTGTTCTGACAGTTAGAGGTTTTTCAGATAGATGTACCAGTATTCAGTTTTCAGTTTTGATTATTGTAGATGTTTTGAAACTTATGGCAAGTTTCTGCCAGTTTTTCACATTTATTTTAGTATGTGATGCAGTTCTTAGTTATAGATATAAAAAAGAATTAGCTTGTGGTCCCTCGAGGTCATAAGCATCTGTGGCGTTCCAGTTTTTAAAAATTGAGGCGTTATAAACTTGGTATCAGAACCTAAGGTTTAATAGTGTCATAGAAAGTCTGAAAATCCACATCTAGTAGTGTCTTGTGCATAGGTGTGTTGCGTGCCACATTTATGTACAAGAGGCTATAAGATGTTTTTAGGAATAGTTTCCCTTTCTTTCAGTGTTTATGTCATGCGAGTATGCATAAGTTCCAGTTGATTCTCAGTCTGATCCATTTTGCCTTTCATTTATAGAGCATGCTTGCAGAGATAATGCCTGTAGGGTTGATAACCAGCCACCTCCGCCAGTAGATCCTGAGAATAAGAATGTGTCATATGCAGAGTTTCGGGCAGCTTTTTAGATGCTAGCCCAAGCTGCGACCACTAGTGTTTAAGGAAACCGTCAGGCTGTAGTCCCACCTCAGTAAGATAGGGGTTCAACCATAGCAATAATTAGAGATTTCATGAAAATAAAGCTGCCAAAATTCTTTGGGTCAGTAGCAGGTGAGGACCCATAGCTTTATCTAGAGGAAGTGAAGAAGATCACCCAGATTATGTATATGTCTGAGGAAGAGAGTGTAGAATTAGCATCCTATAGGTTGAAGGATATTTCTCACAATTGGATAGTGATGTGGAAGAAGAGTAAATGAGAGGATGCAGCTCCCATGACTTGGCAAGTATTTCAGGATGCCTTCTTAGATAAGTTTTTTTCCTCTAGAGATGAGAGAAGCTAAGTTAGAAGAGTTTATGAAACTGAGGCAAGGCTCCATAACAGTAAAGGAGTATTGTCTTAAGTTCAATCAGTTAGCTAAGTATGCTTCCCGACTTGATAGCTGGCCCTAGAGCGAGTTTGGGTAAGTTTGTGACTAGTGTATCTGAGTTGGTGTTGAAGAAGTGTAGAACTGCTATGCTCAATAGAGATATGGATCTTTCTAGATTAATGATGCATGCTCAATAGATAGAGACAGATAAATCTAAGAAGGGAAAGAGATAGAATAAGAGAGCCAGAATAGGTAGTTATAGTTTTTCTCAGGCTGGGTCACAGGGCGGTAGTCATTCTCAACATAGCCAAAAAAATTTAGTCCCAGCTCTATTCTCACCTAGTGTACCCGCACCAAAGTTCAGGGATGTCAGTCTTGATGGAGTGCCAGGCTCCAAAACCCAAGGTAGTGCCAGGAGTGTTTGTACCTATCCGCTTTGTGGAGAGTGTGGAAAGAATCACCTAGGTGCATGCATAGCTAATATCAGGAATGTTTTGGATGTGTCAAGCCAAGCCACAGAATGCGAGAGTGTAGAGTTCTAGCTCAAAAGGGTAGAGATTTGCATTAGCAGGGCGCCATTTCTAGTAACACCAGTGGTCAGCGTCAGAACTAACTTTATGCACTCCAGACCCGTCATGATCCAAAAAGGTTCCCTGATATAGATTCGGGTATGTTATGTGTCCTTCATTTCTATAATATGCACTGTTAGATCCCTTTCTCCCATTCGAGCTTATGTTTTAGCATGAGTTAGTTAGTAAAGCCAGCAAGTCAGTTTAGCAGTCAGACAGTCATATTCATATAGTTTGTTTTCTCATCTTTTCATTTATTCATGCTATCAGAAATCTCAGGAAAGATAACTATTCCAAGGTAGAAATTCATAGTAGTTGCAAGATAAGTTTAGCTCATGAGTCATGCATTAGTTTTAGCACCCAGATATTTAGTGACGAATTCAGTTCATAGATGCCCTGTGTATCACCTTAGTATTTCGGCAAAGTAAGTGTTCTTAGAGGGACATAGTGTCCCAAAGGGGTGATACCCTATAACTCCCTGATGTTTTCCATTTCTTAGACCCATTCGATTTCACGCTCAGATCCTCATTACCAGCTTTACATCAGTTATCATTGCATAATCAGTCAAGCATTCAAAAGTCAGTTCAGTTAAGTATTCATGCATTAGATATGCATGTTCAGTAGAAAAGCTCAGCTTATCAGTGTATTCAGTCATGCATTCAAGAATCAGATATATTCATGCATTAGATATGCATGTTTAGTAGAAAGAGTTCAGTTCTTCAGTTTATATAGTCATGCATTCATGAGAGAAACTCAGTCATGAATCCATGCTTCAGATATGCATATCTATTATGAGAATTCAGCTTATGAGTAGCTTCAGTCATGTATTCTATGCATCCGATATGCATGTTCAGTATGAAATCTCAGTATATCAGTAGTTCCATGTCACATAGTCATGTTTCAGATGTTATCGTTCCTTAAGTAAGCTCAGTCGATCAGTATTCTTAGCCTAACAAGAGACATTCGAGGACGAATATTTCCAAGGGGGAGATATTGTAATACCCTGGATTTTTCTTTCAGTCGAGTTTCATCCTTAAGAAGAGTAAGGGAAGACTTCTCAAGTGAGAAATATTTTAAACCATGTATAATTTCCCTAATATCAGCTTTTTGTCATGTAGAGCCATTTTAGTGAGACAGTGTACCATCTGGTACTCTAGCGCGTCGCGAAGCCAGCCAAAATAGCAATTGTCAAAATCCAATGAGCCTCCATGATTCCACTGCATCGCGGTGACTTTTCAGTTAACAACCAAGGTGGCAATGCGATTTCCACCGCGTTGCACTGTTAAGCAGTTTCCCAATTGTCCAGTTTTTAGTAAGCTGGCACATCGCGCCAGCATGAAAAATCAGGATTTTTTTAGTCCCGGATTTTTTATTCCAAAGGTAAAACAGTCATTTTTCTACCTCTATATATACTCCTTAACACGAGATTTCTCATTTTTTTCATCCAAATATCATTGTTTTTATCAATTTTATTTAAGAACAAGACCTAGGGTTTCTAATCCAAGACCCAATTATCAAGGTTTCACGATGAATCTTTCGAGAATTATATAGCAAGGTATGTTAGATGTTGATTCTTGGGTTTCTTCCACCCAAGAAGTTCAAGAATCCTTTTCAAAATTATAAATTTTATGATTTATGAGTTTTCATGATTTATGTGAATATAAATTGAAGTTCATGTTGTTGATAAGTTTTGATTCTTGTTTTGATTATAAAGATTCAAGTTTTGACCTTAGTATGTGTTGATTATGTGATGTTCATGGTAATAGCTCTTCAAGAAGCATTTTGAATTATGAAATCATGATAATTATGTGTATGGAATGTTGTATGACCAAAGTATACCTTTCACATGTTTGATAAATTGCTTATGTGAAGAAAATAGTCATTATAGTATGTAGACAAGAAAACTCCCAATTTTTTGTAAGTTAATACATGTCAAATGTTTGTTGTAATGCCTAGATGAGTGAATTATGATATGATACATGCATTCCTATTCATGTTAATTTCGTATTGAATGAGTTATGAGACAATAACATGCACCCCTATACAATCATATGTTTATGATTCCCCAAGTGCTTGAGGTGACGCTTCATTGATCCTGTTGTGAATGATAGCCTATTTCCATGTTGTTATGCAAGAGTTGTCATATTTTATTTACTTTATGCTATCAAGTCCTGGGGGGTATTTATACCTGAAAACTTAGTTGCTTGTCTAGAGCCGAGTCAGTCTCAAGATAAAACTCAGTAGTGCTATGATCAGTAGATTTCAGTTAGTGACAAAAATTAAGAAAACTTTATAATTTCAGTATTCGGCCTAATCCAGCTCAGTACTCAGTTCAGATCTCAGTAGCATTCAAGTAATCAATTCAGAGTTTAGTATCATTTAGTCAGATAATGAGATTCATTAGTATTCCGTCAGATAATGGAACTAAGTAAACTCAGGTTAACTCAGTTAATCAGTATGATTAGTAATAGATTTAGTTATGTCTAAGTTCACTTAAGAATCAATTCAGAGTCCTTCAGTTGGGAGTAGTAGCTAGCACCGAGCGAGTACAGGGATGACGACTTTCCCATTAGATAGGAAGAGTCGTTAGCAGCGATCCCTGAACTCCAGAACTGCGTAGCCAGCGCAGGACCAGGAGTCACCCATTATATTAAGGCTTGACAATCATACTGCCTTAGGGTTGACTTCCTATTTAGGGTCACCCATTAGAGAGGCTTGACCATACAAGAGGATTTTACCCATGGCACGGTATTGACACCCTTCCAGCTGGGGTTGCCGGTTGGATCCCACTAGATCAGATTGGGGGCATATCAGTTAAGTGAGAACTCCCACAGTTGCAGTTTCAGTATCAGTCTTCAAAGTATAACTCAGAAACCAGAACTGTCAGATATAGTCACCCATCTTAGTAAGGGGCTTAGATAGTTCCATAGATTTATAGACCACCCTCTAGATAGGCCTGGTCTCAAATAAAGTTAATCAGAATCAGTACTAGTAGATCCAGAGATCACCTGTCAGATAGGCTTGATCTCAAACTTAGTCCATCATTTTTATTATTGAAAGATTCAGAGATCTTTCGCTAGATAGGTTTAATCTCAGATACAATCATTCTTTATCATTATTAGTAGATTCAGAGATCTTCCGCTAGATAGGTCTGATCTCAAATACAATTATTCTTTATTAGTAGTAGTAGATTCAGAGATCATCTATTAGAAAGGTTTGATCACAGATTTAGTCAGCCGATAGAAGTAATCTTAGAATTCAGTCATTGATATAAGTATATTCAGTTAATCAACTTCAGTATCATCAAATTCAGAGATCACTCGCTAGTAGGACTGATCTCAACTTTAGTACTCAGTTATCAATATTAGAAGATTCAGTTATTTAGTTTCTCAGTATTAGTAGTGAGTTCAGACGTTAGTAAAGTAGTATTCGAGACTCAGTATTTAGAGTCATGATGATTTAGGTTATGGTTGTGCATTTATGCATATGTCCTTATTCAGTACTCTCATGATTATTCAGTTGAGCTATGTTTATGCATAAGTCTTTGCATTTAGCCTTACCTCATATAGCATACCAGTACATTCAAAGTACTGACACATACTTTTCTCTTGTGCTATGGTGTCTTATACCCTAGGTTCAGAAATGCTAGATCCAGAGACCCTTAGCAGTCTAGACTCAGTCAGCAGCAGTAGATGTAGCAGTTAGTTCTTTTCATTCGAGGATGATCCTGATTTTATTATGGCACTAGACTCAGTTTATTTTTAGTAGACGGAATTAGTTGGGGATATGTCCCATTAACTCCACAGTTTAGACAGTTAGAGGCTTTTCAAATAGATGTATCAGTATTCAGTTTTTAGTTTTGAGTATTGTAGATATTTTGAACCTTATGGAAAGTTTCCACCAGTTTTTCGTATTTATTTATGTATGTTATACAGTGCTCAGTTACAAATATTAGAAAGGGTTCACTTATGGTCCCTCGGGGTCATGAGCACCGTGCGACATTTTGATTCCAGAAAATTAGGGCGTTACACGAATCGATAGAAGTTTTTGAGAGAATAACTTTACAGCATGGCCTAGATCATGAAGAAGGAAGACATTTCTTAAATGCCCTGTAGCCTCTGGAAGAAAAGTACAGACATTTCCATACCATTTTGTAAGTCTCAACTAAACACGGCTTCACAGACACCTAGGATTCTTTAATTCTGTGAGTTGATATCAAGTTTGTAACACCTCGAGACTGCCATATGGACGTCAGACAGTGCTTAGGACCACAAGTGATCCCAAGCTAGCCCTTGTACTGGCATAACTCATGAGCAACCAAATAAGATACAAAAATCTCAAAGAAATATGTGGGAGAAGTCTTCAGCTAAACATCTTCAAAATAAAACAATTAAAATGATTACAACTCTTGTTATACAAAAAAAAACTGAAATCAAATGCATCAACTCTACTAACTGTCTATGAAGCCTCTACTATTATTTACTATAGGTATCCGGGAAATGACCCAAAACTATCCTAAATTAATACGACTAAATAAATAAAACAAGATGCTACTCAAACTATGACTGACTCAAGCCCTCGAATCAAAACGAGCCATCACTTGCTGACAGGACGCTGGAAACTGTCTGATTATGATGTGCACGGTATAACTTGTACCTACATTATGAGATAATATAGCACATACACATATATATGGATCAATACTTCTGAAATGTACTGAGTTTGTGGGGGTGAATGCATAAGTAAAAACAATAACTTAATGTAATATAAGCCTTTAAACAATGCATGCTAAGTCTAAATAACTCACCTTGGGCTTGAATAAAACAAAAGGTGTAAAATCATAAGCATGAGTAATGAAGCATAAGTATGAACTTAAAGAGCCATGACACTTAGTTTATAAGAGCTTTACTTTTATTTTTCTTTAGGGAGGTTTTCTAACAGACATATACCATGTGAGCTACCATGGAGTCCAGCGAATTACCCTTGAATGGGAGAGCTCCCACTAGGAAAAGTTGTCCTACCCTTGCCATCGAAATAGGACCTTAACTTAAGTGATCACTATACTTAACCATATTGGGACTTAAACTCATGGAGGCACATCATTCTGGGGAAAATGAACTGGGACTCATACCCAACTCGGTGCTAAATACTACTCCCTTACTTACATGCCCAGATTTTAAGAAATCCACCTTAAAATAGCATAAGGGCTTATAATGAAAACCAGTTATGATTCTCTTTTCCTTAAATCATAAGTTGTATGAACAATGTGGATTCCCAACTTAGCTTAGGATCAAAAAATCAATTCTTTCTTAAAATCTTGATATAAGCTTATCAAAGAATACTTAAACGCATAATCTTCTTGAAGTCTCAATACTTAAACTTGGGGCTTAAAACCCATGGTTTAAATTCATATCAATTCAAAATAACACTTCATGCTCAATAATAATCTTGAAATACTTCAACAATAAGAAGTTAAGATAGTGTAATTTCATTTATAATATAATGCATGTAATTAAAACATAGACATAATAAATTCTTGATATATTCAAGCTTTAAATCTCATGAAAATCAAATGCTTTAAGAACATACATACTTGGATATGAACCCTAATTAAGAACAAGTGAATTAAATCTTAAAATCACGCAATTTGGGTACAAAGGTAAAAAAGTGCCCTTGTTCATAACTCCACATACCTTAATAGACTTGATTCAATGTATAAAGCTTGACTTTGAAACCCTTGGAGATGATCTTAAAAACTTTTCTTGAGATTTTTGTATTAGGGAACTTAATTCTTATTTTTTCTTAAAGAGATGTAATAGATTTTTGAAGTTCTTGGATATAGGTTAGGGTTTGTTCTTGAGAGAGTTTGTGAATTAAATGGACAATTATGTATTTTGGAATCCTTAATCTCGTGTTATGGGTCAATTGAGTGAAGAAAAAAACCCAAATGCCCTTGAAAAATAGAAACAGAAGCTGAAAAAATTGAGGGGCGGCATATGGAAAGGGCACCGCAGGCTCTGGTGTGGTGCACTGGAGTGGGTACCCCGGGCTCCACTGCAGTGCACTACAGGGCGCACCGTAGGCTAATCACGCACCCTCAGTGCCTCTCCCATAAAAATGGCTATAACTTTTCACTCGGATATCGTATTAAGGAAAAATTAGTATCGTTGAAAAGTTGACTCAATTATCTACAATTTGGTGGGTCTTGATCTAAAAAATTCTACATATTTCAAAAGTTTTACATGTTCAAAGTATACCCTTGTAGAATCTAATAACAAACTTTGGATGAATCAAAGGCTCTTGGTTAAACTTTGTTCTAAGTGATTCTTATGAACATTTTTCACCTCGAAATTACTAAACACTAGGATAAAGATCATGACACATATATTTAAAAGAAATTCATGGGATTACAGTTTACACACGTAAGAATAATGCTTTAAAGTCTATCTCAAAAATGTGGTGTGTTTCAAGTATTCATGTTCTTATCGCTTCCCAGTTTATAGAATTATTTTCAGCTTATGATCTATAAATTTTAGTATGACTTATAGTTTTTCACATATAACTATGTTTGAAATGTATGTTTCAGCAAATTAACTTATATCCTCAATTTTATAGCATGTTTTTAATATTTTCATGATTTAGTGCATGTCCCCATATATTCAGTACATTCCAACATACTGACCACATATATGCGTTTTTGGATACATCCTTCATAATGTAGGTACCATTATAGCTTATACACCAATGTCAGACAGTTCTCAGCTTTTAGCTAGCAGGTGATGAGTTCTCCTATTTTGGGAACTCCAGTCAATTGTAGTTCATGTACTGTGTTGTATTTTGATTATTCATAGGTATTGATTAGGGGTAGTTGGAGGCATGTTCCAACTATCTATAGTCAGTATAGTAGATGCTTCATAGATAGTCAGTCAGGGTCATAAAATATAAATTTTAGTTCTCTCTTCAGTTTTATCATATTGTACACTTTATCAATTATATACTTATTCATATTTTATTATGACTATGTTTTAGTACAGAAAAACTAGCTATTTAATATATTCTAAATTAGTTGCTCAAGTAATATGCCAGCTCATGGGTTACCTTAGGATCACTTCTGGTTCTAAGCTTTGTGTTAGACTAGGGGGTAGTCTCGGGTCATGACAAACATGGTATCAGAACCTAGAGTTCAAGTGTCCTAGGGTGTCTATGAATACGTGTCTAGTAGAGTCTTACAAAATGGTACGAAGATATTTATACTTTACTTCGAGAGGCTACAGGGCATTTAAGAAATGTTTCTCTTCTTTCATGTCTCAGATTGTACAGTAGAAGTTTTCTCTAAGGAACTTATGTATATTCTTACGTTAATCCATTCATGCCAACTCTGCCTTATTCTTGAGGAAATAGAAATAACTAAGCTTAAATCCTTACAAATTGAGTTTTCTCATACAGTACCCATAGATAGTTATGGGATTTTATGCGGAATTAAAAGGATCACATCAGTACCCTTATGTTCTAATCTTTGAAAGTGTTCATTCTTATTCATGAAAATTATGCACTAAGCCAAAGTTAGATGTGCTTTCAGAGCCCTCCTCAGAATTCTATGACAATATATGATCTAGAGTTAAACATATGAACCTATAAGTTTAGTAGCAGTAAAGTGGGAATAGTGTTTATCTAGATATAGTAGATTATGTATCCATGGGACTAGTTGTATGAAAGATGGATCAGTAGGCTTGAAGCAGTATATGCAGGAATTAAGTTTATTAATTCAAAATTAAGTATGATGAGGTGGGTATGATCTAGAGGTGCACCCAAGACGATATGTGATTATATTATTTCTAAGTTTTTAAGGTGTGTGCTTAGATAGTACCATTGAGTTGATGGGTGTGAATGAGACTAGTAAGGTAGTATGTAATGTTCTTTCCAACTAAGTTATGGGTTATAGGTTGTTGATGTCGGATATTCTGATGTAATGGTAATTCTCATGATTTAGGGAAAAATATAAGTTTAGAGATATGATATTATTAGGATATAATGGAAGTAGTATGGTTCATTAAAGGTTTGGGTATATCCATGTTACGTGCATAATGTAAGTTTGAATCTTGAATGATTAAGCTAATAGAAAGAAGAGTTGAAATTCTAAATGGTGTAAAATCATGGTATGGTGATACTCCTGAAAATTCTAAGTTAGTCAGTGCTTAAGTTATTGTATGATGACTATTGGGTTTATAGAAAGGTAAGAGTTATATCTTAGAAGAATGTATTGGTAGTGGGTTTTACACTTTTAGATGCGGTCTTTCAGGGTGAGTTTAATATTTATGTGTATTGTTATGTCTCGGAGTCTAGAGTGAATTGGTTGCAGTTCAGTTCTAAGTTTATTTAAAAGAGGTCCACAATCTTAGAACAATGGCTTAAATCTAAAGAGGGGATGATAGGACAAGGAACCAAGTCAGGATCTCAGATTCTAGTAGTGATGTCAGTATGTTGTAGAACATCAGTAGGGGAGGAAGATGCCCAACCCATTTTTATCTTCGTGCAACATTTTGCCCTTCAATACTCACAATATCTACTTATGATTTACATGTCATCTTCATGATCATAGTTCATATTCATGCACACAATAAAGAATCATGTACTGTCCTAGTTCCTAGTATGAGCAGTTCCAATTCACTCAGCAGTACAAATAATATTTTATGAAATTATGAACTACAAACTCAGATCAAGCAGCTCATGACTCATGTACTCATGCTTTATGGTATGCCCAATTCTTAGAACTCATGGTATGCCATAATGATCAGCAAAATTCAAATTATGTCATGTATGTCCTCAGTTTTGATCTCTTTAATAAATTCATGTTTTCTATACTCTATTTTTCAGGACTTAGTTAAGTGTCAAAGTTATGCATAGTATCCTTCCATGCTTCAGCTCCTCATGTTCTAACCTTTTAGTAACCTCATTTTATGAATTGATAGTAGTTATGAGTAATTATTTAGATGGGAGAAAGTAAATATTTTATGTTGGGGAAAGATTATTGTATGCTTGTTCTATGTAAGGCCATAAGTTTGAAGGAATATTGAGGTAGATCTTTTGATATATGGCATGGTTAGTTGAAATTTCATGTGTGTCTTCATGGGGATGGTGTATGAAAGTTATTATTGATAGAGGTTTAGATAATGTGAGAAAGATGCTTTTATGGGTGTTTGCCTAGAAGTTTGTATGTGGTTATAATGATAGGCTTTAATATCATGTTGGTATATAAGTGGATGGGTACATTGTGCGGTAGTGAATTCCTAGTGAGAGGTTGAATTTAGTTGTTGAAGTGGTAAGAAGAATTATTCTTAAGATAAGAAGCTGTGAGGCATGCAAGGGGTATTGAATTTATGGTTCAGACTAGTATAATGGTGTTATATGAAGTACATTGTGATTTCGAGTTAGGCTTGAACATGGTGAGAGTATGAAGCTCAATTTATACTTGGGCTGGAGTAGTTATATATACCCATGCAAATATTTAAGGAACGAGGCTAAGTTTGAATTGGGTAGTTGCATTGCCTAAGGCCTAGTAATTCTATCCCAGCTTATGTTTCATAGGCCTATGCTCCATGTTACAGAGTTATAGACATATTAAGATTCCTTACTCAGATATCTTACTCAAATAATTTCCAATATTCTTTGCTCCCTAATGTTATTAGAACTTCTTAGAAAGAGTGTTGAAGAAATAGTCCAATTGAGTATAAACTTTCAGTATGATTCAGTCCGTATGGCCAGTAATTCAGTTTAGCACTCGAACAATTAAGCTCCTATGATTTTCCATATTTTCATCTAGTCTTACTACCCGAAGTTTCATGAATATGGCTATTCCATGAGGTAATTTATTCGCATACATGTAAGTTGTGAATTCAGTTCAGACCAAGCATCATATATCAGATTCAACTTTTTAGTCATGGCTCAGTTCATGAGTGTTCAACGAATGATCTCAATTTTCCAAGTATTCCAGATCAGACAACGCAATACCCCTTGTACTCCCTCAGTCTCGTCGTCTCATGATTTGTGCTTACATAATGTACTTGGCGATACTATGAAGCCCTTATTTTTAATTCCTATATGTGTTTTGTTGAGGGATAATTCCTAATGAGAAGGTACGTACTTTATTCCATCCTCAGTAACTCTTGGGATTTTATTTCATCAGTTATTACTTCGAAGTTGTCTATGTATGATCATATCATGAACATTTCAAGTGAGTTCTAAACTCTCAGCATGAATCAGCTCCTTATAGTCAATAAAGTCAAGTCAGCTTAGAAATCAGTTCCATAATAGAGTTTTAATGTTTTAGCTCATATATATCCTTCATTAGGAGATATTTCAAGTGTACCTAATTCTATAATTCTAAAGTTTCAATAAGTTCCTGCTCATCATTCGAGAACTAATGATCCCAGAGGGGAGATAATGTAACACCCCATATTTTCAGGCTACAATTCAAACCGTTGTTTATACGTGTATAAACTCGAATCCCATGCTTACCATGTCGATATGTGTGTCATGATCACTTACTTTGTGTATAAAGTGTTTTCTATGTGAATCATGTTCATGGGAAGTACTTAGATCAAAGTCGAGCTGAGAACACTTTTATCGATTGAGTTTTTGTATTCAATCCTATAAGGGTCAACTTTAAATAAGTGTATCTCCAAGAATATATTGATTCAGGTGTCCTACTATATATCAAATTAAATTTCTTTGAGTTATCTTTCCAATGCACATGGTTTCAGCTTAATCCAATATCGGAGGGGAAAGTTATGCCCATTTTACCACAGCATGTCCATCTATCATCAAGGTGACGACTAGGCTGATAAGCTATCAACTAGTTGACAAGCCATCAGCCAAAGTCATCAACCTTAAGTTACCAATGATGTAATTGATGACTAGGCTGATAAGCTGTCAACTAGTTGACAACCTATCAACCAAAGTCATCAACCTTAGGCAGTATCACTGAAGGAGTGACGACTAGGCTGATAAGTTGTCAACTAGTTGTCAAGCTATCAGCCAAGTCATCAACTAAAACTATTCAACAATTTCTATTCAGTTTCTTAGGTGGTATTTTGGTCTTTTACTCACCTCAAACCCTACATTACCCACGACAAAAATCATCAAATAGGCATTATTAGCCTTTTCTAATTAGTTTTAGATGCCATTAATCCTCTCCACTCTCAAGAATAACAAGATTAGGGTTTCTTCCCAAGAACAAGAAATTCAACTTTTCTCTACCCAAGAATCCAAGAATTCAAGCTTACAAGTGCAAGAAAATCTTCAAGAAACATCAAGAATAGGGTTTCCTTCATAAGTTCATCATTCAAGACTCAAGATTCAGGCTTTCTTCACAAGTAAGAAAATTAAGGTATGTGGGAGTTTATCCATGGATTCTCTTTCACCCATGGAGCCCAAAAACCTTTCTTTGATCTAAAGTATGAGTTTTTCCATTATTATAAAGTTGTATATGTTCAAGATGAGTTTAAATCATATTTCTACTTAATAATTTGACGCAATTCATGTCCTGGTATGATCCTATGAAAAGATTAGTTATCTCATGTCTCAAGTTTCGATTTTCCATGTCATGTTCAATTGAATTTCATACCATAATATCGAATTATGAATTTAGCCAGGTAATTATGTTGTCTTCGCATATTTTAAGACATTTCCATGTTCAAGTTCATGATTTCTAAGTGTTTGATGAAATGTCTATGTTTTGAGTCCTTGAACCATAATCACTTATTATAGTATTTCAAGTTGATATCATATTTTATACTCCATTCAGTGTTGGTGGGTTATGAACACCCGATACCTAGTTGTTTATATAATTTAAGTATGCTCAGAATGATTTCAGATAAACCATGATTATTGTCATTCAATCAGTTATTATGATCAATTGTTTGCTCAGTTAAACTTAGTTCAATCCAATAACCATGGTCATTCGATTGGAAGTAGGATTCAGCACCAAGCGAACTTAGGGATGGGGGCATTCCTGCCAGTTTAGGGTGTGGCCCTTAGTAGTAATCCCTGAGTTACAAAACTACATAGCCGGTGTAGGTTTGAGATGTTTTCCTGCCAGTTTAGGGTTGACACATATCTCATGAGTGCTCCTTCCAGTATAGGTGTAACACCCCAAATCTAGTACTTGGAACGCTACACGGTACTCATGACCCCGAAGGACCACAAGCCAACCCATGATAGATATTTGTACCGGTATACTGCATAAAATACTGAATAATGAGGAAACATGAATTGAAAGGCCATAAGGTTCACATAACTGAAGTAAGATATATCATCTAAACGGGGTATAAAATACCCAAAACAAAACTGAAAATACTGAAGTCTGAAACATGATAGTCTAGAAAGCCTCTAGCGGACTGAACTATCTGAGTAAGGAGTTGATGGGATATGTCCCAAACTAACTCCAACTAATAAACTAATTAATGAGATAATAGAGAAATAATAATTTCCTCAAATGATGAGGACTCACTTCTAACTCTGACTGCTGAAACTGGAATCTACTATTAATCTGGAGCTCGTGTCTCTAAACCTATGGTATAAGACACCACAGCATAAATACCTCAGTAATTTGAATATACTGGTATGCATATGGGGTAGGCTGAATACATGGGGTTCATACGCATGAACATACTGGCTAACTGACTAATATGAATATGAGAATACATGCATGCATACATAGTAACTATATCTGAAATCGTGATAACATGAGTACTGAATCTGAATACTGATAATATGACATACTGATAACTGATATAACTGATAACATAAGTGACTGTATCTGACAGTCCTGAATCTAGTGAAACTATCTAGGTTCCGTTCTGTATCTGAGTTGATTGTATTTGACAGTTCTGAATTCTGAAGAACAATTTGAGTAATTTTACTGAGACTGATACTGAGAATATGAGAGGTATTCATCTAATCGAAATGCCCCAAATGATGCATTATAGATGAATTGGGGTCCAATCTATGCCCTGATTCGAAGGGTGTCAATATCGTGCCACTGGTAAGGACAACATATGAGTGACCCTAATATAACAGGTAACTCTAATGAGAATGGTGGGAACTCTCATATAGCAGGTTAAGCCACTTCATCTACCCTCATATAGCAGGCTATGATGTCTCAACCTATGCCGGCTACATAGTTCTGGAACACAAGGATTGCTTCTAAGAATCACACCCTCATATAATAGGTGAGTTCCCACTCTTGGGTTAACTCGGTGCTAATTTCTACTCCCATCTGAATAGACACTGAACATGATTTACTGAACTGAACATGGACTGAGTTACTGACTTTTATTAACTGACGGAATACTACTGACATCTAACAACTGACTGAGTTCATGAGATCATAGAGAATTCCTGAGTCATAAGACTGTCTGAAGTCTAAGGATCATGCCTTGACTGAGAGTATGGGGAAAACATGACATGGCTCTAAGCGCACAGCTAATGTTTCGGGTATAAGTACCCCCAAGACTCGATGGAAGGAAACTAACCAAGCATAACTTACTTGAACATATAACTAACATCATAATCCATAATACATTTATAGAAGCATTCCATCAAACCATGTGATAGGCATAACTTGTACATACATGGGGATTTCATGATATCATACTAGTTGGGCATTGTTCCTTCATCTAGGCATTTAATCAAACACATGGTAGGCATAGCATATGTAGAAAACATTATACAACAATTAATCATCATGATTCATCTCTAATTTCATTATCCTAGGGTTTATTCATAGGTTCACATGAATATACATCTATACAAATCAATTCCACATAAAGTTAATCACCCAACATGGATTTGAATTCAATTAATCATTCTCAACATAAACAAAACGAACCCAACATGAAATTCATAAAGAAATCCATAAACTTAAACTTAGAAAAGAGATTCTTGGGATTCATTGACGAAAGAAGTCCATGAATGAACACTACGCATATCTTGGTTTGTGATTTCGTGAAGATTGACTGAGAAAATTCTTGATTCTGAATCTTCTATGAAAAGTCCTAAGTTGTTCTTGAGAAGTTTTTGAAAGAAAAGAGTGTATTTTTGGGTGAAAAATAGTTGAATCACGTGTTAAAGGGCTTAAATAGGGGTAGGAAGTTGACCCTTTTAACCCTGGACGCGTCATTTGATTTCAAGAAAAATTTCCCAAATTGGACCCCTGGCGCAATGCGGCACTATCGAGTCGTGTTACTGGAATTTGAAAATTGGGAAACTGAGGGATGGCGCGATGCGGAACCATCGCGTTGCCCCTTATTTTGTGACCTGGAACTTTGGTGCGACGCGGAGAAAACCACACTAAGACTCTGAAAAAGAACAATTCTGAATTTGGGCCCTAGCGTGACGCGCCATAATCGCGGACCCATATTGGAATTTTATAAATGTCATTTCCTCTTACGGCACGGCACGCCACTAACTAATATGACACTGTTTTACGACGGGAACTTAAAATAGTCGTAACTTCTGACTCGGTTATCGGATTTTGGCGAATCTTATATCTATGGAAAGCTTATTGAATTTCCCACTTGACAAAAAGTGAAAATCTTGAAAAATCCTCATGGAATAACCATCATTCAATTTAGAAGCTAATACTAGACATTTTTGTGATAAAATTAGCTAGGAAAAAGTATGAGGTATTACAATATCTCCTCCTTGAGAACATTCATCCTCAAATGAGACTAACTTAGAGGGAAGAAAATACAACTGACATACATACTGAACATGAATAACTAGAACATGATCTCATGACTGACAAGCTGAACGTATAATACTGAACATGCATATCTGTTGTATGTGTAACTGATTCATGAATGCATGACTGAGTATGTAATGGTAGTTGATACCAAGTTTATAATAGGAACATAAGCATGAAATTGCATACCAAGTTTGTGATGAACACTGAACGTAAACTGAGTAAGCTTAAGGAGAACTGTTACCTTGATCTTGATCTGAGTTGGCGAAAAAGAGGTGAGGATACTTGGTATGCATGTCTGCCTCTGCTTCCCAAGTAGCTCCCTCGATGGAATGATTTTGCAAAAGAACCTTAACTAGAGGGACTTCTGTGTTCCTTAGTCTACGAGTCTGATAATCTAAGATTTCGACTAGAATCTCTTCATAAGAGAGAGTGTTCTGAACATCAATACTCTGAATAGGGACTATAACTGATGGGTCACCTATGCACTTCTTGAGCAAAGAGACATGAAAGACTGGATAAACTGAGGCTAGATCTAAAGGCAATTCAAGCTCATAGGCTACCTTGCCAAATCGACTGTGAATCTTGAAGGGACCGGCATATCGAGGACTGAGCTTTCCCTCCTTATTGAATATATTCACTCCCTTCATAGGAGAGATCTTTAGATAGACATAGTTACCAATCTCAAACTCGAGATCTTTTCTACAAACATCCGCATAAGACTTCTGTCGGCTCTAAGCAGCCCGGAGTCTTTCTCTGATCAACTGGACTTTTTCTAAGGCGTCGAATACTAAGTCAGGCCCTATGAATGAGGCCCCACTAACTTCAAACCAACCAATTGGAGATCTGCATATCCTACCATAGAGAGCTTTGAATAGAGCCATCCGAATGCTGGAATGATGGTTGTTGTTGTATGCAAACTCAATCAAAGGTAAGTGGTCATCCTAACTTTCCTTGAAATCAATTGTACATGCCCTTAGCATATCTTCTAACGTCTTAATGTTCCTTTCTGCTTGACCATCTATCTAAGGATGAAAGGTTGTACTGAGATGAACTTGAGTACCAAGACCTTTTTGGAATGCTTTCTAGAAATGAGAGGTGAACTGGGTACCTCTGTCTGAGATAATAAATAGCGGAACACCGTGAAATCTGACCAACTCCTTGATATAGAGTTTGGCATAATCCTCGGCTAAATAAGAGGTATGAACTGGAAGGAAATGAGCTAAATTGGTCATTCTATGTATAATGACCTAGACTGAATTATACTACTGACGAGTTCAAGGCAAACCCGTCACGAAGTCCATGTTCACAACTTTCCACTTCCAAGTACGAATACTGAACTCCTGCATGGACCACTAGGCTTTTAATGCTCTATCTTAACTTGCTGACATGTAGATCACTTATCCACAAACTCTGCAATGTCTCTCTTTATCCCACTCCACCAATAGATTTCCCGTAAGTCATGGTACATCTTTATGGCCCTTGGATGAATAAAGTAGTGTGCACCATGCGCTTCTGCAAGAATTCTGTACCTTAAGTCATCTACACCTGGAACACAGAAACGACCCTGACAACGCAAAACTCCATCTCCCCCTTGGGAGAAAACCTCCACTTTTTTATCCCGAACTGACTCTTTCAACATGACAAGGCTGGGATCTCTATCTTGCTTTTCTTTCGCCTCAAAAATTAGAGATGATTTTGAACTACTTTGAACCCATATATCACCCTCATCTGTATCGACTAAGCGAACGCATAGTCTAGCAAGCTGATAGATTTCCTGAGCTAACTTCTTCTAACTGTCGTCAACATGAGAAACACTACCCATGGATAGTTTATTGAGAGCGTTGGCCACTACATTGGCCCTGCCTGGATGATAGAGGACACTCATGTCATAATCTTTCAAGAGCTCAACTACCTTTTCAGACGAAGATTGAGAAATTTCTAAGAAAAAATATACTGAAGACTCTTATGATCTGTGAACACATCTACATGAACACCGTATAGATAATGCCTCCAAATCTTTCAGGCAAATACTGCGGCTGCTAACTCAAGATTAAGAGTAGGCAAATTCTTCTTATGGGGCTTAAGATGTCTGGAGGCGTAGGCTATGACCTTACCATGCTGTATGAGGACACAACCCAAACCTACTCTGAATGCATCACAATACACTATGAATCTATTTGGACTATCTGGAAGAGCTAAAACTAGAGCTAAGGTGAGTCGAGTCTTTAACTCCTGAAAACTCTTCTCGCAAGAATCTGACCTCTGAAACTTAACTTTTTTCTGAGTCAATCTGGACATAGGGGATGCAATAAAAGAAAATCCCTCAACAAATCATTTGTAATAGCCAGCCAAACCCAAGAAAATCCTAATATCTAATGGAGAGATAGGTCTGGGTCAGTTTCTTACTACTTCGGTCTTTTGAGGATCAACTCTTATGCCATCACCGGAAATGATGTGACCAAGGAATGCTGCTGACCTTAGCCAAAATTTGTACTTACTAAATTTGGCAAATAGCAGATGATCTCTAAGAGTCTGAAGTACTGTTCTGAGATGGTCTGCATGATCACGCTCACTGTAGGAATAGATCAGAATATCATATATGAAGACTATGACGAACATGTCCAAGTACTGCTTGAATACACAATTCATCAAGTCCATGAAAGTGGTTGGGGCATTGGTAAGACCAAATGACATGACTAGGAATTTGAAGTGACCTTACCAAGTTCAGAAAGTTATTTTCTGAATGTCACATCCCTAACTCTGAGCTGATGATAGCCAAATCTGAGATCTATCCTAGAGAAATAACTGGCACCCTGAAGTTGGTCAAATAAGTCATCGATTCTGGGAAGAAGATACTTGTTCTTGATCGTGACCTTATTAAGTTGATGGTACTCTATACGCATTCTAAAAGAACCATCTTTCTTGTGCACGAATAATACTGGAGCGCCCCACGGGGAAATGTTGGGCCTGATTAACCCTTATCTAAGAGATCCTTCAATTGTTCTTTCAGTTCTATGAGTTCTGCTGGTTCCATTCTGTATGGCAGAATAGAGATAGGCTGAGTGTTTGGAAAAAGAACAATGCCAAAGTCTATTTCCCTTTTGGGATAAATTCCTGGAAGATCTTAGGGAAAGACATCTGAATATTCATTCACTACTGGGACTGATTCAAGGTTGAGAGTTTTGGAACTAGTGTCCTTAACTCAAACAAGATGATAGACACATCCTTTAGCTATCATTTTCCTTGTCCGAAGGTAGGAAACAAGTTGACCACTGAAAGCGGATATACCACTCTTCCACTCTAGGATGGGTTCATTTGGAAACTGAAACTGGACTATTCTGTTTCTGTAGTCGACTATGGTATAGAAGGAATGAAGCCAATCCATGCTAAGAATAATATCAAAATCAGTCATCTCTAATTCAACTAAGTCTGCTGAAGTGACTTTCTGAGATATCATAACCAGGCAGTTCCTGTATACCCGCCGGGCTATGATGGTTTACCCACTAGGGTAGAGACTGAAAAGGGCTCTGCTAGGATTTTGGGACTGATTCCAAAATTTCCTGCTATATAGGGAGTAACAAAAGACAAAGAAGCTCTTGGATCTAGCAAAGCGTAAACATGCACATGAAAGATCTGTAAAGTACCAGTAACTACATCAGGAGAATTTTCCTGATCTTGTTAGGACTGAAGAGCATAGAGACGATTTGGGTGTTTCCCACTAGTAGCACTGGATGTGGCACCCTGCTGATTTGGGCGACCAGACTGAGCTGAGGAGAGATTATGTTGACCCTGAGGACCTGGTTGGGGACAATCTCTGACTCTGTGGCCTGGCTTGCCACATCCAAAACAAGTACCACTTCCAACTCTGCAAATACCCTGATGGTGTTTGCCACAAGTCTGGCAAAGAGGATAGGTATGGGCACTGCTAACACTGCCCTGGGACATAGAGCCTGGCGCTCTATCTTTTTTACCATCTCTGAACATAGGAACTGAAGCACTAGCTAAAGAAAGAGCTGGAACTGATGACTTAGGACAAAACTGAGAACGGTTTTATCCTTCTAACTTAGGCTGAGCAAAGTTGAAACTACCTGTCTTCGCTCTCTTATTCTGCATCTCCCACATCTTAATCTTTTTCTCCTCAATCTTCTTAGCATGATTTATAAGCATGGATAAAGTCATGTCACTATTCAGCATAGCGGATCTACACTCATTAACCACGCTATCATTCACCCTTGAAACGAACTTACTCATCCTTGCCCTGCTATCTGCAACCACATGAGGGGCATATGGGGCTAATTGAGTAAGCTTAAGAGAATACTCTTTCACTGTCTTACTGCCCTGCCTGAGGTTAATGAATTCTAGCACCTTAGCTTCCCTAAGCTCTAGGGGAAAGAATCTATCAAGGAAAGCAGACGCAAACTCCTCTCACTCAACTGGTCCTGCATCATCTACCCTCTCTGACTTTCACTGCTTGAACCAAGTATGAGCAACATCCTACAACTGATATACAGCTAGCTCAGCACTCTCAACAGTAGTCACCCCTATGATGTCTGTCACCTTCTGCAGCGGATCTAAGAATTCCTGAGGGTCCTCATCTGTCTTAGACTCGAGAAAAGATAGAGAATTTATTCGGATGAAATCTCGAATCCTGGCTATAGTTGAATTAGCCACTGGATTAGCCAAAATGACAACTGGTCATTTATTCTGAGCAGCAACTGAGTTAGCAAGAGTAGTGAATGCAGCTCGGAACTCTGTATGAGAAACATGTTCACCCAAAGGTTCTCGGGCTGAGGGGCTGGCTTATTTCTATTTCTTCTTTTAGGAGGCATGTTCTATAGAAGAAAGGGAGAAACGGATTAGACTAAGAGATTGACTTGAGATTATGCTCACTACCACGACATGAATACTGAAAGAGGGAAAACTATTCCTAAAACATCTTATAGCCTCCTGTACATAAATTTGGTGCGCAACACACCCATGTACAAGACTCTACTAGATGCAGCTTTCAGACCTCCTAGGACTTTATTGAACCTTAGGCTCTGATACCAAGTTTGTAACACCCTGAATCTGGTACTCAAAATGCTACACGGTGTTCATGACCCTGAAGGACCACAAGCTAACCCATGACTGATATCTGTACCTATATACTGCATAAAATACAGAATAATGCAGAAATATGAACTGAAAGGCTATAAGGTTCACATAATTGAAGTAAAATATAACATCTAAATGGGGTATGAAATACCCAAAACAAAACTGAAAATACTAAAGTCTGAAACATGATAGTCTAGAAAGCCTCTAACTGGCTGAACTATCTGAGTAAGGAGTTGGTGGGATATGTCCCCAAATAACTCCAAATAATAAACTAATTAATGAGATAATAGAGAAATAATCATGTCCTCGAATGATAAGGACTCACTTCTAACTCTGACTACTGAAACTGGAATCTACTACTGATTTGGAGCTCGTGTCACTAAACCCATGGTTTAAGACACCATAGCGCAAATGCGTCAGTACTTTGAATGTACTAGTATGCATGTGGGGTAGGCTGAAGGGGTTCATATGCATGAACAAAACTGGCCAACTGACTAATATGAACGTGAGAATACATGTATGCATACATAGTAATTATATCTGAAATCCTGATCACATGAGTACTGAATCTGAATATTTATAACATGACATACTAATAACTGATATAACCGATAACATGAGTGACTGTATCTGACAGTCCTGAATCTGGTAGAACTATCTGAGTTCCGTTCTGTATCTGAGTTGACTGTATCTGAAAGTCCTAAATTCTGAAGAACTATCTAAGTTCTTTTACTGAGACTGATACTCAGACTGTGGGAGGTAGTAATATAAACGACATGCCTTAAATAATGCATTATAGCTGAATTGGGGTCCAATCTATGCCCTGATTCGAAGGGTGTCACTACCGTGCCACTAGTAAGGACAACATGTGAGTGACCCTAATATAACAGAAAACTCTAATGAAAACGGTGGGAACCCTCATATATCAGGTTAAGCCACCTCATCTACCCTCATATAGCAGGCTATGATGTCTCAACCTATGCTAGCTACATAGTTCTGGAACACAAGGATTACTTCTAAGAATCACACCCTCATAAAACAGGTGAGTTCCCATCCTTGAATTTGCTTGGTGCTAATTTCTACTCCCATTTGAATAGACACTGAACATGATTTACTGAACTAAACATTGACCGAGTTACTGACTTTTGTTGACTGACGGAATACTACTGACATCTGACAACTGACTGAGTTCATGAGATCATGGAGATTTTCTGAGTCATAAGACTGTCTGAAGTCTAAGGATCATGCCTTGACTGAGAGTATCGTGAAAACATGACATGGCTCTAAGCACAGAGCTAATGTTTTGGGTACAAGTACCTCCAGGACTCGATGGAAGGAAACTGACCAAGAATAACTTACTTGAACATATAGCTAACATAATAATCCATAATACATTTATTGAAGCATTCCATCAAAACATATGATAGGCATAACTTGTACATACATGGGGATTTCATGATATCATACTAGTTGGGCATTGTTCCTTCATCAAGGCATTTAATCAAACACATGGTAGGCATAGAATATGTAGACAACATTATACAATAATTAATCATCATGATTCATCTCTAATTTCATTATCCTAGGGTTTATTCATAGGTTCACATGAATATACATCTATACAAATCAATTCCACATAAAATTGATCACCCAACATGGATTTGAATTCAATTAATCATTATCAACATAAACAAAATGAACCCAACATGAAATTCATAAAGAAATCCATAAACTTAAACTTAGAAAAGAGATTCTTAGGCTTCATAGACGAAATGAGTCCATAAATAAACACTACGCATACCTTGGTTTGTGATTTCCTGAAGATCGATGGAGAAAATTCTTAATTCTGAATCTTCTATGAAAAGTCCTAGGTTGTTATTGAGAAGTTTTTGAAAGATGATAGTGTATTTTTTAGTGAAAAGTTACTAAATCACATGTTAAAGGGATTATATAGGGGGGGGGGGGGGAAGTTGACCCTTTTAACCTGGACGCATCATTTAATTTCAGTAAAAATTTCTCGAATTGGACCCCTGGTGCGACGCGGTGCTATCGCGCTGTGTCACTGGAATTTGACAATTCGAAAACTGAGGGATGGCGCAACGTGGAGCCATCGCTTTACCCCTTCTTTTGCGACCTGGAACTTTGGCGCGACACAGAGAAAATCGCGCTAAGACACTGAAAAAGGACAATTCTGAATTTTGGCCCTGGCGCGATGCACCATAATTGTAGACCCATTCTGGAATTTTCCAAATGTAATTTCCTCTTGTAGCACGGCATGCCACTGACTAATATGGCACTGTTTTACGGCGGGAACTTAAAATAGTCGTAACTTCTGACTCAGTTATCGGATTTGAGAGAATCTTATATCGATGGAAAGCTTATTGAATTTTCCATAGGACTAAAAGTGAAAATCTTGAAAATTCCTCATTGAATAACCATCATTCAATTTAGAAGATAATACTAGACATTTTTTAGATGAAATTAGCTAGAAAAAAGTATGGGGTATTACAATAGGGTGACTCTTTAGTCCTTCGGGAGGCCAGTTTAGTGGATCCACACAGCCAGTGTTAGTACCCGTCGCATGGTACAAACACCCTTCCAACTGGTTTACAGGTTGGAACCCAATTAACTCAGATTATGGCATGTCGGTTAGATAATACCTCCCATAATCTCAATACAGAATTCAGTGTCTCTTTAATTCAATTCAGGTTTGCTTGACTAAGTGTACAAACTTACAGATATTCAGTTTAACAGTTTTCAGTATTTTAGATTATAGATTTATCTTAGAAACATGTTTATGCTTGGTCTTGCATTCTGAAATGTTACATGCTCATGTTTTTATGCTCAATATCCATAAATGAACCTCAGTTCAGTTTTTCAGCATGTTCAGCTTTACATGAGGTTTGCATACAGTATTCATGTTTTTATCGTTGCCCAATTTATAGAATTGTTTTTAGCTTATGATCTATAAATTTTAGTATGACTTACAGTTTTTCACGTATAGCTATGTTTGAAATGTATGTTTTAGCAAATTAACTTATTTTCTCAGTTTTACAACATGTTTTAAAATATTTTCATGATTTAGTACATGTCCCCATATACTCAGTACATTCCAATCTACTGACCACATATATGTGTTTTTGGCTACATCCTTCATAATGTAGGTACTAGTGTAGCTCCTACACCAGGTCAGACAGTTCTCAGCTTTCAGCCAACAACTGATGAGTTCTCCTATTTTGGGAACTCTAGTCAGTTGTAGTTCATGTACAGTATTGTATTTTGATTACTCACAGGTATTTATTAGGGGTAGTTGGAAGCATGTCCTAACTATCTATAGTCAGAATAGTAGAGGCTTCATAAATAGTTAGTTAGAGTCATGAAATGTAAATTTTCGTTCTCTTTTCAACTTCATTAGATTGTAAACTTTATCAGTTACGTACTTATTCAGATTTTATTATGATTATATTTCCGCACAGTAAAATAGTTATTTAATATATTATAAATTAGTTGCTCAAGTATCATGCCATTTCATGGGTTAGCTTGGGATCACTTGTGGTTCCAAGCACCATGTTACTACTAGGGAATAGTCTCGGGTTGTGACAATTAGCCAGAGCTGATGGTTATGAACACCCGATACATATGCTTTCATGCATGTATCAGTTGTCACATTTTGAGCACTTCAGACTATGCATATGTTGCTATTTAAAGAATATTGATATATTGAGCACACGTGCGCGCGTGCGCGTACACACACACACACACACACACACACACACACACACACACACACATATATATATATATATATATATATATATATATATATATATATATATATATATATATATATATATATATATATATATATATATATATATATCTGTTTTCAGTGTTGTTCAGTTTGGATTCGTGCTTAGCACCGAGTGAACGCAGAAATAAAGGATCACCAGTTAGTTAGAACTGAGTCCTTTAGTAGAAGTCCCTATGTTCAAAAACTATGAAGCCACTATAGGTTATAAGGGGTCACCCGCTAGATAAGACTGACACCCTCGTCCTTCCAGACATCAGTTTAGTGGATCCACGCCAATTAATGTTGGTTTCCTTGGCAAGGCACTAGCACCTTTCCAACTAGGGTTACATGTTGAACCTCGATTTTACTTAGATTGGGGTATGTCGGTTATTGTTAGCTCCTACAGTCCTCGGTTCATTTTTAGTTTATGATCAATTTAGGTTAGCTTGACCAATTATTCAGATATTTAGTATTTGATTTTATCCAGCACATGTTTATACTTGGTTTTGCATTCACTTTACATTTTCATGCATTCATGTTCAATCTATGTTAGCTAGTTTTTCCATCTCACATACTCAATACATTTAAAGTACTGATCGCATACTTCTTTGCACTATATTGTCTCATAATATAGGTTTGGACACTCAGTACCCAGACCATACTATGCACATTCTCACGCCTCATTTAGCAGCAGCTCTTGGTGAGTCCTCATCATTCGAGGACTAGTTATTAGTTGTTTATTTTAAGTACTTTATTCAGTTCAGTCAGTTGGAGTTAGTTAGTGGTTTGTCCCATCAACTCCTTATCAGTAGAGGCTTTCAGATAAATATTTAGATTTTCAGTATTGTTTTGAGTTAGACATATTTATTACCAGCTGTTATACCCCATTTTAACACGAGGTCAAAATCAAAGTACAACATATTGAAAACTGCTAAATAAAATTAAGGAAGTCGCCACCTAATTAGTTCTACGGTGAATTAGGACACCTATTATAAACTAAGTGATTAAAGAAAATAAAGACTTCATTTTAAGGTCTACTTAACTTAAGCAATTCTAGATAAGGGTTCTAGTTATCCTAAAGAAAAGAAGTTAAGAACCCTAAAAGATCCGCTAACTATGATTAACCGGCCAAACTAGGTTAAATAAGAAAAAAGTTAAATCTTTGTTAAGAAAAATATAGATAAGGTATTAAAAATATTAGATACATCTTATTAAAATAAAATATGCTAATTATTTATAAGAAATAATTAAAAAAAACTTTGAAAATTTACCAACTTACCGAAAATTATCAAAGATAACTCCTAAAAATAATGCAACCTTATTATTCCAAAAGATAGTTATTTCAAATCATTTTTTTCTTAAAAGATAAGCAAAGCTCTTAATAAATTAAATAAAAGTCTAGGCCAAAAAGAGGTTGATTATGCTGGATCAAGAAAATCACATTTTTTTCACTATTAAGAAAATAACTTTAGATATTTATAATATAGATAAAATGACAAATTAGCATATGCTAGGTGAATCATGGAGATAACTAAAAACATAATTGTCCAAAGCTATAATATCTTTGAAGTTTTTTTTTTATTAAGAAAGCTCATGTTTAAAGAAAATATATTTTTTCGTCATATGAAATCTTAAGAAAACGCTTCAGAATCAAATTGGAAAAAAATTACTATCTTTTATTTGAAATTGAGGAGAAAAAGGAGTTGATTTACTATGTCCAAATTAATTAAACTGATTTCCGAGTCTAGCGATGCTAAATTCACTTACTGCAAAAGACCTATATTTAATTAAACCAATATTAGTAACTAATAATATACTAACTCGATTCTAAAGATAAGCTACCATTCAAAATTAAAGAATCATTAAAAGATTCTAACAACTAGGCCATTTATTCTTAAAGGTATGTTTTTTACCTACCAAAGTTTAGCCTTTTAACAATACAAACTATGTATGGAAGCCTAGTGATTATGCTAAGTTTAAAATATAAGAGGTAGAAAGTAAACAACTAGATTCACTAAAATTTAAGAATTCACACTAGTTCAAATAAGAACATATAAAAACACAAATTTTAGATAATAATATGCGAAAAATATTAAATAAAATACCAATAAGTGTCTAAGGAAGAATAAAGCTAAAAAAAAAAAAAGAGAATGAGAAACTAGACTGCTAGACAGAGATACGTAATGCAATTATTGTTCGCTTCTTTGATTTGGACAGAGATGGAGTCAAGCCGTAAGACTCCAAATGCGATCCCGCGTGCACATGAAACAAGAATGCAAAAGGATTAGAAAATAAATTTTACCAAGTAATACATCTCAAATTAAATGCATCAAACTGGGAAATAACAAAGCTCACAAATTCAAGACTAGCAACAAAGCAATAATTAACAAAGAATCACAAGAAATAGAATCAACCTAAAAAGGCATTTGTTTGACTTTAAACAAAAGGTTATGCTAGAAACGTACAGGGGAGGAGGCTATACTTCTCGTTATACAATTCAAAATAAATGCATTTGAATTTAAACTACGAGAATGCTCATTGTATTTTGATTTTTGATATATAGTAAAAGAAATTAAAGTTAAATCTCATAGGGAGAAAAACAGTGAAGCCAAAAAAAGAACACTCTACACAACTTGAATTTGAATAGGAAAAAGGCGTAAGATAAATAGAGAAGAGTTGATAGGATATTTAAATGTGATGTTTGCCAACTTTTCAGCACTTGAAATGATAAAACAAAAATCACGAAGGAAAAATCTTATATACTACTTAGATGTGCAAGAATCTAGCCCATTACTTTAATAACTCTGGACATTATTAATATTAAACTCTTAAAAATCACAGTAATTTGATAAAATCTGAATAAAAAACCAGAGCTGAAATTTAAAACTTTACCTTACGAGCTATCTGCTATGATCTACAAGCAAAGAAAAAATTAAATTTAGCAATTAACGCGAGCTCAAAACATGTTTTTGAGTGTACAAACTAACAACTTAGAAATACGCAGATCGCGATTCTAAAAAAAACTTTGAACACAGACCACGATTCTAAAAAAAACTTTGGATAACTATTTTAACTGCAATAGTCATGTTCATAAATACTAGTGCCCTTAAGTAAGATTACCATTTAGTGTTGGCTACTTCTCAGTACAATATACATACAATTACCCTTAGAATATGTAGATATAACGTAAAGTCCTATAAGAAAGTAGCAGTTTGTACTGTTATTGAAATACATTTACTTAGTGATTACCTACTATTGTAGACTAGTTACACATGAACACTCCAGAATATTAATGATATAGTAACAGATTCATTCTTCACGTTCAGATATGAAGCGATCATATTTTCGGAACAATTAAGGCAAGATTATGTCCTTAAAACTTATCAAAAATAGACAGACGCACTTGGGAAGATAGACACCTATCTACATGTTTTCATAGAACCAAAATAAGCGAAAAGAGAAAAAGAGTAAACAAAAGTTGAATTCACATAATAGACGCAACGTAACTCTATATTCTCCATCTAAACTCATAACCCTTTAAAATATATAAATAACTCTAAATTACATGTTGCAACCTATTAAAAAAGAACAGAGCAGCGCCCTAAATGATTAGAGGAATTGAAAAGAGGTCATTCCGATAGCTTGATTGTTGGTGAAGAACAATGCAAAGTAAGACAGTCCATACACCCCGTCAAATGGTATCAAATCACATCTTCACTGATAAATCCACTTCATAGAATGGCATAAACTCCATTTATCCAGTATCGACAACAACAACACAAGTTCTACCAAATTTAGGTGAGATCATATGTTCACACAAGTTAATCCAACCAATATTTCCCCAAAAAAGCAAAGCAGCTACGTAGAATGATGAAAAAGACAAGGCGAGATGGTTCATGTGCTTTTAGAACTCAACAGTTAGAATAAACCGAGAAGGTGACTGAAGCAAAGTACGTACTGGCAAAATAGAATTTTGAAGGAAATAAATAAACTTGTTAAAATATCGGAACGGGAGGAAAATAAAGAACTTTGCCTCATTATCCATATTCAAGTGCAAAACAGTCAGGTGTATGTGAAACAAAATGATATTTCAGACTCAAATTGAGAAAATGATCAGCAACTTAAAACAAGATGAACACATGCATATACACATATTTACAGACCCGTACACAAAATGAATTTTCAGAATTAGGAATTATGATTTATCTGCAGAATCAAAGAAAAACAGTATTGTCAACAACTATGCAACACTTGAAGCCATTTACTTACTGATTTTTTTTTATCATAAAGTAGCAATATACTTCAAGCAAGAATTTTGAGTGGACTATCAAACTGCTTAAATAAATACTTGTATTCGATGGATAATGACCTTTTCTCTCTCAACATCTAAGACTAATGAAGATTGATTTTAAGGAAAATTATCATAGCAGCCCCTCCTTTTAAACTTCAACTATTATACAAGCACTCCAACAAACAGGTAATAATCCCAAGATATACCATCAATCCTATCTTAAAGTTAAAAACTTATACAACCTTTCCCTCTCTATCGTAGAAGCCAAAAATTCCTATCAAGTGCATAACTAATTCGAGACACGTCAAATAGTGGATACCACATTCAAACATTTCAATGAGAACGTTAGCAAAATTTAATATTGGACAACTGAACGTACTTGAAAATTTTAAGGCCTTTATCATGATAGAATAAAGTTGAAATATCTTGAAAACACACAAACCAAACATTACATAGTTAAGTTACTGTTGCAACGTTAAAGCAACCAAACCGTTATCAAAATAATCCCAAAATAGTTTTCCGAAAAAAAGTCTAAACATCATGGAACTTATTTCAAGCTAATTAAAGGGCTTGAAAAATCTACCAATCTACTGTCTAGTAGCATTGTAACACCACGCATTTTCGAGCTAGAAATCGGACCCTCATTCCTATGTGTGTAAACTCTAATTCCATGACTCATATTTAAATTCATGTATCATTTTCTTTATCTTAGTGTGTTAAGTGATTATGAGGTGAAAAATATTCATGGAAATCTCTTAGAGCAAAGTTGAGCTAAGAATCTTTGATTTGTCAAAGTTTGGTATTCGATTCTGCAAGGGTCAACTTTGAAAGTGTATAACTTTGGATGTATGTGGAATTTTTCAACTCAAGACCCACCAAATTGTATATAATTGAGTCAGATTTCCAACGATACCAATTTTTTCTTAATCCGATACCCGACTGAAAAGCTATGATCATTTTCGTTAGGACTAGTAAGCACTGCAATTACACCGCATCGCGGTGAGCTTCAAAAGCAGGATTTTGCTGAAAAATTTAATTCAAAAGGGCAGTTTAGACTTTTTCCCTTATCCCTAAGTCGTGTTAACAACTTATTAAGACGTTATTAGGGCGTAATATACCCAAAAATTACTCAAAATCCTCTCAAAACAAAACCCTAAACTTCCCTCACAAAGATCAAGAATCCATCTTTTAAGTTAAAGATTTCTAAGAAGCAAATCAAGATTTGGGTCCTATTCTTCAAACTAAGGTATGTGGGACTATCCTTAAACTCCATGGGCATGGATTTTATCATTTTTATCAAGTATAATGATTTATAATCATGTTGCAAATTAAGGGTTTTGAATATTATTTCGAAAAGCATGTCATAAAGATCGTTTTGATGAAAGTGTATGCATTTTGTTGAACTCTTCGTGGAAATTGAATTATAAACCCTTATGTATATACATTTATAGTTTGGAAGGTTTAATTGAGAGAATGAACAATGAATTTCCTTTCTTGTTACGAATTATAGTTTCTAATTGCATTGTGAATGATTTTGAATGCATGAACCAAAGTTTGGAAGTAATAAGCTCTTTAACATCATGGTGTTTGACATGGTTTATGATAAGATGAGATGAAGTTTTCTTACTATAACTATACTCTTTGCACTAAAAAGAAGAATTGTTTGTGAATGAATAATTGACATGGCCACCACATGTTTAAGTATTGTGAAAAGAGAGTAATTGCATAAAGATTTCTTGAGGTTTCAAAATGATGACTCTCTTGTAATGTTATAAATCTTTGGTGTTCATTTGCATGTTTTGAATGAGATGGGTTTTGAAATTGACATGATATGAATGACTTGCAAGTCTGGGTATGACAATACCCTGTAATGACATGTCCTTAAGATTTTAAGCATTGAATGATTTTTTATATGAAGCATGATGTTTAAAGAACTAAAAGTTGGGCTTAAGAGAGCTAGTTGGTTACCCAAAGAAGGCATTTGAGTGTAAGGGCTCATCGCTGGAAACCGTAGTTATCGATGTGGGACTTATGATATTTTATCCTACATGGGAGGATGATTAAATTAAGACATCTCATATGGGAGGATTCATGCAGTGAACTCACATGGGAGTATCACCATATCCAAATCCTGGCGGCTACATGGATTGGAGGCTTGGCCGTCGAGTTAAGGGCCGATTCAACATAGCCCATGGAATTTCAGATTTTATAGGATGTACCGACTAGCTCAGAAGAATAACAAAGAGTGAGTCAAGGTTGTCAAAAATTGGTTTGAATTTTATTAAATATGCCCATGTATTTTTACTTATATTATGTTCATTATTATTATGACATGCTCTCACCTATTTTGTATAAAATATGTTATTTTGGGTTGTTTCACATACCAGTATATTTTGTATTGACCCTCTATATTTCAGGATCTGAGGTTCAGTCCCGGGGTCCCGCTAAGCCGTAGATCATTTGTCGATATTCAGAGTTGGTGAGCCTCCCTTATTTTGAAAGACATTTTACTCTTATTGGATGTTTTTAGTTGTTTTGGGGTTATGGTATGACTGGGGGCCTTGTCCCAGTCGTCCCAGTCGTCAAACAAACGTTGTCTTCTTTCAGTTAGTAGAGATTTCTCAAACAAGTGTTAAATGGATTTGGGTCTTGATAAAATTTTAACCGCATGGTTTTGTTGAAATAATGAAATGACCATGTTTCCGTTATATTTTTTCATATTCTTATAGAATATGAATTATGCATATGATTGCCAAATATAAGGGTTCTAGGGCCTTCATGGTTCGGAATTCCTATCGCAGAAAGAGCCTCGGTTTAGGTCGTGAAGAACTTGGTATCAGAGCACGGTTCGTGGTCCCAGGGTGTCTGCAAAATCGTGTCTAGTAGAGTCTTTCTTATGGGTGTGTTTTGCACCACACTTATAATCAGGAGGCTACTAGACATTTAGGAGTTGTTTCTTATTCTTTCGTACTCTAGTTCGTGTTATAGCGTCGTCCATAAGAAATTTATCCATATTCCGTCCTTGTTCTAATTGCATGAGTTATGCCTCATTATTGAGGAAATGCAAGTCTAAGAGTCTAGCCCCCAGCGATGTGTTTCTCTCTGATTGAATTATCCATAAAGTTGGGATATAGCACAAGGACTTAATAGGAGTCCATTAGTGCTTCAAGGTGTATTGATTCGAGTGTATACCTTTATCCTGATGAAATCGTCCTTTTCAGCCTGAGGTACGAAGTGTATTCGGTCCCCTTTCAAAATTCTTGTTGCAAATATCATGCATAAGGGTTATGATGTGTAGCAGAATGTTGGAACAACATTTCCACCCGAGTTGTAGTATATGCTAAGGTGTCATACCTTATTGGTAGTAAGATAATCCCGAAGTTAGTGATATGACGTCACAAGCTTAGAAATCAGAATGAGGATGACTTTTGTGTAAGGAAGCTAGTTTAGTTGTATAACCGTTGATTGAGGGATGGGTTGCCATTTGATAATGATAGTCTAATGTGGTAGCAATATTTGTAGATTGTATGATAGTCTATGGATGAGGTGTTTGGCTATGATTTTTATCTATTCAAAATAGGGAAGGATCTTAGAGTGGATAGTTATGATGGTTATAGAAATCCCTTATAGGTTGTGAATGAAAACGGTTAGATTATCCTATAAGTTATAGGCATATACTCATTACTGTATATGGAATTTTGAAGGTAGTTATGATGTATGCAAGTAAGTAACTATGATGTGAGAAAATGGAATATGTTGATAAGATCGTAATAGGTTATAATATAATATTAAGATCAACTATCCTTATTATGTGACTTTACCCCCTTGATTATCTTTTCTCTAGTCGTCGTAAACTAGTACTACACGGGAGAAGGTAGGTAGTAGATTTTTGAGGTGTAGTAGTAATGTCATGGAGATGATGAACTTACGGGCCATATTTGTGTGAAATAAGAGACTTAGGCAAATATTTCTATCCTAACTTTAACTCTTAGTTGCATGCATGGGAAGTTTAGGACCTAAAATTTTTTCCAAGTGTTGGGAGAATTAGGCATATTTTAAGCATATTAACTTTAAAGATTTTTAAATTGGTCTTCCCGACCCCGAGACGTAGATTTTTGAGTTTATTAATGTTCAGGGGTGTAAGAGGCATGTCTCGGGGAAGTTTCAGATTTTTTCAAACGAGGATTGGGTCATGTTTGGATTGCGATTCTAGAACCTCACCGCGATAATGGCGCGTCATGGTGGTAATAGTGGTGAGGCCTTTACCGCGTCGCAGTGACCATGTCATCGGTGTTCCAGTTGCAAATTTAATTGCCAGAAGGGCAATGTAGTCTTTCCCTCTCATTCCAATTCATAATAGACGAAGTATATCATTAGTTAGGGCCTAAGTTGCTCGAACTCGGGTGCGGGTGTCGGACACGGGTGCGGATTCGAGTGTCAGATTCTTCATGATTGAATTTTTAAGGTTTGGGGATATGGATCTAGATACGGATACGGGTGCGGGGACTCGGCAAAAAAAAATTAAAAGTTTACGCATAATTATATATATGAGAGATATTATGAAAAACCTACATGTAACTTGTGCCTTGTAGAGTTAGATCATGAAGTAACGAGGCCGCAAGCAAATACACCTCTTTAAAAGGGCATGATTCATTCCTTTTCCTACAACTCACACAACAAAGTATTAAAATAAGATAGTATAACCATAACACATTGAAATATACCAAATAAAAAACTAAAACAAAGCTAAGATTAAGAGAGATATGAAGCATACCTTTTACTCTTTTGGAAGTAAGTCGAGACGACTAGACGAGTTACTAAGTTAGAATCAAATAGACCAAGAGAAAGTCACGAGAGACACAAGTCAATTAACCATTCAAATTAAGAGTCAAATGATCACCAAAAATCATACATAAACTACATGTTCACAAGTTCATATACCAAAAATAGTTACATAAAATTTACATTTAAACTAAGTTCTATTTGAAACATCTAATATGAACGTGGACATATCTAAATCAAAGATCATCTTCTTCAATTTCCTCCATGCTGTCATCTTCTTCTAAATTCTCAACTTCATTTTCAAAGAACACACCTTCTAGTTGAGGTTCGTCGATTGACAATTCAACTAACTCATTGACACTTTCATCAATGTTGAAATGGTCTCCACCTAAAACAATACCAAATGAATTTAAAATATTGTGAAAGAAACTTATCATAATAAAAAATTACTCAAGAAGTATCAAAAGACTTACCTAAATCCCAATATTTGCTTGGACCACTTATATATTTTTCTTTCTTTCGAGAAAGCAAGCGAAGATTATAATGCACAAACACTAAATCTTCGGATCAATGAATAAGTGCTCCAATTCTTTTCACAACAAGATGAAGAAGCCGGTTGGGAGAGCAACTTGTAAGTCAAACTTTTTAAAAGTGGAGCATTTACACCATAGTTAGCCCACCAAGATAGAGGATCTTCATACCCCATAGCATCAATCACGTGAGGTTCACTAAAGTGACCACTTAAACTACAAAATGCCCCATACTCCAAAGAAACTTGCTTCAAATCATTTGGATTTTTGAAGTATCTTTGAAAGCATTTGATCCTATTTGAGACAATCTCCCTATCTTCATTCGGTGCAAGTCTTCTTATCCCATTACCTTCTCCTTGAAGCCATGATTCATGATAGTATTTGGGAACCAAGAAATGTGATAAACAATGCAATGGGGTGTCACTCTTATTCCACCTAGCCACAAGAATTTCTTGAATTGTATCAAAAAATTCCGATTGGCCGTTAATAAGATCTTTCCCCTCATGCTCAAATACAATCAACTTCACCTTTTCAATCATGGTATCACACATGTCATAAATAAGATGCAATTGTGAAATATCAAGATCGGCTCTTCTAAGCATGGATATTATCAGCTCCGTGCACTTTAAAAAGTATTCAACTTTATCCCACCATGCATCATCCATCACAAGCGATTTTATCTCACGTTCCCTCGCTTCAAGTACTTTGTCTCCCTTGTAATTTTTCCATTCGTCATCCATTACCATTTTTTCCAATGAAAATTTTACCTTATAAACACGAGAAGTCATGACAATGTGCGAAGCGAATCTTGTTTCGGCAACTTTTAACAAAGATAGCTCCAAATGCTTTTGAAAAATGGCATGCGCCATGTCATGATTCACAACAAAATTCTTTAAACTACTCACATAGCCAATCACTTTTAATATCCATGCACAACTTGTAAAGTGAGCCAATTTTTTGGAAGGTTGACACATACTTTTTAAAGAAAGATTTAGGCAATGTACAATACATGGTGTCCAAAATATGTGCGGAAAAGTTTCTTCAACAATAGTACCGACAAGTTTCATATTTCCGGTATTATCGGTAATAACTTGAACGACATTTTTGGGGTCAACATCTTCAATGACTTTAATAAATAACTTAGTGATGTACCCACCATCCTTGACAACACCACTAGAATTAATGGATTTCAAGAATATAGGTCCAACACTAGATGCCCCCATTATATTTATCAAGGGTCGTCTTTTAATATCCAACCATCTGTCCGAACATACTGACAATCCTTTTCTTTTCCACATATCTCTAATAGGTTTTAATTTTATATTTATATTAGCTTTTTCTTGAGCCAAAAGTGTTGTTCTTAACCTATTATAAGTGGGTGGAATATAACCGGGTATAGGATTTGCCGCCAAAAACTCGGAATACTTTTTAAAGTAAGGAGAAGTTGCAAGGTTGAATGATAAACTTGAAGCATAGAATATTCGAGCCGCCAACTTGTCGGCAATATTTTTGTTGGCAATGCTAAATGACTTCTCTAGTGCTCCACCCGTCGATCCTTTTTGCTTTTTTGGTTGCGATAAATCCGAGCCTTCAGGAAGGGATACATAATCAGCCTTTTTTCTCACATCTAATTGAACCATTAATTTTTTTCTTTTCAGCTTCTTCATTCTCCATCTTTAATGTTGCACATACTTTATTACTAATTTCTTTGCATATTGCAACTCCATGGACAGAAAGTTTTAACAGATGTGCTTTCACGTTAGAATATGAACCTGTAACTCTTTTATTACAAAAGTTACATGACCATATTCTATTTCCACCACCATTAGGAGCAACCATAAGAACCTTGACATGATTCCACAAAGGTTTATCATCAAAATCGAATCCAACACTTTTTGTTGGTCTTAAAATACTTTTTCCTTTTGTTGTTGATGCTTCCATGGTAGAACAAAGCTTAAAAGATTTCTTAGCTATAGATTTTTTTTTAAAAACAGAGAGAGTAACGTTTGCAGTGTAATGAACTATGAAGTCTCTTTGAGAAAGAAAGCGTGGGAAAGTTGAAGAGTTGGTGAGGAAATGAAATTTTCAAGAAGTAACATAGTAGAACTATAACTACATCTGCAGGAATGAACATTTTGATGGACATTTGACTTTTTTTGCTATCAAAAAGTGGATTTTAAAGATTATTTTATTAAAAATAGTACAAATCTCATTAAATGAGATGTGATCTTTTTACTTTTGAATATTTTCATTTGAAAATTTTATCATATTTTAGTAAAAATATATTTTTTTTGTTTAGATTTATGTGGCGCGATTTTAATTTCGAAGGCCAATTAATTTAATTTTGATCATAAATTCAAATTTTAAAATCATATTAATTCTAAAGTCAAGCATTGAATTAGTCGTTAATTGTTACTTCTAATATATAATTACACTTCAAGTACTTTGATAGTTCAGAACTTACATTGACAAGAAAAATTAAACGATCTAACAATATGTGATCCCTAATATGATATCTTGTTATCAACTAAGTTAATCACATATTATAGTCAATTGTTACTTCTAATATATAATTATATTTTAAGTATTTCGATAGTTCAGAACTTACATTGACAAAATATATCAAACGATCTAACAAGATGTGATAATCCCTAATATGATATCTTGTTATCAATTAAGTTAGTCAAATATTGTCAATTGTTACTTCTAATATGTAATTACATTTTAAGTATTACGATAGTTCAGAACTTATATTGAGAAGAAGAATCAAACGATCTAACAAGATGTGATCTTGAATATGATATCTTGTTATCAATTAAGTTAGTCGAATATTGTCAATTATTACTTCTAATACATAATTACATTTTAAGTATTATGATAGTTCATAATAATTGTTACTTCTAATATATAATTACACTTCAAGTATTAGAACTTACACTAACAAGAAGAATTAAACGATCCAACAAGATGTGATCCCTAATATGATATCTTGTTATCAATTAAGTTAGTTGAATATTGTCAATTTTTACTTCTAATATATAATTACATTTAAGTATTACGATAGTTCATAACTGTTACTTCTAATATATAATTACACTTCAAGTATTTCGATAGTTCAGAACTTACACTAACAAGAAGAATCAAATGATCCAACAAGATGTGATCCCTAATATGATATCCTGTTATCAATTAAGTTAGTCGAATATTGTCAATTGTTACTTCTAATATATAATTACATTTTAAGTATTACGATAGTTCATAACTGTTACTTCTAATATATAATTACACTTCAAGTATTTCGATAGTTCAGAACTTACACTAACAAGAAGAATCAAACGATCTAACAAGATGTGATCCATAATATGATATCTTGTTATCAATTAAGTTAGTCGAATATTGTCAATTGTTACTTCTAATATATAATTACATTTTAAGTATTACGATAGTTCATAATTGTTACTTCTAATATATAATTACACTTCAAGTGTTTCGATAGTTTAGGACTTGCACTAACAAGAAGAATCAAACGATTTAACAAGATGTGATCCCTAATATGATATCTTGTTATCAATTAAGTTAGTTGAATATTGTCAATTGTTACTTCTAATATATAATTACATTTTAAGTATTATGATAGTTCAGGACTGTTACTTCTAATATATAATTACATTTTAAGTATTACAATAGTTAAACCTTTCTTTGTTTGAACCACATGATATTCGATTACTCGTAATTTGAATATGTTTTGGACTTCCAATTCTTCCTTTAAAAATGAGAAACTACTTTTCTTTTAAAATTAGTTTCAAGAGAATCGAATATGTTTATAGATTTTTAAGACTTTTAAAAGATAAATTATTTCATTAAAAATAATTTTATTTAAACAAAATTTAATATAATTATAGTTATAAAAAAATTAGATTAGATGCATCAAAAATAATATTTGAATCAATGTAATAATATTATTTGTTAGTTAATATAGAATTTATAATGTACTTTCTTTGTTCCTTTTTAGTTGAAATAAATGATTATTTAAGAATGTGATTTGATTAATATATTTATTAATTCGTTAGTCTTTATTTACATGCTTCTTAAATCTAAAAAGTGTAATACAAAGGTTCAACTTAATAAAAGAATAATTAATTTTTTTTTTCTTTTTCAAAATTGACAAGTATTTTAAAACCAAAAAAGAATGAGAATATTAATATGTTCAATATATACTTACGCTCAGTGGTGGATCCAGGATTTAAGAATTGTGGGTGCTTAAAAAATTAAAAGGCTGAAAAATAAAAATAAAAATAAAAAACACCTTAAGAAGGTTCTAACGCAGGACGCCTCTTCAATGGAGAACCTTAAGATCAACCTAAATGTTAGTGTATCCAACCAACTTTTTATTTTAGTAGGTACTTTTATATGTTTTATACCTATTTTCATATATTTTCTATATAATTATATCTATTCCGCATCGAATTTACTAGGTGTCGGAGCACCCCGAAAATATATGTAGGTCCGCCCCTGCTTATGCTGAATTTAGTTTCATTTAAAAATGTGTGCTTTTAAAGCATATACATTAATTTTTATTTTATAATTAAATAATTATAATCCCTATCCTCATTTTATAAACTTTAATTAATATACAATGCTTACCTTGTTTAGTTAAAAAAACGGATAAATTATTTATTCTTAATACCCCCCGTCTCAAATTACCCGTTTTAAATTTTCTAGTTTGATTTCTTATTTTACTTGTCTTATTTCATTACTCAAGAAGAGACAATTTTTTTCCATATTTTATCAGTTGCATTAATTACTTTTTCTTCAAATTAAAATATAAACATCATTTAATAGGGGTACAACGATAAATTAAATATGTTATTAATTATTTTTCTTAATTAAAGTGTCATTTTAATTCGGGACGGATAATTTGGGACGAAAAGAATAATAAATAATCAATGAGGCATCTATTAACTAAGCTCTAATTATAATATTGAATGTTTATCCCATTTAATCAAAATAATAATAATATTTATTCTTAATAATAAATAATCAACGTGGCATCCTATCAGTGTTGCTCTTAATAACTCAGCATACTTACATCCCATTTAAAGGACCAAAGGTCAATTAAAATTAAAAAAAAATAAGCGTTGATATTGGACTGAGTCATCGTCTTCTTCATCCTTGTTCCTCTGCTTCGTCTTCTCTCCTCCATCTTCTTCCCCACTACAAGTTTTGCATATTTTTTTTTCCAATACAATACAAATTACTATGCACACAATTTACTAGTCCACCACGGCACCGATATTCTCGGCTTCAAAAATTTGTTACAAAGTGATCAATACCTGCAACAGCCAACACGAACAAGAAGATTTATCAAGAAAAAAGCTTCAAAAGGACTGGTATAAATTACTATAAAGCAGCAAAATTGAAGGTATTTTATTTTTGTGAGATATCAAAATTTTAATTTTTCTCCCAATTATTGGTCAACACACCCGATCTCATTTGACCGAATCCGACACAGATCCCACACCCTTACCCGTGTCAGTGTCGTGTCGACACGAGTGCGGCGCCAAAATTGTCGAGTTCGAGCAACTTAGGTTGGTGCAAATATTGCCCATTAGTATAGTATATGGCATGCTTCATATGATTGGTGTTGCTAGACTATAGGTTTGAACTGTAGATGAGGATTGTGGTGATAATATAGTAACCTAAGATTTATGATGAATGTTTTGTGGGAGTAAGTAGTAGGTTTAAGTTGAGGTGTGCAATAGCCGAGATTGAAAACTTGTGGATAATGAGTGGACAATTGTGATGTATATGCATACATGACAAAAAAGAAAAATGATGAATCGTGGTTGAATCATTAAGTGGTTAAGAGCGTGAGTATATAAGAATAAGTTGAACCCCCCAGGTAGTATGTTGTCAGATAACGTTTATATATGTATAAGTGCATGTGTACCTAGTTCACATTTTTGAATTTTGTAGTATGGAGAAGTCTGGGGAGTTGTTGTATGGTGATATTTAGAGTTGAATTGAGGAAATATGGCTAGACAATATGCCCCTTTGGTATAGTTTTAGAAATTTTGTTAAGATTATAAGTATGCGAGTAGAGATCTAACATTGGTGTGTCAAGTAGTAGAGAATGATTTATTATGTGATAAGGAGTGTGAATGTATATGCTCTTGAGAGTGGGAGTGGTAGGGTGATAACCATAGAGGCTAGAAAAAGTTAAAGAGGAGCATTTCTGGAAAGCAATGCCTTCAGTGTATAGTTTATCCGAGGGAGTTCAACATTTATGTGTATGGTGATACCCCATTGTGTTGAGTGTTGTGCTTGTAGATGTAAGGAGAGGATATGTCCTCAAGTCTAGGATTGTGACTTTTGATCTAAGGGGGAGATAATAAAGTAAGGTAGTTCCTGAAATTTCCTTGTAGGTCAAGTTTTAGGTAAGAATCATGATAAATTAATTTTTATTCAAGCAAACTCCTCCAACTTAAATTTAATAAGGACATTCTACCAATGTCTTATGGAATTGAAATCATGTCTATGCACATGGTTTGAACTATCTATGCAACTCATGTTATGATTCGATTTCAAAGCTATACGCAATGATGTCTCAGTAACCCAATCCTTCAAGTGTTCAATGCCATATGTTATGTTTCACAACGTGCTTGGTCCTAAGAAAATATGTTTCTATATGTCACAAATTCATTCTATGTCGGGTTTAGCCAAAGTGATAAACTTTATGCAAACTCATGACTATCTCAACTCTAAAAATGAGAAGCAATAGCTTCAAGTGGCAATCCTTGTCTCAGTCATTGACCCCTCGAGTTTCGCCTTCATGTTATACCGATTCTGATACATTCTCACATGTTTCTCACTGTGCCCAGTCCTAAGAACTCGTATTGTATAGTTTTATGTCTGAACAACTCCTTGTTTATGATTCAAACACTTGATAGATGGAGCACGTCGTGATTGTAACGTATCTTCACCTCATGTCTCACCTTTAGTAGATCAACAAATATGGTTATAATTGAGTAGTGTTTCTTCCATTCATGATGCTTATGCTTGGGTCCTCAATGACTCTACGAATGATAGTTATTATGGAAGAGTAGTAGCGACTTAAGAGGGGGTAGATGTTCATGAATGTGAATATTTTGATTTGATCTCTTTAGCTAAGGTTATTAGTGATAGGGAAAGAAGGGGATAGACTTTCATTATAATAAATAGTTAGAAAGGAGATATATAGCGAAAATATTTGTAAAAGTGATTGAATTTGCTGGCCTTAGTTGAGGAAATCCATGAAGTGGGTGTAGTAATGATAGGCTTGAATGTTGTGATTGATGAAAACACAACTCGTGTACTATGTGGTTAGTATTCCCTTAATTAAAAACCCGATGGTGTTGGATGGTAGTGATAAGGTGAAGTAATATTCTTATATGGAGTCCCATAGCTTAAACTAGCACCTTTTTTCTCCGAGTTAGGTTTCAACCTAGAAGTGTGATGCAACGGGACTAAAAACCTTGTGGTTCGATGTGTGATAGTAGAAATATAAGATGGAAAGGACAAAGTATGTTGTTTAATGTTGAGGCATAGCCGAAGAGGGTCTTTAAGTTTAAGTTTATTCATTGCATCATGAAAGGTGGAGAATGCTTGTATCCCTATCTTCCGTGAAATCTTATTTCATGATTAGTACCAAGGTAAATTAGGCCTATTATCACCAAATAAACTCATGCCTTATGTTGTGATGGTTGTGATTCATAGAACTCACGTGCAAGTTCATCCCTATGTAGTCTCATTACCTCATGCTTTGTGCATACACATTTCACTAGGGGTTATCATGAAGCTCATTTGATGTCTTTGCAAATTATGTTGAGGAAAAATGCTCAATGCGAGATTACATTCCTTATTCTACACTTTTAGAGCTTCAACAAGTCCCTACCCATCATTCGGGGATGAATGATCCTAAGGGGGAGATAATGTAACACCCTGCATTTTCGAGCTAGAAACTGGACCGTCGTTCCTACGTGTGTAAGCTCTAATACCATGACTCATTTAAATTCATGTGTCATGATCTTTATCCTAGTGTATTGAGTGATTATGAAATGAAAAATGTTTATGGAAATCACTTAGAGCAAAGTTGAGCTAATAATCTTTGATTCGTCCAAAGTTTGGTATTCAATTCTGCAAGGGTTAACTTTGAAAGTGTATAACATTGGATATATGTGGAATAATTCAACTAATGACCCACCAAATTTTATATAATTTAGTTAGCTTTCTAACGATACCAATTTCGCCTTAATCCGATGCCCAAGCAAAAAGTTATGATCATTTTCGTCAGGACCTGTAAGCCACCGTGATTACACCGCATCGCAATGAGGTCCCAAAGCGGAATTTTGCTGAAAATTTTAATTCTGAAGGGCAGTTTAGAGTTTTCACCCAACCCAAAGTCATGTTAACAGCTTATTAAGACGTTATTAGAGCATAATATACCCAAAAATTACTCAAAATCCTCTCAAAACAAAAGCCTAAACTTCCCTCCCAAAGATCAAGAATCCATCTTTAAATTAAAGATTTCCAAGAAGCAAATCAAGATTCGGGTCCTATTCTTCGAACTATGAAATCTAAAGTATATGGGACTATCCTTAAACTCCATGGGCAATAATGATTTATAATTATGTTGCAAAATAAGGATTTGAATATTGTTTCGAAAAGTATGTAATAAAGATCGTTTTGATGAAAGTGTGTGCATTGTGTTAAACTCTTTTCATGGAAATCGAATTATAAACCCTTATGTATATACGTTTATTGTTTGGATGGTTTAATTAAGAACATGAACAATGAATTTCCTCACTTGTTACGAATTATGATTTCTAATTGCATTGCAAACGATTTTGAATGCATGAACCAAAGTTTGGAAGTAATAATTGCCTTAACATCATGGTGTTTGACATGGTTTATGATATGATGGGAGGAAGTTTTCTTACTATAACTATTCTCTTTTCATTAAAAAGAAGAATTGCATGTGAATGAATAATTAACATGGCCACCATATGTTTAAGTATTGTGAAAAGAGAGTAATTACATAAAGATTTCTTGAGGTTTCAAAATGATGAATCTCTTGTGATGTTATAATTTTTGGTGGTCATTTGCATGTTTTGAATGAGATGGGTTGTGAAATCGACATGATATGAATGACTTGCAAGTCTGGGTATGACAATACCCTGTGATGACATGCCCTTAAAATTTTAAGCATTGAATGACTTTGTATACAAAGCATGATGTTTAAAGAACTAAAAGTTGAGCTTAAGAGAGCTAGTTAGTTACCCGAAGAAGGCGTTTAAGTGTAAGGGTTTGTCGCTGGAAACCGTAGTTGTCGATGCAGGACTTATGACAGTGTATCCTACATGGGAGGATAATTAAATTAGGACATGTCACATGGGGAAATTCCTGCGATGTACTCACATGAGGGGTATCACCATCTCCAAATCTTGGCGGCTACTTGGATTGGAGGCTTGATAGCCGAGTCAAGGGTGAATTCCACATAGCCTGTGGAATTTCAGATTTTGTAGGGTGTACCGACTAGCTCAGAAGAATAACAAAGAGTGAGTCAAGGTTGTCAAGAATTGATTTGAAGTTTATTAAATATGCGCATGTATTTTTACTTATATTATGTTCACTGTTATTAAGAAATGATCTCACCTATTTTGTATAAAACATGCTATCTTGGGTTGTTTCATATACCAGTACATTTTGTATTGACCTCCAATATTTCAAGACCTGAGATTCAATCCCGAGGTCCTGCTAAGTCGTAGATCATTGGTAGATATTCTGAGTTGGTGAGTCTCCCTTATTTCGGAAGGCATCTTACTGTTATGTGATGTTTTCAGTTGGTTTTGGGTTATGGTCCGATCGGGGGCCTTGTCCCAGTTTATAAACAAATGTTGTCTTCTTTTAGATAGTAGAGATTTCACAGACAGGTGTTAAATGGATTTGGGTCTTGTTAAAATTATAACCGTATGGTTTTGTTGAAATAATGAAATGACCCTGTTTCTGTTATGTTTTTCTGCATTTTTATATAATATGAATTATGCATATGATTGCCAGATAGAAGGGCTCTCCGGCCTTCATAGTTCGGGATGCCCTTTGGATCTAGGGTCTCGATTCGGGTTATGACAAGCATGTATAAAGCCCAACGATGCAAAAACTACCACTTCAAGTCATATTCACAGCTAACAAAACAAAACCTTCGAGTTCAATCAAAACTCAAACTTTATGGGTTTTATCTAAACTAGATTGTGAACTATGAACACCTTAAGAATGATACTGCCTGACACGAACAAATCAAGTGTCCAACACCATTTTACATCATGCTTATGTTAATAATCTAGCCAAACAATAAAGGATAAAAATCAAATGATCAGTGAATCACTAAAAACTAAACATACCATAATTATATGAGACTAAATTTACTCAAGCAAGTGTTCACAAAAACCACCTCCGATTCACATCGAAACTTAAAAGTAAACTCAAAATAGGAACAACCAACACCGATAGACACGTATCCACAGAACCATATATTCACACACAAAATAACATTTAGGATAAAAATTGCACTTTTATCCGCAGGAACTTGAAATCAAGATGAATCCTATGTGCAAAAAATCAAAATAGATGAAGGATAAGAAAATGAAGAAATGAAATGAACGGGGGAGATTCACACCTTTTTCGGGGCAACAAACTACGACTTTTCGTCTGAGATTCAACTTGATGATTTTCCACCAACTTCAACTGCAAGTGATGACAAGCAACAAGAGTCGGGAGGAGATTAATCATAAACTATGAAAATAGAGCAAGAAAACTTAAGGGAGCAAAGAAGTATAGGACTCCAGAATTCCTAAATCTTCTAACGCATGAACTCTCCCCTCAATGAATGAATAAGGGACGTATTTATAGGAAAAAATGTAGCTCCACCAACTTCTTTAAAAGGCTAAAAATTTAAAATTTAAAGATGAAAAGAGAGGGAGAAAATTAGCAAATAGTCTTCATATTTCAGAGCTAGAAGTGATGGAGAAGACTATTACAATCATTAAGTCTGCAAAAAGCCCAAAAACCCAGCGGATTTATCGTGATTGAAGTAATGAGAGCTTAGTTTTGGTTGAAATTCAACGTGAAAAAGAAGAGATTTAGGGCATTTGCTGCTTTAGGGGTTTTCTAGTTGGGCTGGGCCGCTTGGTTGTTGTTGGGCCAAAAAGGGGTATTTAGAAACTGGGTAATGGATTGGGCTAGTAGTTTTTGGGGATTTGGGGCTGGTTTTAATTAGGTTTTCAAAGATAAAATTAATTAAAGAGACTAGCCCAAAAGAATAAATGAATTAATCCAATTCTCCCCAATCTATTTCATTTAACTAATTTAACGATGCTTATTTTGTTTGATTAATTTAAAGAGTGTGTGTGTATATATATATATATATAGATATAGATATAGATATAGATATAGATATATATAGATATATAAAACTTCACAAATATATAAATATGTTATATTTTAGCTATAATTTGAAATCAAATAAATAAAATAAAATAGAGTAAATTTGTAAAAAATATGATCTATAGCAAGGATTATGCTAATACGCTACCCCATATATATATATATATATATATATATATATATATATATATATACATCTTATAAAAACTAGTGAAATGATAATTTAAAATATATTTATTTATTATTTTCGAGCGAATTTATAAGATGCAAAGATAAGAAAATATCATTTTTCAAACTATTAATGTAAAAAATAAGAAAAATCTATTGAAAAAATATTCAAGAATCCTAAGCATCAAGAAATTAATTTTATGAAAAGGAGAGACAAAATTGGGTGACAACAACTTGTCCCTCTTAGACCAAAGATGATGAAAAAAGTCTTTGGGCGAAGACGTTGACGTAAACCAATTTTGTCTCGATTGGTAAACTAGACCGATTATGAAAAGGCTACACCTGAAATGTAGAATAGTGAAGCTAGAATTCACATGATTTGTGATTATGAATTCGACTGAACCCTGATTTCTGAGTCACCTACATATCCTGGATTTCACCATGATCAGGTTGATGTAGTTCAAAAGTTATGTAAAAAATTTGAGATGATCTCAAAATTTATCCCAATTTTAGATTTATGATGACATTGAAATATAAGAATAGATTTGTGAAAAGATTCAAACTTGCGCCAGAATTTTTAAGTTTAAGTCGATTTGAGTTCTTAATCATCTACGTTTTCAGGGATGCTTGAGATTCCACTAACATTGTCCTAGTTCGCTTCTTAGAGATAGTTTCATGTTGGTGCTAAGATTCCTGCAAAACTTAAACTAGATAAAATAATTAGTACATAGATAGTAAATCCATTTAGTGAATTAATGAAAATAATGCCCCAGGCATTACTTCATGCAAATGTGGTCTTGCAAGCTGGAAATAAAGCTAATGGAAAATGAAGTTTTAGGCCGACGATTCATGTGAATGATGCCTTTCGACGATGAAAATGAGGCCTTAAATAAGTAAATTATGAATATGGGGCATTTTCAGCCGAATGATTGATAGATGAAGGTTTTTGCTTAAGTCAATGATTTATGAAAAATAACTTTTGCAAGCACTGGATTCCTATAAAGCATTTATTTGGTGCATCCGTAAGTTTTTGTGCAGTGCATTTGAAAGCAATTATGCGATGCTATAGAAGAAATCGAAAGTCATGCAGAGTGCAAAATAACTTAACACAATTATGCAGTACCTTAGAAGAAAATGAAAGTCATGCATAGTGCAAAATAACATAAAGCAATTGTGAAGTGCTTTAGAAGAAAATGAAAGTCATGCATAGTGCAAAATAATTAAAGCAATTGTGCAGTGCTTTTAAGAGAAAACAAAAGTCATGCGTAGTGCAAAATAACTTAAAGCAATTTGCAAGGCATTTTTGCCCATGCAAAAACCATTAAAGCCATGTGCAATGCATTCTAAAATATATTAAAGCATTTGTGCAGTGCATGTGTGGTGCATTTTAGAACATATCTGTAAAGTAATTGAAAGACACGTGTAGTGCATTTTAAAGCAATTTAAAGCGTTTGTGCAATGTGTTTGTGCTTATGTAGAGCCATTATAGTCATGTGCAATGCATTTTAATATATTTTAAGTATTTGTACAGTGCATTTGCGGTGCTTTTTAGAGCATATACGCAAAATAACTGAAAGCCATGTATTGTGTATTTTAAGCATTTAGAAACACTTGTGTAGTATATCAAAAGACATCAATGTATAATATCCAGAAGTCATGTGCAGGGTATTTGAAATCTTTGTAAAAATCTTCAAAATCATTTAATCAATATTACTACAAAAGTATGACTTCTCCTAAATGTTTTACAGGAAATTCATACTGTTCGAGGTGTAATCCTTACAAGACTGCAAATGTTATCAACTTTTGGCTTTTGCTATTCTTCAAAACCTGCACTCAAAAAAAAATTGTAAATATTTTTTTTGGGGGGTTGTGGGGGGGGGGTGCATTGACTTTGAAGGTTTGGCTCTTGATACTTCGTACTTACAACTTTGCTAGGACACGTAACCCTATCTATTCCAAATCTTGTCCAATGAATGATAAGAAAATACTTTATTGAAAACTATTTAAAATAAAAGATAAATAAGAGTAACAAATAACTTGATAAATAAAAATATGCAAATATGCATAGTGGTAAAAAAAATTCTGCCAAACTTTTGAATTGTGACGTATTGTGAACAAAGAGAATGTCCTTTATCCAAAGTGAATATCCCCTTTTTTCAACTACTTTGTTGAACCCACACTCTTTAATATCTCTTATCGTCTTCTCAATTGTTTCCTGAAATGATGCCCATAAAAAATTGGCCCAGCTTTGACTTGAGAGATGCTGATATTCCAAGATGATGAAACCAAGCCTTGTATAGGCTGCCTACGTATCCCACCAAGGGAATCAAGCTGAGCGTAGTTCATGATATACATTTAGAAAACTAACCTAAGGGGCCGAACCTTTTGTGGGTTGCCTACGTATCGCACAGGAATCAGGCCGAACATAGTTCATTACATATGAAATAGAAAGGGAAAAAATGATTTTTCTTCTAATATGACCGAGGACGATGTGACCACCGACATATTTGCCAAGGAAGTCAGGTCAATCGTAGTTCACATTATGATTAAAGAGGAATTTTTGGAAAATTTCTACTTAAAAAAACAAACCCAATATGGGTTTCCTACGTATTCCCCCAAGGGAATTAGGTCATTCGTAGTTTCATTACATAGAAAAAAAGGAACATAACATAATAAATAAAGGCTTCTAAACATAGTATCTCTTAACTACATCTGCATTGATAGCTTTCGACCACACTTTACTATCCATTTTTGCTTGGATCAATGCTCCACCAGTCAGTACTCGATGAATGATATGTAAGGTCCTTGCCAGTTAGGTGCGAACTTTCCTTTCGCTTCATTCTAGTGCGGAAATATGCGTTTGAACACCAATTGTCCCGATTTGAATTGTCTCGATCTTACCTTCTTGTTGAAAGCTTTGGCCATTCTATTTTGATAAAACTGCCATGAAAAACTGTGTTTATCCTCTTTTCATCATTAGCATCAATTGTTCATAACTATTTTAAATCCATTTGGTATCACTCAACTCAGCATCCTGAATGATTCTCAAAGATGGTATCTCTACTTCTGCGGGTAACACTACTTCCATTCCATAAACCCAGTAGATAAGTAATTGCTCCAGTAGAAGTCTTAATAGTGGTGCGATAGCCAAGGAGGGCAAATGGAAAATTCTCGTGCTAATGCTTGTAGTTATCAATCATCCTCCACAATATCCATTTGATATTCTTGTTGGCGGCCTCAACTGCTTTATTCATCTGAGGACGGTAAGGAATGGAATTACGATGAGTAATCTTAAGCTTCTCACACATCTCCAGCATGAATCCACGGTTGAGATTAGCTCCATTATCTGTTATAATTGACTCTGGAACTCCAAATCGACAAATAATATTATTATGAACAAAATCTGCCACCACCTTCTTTGTTACAAACTTGTATGAATAGGCTTCTACCCATTTGGTGAAATAATTGATTGCTACCAAAATGAACCTATGTCTATTTGATGCAGATAGCTTAATAGGACCGATGACATCTATGCCCCAAGCTACAAATGGACAAAGAAAACTTGTCACATTGAGTTCATTTGGTGAAACATAAATCAAATCACCATGAGTTTGACACTGATGACATTTTTGCACATAGGGAATGCAATCTGTTTCCATTATCATCCAGAAATTGCCAGCTCAAATAATCTTTTTTGACAAAATAAAACCATTTATATGTGGCCCACACATTCCCCGTGTATTTCTTCAACCAACCTAGTTGCCTCCTGAGCGTCGATGCACCTTAACAATCCTAAATTTGGAATCCTCCTATAAAGGATTTCTCCATTTACAAAAAAATGATTTTCCAATCTCCGAAGTGTTCTCTTCTGAATACTAGTTATGCTTTCTGGATAGTCTCCATTCTTGAGATACCTCTTGATGTCGTAGTACCAAGGTTTACCATCCAGCTCCTCATCTACGTAAAAATAGTAGATTGGATAGTCTTGTATATTCACCTTGATAGAATCTGTGAAATTCTTATCTGGATGTTGAATCATAGAGGACAAGGTCTCCAATGCATCTGCTAACTCATTTGAGTTCTCGGGACATGTTTAAATTCAACCTTAATGAACTTCTTGCGCAACACTTTCATGTTTCCAGATATGGAAGCAACTTTAAGTAGGAATTTGGGTATATTGGTTATAGTAGGAAGGTTGGGGTGGTGGATTTTGGTATGTTAACATTTGGTTCGGTATTTTTTCTTGAATGGTCATAACAACGGAAACTGCATCCTTCTTTTTTTTTATTCGCTCCCCCAATTGGATTAGACTGGATTGCCTTACTTGTTGCTTGTAAATCTGCTAGATTAGTGATTCTCCCAGTTTTAATACCTTCTTCAACAAATTATCCTATTCTAACAACCTCAGAGAACTTCTGTGCAACCACAGTTATCATCTTGTCATAATACACCGCAACTTTTTGAGACTGTACAAAAAAGAAATCATCTCGCTTTCCACCATCGGAGATTGAACTTTTGCGGCATCCGCTCTCCACCACATGGCATATTCTTTGAAGGACTCTATTAATTTCTTCTCCATTTTCATCAAGTGGAACCTATCTGAGATGACTTCAGTGTTAAACAAAAACCTACCCATAAATTCTTGTGTCAAGGCATTCCATCCATGCCATTTTGTGGGTCTTGGATCATGTACTAGTCTAGAGCCTCTCCAGTCAAATTCCTTATAAAAACTTCACCCTAATGGCCTCATCCTTCCTTACTCTAACTGGTTTATCACAATATGATCTTAAATTAGCTTAAGGATTTCCTTTTAAATCAAACATATCAAACTTCAGCACCTTATATCCTGCAGGCTTGCAACTCATCTGGATGAACACATAAATCTTTATACTCGATCCCTTCGCATCCTTTATGTTGTTTGATACTTCTAAATGCTTCCTTTAGCCTACGAATCTTTTTTGCTACACTTTCATCTACTTTGTACCTTGCCTCCCTCTCTATCCTTTTATAAGGATAGTCAAAGGTTGAGCTCCCGCTACATATACTTGTGGCACATATTACGTGTTAAGTATTGTAGTATGTGCCATCGATATATATAGGGTCGCTTGGGGGTTTTGGCTGACTGAGGTAGTTTGGACATGCTGGATATTTTGGGTATATGGATCTTGGGTAAACAGATTTTGGGTAAGTGGAGCTTGAGGAACATATGGAATGGTGAAGGGTAATGGATTTGTTTATTAAGAGTCGACTTGTTGCAGGTTGTTTACTTCTGGGTTAATGGGAGATTTGGTAGAAATTAGTTTTTCTTTTGGTAGAGTAAAGAATTTAGTGAGAAGTGTTGGGAGGCCAGAGAGTAATTAGGTGGAAAAGAAGATGACATAGTGGCATTTGTTCCATGTTCAGGAAGTGGCGTATTCATGCTAATGGACAATTTGGTGAGGTTCCGAAGTCAATCAATTTCACTTTGCATGTCAGTCATTTGTTGCATCATATGAGCTATATGTTCATCATGAAGGGTCGCATCCTTCTCCCTCGAAGTCTCAAGATCACCTCTTAGGACGGTGACAAGTCCTCAGCCATCAGGTGTACCTGAATAAGTCATGTTGGCGTTTGCTCGTGCTTTTGATCTTGTAAAGTATGGGTGATCAACTAGTTCATAGTAAACACAAATCAACCTTCGGGGAATAAATTAAAAGAAATAAAAACCTTCAAAAGAAATAAATATATCAGTATAAGACAATAATTTGCATAAATAACTCACAATTAAGCAAACAATGTTGGAAAAGAAAGAAAATCATGTATCATGTTACAAACAAAGCACATAATAAAAGAAAACTTCAATAATCAAAACGCATCCCATTATGTGAGGGACCTTTTTTGTGCCAAGAGGTGGGCCTAAGCATCAAATAATTCAGATTATGATAAATTGATCCAAGCCATTAATTTGAAACAAATTTTGAGTTTGGAAATAAAAAGGCCAAGTTTCATTGAAATACTGATCAAGTACAAGGATAAGAAATAAACTCAAAATACATGAAAGGTACAAAGATAATCCTAAAACTTGGCCTAGACCCTGTTTCTAATCATGTCGATGGAGGAAATGAAGATGATGCTCCAACATTGCTAGGCCCCGTTCCCGTATTTTCCAAATACTGCACTATGTTGGCCATTTGGGCCCATATTTAAGGTGTGACCATCGTGGTTCCAAGATGAGAAAGCCTTATCCAAATAGTCATCCCAACATCCTTATAACCTTGTTCGCCTTTTGGACTGGGGTCTATACCTGATATTCTAGAATACACTCTGCTGGTCCACGTCTCACATCTATTATGAGAATGTTACTCTATTCTTGTAGAATTTGACTGGCTCTAGGGACTCTAAAGTCTGGCCCAAAGAGGACTTCAGAAACTCGCATATTGGCTCGAAGGGGGATGATTTGTGTCTGACCAAACTGTCGAAGTACACGAACTAAAGCATATGGTTATAGACCTCACAACCCGATAAGCGCAATATAATAAAGTCCTCTGCATCGTATGTAAGCCATGGAACATGAGAGTAATGGGTATTTCCACTGGATTTGGCCATTGGTACGGGAGGCTAAAAACTCAAACTAATCATCAGTGGCGATCGGAAACACGAATCTTCTCATCCTGTTATAATAAGTATCGATCACATGTGAAGCATTAAACATTATGTCAGTCATGTCACGTTTTAAGAAATGCTCTGTTGCCTATATTTGCAGAAAAAGATTACAACCTTGAAAGAAATTTTTTTCACCTTTTTTACACTTTCCAAGCACACGAAATATTTCTGCCAAGATCATAGGAACCAAGGAGATTTCTGCTTCATCAACTCCTTTAAAAAGTGCCCGAGCCACAGAACATAATGTCTTGAAAATTTATTTTTATTAAGAAAGCTCATGTTTAAAGAATATGTTTTTTTTGTCATATGAAATCTTAAGGAAACGCTTTAGAATCAAATTGGAAAAAAATTACTATCTTTTATTTGAAATTGATGAGAAAGGGGAGTTGATTTACCATGTCCAAAATAATAAACCAATTTTTGAGTCTAGAGATGCTAAATTCACTTACTGAAAAGACCTATATTTACTTAAACCACTATTAGTAACTAATAATAACTAATAAGATAACTCACTCGATTCTAAAGATAAGCTACTATTCCATATAAAAGAAGCATCAAAGGATTCTAACAACTCGGCCATTTAATCTAAAAGGTATGCTTTTTACCTACCAAATTTTAACCTTTTAACATTACAAACTACATATTAAAGCCTAGCTATTTATGCTAAGTTTAAAATCTAAGAGGTAGAAAGTAAACGACTAGATTCACTAAAATTTAAGGATTCACACTAATTGAAATAAGAACATATAAAAACACAAATTTTAGATAATAATATGTGAAATATATTAAATAAAATACCAATAAGTGTCTTAAGGAAGAATAAAACTTTAAAAAATGGGATGGAAGAACTAGACTGTTAGATGGAGATACGTAATGCAATTATTGTTTGCTTCTCTGATTTGGACAGAATGGAGTCACGTCGTAAGACAACAAATGTGCTCCCGAGTGCACATGAAACAAGAAAGAAAAGGATTAGAAATTTTTTATTACCAAGTAATACATGTCAAATTAAATGCATCAAACTGGGAAATAACAAAGCTCACAAATTCAAAGCTAGCAACAAAGCAATAATTAACAATGAAACGCAAGAAATAGAATCAACCTAAAAAGGAATTCGTTTGAATTTAAACAAGAGGTTATGCTAGAAATGTATAGGAGAGGAGGCTATACTTCTCGTTATACAATTCAAAATAACTGCATTTGAATTTAAACTACGAGAATGCTCATTGTATTTTGGTTAGTAAAAGAAACTAAAGTTAAATTAGGTAACCAAGTCCCTACGTCAATTTCAAAGGGAGAAAACAGTAAAGCCAAAAAAAATATTCTACACAACTTGAATTTGAATTGGAAAAAGTCGTAAGAGAAAAGTAGAAGAGTTGAAAGGATATTCAAATGTGATGTTTGCCAACTTTTCAGCACTTGAAATGATAAAACAAAAATCGCCAAGGAAAAATCTTATATACTACTTAAATGTGCAAGCATCTAGCCCATTACTTAAATACCTCTGGACATTATTAATATTAAACTCTTAAAAATACAGTAATTCGATAGAATTTGAATCACGAACCAGAACTGAAATTTAAAACTTTACCTTACGAGCATATCTGCTATGATTTATAAGCAAAGAAAAAATGATTTGGCCGCTATTTGGATTAAATTTAGCAATTAACGTGAGCTCAACACATGTTTTTGAGCATATAGACTAACAACTAAGAAATACGCAGACCATGATTCTAAAAAAAACTTAGGATAACTAATTTAACTACACTAGTCATGTTCATAAATACTAGTGCCCTTAAGTGAGATTATCATTTAGTGTTGGGTACTTCTAAGCACAATATACATACAATTACCCTTAGAATATGTAGATATAAAGTCCTATGAGAAAGTGGCAGTTCGTACAGGTATTAAAATACATAAACTTAGTGATTAACTACTATTTTAGACTAGTTACACATGAACACTCATGAATATTAATGAGATAGTACCAGATTCATTCTTCACGTTCAGATATGACTGACGGGATCATATTTTTGGAACAATTAAGGAAAGACTATGTCCTTAAAACTTAGCAAAAACAGACAGACGAATTAGGGAAGATAGACACCTATATATATGTGTGTTCAAAGAATCAAAATAAGCGAAAAGAGAAAAAGAGTAAACACAAGTAGAATTCACATAACAGACTTCACGTAACTCTATATTCTACATCTAAACTCATAACTCTTTAAAATATATCAATAACTCCAAATTACATGTTGCTACCTATTAAAAAAGAATAGAGCAGCCCCCCAAATGACCAACAAAATAGAGGAATCGAAAAGAGGTCATTCCGATAGCTCGATTATTGGTGAAGAATAATGCAAAGTAAGACAGTCCATACACCCAAGTGACGGAACTGCAATGACAAAAAGGGTATCGAATAGCATATTCACTAACAAATCCACCTCCCAAAATGGAATAAACTCCATTTATCCAGTATTGACAACAACAACACAAGTGTAACCAAATTTAGGGGAGATCATATGTCCACACAAGACAATCCAACCAATATCCCCCCCACCCCCCACCCCACCAAAAAGAGCAAAGCAGCAACGTACAATGTTGACAAGGACAAGGCGAGATGATTCATGTGCTTTTAGAACTCAATCAGTTAGAATAAAACAAGAAGGTGACTGAAGCAAAATACGTACTGGCAAAATAGAATTTTGAAGGAAACAAATATACAATCTTGTTAACATATCGGAAAAGGTGGAAAATAAATAAATTTGCATCATTATCCATATTCGAGTGCAAAACAGTCAGGTGTATGTGAAACAAAATGATATTTCAGACTCAAATTGAGAAAGCGATCAGCAACTTAAAACAAGATGAACACATGCATATACACATATTTACAGACCCGTACACGAAATGAATTTTCAGAATTAGGAATTATGTTTTATCCGCAGAATCAAAGGAAAACAGTAGTGTCAACAACTATGCAACACTTCAAACCATTTTACTTACTGATTTTTTATCATAAGGAAGCAAGATACTTCCAAGAAAGTTTTTGAGTGGACTATCAAGCTGCTTAAACAAATACATGTATTCGATGGATAATGACCTTTTCCCTCTCAACATTTAAGACTAATGAAGATTGATTTTTAAGAAAAATAATCATAGTAGCCCCTCCTTTTAATCTGCTACTATTATAAAAGAACTCCAACAAACAGGTAACAATCCCAAGATATACCATTAATCCTATCTTAAAGTTAAGAGCTTATAGAACCTTTTTTGCTCTATCGTAGAAGCCAAAAATTCCTATCAAGTGCACAACCAATTTGTGACATGTCAAACAGTAGATACCATATTCAATATTTCAATGAAACGTTACCAAAATTTAATATTGGACAACTGAAAGTACTTGAAAATTTTAAGGCCTTTATCATGATATAATAAAGTTGCCGACATCTTGAAAACACACAAACCAAACATATACATATTTAAGTCACCATTGCAACGTTAAAGCAGCCAAACCATTATCAAAATAATCCCAAAATAGTCTACCGAAAAAAAAATTAAGAACCATGGAGTCTATTTCAAGCTAATTAATTAGATTGTGAACTATGAACACCTTATGAATGATACTACCTGACATGAACAAATGAAGTGTCCAACACCATTTTACTTCATGCTTATGTTAATAATCCAGCCAAACAATAATGGATAAAAATCAAACAATCAGTAAATCACCAAAAACTAAACATACCATAATTAAACGGGACTGAATTTACTCAAGCAGGTGTTCACAAAAACCACCTCCGATTCACATCGAAACTTAAAAGAAAACTCAAAATAGGAATGACCAACACTTATACGTACGTATCCATAGAACCACATATTCATACACAAAACACTATTCAGAATCAAAATTGCACTTTTATCCCCAGGACCGTAGTCAACAACAACAACTTGAAATCAAGGTGAATCCCATATCTATAAAATCAAAATAGAGATCGGAGTAGAAAATGAAAAAATGAAATGAAATGGGGGAGATTCACACCTTTTTTGGGGCTGCAAACTAGGACTTTCCGTCAGAGATTCAGTTCGATTATTTTCCACCAACTTTGAGTGGGAGCGATGAAAAACAAAAAAAAATCGGTAGGAGAGTAATCGTAAACTATGAAAATAGAGCACGAAAACTTAAGGGAGAGAAGAAGTATGAGACTCTAGAATTCCTCAATTTTCTAACACATGAACTCTCCCCTCAATGAATGAATATGGGGGTGTATTTATAGGAAAAAACATAGCTCCAATTCAAAATTTAAAAATGAAAAGAGATGGAGAAAAAGAGCAAGAACTCTTCATATTTCAGAGCTTGAAGTGATGTAGAAGCCTATTACAACCGTTAGATCTGCAGAAAGCCCAAAAATCCAGCGAATTTATCGTGATTGATGTAATGGGAGCTTAGTTTTGGTTGAATTTCAACGTGAAGAAGCGGAGATTTAAGGGTGGTTTAGGATAAGGCCTTTTGGGCTGAGTTAGGGGTTTTCTAGTTGGGTTAGCCAGCTTAGTTGTTGTTGGGCCGAAAAGGGGTATTGTTTAGCAATTGGGTAGTGGATTGGGCTGGTAGTTCTTTGGGATTTTGGGCTGGTTTTGATTAGGTTTTCAAAGATGAGAGTTAATTAAAGAGAATGGCCCAAACGAATAAATGAATTAATCTAATTCTCTCCAATCGATTTAAATTTAACTAATTTAACGATGCTTATTTTGTTCGATTAATTTAACGTTTATATACATACATACATACATAAATACATACATATATATAGTTATAAAATTTCTCAAATATGTAAATATGTTATTTTTTAGATATAATTTGAAATCAAATAAATAAAATAAAACATAGTAAATTTGTAAAATATATGATACGTTAGCAAGGATTATATTAATATGCTACCACACACATACTATATATCTCAATTCACAACCAAAATATCTTAGAAAATTAGCTACAATTATCTTTCCCCAAGTAGTAGGGTCTTTTTTTACACCAAAATTGAAATCTAGTTAGATGACACCTCCAAAGTGAAAGGGTTTTTCCTTTTAGAGAATTTGGGTTTAACTGTTGTAAATTACAAAACTGCTCCTAGGCATTTGGCCGCGCAATCGCGATCACTATTTGTTGATTGCGATCGTGACTCTCGCGATCGAAGTGAGGCCCTCACGATTGCCAACATTGATTGATCTTGACTAGTCACGATCCCAACCCTCAGACTGCAATCGCGGTAACTGAGGGTCAGTCCCTGCTCCGAATTTCTAGCTTTTGCACTAACTTTTCCCATTTTATTCCTTTATAGCTCACTTCACTTGTTTTCTTCAATTTACTTATAAATCTGCAAACCATGAGAATTAGTGTATTCAAATGACAAATTTGTCTCAGTTACACAATTTTATCATAATAGTGTGCACAAATTTGGATGTAAATGAGTGGTAAATTTACCACTCATCAACATCCATAACTTAAACCTTTGCTTTTTCTCAAGCAACACTATCTCCTATTTAATAAGGCTATGCGATTATAAGCCCATTCATATGACCGAATGATCACAATAATTTTAAACTTGGTTAGCACCAACAAGTAGCTCACAAGCGTGGGTAAAACTATTCTTACAACTCCCCTCAAACTAAATCACACTTTCAAGGATACAAAAGATGTTAAAAGAACAACTAATCAATAATCTCTAGCTATCTAAAAGTGAGTCTCCATCGGTAGCGACTCAACTATACTCATTTTCCTCATTTTTGGAAGATTACAATTTCACCCTCCTCGATTAGTCTACATGCCTCCTCATAAAAAAAAATCCACATACTAAAATATCTATCATACAACAAGGTATGCAAACAATCACCCTCACAAATATTCTCTCAATGTGAACAAGTATCATACCTATGCTTGCCCTTATTTTCAATCGCCACTACTTTGAATACACTTGGTTGAAGATCTCAAAGGGCTTTTCCAAACTTGTAATGTAGGCTTAGGAAAAGGTATGATATCATTTGGGAACAAGTTGACTACACCCTCCTTTAACATCTACATCACACTATACAATCATACTTTAGACCATAGGCTAATTTATTGGTTTTCATTTCACACATATGCATACTTTCACTGCCTTTATTCACCCATTTCCTTTGAAAGCATTTTATTCTCATTTATTTCTTTTGTTCAATCTATATTTTTCCTTCTTTTGATGATTTCTTTCTTCTTTACTTTTTCACCTGCACTTTTTGCTTAGCTTTTAGGCACCTACTTATAGTAATATGGCCTAAGATAACCTCTTCCAAGATTTATGACCCCCAACTTAGGATTTTGGCCTCAAGTTGCATTTTCAAGTTCAAGAAGGGCAGGGTTCAAAAGATGGGTAAAATTAAAATGGTTCTAGGCTTGCAATGTGGTTGCCAAAGAAAGGCTTAAAGGCTCAAAATGGCTGAATATGGATACTATTATATGCATGGGTAGGCTATTTAGGCTAAGGTAGTTCCTATGTTCACAAAGAAGGCCTAAGATCATTTCATCAACCAAGCATAATCATAATTAGCCTTGAGAGACAAAGGGGGAAAGTTCTAGATGATACAAGAAAGTATGAGAGTTAAACAACTATGCTCACTGCACATGATATGCAAACTTTTCAAGGAGGATCAATTGCATTTCCTACTAGAAAGAAAAGGAGGTATTTACAATATACTATAAACTAAGGACTTTGGAGTCACAAAAAGAGGGAAAGAATTGTTACAAATTTTTTTATCTCCATTCCCTTGGTTTTTAAAAAAATTTTGGATGGAGGAAAGTTTTGCTAAATTTTGCTATTGATGGCACTAAACCAAGCCGTTGTCTCACATTTCGGCTCTCATGAGGAAAAACCATATGTCTACTCAGACTTCACCATATGTATAAGTGCTATCCCAAAACCCCAATGCTATAGGTACTTAGACATCCCCTGCATCTATGGCTCTAAACCCAATCACGATAATTTTCCCTTAAGAATGTCTTCACTCAATCTATCATAAGAAAAGGCTAGTCCGACATCATCATGAGAAAAATAAGAATAAAGTAAAAATCTAAGAATGAAAACAAACAACTAATCCATGAAATATAGGCACCATCATAGTGCCCAAATATTACAACCCAAAATAAAAGTAAAATCATCCAAAAACAAAATGAAAGCATACAATAAATATCCAAATAATATAGACTAATAAAATAACACGGCTACTAAGGAGATGGATACCCCCAACTCAAAGCTTGCAGTGACCTTACTGCATAATTATGAAAGTATTGAAAAGATAAAGGGTGCTCCATGTAACCACATCAAGGACTGTCGTCACTCTCGATCTCAGCTTCATCTGAGTCTGACCATGCAGCTGGGACCTCATCATCACTTACTCAGCCCTGGGAGAAAAAAGTCTCTCCTTAGGTTTCAGGACCTTCCATATGCCTTTTACCCCCTTCTACATCTTTGTGAAGAATTTGTCCCTCTTCTTCTCCCTATTTTGCATCTTATTATGCAACTCCTATAGTACTGACGTGATTGTTCCAATGAGGAATAGAACCTGTCAAGCCTAGAAATAGTGTCCTCTTTCTTTTTTGGTCCTTCAAGTACCTCTCATAGTCAGACTGAGCAACATAGGAGTGATAGGTAGTGGAAGGATCTCCCGGCCCCTGAGGTAACTTGGATACAAGATCCCTAATCGTCCTAATCTCAATTGAGATCTCCTCAAATGTCCCTGACGTGGATGGCCTTCATGAATATATATCATTCTCCACTAACCTCTTCATATCAACTTTTTTTATTGCTCTTCCTAAGATTTCCTTTTTCTCAGATTGTTAGTGGGTAAATAGGAGCCTTGGGGTAGATCTAATTATCCTCCAGATACTCATCAACCCCTAATCTCCTATACAACTCTGTGATTTACGTTAGGAACAAAAGCATGGGCCTCTTTTTATTTCTGTATTGCATAATCTCCATGAGAACATAACTACCAATGTTTAGAGGAATGTTGTCCAAGAAGCAGGCCACCATTTTAGCTTGCATAATTGGGACATTTGTCAGGTTAGTGATGGGAGAGACCCTGCTGCAAATTATAGTCAACCAGATCCTAACTTCAAATGTGAACTCACTCATCAGTATCCCAGTCTTAGTGGTGCCCCAAGGGACTTTTCTTCCCAGGTAAAGATACTCCACCAACCAGCTTTTAGAAGCATAATCTGTGTCCTCGTAGTCCCTTGTGTCTACTTTTTCTAACCCATAAACTCCATTAATCTGTTCGTCCTTAAAATGATTTTCTTTGCCCCTGATTCTTATCACTTGTTAGAGAGATCTAATATGTTGAGATTCACGTAGAATTCTCTCACCTAATGCTCATTTTCCTAACATGGTTCTGAGGCAAAGTATATACATACTGTGGCCTCTAGCCTCCCATAGAAAGTTGGGAGTTTCTTAGTCACATTCACTAGTGAGATTCCCCTCTCGAGTAGCAGCTTCTTTCTCATGAGGTCCTCATAATATTCAGTCTTATATTCCAGGGCCATAAAATGATTGGTATCATAGCCTGCCATTTTGTACCTGAGATTCACACATAGAGGCCATTAGTCATCAAGGTTACTGTGAATAAAAACATTTTATTCAACTTAATTGAGCTAAAGAAAGCACTTATAGGGCTTCAACAGGCTTTAAAACAAGAGGTATGAGAATTAGACTAGGTTGCTAAACTGATCTCGATTACCATGGTTGCAACTTGTCTAGATTGTGATTGCGATATCTGAGAGTTTAGTCAAAACATGCCCTCAGTTATCGTGATCGTGAGGCTAGAAATGCGATCGCAACTATGAGTACTACATTTGCGGTACTCGAGGCATGTTCAATAATCTACCGAACATCAAAACAAGCCCAATTTTCTACCAATTTATGTTCAATTCTAGTAGATATTAACATGAACATAGAACACAATACTTAAGCATTCAAACCTGCCCTTCAATCGGTGAAAATGAATCAAAAATTTCCTTTGGCCATTTCACCGAACACTTGGTGTGCACAAATGATTCCAATCATTTTTGAATAATTTTGGGTACTCAAGACTTCTCTAATTGTGTGCAGACCAATAAAAAGAGCTAACCACACCAACCTTGGTTTCCACCTTGCCTTTGATAAATCGAGCAAGAACCTCCCGAGTAGTTTGCCAATTATCTAATTTCTTCATCAAGATTTTTTGCATCATCTTCATCATATCCTTTGGATGCCACTTCTTTTACCATTTTTATGGGTGCACCCATCACATGCTTTGTAAGAAGATTTAATTGTGTCATTATTTTTGCCATATTTTTCTCCCTCTCTCCTTTTTTTCTTTCTTTGCTCTTTATTCATAATTGAGGCTGTGGGAGAACCTATGGCTACCTCGGTATCTCAGTTGTGCCACCTCCTATTTTTTTTTTTGATTTTCTCAAACAAAGTTGAAGCCACACCATATGATAACCTCACAAGTGCCACTGGCCGCATTGTCCACCATAGTCTTGTTGAGTTAGTCCAATGCCCTATAAAATATTTGTAGGAGAATCTTATCTGTTACTTTATGGTTAGGACATATAATGCCACGAGTCTATACCCCGAACGCTACATGGTGCTCATAATCCTAAAGGACCACAAGCTAACCGATGACTAGTACCTGCTGCATTAACTGAATGATAATACTATTATATGAGGAAATGAGGAAGAAAATTTGACATAAGGTTCAATAATATAATAAAACTAAATACGGTATGACATTACCAAAACTGAAACATCTGTCTGAAAAATGCTTTAGTCTGAAAAGCCTCTAAACTGTCTGAAATGTGGAGTTGATGGGACAAGTTCCTAACTAACTTCGGCTATTGAAATAAACTGAAATACTGAAATAATAATCATGTCCTCAAACTATGAGGACTCACGACTAACTTTGAATGCTGAAGATCTAAACTGCTAAGGGTGCTCGGGAGCCCGTGCGTCTAAACCTATGATATAAAATATCATAGCGCGAGAGAAAAGTATGCGTCAGTACTTTGAATGTACTGGTATGCTAAGTGAAGTAGGCTGAAATGCATGGGTTCATAGGCATGAACAATACTAACTGAATAACATGAATATAACTGAATGAGAGTACATGCATGGATACGTAAACTATAATTGAGATCGTAATAACACTGAATACTGAGTTTGAATACTAATTAATTGATATCTAAGTATATTGATACTGAATTACTAATAACTAAATAACTGTATATGACAGTCTTGATTTTGTGGAACTATACTGAGTTCCATACTGAACTAAGTGACTGTATCTGACAGTCCTGAATATGTAGAACTAAACTGAGTTCTATTCTGAGACTGGAACTGAAACTGAGACTGTGGGAGGTAATCATCTAACCGACATGCCCCTTTCTAAACTGATTGGGGTCTAACCTGTAACCCCAGCTGGAAGGGTATCAGTACCGTACCATGGGTAAAGACAAGCTGAGTCACCCTCATCTGGCAGGTGCTCTGATCGAGAACGGTGGTACCCTCAACTGGAAGGTAGATCACCTCATCAAACCTCAACTTCCAGGTTGATATCTCAACCTATGTTAGCTACATAGTTTAAGAATACAAGGACTGCTTCTAAGGATCATACCCTCTACTGGCAGGTGAATCCCCATCCTTGGGTTCACTCGATGCTGAATTCTACACCCAACCGAATAGAAATTAAACTAATTTCTAAACTATACTAAGCTTGACTAAACTATTATTGATTATACTGTCTAACTGAACTCAACTGAGTTCACTGAGTTTCGTTGACTGAAAGAATACTACTAAATTCTGTTAACTGCTGAATTTACTGAGGTCTGAACTGAATACTAAACTGGACTGGACTGATACTGAGTCTACTAGTTTTTTCTGAGTTTTATAACTGACTGAGAGTACTATTGATCGTGACATAACTGATACTATCCTGAGACTGACCACAACTCTAGGTAATCAGCTAAATTATCGGGTACTAAATACCCTTAGGACTTGATGGCATAAATTATAAGACATGGCACAATCTTGAAACATGATAAATAACTAATTGATCACCATTTATTCATTGGGACATTCTAGCAAACACTTGCATGACATGCACTTGAATACATGCTAATATGATATAATTTCATTATTTAATTCTCATGATAACTCATCAAACACTTGGAAAGCATTATATATGCACATAGTACAAATAAACACATGAACATCACAATTTCAAGGCTTTAACTTGAATTCACATGATACTACATACATAATAGTTGTTCTTACATAAATCTTGTACTTAATCATGGAATAGAAATTTAATCATCGTTATAATCATGAATACACATGAATCCAAATCATGGAAAACATAAAATCAAGCTACTTGAAGTTTAAAATAGTTTCTTGGACTTCAAGGGTGGAAGGAACCCTTGGATGAACACTTGATATACCTTGGTTTCTAAATTCTTCAAGATTAATAGTGGAATCTTGAGCCTTCAATTTGAAATTCAATCATCTAGGGTTTTTGTTCTTGAGCAATATGTGAAATAATGAGTGTATGTCGCCAATAGAAGGCTAAATTTCATGTTTTTGGGGCCTGAAAGACATGGGAAAAGACCCAAATACCCCTAAGGATGTGACTTTTAATGATTGAAAACTGAACTGTCGACACGCAGACCAACGCACTACATCGTTGGCATTAATGCGATGGCTAATATGTTGCATCGAGTCTGCGTTGGTTCACTAGAAATTGCCACTGGAGCCAAAAAAAAAATATTGATCGATATGATAGCCGCCGCGCCGTGCCGAGATCGTGTCGATGCACTATTTGGGGTTCCCAAATGTGGTTCAAATGAGGTCCAAAAAATCCAAAACTCATTCGGGAACACCTACTGACCTTCCTGATCATGAATCAATCTTAATATTGATACATTCAGGTCATAAGAGTCATGAAATAGAGTTGCCAATTTACGAAAGCCAAAATAATACTAAGTCTGAATACTTAGCTAAAATTTTCCAAGTCTAGGACCATTTAGTAAGCTTAAAAAACTGAGTTAATCTTAGGATTTTGCACGGTCTTACAATATCTCCCCCTTGGGAACATTCATCCTCGAATGAGATTGAATAAATTGAGAATATTGATAGACTGGATTTAGACACTGGATATGCACAACTGAAGAATGATTTCATGACTAAAATTACTGATATACTGAATTATCATATTGAACATGCATATCTCATACATGAGCGTATAGCTGAGCATGATTCATGAATGTATGATTGGGATTACTGATAAGTTGAGTTTATATACTGAACATGTATGTCTGATGCATGAGTACATGACTAAACTCATATGTGAATGCATAGTTGAGTATGCAATGTTAATTGATACCAAGTTGGTAGCTATATCTGAATATGAGATTGAGTAAATTCAAAGGAAAACTTTTACCTTAGGCTGAGTCTGAGCTTGCTAAGAAGAGGTGAGGATACTTGGTCTGCATGTCTGCTTCTGCTTCCCAAGTATCTCCCTTAACGAACTGATTCCGCCAAAGTACTTTGACTAGAGGGCCTTTTTTGTTCCTCAGTCTGCGAATCTGATAATTAAGGATTTTGACGGAAGTCTCTTCATAAGAGAGACTATTCTGAATATCTATGCCCTCTATTGGTACCATGACTGTTGGGTCACCCATGCATTCTTAAGCTAGGAGACATAGAACACTGGATGCACTAAAGCTAAGTCTGAAGGCAACTCAAGCTCATAAGCTACCTTTTCGAAATGGCTGAGTATTTGGTAAGGACTGACATATTGGGAACAGAGTTTCCTCTTCTTGCCAAACCTCTTCACTTCTTTCATAGGAGAGATTTTGAAATACACAAAATCACCAATCTCGAACTTGAGATCCTTTCTGCGTACATCTGCGTACAATTTCTATCGGCTCTGAGCTATCTTAAGCCTTTTCTTAATAAACTGAACTTTCTATAAGGTATCAAATACCAAGTCAGGCCCTATAATTGTGGCCTCACCCACTTCAAACCAACCAATGGGATATCTACACCTCCTTCCATAAAGTACCTTAAACAGAGCTATGTGAATGTTGGAATAATATCTTTTGTTATATGCAAATTCAATCAAAGGAAAGTAGTCATCCTAACTACCTTTAAAGTCTATCGCACATGCTCATAGAATATCTTCTAAAGTCTGAATGGTTCTTTCTTCTTGACCATCTTTCTGAGGATGAAAGGTTGTACTGAGGTAAACTAGGGTACCAAGACCCTTTTGGAATACCTTCCAGAAATAAGAGGTGAACTGAGTACCTCTATCTAAAATAATGGACAACAAAAACCGTACTATCCGACCAACTCCCTGATATAGAGTTTGGCATAATCCTTGGCTGAATAAGAGGTATGGACTGGTAAAAAATGAGCTAATTTGGTCATCCTATCTAAAATGACCCAAACTAAATCATGTTGGCGATGCCTACGAGGCAAACCCGTCACAAAGTCTATGTTCACTTATTCCTACTTCCAAGTAGGAATATTGAACTCCTACATGAACCCATTAGGCTTATGATGCTTAATCTGAACCTGCTGACATATTAAGTACTTATCCACAAACTTTGCAATATCTCTTTTTATCCTACTCTACCAATAGATCTCCCTCAAATCACGATACATCTTAGTAGTCCCTGGATGAATAGAGTAGCGTGCACCATTCTCTTCTGCAAGAATTCACTGCCTCAAGTCATCTACACCTGGCACACATAGCCGACCCTAGTAGAGCGATACACCAACTCCCCCTTGGGAGAAAACCTGTACCTTCTGATCTCTGACTGGTTCTTTTAACTTAGCTAGATTGGGATCCCTATCCTGCTTTTCCTTCAACTCAAAAACTAGGGATGATTTTGAACTACTCGGCACCCATACACTACCTTCTGCTGAATGGACTAAGTGAACACCTAGTTGGGTAAGCTGATGAACTTCCTGAGCTAACTTCTCCTTACCATCCTCCACATGAGCAACACTACCTTCTCTGACGAAGGTTTAAATCTTTCTGAGAGAACACATACTGCAGGCTCTTATGGTCAGTGAACACATTAACGTGCACACCATACAAATAGTGCCTCCATATCTTTAAGAAAAATGCTACTACTGCTAACTCAAGATCATGAGTAGGATAATTTTTTTCATGGGGCTTATGTTGTCAAGAGGCGTAGGTATGGCCTTACCTCTCTGCATCAAAACACACCCCAAACTGACTCTGAAGGCATCACAATATACCACAAACCCATCTAAACCATCTGGTAGGGTCAAAACTGGAGCTGTAGTGAGTCGATTCTTCAACTCGTGAAAACTCTTTTCACAAGAATCTAACCACTGGAATTTCACTTTTTTCTAAGTCAATCTGGACATAAGGGATGCAATAGATAAAAATCCCTCAACAAACCATCGGTAATAGCCGTCCAAGCCCAAGAAACTCCTAATATCTAATGGAGAAATGGGTCTAGGCCAGTTTCTCACTGCTTTGGTCTTTTGGGGATCAAATCTAATGCCATCACCAAAAACGATATGGCCAAGAAAGGCTACTAACGTTAGCCAAAATTTGCACTTAATAAATTTGGTGAACAATTAATGGTTTCTGAGAGTCTGCAATACTATTTTGAGATGGTCTGCATGATCATGCTTACTGCGGGAGTAGACAAGAATGTCATGAAGACTATGATGAACATGTCCAAATACTGCTTGAACACACAGTTCATCGATTTTGGGAAATGGATACTTGTTCTTGACTATGACTTTATTTAGCTGACGGTAGTCAATACACAATCTGAGAGAACCATCTTTCTTACGCACGAATAAAACTGGTGTGCCTAACGGGGACACACTGGGTCTAATAAATCCCTTATCTAGGAGATCTTTTAACTGTTCTTTTAATTCTCTGAGTTCTGCTGGAGCCATTCTGTATGGAAGAATAGATATGAGCTGAGTATTTAGAAGAAGGTCTATTCTGAAGTTGATTTCCCTTTTAGGAGGAACTCCGGGAAGATCTTCGGGAAACATATCTGGGAATTCACATGCTACTAACACTGATTCAAGAGTAGGGGTTTTTAAACTAGAGTCCTGGACTTGAACGAGATGGTAGACACATCCCTTAGATATCATGAAGGTAAGAAATAAGATAACCCCTAAGTGTTGAAGTACTACTCCTTCATTCTAGGATGGGCTCATTCAGAAACTGAAACTGGATAATTCTATTTCTGCAGTCGACTGAGGCATAGCAGGAATAAAGCCAATCTATGCTGAGAATGATATCAAAATTAGTTATCTCTAATTTGACTAAGTCTACTGAAGTAACTTTTTGAGATATCATAAATGGACAATTCCTGTATACCCGTCGGGCTATAATAGATTTAACCACTGGGGTAGAAACTAAGAAAGTCTTTGCTAAAATTTTGGGACTGACTCCAAAATCAATGGCTATATATGGGGTAATAAAGAACAACAAAGCTCCTAGATCTAGCAAAGAATAAACATGTAAATGGAAAACATGTAACGTACCAATAACCACATCAGGAGAACTTTACTGATCCTGTCGGGACTGAAGAGCATAGAGTCTGTTTGGGCGCTACCCACTGGTGGCAATGGAAGTGGCACCCTGCTAATTCGGGCGACCCCAGCTGGCAAGTGTTCTGAATGAGAATGGTGGTACCTTAACTGGCAGGTAGATCACCTCATCAACCCTCTACTGGCAGGTTGATATCTCAACCTACGCTGGATTCATAGTTCTGGAACACAAGGACTGCTTCTAAGGATCACACCCTCTATTGTCAGGTGAATCCCTATCCTTGGGTTCACTCAGTGCTGAATTTTACTCCCAACCGAATCGACACTGAACTAATTTCTAAACTTTACTAGGTTTGACTGAACTGTTACTTATTATACTGTCTAACTGAACTGAATTGAGTTTGTTGATTTTCATTGACTGACAAAATACTACTGAATTCTGTTAACTGGCTGAATTTACTAAGGTCTGAACTGAATACTAAACTGGACTTGACTGATACTGAGTCTACTGAGTTTTTCCTGAGTTCTGTAACTAACTAAGAGTACTACTGATCATGACATGACTGATATTATCCTTAGACTGACCATGGCTCTAGGTAATCAGCTAAATTGTGAGGTATTAAATACCCCAAGGACTTGATAGCATAAATTATAAGACATGACACAATCTTGAAACATGATAAATAATTACTTTATCATCATTCATTCATTGGGACATTCTAGAAAACACTTGCATAACATGAACTTGAATACATGCTAATATGATATAATTTTATTATTTAATTCTCATGAACAACTCATCAAACACTTAGAAAGCATTGTATATGCACATAGTACAAATCAACACCCCTTAACTAGTGGTCTAGGGTTAGACCCTAGGTATGGAGAAAACTCTGTTGGGAGTGTTGCCACCTTAATGGGCCCTACGACGCGTGATTCGAATTAGTCGGGGTTCTAATGCGGGCACTGGACACCATATGGAAAACCAAAAAAAAGTACAAATCAACACATAAACATCATAATTTTAAGATTTTAACAAGAATTCACATGATACTACATACATAATAGTTGTTCTTATATAAATCATGCACTTAATCATGGAATAGAAATCTAATCATCATTATAATCATGAATACACTTGAATCCAAATCAAGAAAAACATGAAATCAAGCTACTTGAAGTTTAAAATAGTTTCTTGGACTCCAAGGGTGAAAGGAACCCTTGGATGAACTCTTGACATACCTTGGTTGCTAAATTCTTGAAGATTAATGGTAGAATCTTGAGCCTTGAATTTGATATTCAATCACCTAGGATTTTTGTTCTTGAGAAATTTGTACAATAATGAGTGTATTTTGCCAATAAAAGGCTAAATTTTTTATTTTTGGGTCTGAAGGACGTGGGAAAAGATCCAAATACCCCTAAGGACGCAGTATTTTAATGACTGAAAATTAAACTATCGATGCGCAGACCGATGCGCCGCATCATTGGCATCTACATGATGGGCAACGCACCGTGTCGAATCCACATCAGTTCAAATTGCCACTGGAGCCAAGGAAAAAATATTAATCAATACGATAGCCAACACGTCGCGTCGAGATCGCGTAGATGCACTATTTGGGGTTCTCAAACATTGTTCAAATGAGGTTTGAAAAATCTAAAACTCATCCGAGAACACCTATTGACCTTCCTGATTATGAATCAATCTAAAGATTAATACTTTAAGGTCATAAGAGTCATGAAATAGAGTTGCCAACTTACGATGGCCAAAATAATACTAAGTCTGCATACTTAGCTAAAATTTTCTAAGTCTGGGACCCCTTAATAATCTTAAAAGACTGAGTTGAGCTTAGGATTTTGCGCGGTCTTACAGGACATTTCACAAGCTTTTCATTAAACCTCTCCCAAACTTCATATAGAGGCTTTCCATTGAGTTGACGAAAATTAATAATTTTTTTCCACAATTTAACATCTTTAATGATGTGAAATAACGACAAAAAAGTATCGGTAAGCTCAACCTATGATGTGATGGACCCATCAGGAAGAGACTTCAACTGCAATATCACCTCACCCATTACAGAGAATGGAAAGAGGCATAACCGTATGGACTCTTGTGAGATATGAGCAATGTCAAACAGGGCATACACTTCCACAAAATTCTTTAAGTGAAAGTTTGGGTCTTCATGAGTTTGAACCCAAAGAGACATTTCACTTGAAGTATATGTAACATGACACTTGTGACGTGGAATACACCATTTCTTCATTTGATGGGATACGAATGGAACTATCCTGCCTCGCATCATGGAGGTGGTCCTCATCATCGAGGGGACCATCAAAGGTCGGGGACAATTTTTTGCATGATCCTTCATTGTGTTATTGACACTATTGAAATCTCCTAAAAGGAAACAAAAATAACAAACAACTTAAATAACAAACACTACGGGTAAACCCAAAGTTAATATCAAAACCACGTAAGCGAAAACTAAGTTTAACTCCCCGACAATGGCACCATTTTGATCATGCTTACCTAGACCATTATTTTGGTGTAGGATGATCGTTGTCAATATAACAACCCCACTTGAGTTGGGGTCAAATCCATGAGGAGTGTAACTAGTATTTGAATTCTATGTATGCTGAAAGCTACTAAGTATTTACCCTCAATGTAAACATAAAGTATGACATAAATTAAAATTGGGGGTATAGTTTGAACGATTGTTTAGACAAAATTCACTTGAACTATCAATTTAGAGAAACAATATTAGATAAAATTCCAATAGGAGATTAATCTTGGGATTATGCTTTCCTAGAGGAAGTAGTGTATGGGTACATGAGAGTCACATTCAAATTCTAGTCAATAAATATATGGGTAGGCTAGGTTAGGGGTTTTGGTATTAGTATTTCAACCAAATACCAAAAATATCACCCTTGAATTCTTTCAATACCACATGGGTGTGGCAAACAGATCAACCCAAAACCTCAATTGGGCATCCCTATTTCTTGGAAGGTGCCCAAGGTATAGAAAATTCACAATCCATCCTTATTTCTAAGATAATGTAAAAGAATAAGTTAACATCTAGATTATTACTTACAAATACTTTTCACCCATATCTCTTTTTTAAGGATGATATGGGATCTAAAAGAATAATCGCATTCCCTTTTCAAAGATGGTGTGAGATTTGGGAAATTAGGGCTTTCACCTACAAATTCCAATTCAACAAGAAAGTATTAGTGAAATCCCACATCATTAACCGAGAATTTACACTAACAATCAAGACCCACACACATTTGCACCATATTTCAATATAACTCCAAAATAGGTATATAGCTACTCATGAAATTAGAGGAAGAAAATATATCCAGGTGAGCATCCAATGCTTCCATAGATAGCAAAAAGGAATAATTCACAAACTTCAATCTCAATTCACATCCAAAATCTCTTGAAAAATTAGCTACAATTTTCTTTTCCCAAGTAGTAGGGTTTCTCTTCACACCAAAATTGAAATCTAGTTAGATGATGCCTCCAAAGTGTAAGGATTTTGCCTTTTAGAAAATTTAGGTACAGCTGCTGAAAATTACAAAACTGCCCCTGAATATTTGGCCGCACCATCGCAATTGCCATTGCTTGATCACGTCGCGACTACCACAATCGCAGTGAGCCCCTCATAATCACCAACATTGATTGGTCTTGACTGGTCGCAATCCCAACCCTCAGACCATGATTGCGGTAACTGAAGGTCAGTCCTTGCTTCAAATTTTCTAGTTTTTGCACTAACTTTTTTCTTTTTGTTCTCTTTTTAGCTCACTTCACTTGTTTTCTTTCATTTACCTGTAAACCTGCAAACCATGAGAATTAGTGCATTATAATGGAAAATTTGCCTCAAATACACAATTTAATCATAGTAGCATGCACAAATTTGGATATAAATGAGTGATAAATTTACCACTCATCAGAGGTGAACATCATGTTGTTGGGAAAAGCTTCTAGCTTTAAATGGCTGTGTGAATCATTTGGGTTGATGTAGCACTGCATGATACATTTTAAGAGCTAAAAATAAGACCCTTTTTGTATTTCGAGGTTGTGACAACTGCTAAAACAAAAGTTGATATTTAAAATGTTGAATCATGCCCACGACCATGTTTGATTTTTTTTGTATTATGCATTAGAGCAATGTTTTAAGTTGTGTATTCGTAGAAAATTATTTGTTTTACTGATAAATGATGCAACATTCAGAATTATCATAATAGTTTAGCTGTGATGGTTTAGGAATTTTTTATGAATTTTTTTATGAACTGGTTGGTATTACATTGTGATATTGTAAGGTTATTAGATTCTTTCCAGATCATGAGCATATAGTTGTTACTGCCTATTCGTATAGTATAAAGTTCATTGAACTTTTAAGTTTCAAAACCTGCTAGTATGTGATCTTGACTTAGCAAGTTAAAGCTTTGCCTAAACTTGAGTTCGATAGTGATATCTTTCACGACATGCTTAGCTATTTGCCTCCCATAACGTAAATATTGTTGCTCTGCTAAGGTTGAAGATTCCCTTTTTTTAACCCTAAGTTTTTATGTGTTTGTTGGTTTTGCAATAAAGTTTCTGTTTTGATCATATATGTACTCGTTGAACCATCTAGTTAATCCATTATTTTGTTTTGATACATGTGACTCCTTAGACCATTATGGACTCTCCTAATCTCCTTGCGTCGTCCTATGGAGTCAAGCTCAAACCTCGAGTCAACCTCATGCCAAAGTCTCCAAAAGATTGATTTGTATCAATATATATTGAATATACGATCGTGTACTGGTGATATACAATGAAAGATGGGAAAGAGAAGCAAGTATGCAGATTTTGAAAGCTAATATACGGGTTTTAGATAACATATACGCAGAAAATATGGCAAAAGAAGGCTGGTAACATTAGTATACAGTTGGTATACAAATCTGAAATTTGACCAAAGTCCATAAATATTCAGCCCACGAGCTGGGCAGGTTTAAAATGGGCAAAATAAGAGGTCAAAACTTCAACTTTCTGTATTTTATTCTTGCAATTCATACTTAATGTATGTGTTTGTAATTAATTCTTAAATTTAGTTAAATCCAAATAAATTTCCCTTGATTTGTTATTTTGTTTTATCCTTCTTTATTATTTGTAATGTAGCATATTTGGGATTTATAAAAACGGAGTTTATTTTTGTCCATGGTTAATTTGACTTATTCAGGTTAAAGGAAAAATTCTCTTAAACATAATGATTAAATAAATTTTTCTAATGAAAAATCAAAACCCTTTTATAATTGGTCATTATTTTATAACTTATTTACTTGCTTTCTTTTTATCAAAAATAATTTGTTTTCTCAAGTTAATTAACAAAATTGGACTTAGTCAACCTTTCCTTGAGAAGGAGTTTTTTCTTAATTTAAATAAATAGTTTTTTCACTTGAATAGAATAAATGTCATGTTTTTTAAAAGAATTTAATATTTTATAAAGTTAGCCATATTCTTCAAAATCAGTCATATTATCTTTTGGTCAACCATTTTTTAATGGACGTTCTTGAATACCTTAAAAATCTTCTAAAGGGGTTACCTAAATCCTTACCTAGTTTCTCTATTTCAAAGGTTTATTTCTATTTTTAAGCTTTTGAAATATTTTTAATTTTTCTTCATATTTTATTTAAAAAACCAAGTGGTGACTTTGTATTTCCTTACATTTTTTCAAGTTTTGAAATGGTCTAAGAAAGTTAAAAATAATATTTTTCAACCCTTCAGATTGAAAAGGTATAACACATTCAATAGTCATTTTCATTTATTTACTATCAGATGATTTAGATTTTTGGCTTTCGCCTAGTATTACTCATTTGTTATGATATATTAGTCTCATTCCAGGACATGAGTTAGCTTTGGATCACTTGTGACTCTAAGCATCATCTTACGAGTAGAGAGTAGTCTCAGGTCATGATAAAACTTAGTATTAGAGCATCAAATTTAAAGTGTCTTACGGTGTCTTCATTGAGTAGGGTCGTATTCATGGTTATGACGCATGACACACTTATGAGTGAGAGGCTATGAAATATTTAAGGAAAAATTTCCCTTTTTCAAATTCATGTCGGGCAATAGAGTGTGAACTCTACAAAAACCCTCTTCTAACTCATGATTTATATTGTTACAGAAAATTCCTCTCAAAAGAGATAACAAAATAATAAATAGGAATGGAAACAAGAACCAACAAGCACCGCAACTCCTGGAAAACCCTTGAATGCTCAAGTCTCACATGCTGAGTTCAAGAATACCTTTCATGTGCTAGCTCAGGCCATGATTGCCTAAGTGAATTAACAATGTATTGCAATGGTCAACCCAAATAATGGTACAATTGTTGCCCTAGTTTGGCATTTCACTTAAATGAATCCTCTTGAGTTTCATGGTCCTAAGTCTTAGGAGGATTAGCAGGAGTTCCTTAATGAAATTCAAAAGGTTACTAATATCATGCGTGTTACTCCAGTTGATAGTGTAGATTTGGCTATTTATCATTTAAAGAAGAGTCTCACATTTGGTGTAAGCAATAGAAGAAAGAGAGGGGTGCCTATGTAGGTCTAGTAGATTGGAATGAGTTTGTAATTGATTTTTTAGTCAGGTTCTTTGCATTAGATTTGAGGGAATAAAAGGTTCAAGAGTTCACTAACCCGACCCCGAATATGACTATGAAGGAGTATTCTCTTACTTTTACTCAGCTCACAAAGTCAACTTCAGCAATGGTGGTCGATTATAGGGCCCACTTGAGTAAGTTTGTATATGTGTTTCTAAGGATGTGGTTAAAGAGTAAGGAAATGTTATATTGGTAACAGATATGGAAATTTCCAAGTTGATGACTAATGCCCAATAGATTAAGGAAGAAAAATCAAGGAGAGATAAAGGGAGAATAAGAGAGCCAGGACCACTAGTTTTAACTTTTCTATCAGATAGTGGAAATCACTCTCAATATCATTAGGTGTATCGGGTTAGGTTACCACTCTTAAGTCCCAGTGTACTACCACTAGTTGATGTACTAATCCAGTTTGTAAAAGATATGGTAAAATTCACCAAGGAGAGTGTATGACCGATAATGGGAATTATTTTAGATGTGGTAAGTTGAGACATCATTTGAGGGTATGCCAGTTTCCATTTGGAAGGGTAGCTATGTTCGTCAACAAACTTAGTCCAATACCTCAATAGTTCCAGTAGGTCGCCTGACTCAATAGGGTGCCTTATCTAGTATAGGTAGTGGTCAGCATCAAAATAGGTTCTTTATACTTCAAACTTAATAGGATTGGGAGGATATCCCTAATGTAGTCATGGGTACATTACAAGGCTTTCATGTTAATGTGTATGCATTATTAGACCCCAAATCTATTCTATCCTTTAAGGCTCTTTATTTAGCAGTAGACTTTGGTGTCAGTCCTAAAATCCTCATAGATCCTTTCTTAGTCTCTACATTATTAGTGATTCAGTCATAGCCAGAAGGAAATTAAAACAACCCAAATTTTGATCCTTGAAAATTTCTTGACCTTTGAGCTCATTGCCTAGACTATAACTCTTCCTACGAGTTATAGGGTATCATTATTGGTCGTAAGAACCAAATCATAATCTGACCAGTATGTTTGGCTAACTTTTTGTATTGATACAGATTTGTACCCACGAAGTCGTTAAGAATCATTATGATACGTACAGTGTAAATCATAGCCTCATCGGTGTGAATGTCAAAGATTTTGTTTTGTGTATGACTTGGACCCTATTTGTTGTAATATTTGAGTATGAGTTGTATGGTACGACTCATAGTCATACCAGTGTGGGAGCCCATGGGTATTTTCCAGACTCCGAGTGTGCATAATGAGTCTTAAGGTGACCCTATGAGTCGTAAGGTCACCCATAATGACTAGGCATAAAAATTTTAATCTTTCGATTAATAGCAATCCTGTCATTTCCCTTTTCCCTTACTTAGACCCCACATCCATAAAAAAATAAGTAGGGGTTATTACCATCCATTATCAAATCAAATATACTCTGAAACACTCTCAAGCCTCCAAAGTCAAAAGCACCTAGGGTTTGCAAGAAATTAGAACTAGAGTTTTCAAAAGGATATTTTTCTCCATAGTTGTGATACTCTCAGGTATGTTACTCTACCCCAAATCTTATTTTTGATGAATCATATATTTTAAATTATTATTCAAGTGGCTTTGGAATAAAGTTTGAGGATTCTTAATGATTGTTCTACTAAATGTTGTTCCCATGGTCTATATGAAAATTTTCATGCTTTAGTGGTGGCTTGGAACATGTGGGATACATGGGCATAGTGAATAAACTAGGGGGTTATGGTTTTCCCTAAATTTTTTAATTTTAATAATTGAATTGGTATAACCCTAACCCCATATTATGAAATTGGCTTTGATTGTGAGTATAAATATACCTTGGACTATTTTAAAACCTTTTACTATAACAAGGGCTAATGAAATATGTGTTGACTTTATAAGGGCCTTGATGGTCATGGATTGCTTGGAATTGAAACCTTTGAAGTGCTATTGGCTAATGGGTTAGAGTCTTAATTAGCTGAATGTGTTTAAGTCCAATTGGCTAATGGGTTTGACTCCCAGTTGGCTGAATGTGTTAAACTGATATTGGCTAATGGGTTAGAGTCCTAATTAGCTACATGTGTTGAAGTGCTACTAGCTAATAGGTTAGAGTCCCGGTTGGCTAGATGTATTGAATTTTTATTGGCTAATAGGTTAGAGTCTAAGTTTGCTAAGTGTGTTAAAGTTCTTTCCAACGATATGTGAATCATCCAAAATGGACACCTGAGCGACGAGTTATGAATATTCCGATCGAACCGTGAATAGTAGTAAATAGTAAAACGTGCAGGAAAAAGTACTGAGGCCTGTCGTAATTTTTGCTCCAACATTAAATGACCATAACTCCTTGTACATAATGATCTGGGTAATCTACTATATATCAACGGAAAGATCTGCGAGTCCTCTTTCCAATGAAATTGGCTTCATCCAATTTGTCTATCGAAGCAAATAGTTATGGTCGATCTACTTCAGCCTATCAAAAGTGAATTTTTGGGTCAACTTCAAACGATAATAACTCCTCGTACACAATGATGTGGGCGAGATACTATGTATCAACGAAAAGATATGAGATCCCTCTTTCTAATGAAATTGGTTTCATCTAATTTGAATATCGGAGTAAAACATTATGGTTGATCTACTTCAGACTATCAAAACAGTCCACCAAAGGACAGATTCGAGATTTTTTTTTATTTTTAGGAGCGTTTTGGTCATTCCCCCTCACCCAAAATCTGTCCAAACCCTATATTAAAGCCTATTAGAAGCATTATATGTTATATTTCATCAAACTCCCTCAAAAATAAAACCCTAAACTCCTACATCTAACTTCAAGAACCTCCAAAGTTCACCATTAATTCTGCAAATTTATTCAAGATTCCAAGTTCCTAGTTCAAGAACTCCAAGAACCATCATTCAAAGGCACGATTAACATCTCAAAAATGAGTATCGATCTAAAGTTCATCATTCAAGGTATGTGGGATTTTCAATAAGAACTCTCTTTCGTTCTTGTGCCCAAAAGTAATTTTCTTTACAAATGCATGATTTTTATTTGATTTTTATGAATTTGAAGCATGGACCCATATCTTATGATGATTATTATAAAATCTTAATGCTTATGATTTTGAAAGATAAATTTAGATGTGTGGAGATATAAAGCATGAATCTTGAACGATATTTATCATGAATTTGATATTTTGGTCGTGAATCCCCATTGGAAATTGTATTTTTTTAGAAAGTGTGTGTTATAAGCACGTTGATGTTGAATATTTGAGATATTTTGAATGATTTGACCTTTTGGTCTTAATGGAGTTGTTTTGAACTCAAGTATGAAAGAAATCCACAACGTGGTTGATGGCTCCCGATGTATATTTATATATTACTGAAATTATTTTGTTGTGGATTGTCTTTGAAATGATCTGAGCTAAGTCTAGGAGAAATCTTTAGCACCGAGTGGGAGGTATAAAGCGACCTTACTTTCCTAGAACTATGTGCCCCCGTATGAGTGAGCCTGAGGCTGATTTATACAGTGATCACTAATTTGTGTGGATTTGATATCGATAGTCCTACTCTGATGGCAAGGATAGTATGGCTCTCCCCAACATGGGTTGTACGTTGGACTCCACATAGCTCACATGGTGTATGTCGGTTATAGGATCTCCTAGTGTGTGTGTGTTTCCTTGTGTCTATGGTGAATGGTGAAGTGATTTGAAAGTGGAATTGTGAAAGCTATTCTTTCAAAAGATTTAAATGATATTTACATTATGAGAATTGATATTCTTGATGAACTGAAAGTGATTGACAAATTGTATGATGACTCACATGTGTTATTGTACTTATTTCATCCTCTCATGATTATGATGATTTTCTTCGGGCTATGTGAGTCTTTCATACATCTTGCATATTTCTTATAAATATTAATAATGATGATGTTTATACAACTGCATACACCCCCATATACTCGGTTCCTTTCCATGGTACTGACCCACATCTTCGGATGTGGGCTGTATTTTCTCAGAATGTAGGTTCAGGTGCTCAGTTCCAGGTTCGACAGTGATTCTATAGGCACGCTATTCTATATCCTCTGTTGTGGTAAGTCCTCATGTTCCGAGGACGTGATGTCTGATGTTGGTTTTACAGAATTGTTTATATTTGATAATTGAGTATGAGTTAGTTGGGGCATGTCTCAATGGCTCGCTGGTTTTATTGATTTTCTTAGAGGCTTTTCAGACTAGTATAGATGTTGGGAGTTGACTAATAAGTCGTATTTTATTATCTTTCTAAAATTCTTTTATTCTTGTATGATGATTACTCTGTTGATATTTGAGGGTTATTTATGGAAACCCCGTTGATTTGTATTGAACTGGATGAAAATGGCTCAAAGGGTTAGCTTGGTGCTACTGTAGCTTCAAGCACCGTGTAATGCTCTGGGACCCGTTTTCCAAGGCATTACAAACTTGGTTTCAGAGCCTAAGGTTTTAAGGTGTCCTAGGGAGTCTGATAAGCCACGTTAAGTAGATTCTTGATCATTGGTGTGTAGCGTGCCACATCTATGAGCAAGAGGCAACAAGCTGTTTTAGGAAAAAGTGTGATTCTTTCTTTCAGACGTCTATCGTGCTTAAAGTTTCTCTCTCTACTATTGATTAATGCTCTCCTCTTTCAGAAATATGCCTCCACATCGAGCGAGAAGAAATAATGATGGTCAGCAACCTCAACCCGCTGACCCATTGAATGAAAACATGTCTCATGCTGAATTTCGGGCAGCCTTTCAGGCGCTGGCCCAAGTTGTTACTACAAATATTCAGGCCAACCCAGCCCCAGCTCCACAGCAGCAGGGAGATGATTCAGCTACTGCCAGGATCCGTGACTTCATGCGGATGAATCCGCCAGAATTTTATGGGTCCAAGTTTGATGAGGATCCACGGTTATTTTTAGAGAAGGTGCGGAAGATTACTCAGGTGATGTATGTATCTGAGGAACATAGTGTGGAGTTGGTTGCGTATAGGTTGAAAGACCTTGCTTATGACTGGGTTGTTTCTTGGAGGAAAGGTAGAGGTGAGGGAGCTATCCCTACAACTTGGCAAGAGTTCCAAGATGTATTCCTGGATAAGTTTTTCCCTTTGGAGATGAGGGAGGCGAAGGTGAAAGAGTTTATGAACCTGCGACAGGGCTCTATAACTGTTAGGGAGTACTGTCTAAAGTTCAATCAGTTGGCCAAGTATGCTCCTGACTTAGTGGCTGATAATCGGGCTAGTATGAGTAAGTTTCTGACTGGAGTGTCTAGTTATGTGGTTAAGAAGTGTAGGTATGCTATGCTGAATAGTGAGATAGTTTTTTCTAGGCTGATGACTCATGCCAAACAGATTAAGGCAGACAAGATTAAGGAGAGAGATAGAATAAGAGGGAATAAGAGAGCTAGGTTCGAGCAGCACGGACAAGGTCAGACTAGATCGCAGGGAGAGAGTCACCCTCTGGTTAGGGAGTGTGACATCCTAAAAACTACTTTCCGAACTTGTTATGGCCATTTTGAGTTTCTTGTTATGTCTCTCGGGTTAACTAATGCCACAACATCTTTCATGGACCTCATGAATCGAGTGTTCAGATCATATCTGGATATGCTTGTCATAGTGTTCATCGATGATAAACTGGTGTACTCCCGTATTGAGGATGAACATTCTGATCATCTTCGAACTATCTTGAAAACCCTTAGAGATCACAAGTTGTTTGCCAAGTTCAGTAAGTGTGAATTTTGGCTAAGGTCAGTTACTTTTCTAGGTCATATCATTTCTTCCGAGGGTATTAGAATTGATCCCCAAAAGACCAAAGCTGTTAGAAATCGGCCTAAACTTATTTCTCCGACTGATATTCGAAGTTTCTTGGGTTTAGCTGGCTATTACCGCCGTTTTATTGAGGTTTTCTCCTCTATAACATCTCCTATGACTTGGTTGACCCAAAAGAAAGTGATGTTATTGTGGTCCAAATCTTGTGAGGAGTTTTCAGGAGTTGAAGACTCGACTCACTTCAGCCCCTGTTTTTTACTTTGCCTGATGGTGTTGATGGTTTTGTGGTGTACTGTGATGCTTTAAGAGTTGGGTTGGGTTGCGTATTAATGCAGAAGGGTAAGGTAATAGCTTATGCTTCTAGACAGTTTAAACCCCATGAGAAAAATTACCCCACCCATGACCTTGAGTTGGCTGCTGTTGTGTTTTCTTTGAAAATCTGGAGACACTATTTGTATGGTGTCCATGTTGATGTTTTCACTGATCATAAGAGTCTGTGGTATGTGTTTACCCAGAGAGAATTGAATCTTAGGCAGAAAAGATGGTTAGAATTGGTAAAGAACTATGATATGAGTGTGTTGTACCATCCGGGCAAGGCCAATGTTGTGGCGGATGCCATAAGTAGAGTGTCCATGGGTAGTGTTTCGCATGTGGTAGAAGGTAAGAAAGAGTTGGCTCGTGATGTATATCGTTTGGCTAGATTGGGGGTTAGGTTGTTTGACTCTGCTGAAGGTAGTATAGGGGTTCAGAGTAGTTCTGAATCCTCCCTGGTTTTGGAAGTGAAGGAAAAGCAATACTTAGATGCTAGTTTGGTTAGACTGAAGGAGTCAGTCAAGGACCAAAAAGTAAAGGTTTTCTCCTAAGGGAGAGATGGTGTGTTGAGATTGAAGGGTAGATTATGTGTCCCGAATGTTGATGATCTGAGATAGAGGATTATGGCTGAAGCACACGGGGTACGATATTCTATTAATCCTGGTGCCACCAAGATGTATCGAGACTTGCAGGAAATCTATTGGTGGAGTGACATGAAGAAAGATATAGCAGCGTTTGTAGCTAAGTGTACAATATGCCAACAGGTTAAGGTTGAACACCAAAGACCTGGTGGTATGATGCAAGAGTTTAGTATTCCCACCTGGAAGTGGGAAAAGATAAATATGGACTTCGTGATTCTCCTTCCCGATGCCATCATGATTCCATTTGGGTTGTGGTTTATAGGTTGACTAATTCTGCTCATTTCTTCCCTGTTCATACTTCATATACTGCTAAGGATTATGCTAGATTATGTATCCGAGAGCTAGTCAGATTGCATGGAGTTCCCTTGTCTATCATTTCGGATAGGGGTACTCAGTTTACTTCGCAATTTTGGAAAGCTTTTTAGAAGGGTCTTGGTACCCAAGTGCTTTTAAGTTCTGCTTTTCATCCGCAGACCGATGGTCAGGCTGAGCGGACCATCCAGACCTTAGAGGATATGTTGAGAGCTTGTGCACTTGACTTTAAGGGAAGTTGGGATGATCACTTACCATTGATAGAGTTTGGTTACAATAACAGTTTCCACTTTAGTATTGGCATGGATCCGTTTGAAGCCTTATATGAGAGAAAGTGTAGATCACCCATAGGTTGGTTCGAGGTAGGTGAAGCGGCTGTGAGTGGTCCTGATTCGGTATTTGAGGCTATGGAAAAAATTAAGTTGATTAGGGAAAGGTTGAAAACTGCGCAGAGTCGTAAGAAGTCATATGCGGATGTTAGAAGGAGAGACCTTGAGTTTGAAGTTGGTGACCTAGTGTATCTGAAAATTTCACCCATGAGGGGGTGAAGAGATTCGGAAAGAAGGGGAAGCTTAGTCCCCGTTATGTTGGTCCTTACAAAATTCTTAGCCGTGTTGGTAAGGTAGCTTATGAAGTCGAGTTGCCTTCCGAGTTGTCCTCTGTTCATCCAATATTCTATGTCTCCATGCTTAGAAAGCATAATTGTGATGCAGTGGTAGTGGATTCCTCTGTGAGTGTTGACATTTAAGAAAATCTTTCTTTTGATGAGATTCCTGTTGAGATTCTTGATTTCAGTGTCCGAAGACTAAGGAACAAAGAAGTTCCCTTGGTCAAGCTGTTGTGGCGAAACCAATCTGTTGAGGGTGAAACTTGGGAAGCTGAGGCGGATATGCGATCCAAGTACCAGCACCTATTTTCCGCGAACTTCGATCAACCTGAAGGTATCGTTCTTTCCTAAATCATGCACTTTTGATAAAAGTTGCAGCAGTTCAGCTGTCATTTATTATGTGTTCAGCTGTAGTTTCTTGAATTTATGCATTCTATGTTGCATTCGGAGTGAGAAACGATGTGGAGATGAGTCTAACGAATGTTTTCAGCTATATGCTCTATTCCCCATCTAATCTTGGCATGTCTAGCATCATTCGAGGATGAATGTTTCCAAGGGGGGATGATGTAATACCCCGAAAAATTTTTCGTTGAAATTTTGTGCGTAAACGTGTTGGGTTCTATCTTCTAGAATGAATTATAAATTTTTTGTGCGAAATGTCTTAGATTATGACCCACCATTGCGTAGAGTATCAAATAATCTTTCCAATGATATGTGGATCATCCAAAACGGACACCTGAGCGACGAGGTATGAACATTCCGATTGAACCACGAATAGTAGTGAACAGTAAAACGTGCAGGAAAAAGTACTGGGCCTGGTGTATTTTTACTCCAACTTTAAATGATCATAACTCCTTATACATAATGATCTAGGTGATCTACTATATATCAACGGAAAGATCTGCGAGTCTTCTTTCTAATTAAATTGGTTTTATCTAATTTGTCTATCGAAGCGAAAAGTTATGGTCGATCTACTTCAGCCTATCAAAAGTGAATTTTTGGGTCAACTTCAAATGATCATAACTCTTCGTACACAATGATCTAGGTGAGATACTATGTATCAACGGAAATATATGAGAGTCCTCTTTCTAATGAAATTGGTTTTATCTAATTTGAATATCGGAGTAAAAAGTTATAGTTGATCTACTTCAGACTATCAAAACAGTCCACCAAAGGACAGATTCAAGATTTTTTTTTATTTTTAGGGGCGATTTGGTCATTCCCCCTCACCCAAAATCCGTCCAAACCCTATATTAAAGCCTATTAGAAGCATTATATATTATATTTCATCAAACTCCCTCAAAAAGAAAAGCCTAAGCTCCTACATCCAACTTCAAGAACCACCAAAGTTCACCATTAATTCTGCAAATTTATTCAAGATTCCAAATTCCTAGTTCAAGAACTCCAAGAACCGTCATTCAAAGGCACGATTAACATCTCAAAAATGAGTATCGATCTAAAGTTCATCATTCAAGGTATGTGGGGTTTTTCAACAAGAACTCTCTTTCGTTCTTGTGCCCAAAAGTAATTTTCTTTACAAAGACATAATTTTTATTTGATTTTTATGAATTTGAAGCATGAACCCATATCTTATGATAATTATTATAAAATCTTGATGTTTATGATTTTGAAAGATGAATTTACATGTGTGGAGATATAAAGCATGAATCTTGAATGATATTTATCATGATTTTGATATTTGGGTCGTGAATCCCCATTGAAAATTGTTTTTTTTTTTTGAGAAAGTGTGTGTTATAAGCACGTTGATGTTGAATATTTGAGATATTTTGAATGATTTGACCTTTTGATCTTAATGGAGTTGTTTTGAACTCGAGTGTGAAAGAATCCACAACGTGGTTGATTTTGATAAATGGGAAGCATGATGGCTCCCGATGTATATTTATATATTACTGAAATTATTTTGTTGTGGATTGTCTTTGAAATGATCTGAGCTAAGTTCGGGAGAAATCTTTAGCACCGAGTGGGAGGTATAAAGCGACCTTACTTTCCTAGAACTATGTGCCCCCGTAGGAGTGAGCCTGAGGCTGATTTATATAGTTATCACTAGTTTGTGTGGATTTGATATCGATAGTCCTACTCCGATGGCAAGGATAGGACGACTCTCCCCAACGTGGGTTGTACGTTGAACTCCGTGTAGCTCACATGGTTTATGTCAGTTATAGGATCTCCCAGTGTGTGTGTGTTTCCTTGTGTCTATGGTGAATGGTGAAGTGATTTGAAAGTGGAATTGTGAAAGTTATTCTTTCGAAAGATTTAAATGACATTTACATTATGAGAATTGATATTCTTGATGAATTGAAAGTGATTGACAAATTGTATAATGACTCACATGTGTTATTGTACTTATTTCATCCTCTTATGATTATGATGATTTTCTTCGGGCTATGTGAGTCTTTCATACATCCTGCATATTTCTTATAAATATTTATGATGATGATGTTTATACAACTGCATACACCCCCATATACTCGGTTCCATTCCATGGTACTGACCCACATCTTCGGATGTGGGCTGCATTTTCTCAGAATATAGGTTCAGGTGCTCAATTGCAGGTTTAACAGTGATTCTTTGGGCGCACTGTTCTGCATCCTCTGTTGTGGTGAGTCCTCATGTTCCGAGGACGTGATGTTTGATGTTGGTTTCACAGAATTGTTTACATTTGATAACTGAGTATGAGTCAGTTGGGGCATGTCTCAATGGCTCGCTGGTTTTATTGATTTTCTTAGAGGCTTGTCAGACTAGTATAGATGTTGGGAGTTGACTAATAAGTCGTATTTTGTTATCTTTTTGAAATTCTTTTATTCTTGGATGATGATTACTATGTTCATATTTGAGGGTTATTTATGGAAACTCCGTTGATTTGTGTTGAACTTAATGAAAATGGCTCAAAGGGTTAGCTTGGGGCTACTCGTAGCCTCAAGCACCATGTGACGCTCCGGGACCCATTTTCTGGGGTATTACACATATACTACAAGTAATTAGGGCAAAAGTATAGTATAATAAGCAACTAATCGGTAAGTCAAGAGGAGTGAAAAAGGATAATATAATAGTAGTACAAATCAAGGAGGTAATATACAAAATGAATAGATAATTAGGATAATGAGAATACAATGATATCATAAAGAAAACTAAACACAGAGGTACTAACCTGGGGGAGCTAGCCTAACATCTCGAGGATCATAACAATAAGGGAGATAACCTAGCATAATTACAGTCTCTAACCGAAATGTAAATAATCATAATTAAGATAAAAGAACTGGAGAATGTTCCTACCACCTCGGTACCAATCCATAACCAGTTTTCCATGAGCTATGCAATGATGGCTAAATAATAATATAATCGGATAGCTTGGACAAATAATAATATAAATGGGCTCTCATAAGATTAGAAGGTATGAGAAATCACTTAGAAAATACCATCCATAGCCCATACTTATCAAGCACCCCTACCATAAGACTGATAGATACGTATGCCAAACAATTACACTAGTAATAGGTAATGCATATGTAAGAATGAAAATTCATGAAAAGAATTAGATGATGCAAGATAAACTAAGTTCCATGTTCAACACAAGTGTATACACTTTCTCTAGCTCAGTAGCTCACGATTGAAGGACCTACGGAGACCATTATCCTCCAATACTATGGCTCATCAGACGATAGGGCCCATAGGGGACTCAGGATATCTGTATATACTGTCCGCTCCTAAATCGGGACTTTTACAATCTATAAGCAATCCACTCCATCCATTATCAGAGGTAAATATGAGTATAAAGAGGACCTCGGACTTGTATCAATGCTAAATAAGTAAATATCCATAAAATTTAGTTCTGGGATTTAATTTGAGCTATAATAGCATAATATTGTAGAAAGAGTCAAAATCTCCCTCGACCAAAGTAAGTCAACAGTGAGTAAGAAAGTAGATCAAAAATGGGCTGGAATCAACTTTAGTCTATGTTTCTAAGTAATCAGATTTGTTTAAGGTGTCATAATTCAATAATAAGGGTGGTACGACTTCTGTTTTAAGAGAAACTATTTTAAAAGTGAAAAACTGAGCATAAATCCTTTTTTAGAAAATAATAGTAAAATCAAGATTTTCATCGAAATCGTACCACCAAATGAGCGTAAATATGACTAAATACATGCATGCCATCACAGTATCCAAACAATAGAAATGTAAGTGTCCAAGTGTTTAAGAACTAAACTATGTCCTTTCAAAGAGTGGAATGTTAACCTGGTGTCCAACTGGTATCGTAACCAAGGCCTCGGGCCCAATAAGATATCAACATCATAATTAGGAAAACTAAGGTAAACAAGAGCATAAAACTACTAGAAGGAAGTAATCGATGGATACCACTCAAAACTAAGTAATACAATAAACGTTATACTAAAGGGTCCTTAAAGTCAACCTAAAGTCATAGAAGTCCATAATCCGGTGTAATGGAATACTACAACTATAGAGGGTATTCTAGGTTAAGGCTCAATTTACAATTGTTTTCTAAATTCCCTAAACAGGTCAAGTCATGATACAACTAGCTATAAACCTATCATATAATCTCTACCTAGCATTCATCTATACAATACAAAATATCATTTGCAATATGAAATTTTAGACTAAAAATCGGGTCAAGATAGGTTCATAGGTCCTACTAATAAAATTCTAAAATAGAATTCATCAAGAGGTTTCTCGAAGGACAAGGAGTGCGTGCTCAAAAGTTGAGCACAAATGGAATTTCAATTGGAGCTCAAATCAGCCCCAAGAGTTAAGGAAAACTAAGAAATAAATTGAGAAATTTATGGAGAATTAGAGAAGAAAATTACAAAGAAACTAACGAAAAATGACCACCTCAACCAAAACCCAGCTTCAATTCGAGAATATCCCACTAAAATCGAGCTCCCACAAGTGAAAACGAAGATTTTAAGCTTTAGAACAATGGCTAAAATTTAAGGAAATGAAAAATTTATAAATATGAGTGATGGTTGTTAAAGTCATCAAATGATATCTTAAGCCACAAGGGTCACTAAAGCCGGTATAGCTTAAGCCGTCATGGTTCGCTAAAGCAGTTATTGGTTAAGCCATTAGGGTTTGCTAAAGCTGCCATCACTTAAGTCGTCAGAGGTCTCCAAAGCTATCACAACAGTAACTTAGGCACCAGTAATATGCTAAGTCCTAATGGACTCTGATCGGGTTCTCAAAATTTGTTTGAAACCATGTTCGTGCAAAATTCAATAGTTTCATTAGCATCAAAACGTGAATTTTAGTCATGGAGGTCCTTTGGTCTGGGTCCAAAGGCTTTCGGGTTCATTTTGGTCTATTGGGTGAGTTTTTAAAAAAATAAAATAGTGGGTGTAGGGTCCATTGTTCATCAAAACGACCTCACATTGAAATTTTCATCTAAGACTACTTACTAGAATTTTTGGTCCAAGACCAGTTTCTCAACTCCAAAATCTCCAAAATAAGAAAGTGGGCTTAAAACCCAAACAAACTACTCAAAAATTGAACCAACTACCTCGACAAGTTATAAGTAACCTGTGGCCTCTATGAAAAGACATGAAACACTAAAAATACGTAAAAAAGGAGAAGGAAAAACCCACCTGGAGGGTCATGACAAAAAGCAATCTAAGTATTTGAGTGCTTTTTTAAAAGGGTGACATATAAAACTAGAAAAGAGAGGGTAACGAGTTGCTTCATTTTTATAAAGTAATATGGACTCTTCATATGAGAAGTTAGCTATAGCATGTACTTTCTCATCATTTTTCAAATGTACCTGATCCCCGCTTGAGAGTGACTACTCCATTTGAGTTGTACTTCCCGCATTGAATCCTCCACTTGCCATGATTGAAATCCAAGTGACATTATTTGATTGTGGTGTACATGTAAAGAAATGTTCAAATAGGTGAGAGCGTGTATGTTCTTAATATGTAACTAATTAAACCAAAAAAAAAAGTAAACGATAAGGTAGTAAAGATTCTTAGGTTGCATTTGTTTTTTTTAATATTCAGAGGTCTGAATCTTAATGCACATCTGAATAATTAAGATGTTGTCTCTAGATCTGAAAACTGATTGATTAATACTGTTTGTTTTTCAACATCTAAATGTGCAAAAAAATTAAATTTGCATATATAATAAAATAAAAAATACAATTCAAACAAAAAACTAATTATATATTAGAAAAGTATGTAATTTAATACAACAAAAAATATTATTTGATTGAAAAAAAATTTATGTTTGTTAGTTATATTGTAGATGGTTTATAATGGTGGTTGCGGTGACAATAATTGATGTTAGTAATTAGTAATATTAGTGGTGATAGTTGTGATGATTGATATTGTAGTGATTGTTATGATGGTGCCGGTTGATAGTGGTGGTGGTGGTTGTGATGTGACATTACTTGATGTTAGTAGGTAGAGGTGTTGATTGTGATGACTGGAAAATAAATGCATGATGGTTGACGATGTGTTGATGCTAATTGGAGATCCTGTTAGTTGTAATGGTGGAGATGGTTGTTAGTAGATATAAACTGTAGCGAAGATAGTGATTGAAGTGATGGTAGGGGTGGCGTTGCTAGTGACAATGGTGGTAGTCGCCGAAGAATGTATGGAGGTTGTGATGTATTAGTGGTAGTTAGCGATGGTGCTAGTTGTAATAGATGGGTTGGTCGATAATAGGGATTGGTCGGTAGTGGTTGATGATGGTGGTGATGTTGACGACAGTGGTGGCGGTAAATATAATTAGAGTAATAGAGGTGGTAGGTGTGGTAGCGGTTGACAATAGTGGTTGGTAGCAATATTTGTTGTCGATGGTGGAGGTGGGTGGTGGTTGACAATGATGGTAATGACAGAGATGGTAACTGATAATTATGAATAGAGTGGCGGTGAATATTATTCAGCACCAGAATACCTCTTCAGATCTATTAAGACTTGATGCTAGATCTGAATAATTAAAATCTATTCAAACCTATTAAGGACCAAAATCTTAATGAAAAACAACTGCATTTAATGGTCAGAAGTGTGAATCATTCAGATTCAGACCTCCATTAAGTAAAAACAAATGAAGACTTAATCAAAGAAAGCACATAATTAAGAATGAAGATATAAAAATGAGTTTTCTCCTCCGCGTCTTTTCACTGTACGGCGAGATTTGACATAAATTTGAATCATATCTCGTTCTTCTAATATTTATAATTAATTAGGCCTCAGAATGTGGATAAAAGTCTAAGACAATCTAAAAATGAACTATTACATACAACGAGCCTTGTCTCGGAAAATTGAACCAAACTCAGTAAAATATTAAATATTCATCAAGCAATTTCAGAGAAAGAAAGTGATTTAAGTGATACGTATTAAACAACAAAAGAAGCAACTAATTAAGACAAAAGAGGAGACTAACGTTATTCAAATTAATGAGAACTATTTAACAAATCTATTTATTATTACACTTAAAATGCTTTTTAAAAAGAATGAAGAAGAAGAAGGATAATCTAAACTAGAAATCAATCACAGATTCATTCACATGCTTAAACATTTAGTTATAAATCTATTTATAAAACTATTTACTATTTATCAGCTTAGTTATCCGCACCCCCCTCCAAGTGGTATCAGAGTACAGTAATTTAAAAGATACGGAAGTGATATACGTGTTAAAGTTAGTTAAATTAGCTATGTTGAAATTAGTTAAATTAGTTAAGTTAGATTTAAATTTAGTTAAGATTAGATTTAGTTATTTATTAAATTAATTATGAGAAGACCATTTAAAAATAGAGAAGCTTTTAGAAAAATTAAAGAATCTTTAGTTAGTAATTATTCAGAATATATAAGTCTAAATAAAACAAAAGAAAATCCACAAAGATTAGCCTATTTAATTACATTAATATCTAGTATTGAAGCAAAATTAATAATCCATTTAAAATCTAGAAGAATGATACATATACCACCTAATTATGATAAAATTAGATTTAGATATCCACCAAAATATTATAAACACAATTTAAATGAATAAAGAGCAAAAATACAAAGAATTAAAACAATTTATATCTGAAAAACGTAAAGAATTAAAAATAAGAAAAGAAAGATTACATTACAATATATTTGCCGGAGTTAGTAAGAATTCAATAAATATACAAAAAGATGAAATATCAAAATTAGAATCTCAAATAGATAGTTTAGAATATATATGTCAACATGAACTATTTACAATAAAATGAATAAAGAAGAATTTATGATAGATGAAAAAATATATGAAATCACGAAGGATCAAAAATAAAAATAGTATTTTCTAATCTAGGAAGAAGGTATAAGAAAATAGGAGAACATTTATATTTAATGTTAGAAAAAGAAGAATTAAAATTAGAAGATAAATTAACAGCAATGGTAAGAATAGAAAAAGAAAATGAAGAAATAGATAGAAAAAAGGAAATAGAAAAAATTAAACAACAATCTACGGAAGAAATACGAAAAATAGAAGAAACTAAAAATAGTAGGATTGCTGAATTAGAAAAAGAATTACAAATGTTAAAAGATTTATACGAACAAAGACAAAAAGAAAAAGAAGAAATAGATAAAGAACAAAAATTAATAAACGAGATAAATCAATTTAAAGAAAAATTAGAAATAAATAATATAGAGGTAGAAGAAACAGATAATTATGATTCAGAAGATAGTGAAACATATACGGAAATATTAACAAATATAAAAGATTTAGAAATTAACGAAAAACAAGAAATAATTAATGAAGAAAATTTAGAAAATAAATATACAGAAATAAATACTCTTGACAAAAAAGAAGATGAAAATCTAATACCCAAAACAACAGAAATAAGAAAACCTATATATTACAAAAATAAATTTAAAAGATATAATGAATATGACAAATGGACACCAAAACAAATAGTTAATAAAAATTATAACTCTTTGGATCTAGACTGTGTAATAGATACAGAAAAAACAATACAATTATGGATAGGATATATGACAAAACAATTATTACATAATAATATAAACATAACAGATGCACCAGAATACATAGAAAAAACACTAATAGGATCAGTAAAATTATGGTTTACAAATTTAACTAAAAATAGTAAGAAAGTATTAAGAGCTAATAAACCTATGGAAGGAGCACATCAACAACAACAAAATTAACACCTATAGAATTATTGAAAAAATATGAAACAGCTATAAAAGATGAATTTGGTAGTATGACAACATTAGAAGAAGAACAAGATGAAGAAAAAGATACAAATAGGAATTTAATGATAAAATTAACAAGAGTTAGAAAGAAAACTGATTGGATAAAAGGAAGTGAAAAAATTACACAAAAGTTAGAAAATATAAAAAACGCTGAAGATACAATAGAATTAGTAGTATTCTCGATAAATAAAACAGAAATAACTATATTTTCAATAAATAAGATAGAAATAGTTAAGAAAAAACTAGAACAATTATATAGCGAAGATCCATTAAAAGGATGGGAAAAACATAAAACTACCATAAAAATTGAATTAATAGATAAAAACAGTATAATAACCCAAAAACCATTAACATATAATTTTGATGATTTAAAAGAATTTAAAATGCATATAGATGAATTATTAGAAAAACAATATATACAAAAAAGTAATAGTAAACATAATAGTCCAGCATTTATAGTAAATAAACATAGTGAACAAAAAAGAGGAAAAAGTAGAATGGTTATTGATTATAGAAATTTAAATGCAAAAACTATAACATATAATTATCCAATACCAAATAAGATATTAAAAATAAGACAAATCCAAGGATATAATTATTTTAGTAAATTCGATTGTAAATCAGGATTTTACCATCTAAAGTTAGAAGAAGAATCTAAAGAATTAACCGCATTTACGGTACCACAAGGATTTTACGAATGGAATGTACTACCATTTGGATATAAAAATGCACCAGGTAGATACCAACATTTTATGGACAATTATTTTAAACAATTACCTAATTGCATAGTATACATAGATGATATATTATTATATACAAAGACTAAAGAAGAACATATAAAATTATTAGAACAATTTACAGATATAATAGAAAATTCAGGAATAAGTCTAAGTGAAAAGAAAGCCGAAATTATGAAAAATCAGATAGAATTTTTAGGAATACAAATAGATAAAAGTGGAGTAAAAATGCAACAACATATAGTACAAAAAATAATAAATTCGAAAGAAGAATTAGATACAAAAAAGAAATTACAATCATTTTTAGGATTAGTAAACCAAGTAAGAGAATATATTCCAAAATTAGTAGAAAACCTAAAACCCCTACAGAAAAAATTTAAAAAGGATATAGAATATAATTATAATGAAGAAGATAAAAAACAAGTTCAAAAAATAAAATTACTTTGCAAGGAATTACCAAAACTACAATTTCCGGATGAAAACAGAAAATTTACATACATAGTAGAAGCAGATGCCAGTGAATATAGTTACGGAGGAGTACTTAAATATAGATATGAAGCAAAAAAAATAGAACACCATTGTAGATACTACTCAGGTACGTTCAACGAGACAAAAATAAAATGGGAAATAAATAGGAAAGAATTATGTTCATTATATAAATGTTTATTAGCATTTGAGCCATATATTGTATATAACAAGTTTATTGTGCGAACAGATAATACACAGATACGCTGGTGGCTAACAAAGAAAATACAAAATTCAGTTACAACAAAAGAGATTCGGAGACTAGTTTTAAACATATTAAATTTTACATTTATAATAGAAGTAATCAGTACTAACAAAAATGTTATTGCAGATTACATATCAAGACAAAGCTACGCAAACTGAAATGATAGAAGAAAATATACATGAAAAAATACTCAACACCCTGACTATGCTTTCATTGAAAGTAGACAGTATGGGTACTGAGATAGAAAAGCTAAAGCTAAAGACTAGTGAAGATAATCTGAAGTCTATAGCTATGAATCAGCTAAATCAGCAATGTGCAGAGCTATGTCGATCGGAAGACAATAAAATTCCAGAGCTAGAAGGAGATGTTGGGATACTCCATAAAACCCATAACGCTTATCAATCTACTTCTGCAGGTACAAGCAAAGGAGTTAGAAAAAATATGAACTTAAATAAGCTATTTGACAAGCCATATACACCAAATATACCAAAAGACCCCATGTTTACACCCCCACAAGTTACTACATACCGAGAAAGCCTAAACCAAGACAAAAAGACATACAACTACACAACCCGCACATATATAGAAAATATCTACAACGTACAAACTTTCTTAAATAGCAACCCAAAAGCTACAAATATCCAAGAACCAGATACGAACTATATAACCCAGAAATTAATCGGATACAACAAGCTAATTGCCTTACCCAAAACTAGACCCAGCTTAGTAAAAACTTGCTACGAATATGGATTACTTAGTACCGTATATACCACAGACGGAACTGAGATATCTACTATACCCGAGATATATGAAGCATTTACCATATTTAAAAGAATAACCAAAGGTACTTTATTTTTTATAAAAATATACACGGCTCCATCAGAGATATTATTTGACGAAGTTAAGAAACCTATACAAGTTGTAAAAATAGGAATGACAAGAGATATGATTATACCGCAAGATATCGGTACACAGCCAGAGATACCCAGAATCGAGATACCAAAATTTTATGCGAATAAAAGAGTTATCGGACTATCTACGATTTTACAAGAACTAGCAAATACATATTGTAACCAAAATCCTATATGGAGTTATTATTCAAGAAACCATGTATTAATATATTCAAACTCAAAAGAACTAGGAGAAACAGATATGGAAACTATTAGGCAATGGATTATGACGTTGCTTAAACCAGAGACAGAACCTATCGCCAGAGCTATTAGAGAAAAATTTATTTCAGAGGAATTATTGACCAGATATTGCAAAACTATTGGACACAAATACCCAGACCACAGATGTTCAAAATGTAATGGAGGAGATAATGACGTCCCAGCAGTACAGTTAGAATAAAAGAAGATAAGAACGACAGCTGGAAAGATAAGAACAGAGCAATAATGGAGATATAGCAGATATGACAAAATAGACGAAAGACTTATTTGCAGATATGACAGATAGACGGAAGACTTATTTACAAAGTTGTTACGTAAAAGATACCATTAGCTTTGTAGCATTTATTGTACAATTAATGTAGAGAAAAAATTTCAAAGTAGGTTAGGTAAGAAAGACTTTTTCAAGTCTTTTAATTTCTTTTTTCTTTAGTTTTAAGTTTTTTTTACAGATGTAAAGCCTTTATGTACATTTCTCATTCTATAAATAAGAACTCAGGAAGCATTGCAGAGGCAAGCTTTCCTACATTCAGCAAAAATACTCTTTCCATTCCAATTCAAAAATATTTAGCCCGGTTAATTAAATATATACACCGCAATGGAAAAAGCTATGGAACAACAAACCTCAGAAATATCAAAGCTACCGGACAGGTATATCTATTTACGATTATGAATAGCTAAATTCATAATTCCCGACAATCATGATATGATAAAATAAATTCATATTAGTTACTTTATAGTAGAATTATTCGAAAAATAATATGTTAAGAAGTTTATTAGCAAAGTGGAAACGGAGAAAAATCCCAAGGAACTATGCCATCCTAAAGGTGAAACCAATGAGGCAAGAAGCCGTGGCGGGGAGTAACCAAAGTCGAGGCGCTATTTAAGGGAAAAGTATCCGAATTACCATGCTAGTAGTGACCGAAGAACATGTTATTTAAGAATAATCTAGTATATAGTAATCTGAGATGACTATATTTTATTATGTATATGGTTGCAGGGAATATTTTGAAAAAAGCAATTTTATGATAATGAATGATAATATATCTGATGTCATGGTAGATAAATTTAAGATACTTATTTTGTATTCACTTAGAGATATAGATGTTTCAGATATAAGAAAAGTCATATTAGAAAAAGCATATGGAAAAAATTATACGGATAGGACAAATTATATACCACACATACCTAACTACTCTTATAAATATTTATTATGTTAAAATTACGTAGGACTTTTAAAGATACGCAAAAAATACAGTTACTAGAAAAACAGATAAAAATAAATATAGACAAATACATGGAAAATAAAAGATATATAAAATCTCTTAATAAAAATATGCAAAAACTACTAAGTCTAAAACAAATAGCTATAAAATATCAATTTTAAAAATAGCCTATTTAGACTACCTTAGAATTTTAACCTTATATATACTTAAAGATATAGAAATAATAGATATTAAGAAAATGATACTAGAAGAAGTAATAAATTACGAAATAGAAATGATAAATGCCACAGCACAAATATACGAAGACATTTACCCAGAAGGATATTATTCAGACCAAGATTGTAGATGTTAGAATATATTAGAAAAACTAGAGAAAACCAAGATAATCTAAATAACGAAGTTAATTATAGAAACCATATTAGAAAAATAATGGAAGATCTAAAAGAAAAGTTAATATGAATAGAAAAAACCTTAGAAAATTTAGAAAAAAGTACATGTAACAGTTTATATAATATAAAAAACTCACTACGAGAAGAACAACACAAAATAATAAATGACATAGAAAATCTAGAATTAGATATACACTACAGTACAGAAAGAATAAGTTATTACACAAAAATTTGTAACTCAGCAGTTACTACAGGATAAAATAATAAACTAAAAATTAATGAATACATCTCACAAAAAGAATAACTTATTAAAACAAAATCTAAGAAATAACCACGCACAAAAAAGAATAGATTCTGGTGGTTATTTATTCTTTTTTGTGCGTGGTTATTTCTTAGATTTTGTTTTAATAAGTTATTCTTTTTGTGAGATGTATTCATTAATTTTTAGTTTATTATTTTATCCTGTAGTAACTGCTGAGTTGCAAATTTCTGTGTAATAACTTATTCTTTCTGTACTGTAGTGTATATCTAATTCTTTATTTTCTATGTCATTTATTATTTTGTGTTGTTCTTCTCGTAGTGAGTTTTTTATATTATATAAACTGTTACATGTACTTTTTTCTAAATTTTCTAAGGTTTTTTCTATCCATATTAACTTTTCTTTTAGATCTTCCATTATTTTTCTAATATGGTTTCTATAATTAATTTCGTTATTTAGATTATCTTGGTTTTCTCTAGTTTTTCTAATTTATTCTAACATCCACAATCTTGGTCTGAATAATATCCTTCTGGGTAAATGTCTTCGTATATTTGTGTTGTGGCATTTATCATTTCAATTTCGTAGTTTATTACTTCTTCTAATATCATTTTCTTAATATCTATTATTTCTATATCTTTAAGTATATATAAGGTTAAAATTCTAAGGTAGTCTAAATAGGCTATTTTTAAAATTGATATTTTATAGCTATTTGTTTTAGACTTAGTAGTTTTTGCATATTTTTATTAAGAGATTTTATATATCTTTTATTTTCCATGTATTTGTCTATATTTATTTTTATCTGTTTTTCTAGTAACTGTATTTTTTGCGTATCTTTAAAAGTCCTACGTAATTTTAACATAATAAATATTTATAAGAGTAGTTAGGTATGTGTGGTATATAATTTATTCTATCCGTATAATTTTTTCCATATGCTTTTTCTAATATGACTTTTCTTATATCTGCAACATCTATATCTCTAAGTGAATACAAAATAAGTATCTTAAATTTATCTACCATGACATCAGATATATTATCATTCGTTATCATAAAATTGCTTTTTTCAAAATATTCTCTGCAATCATATACGTAATAAAATATAGTCATCTCAGATTACTATATACTAGATTATTCTTAAATAACATGTTCTTCGGTCACTACTAGCATGGTAATTCGGATAATCTCCCTTAAACAGCGCCTCGACTTTGGTTACTCCCCGCCACGGCTTCTTGCCTCATTGGTTTCACCTTTAGGATGGCATAGTTCCTTGGGATTTTTCTCCGTTTCCACTTTGCTAATAAACTTCTTAACATATTATTTTTCGAATAATTCTACTATAAAGTAACTAATATGAATTTATTTTATCATATCATGATTGTCGGGAATTATGAATTTAGCTATTCATAATCGTAAATAGATATACCTGTTCCGGTAGCTTTGATATTTCTGAGGTTTGTTGTTCCATAGCTTTTTCCATTGCGGTGTATATATTTAATTAACTGGGCTAAATATTTTTGAATTGGAATGGAAAGAGTATTTTTTGCTGAATGTAGGAAAGCTTGCCTCTGCAATGCTTCCTGAGTTCTTATTTATAGAATGAGAAATGTACATAAAGTCTTTACATCCGTAAAAAAAAACTTAAAACTAAAGAAAAAAAGAAACTAAAAGACTTAAAAAAGTCTTTCTTACCTAACCTACTTTGAAATTTTTTCTCTACATTAATTGTACAATAAATGCTACAAAGTTAATGGTATCTTTTACGTAACAATTTTGTAAATAAGTCTTCCGTCTATCTGTCATATCTGCAAATAAGTCTTCCGTCTATTTTGTCATAACTGCTATATCTCCATTATTGCTCTGTTCTTATCTTTCCAGCTGTCGTTCTTATCTTCTTTTATTCTAACTGTACTGCTGGGACGTCATTATCTCCTCCATTACATTTTGAACATCTGTGGTCTGGGTATTTGTGTCCAATAGTTTTGCAATATCTGGTCAATAATTCCTCTGAAATAAATTTTTCTCTAATGGCTCTGGCGATAGGTTCTGTCTCTGGTTTAAGCAACGTCATAATCCATTGCCTAATTGTTTCCATATCTGTTTCTCGTAGTTCTTTTGAGTTTGAATATATTAATACATGGTTTCTTGAATAATAACTCCATATAGGATTTTGATTACAATATGTATTTGCTAGTTCTTGTAAAATCGTAGATAGTCCGATAACTCTTTTATTCGCATAAAATTTTGGTATCTCGATTCTGGGTATCTCTGGCTGTGTACCGATATCTTGCGGTATAATCATATCTCTTGTCATTCCTATTTTTACAACTTGTATAGGTTTCTTAACTTCGTCAAATAATATCTCTGCTGGAGCCGTGTATATTTTTATAAAAAATAAAGTACCTTTGGTTATTCTTTTAAATGTGGTAAATGCTTCATATATCTCGGGTATAGTAGATATCTCAGTTCCGTCTGTGGTATATACGGTACTAAGTAATCCATATTCGTAGCAAGTTTTTACTAAGCTGGGTCTAGTTTTGGGTAAGGCAATTAGCTTGTTGTATCCGGTTAATTTCTGGGTTATATAGTTCGTATCTGGTTCTTGGATATTTGTAGCTTTTGGGTTGCTATTTAAGAAAGTTTGTACGTTGTAGATATTTTCTATATATCTGCGGGTTGTGTAGTTGTATGTCTTTTTGTCTTGGTTTAGGCTTTCTCGGTATGTAGTAACTTGTGGGGGTGTAAACATGGGGTCTTTTGGTATATTTGGTGTATATGGCTTGTCAAATAGCTTATTTAAGTTCATATTTTTTCTAACTCCTTTGCTTGTACCTGCAGAAGTAGATTGATAAGCGTTATGGGTTTTATGGAGTATCCCAACATCTCCTTCTAGCTCTGAAATTTTATTGTCTTCCGATCGACATAGCTCTGCGCATTGCTGAGTTAGCTGATTCATAGCTATAGACTTCAGATTATCTTCACTAGTCTTTAGCTTTAGCTTTTCTATCTCAGTACCCATACTGTCTACTTTCAATGAAAGCATAGTCAGGGTGTTGAGTATTTTTTCATGTATATTTTCTTCTATCATTTCAGTTTGCGTAGCTTTGTCTTGATATGTAATCTGCAATAACATTTTTGTTAGTACTGATTACTTCTATTATAAATGTAAAATTTAATATATTTAAAACTAGTCTCCGAATCTCTTTTGTTGTAACTGAATTTTGTATTTTCTTTGTTAGCCACCAGCGTACCTGTGTATTATCTGTTCGCACAATAAATTTGTTATATACAATATATGGCTCAAATGCTAATAAACATTTATATAATGAACATAGTTCTTTTCTATTTATTTCTCATTTTATTTCTGTCTCGTTGAACGTACCTGAGTAGTATCTACAATGGTGTTCTATTTTTTCTGCTTCATATCTATATTTAAGTACTCCTCCGTAACTATATTCACTGGCATCTGCTTCTACTATGTATGTAAATTTTCTGTTTTCATCCGAAAATTGTAGTTTTGGTAATTCCTTGCAAAGTAATTTTATTTCTTGAACTTGTTTTTTATCTTCTTCATTATAATTATATTCTATATCCTTTTTTAATTTTTTCTGTAGTGGTTTTAGGTTTTCTGCTAATTTTGGAATATATTCTCTTACTTGGTTTACTAATCCTAAAAATGATTGTAATTTCTTTTTTGTATCTAATTCTTCTTTCGAATTTATTATTTTTTGTACTATATGTTGTTGCATTTTTACTCCACTTTTATCTATTTGTATTCCTAAAAATTCTATCTGATTTTTCATAATTTCGGCTTTCTTTTCACTTAGACTTATTCCTGAATTTTCTATTATGTCTGTAAATTGTTCTAATAATTTTATATGTTCTTCTTTAGTCTTTGTATATAATAATATATCATCTATGTATACTATGCAATTAGGTAATTGTTTAAAATAATTGTCCATAAAATGTTGGTATCTACCTGGTGCATTTTTATATCCAAATGGCAGTACATTCCATTCATAAAATCCTTGTGGTACCGTAAATGCGGTTAATTCTTTAGATTCTTCTTCTAACTTTAGATGGTAAAATCCTGATTTACAATCGAATTTACTAAAATAATTATATCCTTGGATTTGTCTTATTTTTAGTATCTTATTTGGTATCGGATAATTATATGTTATAGTTTTTGCATTTAAATTTCTATAATCAATAACCATTCTACTTTTTCCTCTTTTTTGTTCACTATGCTTATTTACTATAAATGCTGGACTATTATGTTTGCTATTACTTTTTTGTATATATTGTTTTTCTAATAATTCATCTATATGCATTTTAAATTCTTTTAAATCATCAAAATTATATGTTAATGGTTTTTGGGTTATTATACTGTTTTTATCTATTAATTCAATTTTTATGGTAGTTTTATGTTTTTCCCATCCTTTTAATGGATCTTCGCTATATAATTGTTCTAGTTTTTTCTTAACTATTTCTATCTTATTTATTGAAAATATAGTTATTTCTGTTTTATTTATCGAAAATACTACTAATTCTATTGTATCTTCAGTGGTTTTTATATTTTCTAACTTTTGTGTAATTTTTCACTTCCTTTTATCCAGTCAGTTTTCTTTCTTATTTTATTATTAACTCTTTTTGCTCTTACTTTTTGTTTACATGGTGTTGTGAACCACCAATCGTTTCTAGTTATTATATGTGGGTATAATTTATCTAAAAATGGCATCCCTAAAAGTATATCTTTTGATGTTAGTTCATAATTATAAATTTCTTCTATTGTCAATATCTTATCCCATATTTGTGCTTTTACATTCCTAGCTTTATAAATAATTAAGCTTCCTTCATTATTAAATCCTTTAACTACTATTGGTATTTTTAATTTATCCCATTTACTTTCTGGTAAACAATTATATCTACATAAATTAGCTTCTGCTCCTGTATCTATCATAGGCGTACAATATCTACTGTAATATCCTTCCACTACTATCTTCATTAATACATATATTTTCATTTTATGTTAAGGCTCTTCTTAGAAATAATCTTTCCCTATTATATGTTATGGCTAATTGTGTATGTTCTATATTATATGATTTTACTTGTTCTAACCATTTTATTCCTAATATTATATCTGCTTTTTGCATTTCCTCTTTTACCTCAAATTCTATTTTTATTTTTCTAATTCCTCCTATTATTATTTCTTTTTCTGCTATATCTTTATTATTTATGAAACTTCTCGGTAGATCTGGGCATATATCATTATCAGTTTTTATTTCTTCATTTTTTACTAGATATTTTGCTATATAATTTTCTTCTTGTCCTGTGTTTAATAGTATTAAATGTTCTTTTTCATTTATTTTTCCTGTTATGTAATATTGGTTTAAATTACTTATTGAATTTGTTTCATAACTCATTCTTTTTTATGAGCTCGATGACTCTGGTTTTTCATTTGCTATTCTTTTTGTTGTACTTATTCTATCATTTACTATTTCTAAATTTTCTTCTATATCTATGTCTCTATAGCTATAGTCATTATAATCTATTGTTTTTACAATTTGTTCAAATGGGCTATCTATTTGTATTTTATTAATCTTATTTTTCCCTGTTATTTTATGTTTTGTTGTTAATACATATAAATTTTTACATCTTGCTGTAAATATTTTACTTCCTGGGGTTAATTCTATTCCTGATATCTTCCAATATAATACTAATGATTTATCTATATTTCTATCTGTTACTGCTACTGAATAATTTGCACTTATTATAAATTTAAATTTTTGGTATATTAAATTTCCTTTTACGGCAGTTATTATACCTTTTTCTATAGGTTTTATAATTCTATCATCTGCTAAATATAATTCTATCGGGGTATCTATTCCCTCTCTAAAACATGCTTTTATTAATATTTCTGTACCTCCAAGGTGTACGTATTTTATTGGATCTCCTTTACTTTTTATATCATTTATTTCTTTATTAATTATTCTTTTTGTTACTAGTGGTATACTAGCTTTTTCTTTTGCATATCTACAGTCTATTACATGTTCTTTTTGGCATACTACATAATATTCATCTTTTTTTCTACTAAAAATATTTTTTATTGTTGGTATTTTAAATATTTTTTCTACACTTAAATCTAACTCTTTTCCTTTTATTTCATCAAATATATTACTGTCAAATATTATCTTTTGTTCTGTTCCTTCATCATTTAAATATTCTTCCTTTGTTATTATTTTTATATCTTCTTCAGTCATTTGATTCCTCTATCTCACTATCTATTTCAGTATCTGTGTCGTTTTCTGAAATTTCATATATACTATCTTCACTTTCTAGTTCATAATCTATATAATCTATTTGCATATATTCTGTATTTTCTATTTTTATTTCGGATATTTGTTTATTTTTTGGATTTTTAGGTAATTTACAATCTCTAGCTAAATGTCCTAACTTTCCACAATTATAACATGTACATTCTTTTATAGATTTTTTCTTTCTATATGATCTTTTATTTTTGTAATTTTTTACATAATATCTTTTTCTTGGTTTCTTATATTTATATTTTGATTTTTTATATTTCTTATATTTCTTATGTCTTTTTCTTTTCTTATAATATCTTTCTTCGCATCCAAATTGGGGTGCTATTTTATTTTTGCAACATGCTAAATTTCTTATTAATGTTTTTTCCATTTTTAATTCTTCTCTATATTTTTCACATAACTTTCTATACCATTGTCGTAAAAATTTTATTCTAGCTCCTAATGTATCTACTATTTTTGCTTCTTCCCAACTTTTTATTTTCTTTGAACTAAATGGTTCGGGTAATTTATTAAAATATAATTTTCTTATTTCTTTACTTTCATCTATACTATATGCTCCTTTATAATAATATTCTTTAAATGCGCAAGTATATTCATCTATATAACACATATTACATATTGTTAATTTTATCATTAAATTCCTATTTGTATCTTTTTCTTCATCTTGTTCTTCTTCTAATGTTGTCATACTACCAAATTCATCTGTTATAGCTGTTTCATATTTTTTCAATAATTCTATAGGTGTTAATTTTGTTGTTGTTGATGCTGCTCCTTCCATAGGTTTATTAGCTCTTAATACTTTCTTACTATTTTCAGTTAAATTTGTAAACCATAATTTTACTGATCCTATTAGTGTTTTTTCTATGTATTCTGGTGCATCTGTTATGTTTATATTATTATCTAATAATTGTTTTGTCATATATCCTATCCATAATTGTATTATTTTTTCTGTATCTATTACACAGTCTAGATCCAAAAATTTATAATTTTTATTAACTATTTGTTTTGGTGTCCATTTGTCATATTCATTATATCTTTAAATTTATTTTTGTAATATATAGGTTTTCTTATTTCTGTTGTTTTGGGTATTAGATTTTCATCTTCTTTTTTGTCAAGAGTATTTATTTCTGTATTATTATTTTCTAAGTTTTCTTGATTAATTCTTTCTTGTTTTTCGTTAATTTCTAAATCTTTTATATTTGTTAATATTTCCGTATATGTTTCACTATCTTCTGAATCATAATTATCCGTTTCTTCTACCTCTATATTATTTATTTCTAATTTTTCTTTAAATTGATTTATCTCGTTTATTAATTTTTGTTCTTTATCTATTTCTTCTTTTTCTTTTTGTCTTTGTTCGTATAAATCTTTTAACATTTGTAGTTCTTTTTCTAATTCAGCAATCCTACTATTTTTAGTTTCTTCTATTTTTCGTATTTCTTCCGTAGATTGTTGTTTAATTTTTTCTATTTCCTTTTTTCTATCTATTTCTTCATTTTCTTTTTCTATTCTTACCATTGCTGTTAATTTATCTTCTAATTTTAATTCTTCTTTTTCTAACATTAAATATAAATGTTCTCCTATTTTCTTATACCTTCTTCCTAGATTAGAAAATACTATTTTTATTTTTGATCCTTCGTGATTTTCATATATTTTTTCATCTATTATAAATTCTTCTTTATTCATTTTATTGTAAATAGTTCATGTTGATATATATATTCTAAACTATCTATTTGTGATTCTAATTTTGATATTTCATCTTTTTGTATATTTATTGAATTCTTACTAACTCCGGCAAATATATTGTAATGTAATCTTTCTTTTCTTATTTTTAATTCTTTACGTTTTTCAGATATAAATTGTTTTAATTCTTTGTATTTTTGCTCTTTATTCATTTAAATTGTGTTTATAATATTTTGGTGGATATCTAAATCTAATTTTATCATAATTAGGTGGTATATGTCTCATTCTTCTAGATTTTAAATGGATTATTAATTTTGCTTCAATACTAGATATTAATGTAATTAAATAGGCTAATCTTTGTGGATTTTCTTTTGTTTTATTTAGACTTATATATTCTGAATAATTACTAACTAAAGATTCTTTAATTTTTCTAAAAGCTTCTCTATTTTTAAATGGTCTTCTCATAATTAATTTAATAAATAACTAAATCTAGTTTTAACTAAATTTAAATCTAACTTAACTAATTTAACCAATTTCAACATAGCTATTTTAACTAAATTAGATATGAAGCAAAAAAAATAGAACACCATTGTAGATACTACTCAGGTACGTTCAACGAGACAGAAATAAAATGGGAAATAAATAGAAAAGAACTATGTTCATTATATAAATGTTTATTAGCATTTGAGCCATATATTGTATATAACAAGTTTATTGTGCGAACAGATAATACACAGGTACGCTGGTGGCTAACAAAGAAAATACAAAATTCAGTTACAACAAAAGAGATTCGGAGACTAGTTTTAAATATATTAAATTTTACATTTATAATAGAAGTAATCAGTACTAACAAAAATGTTATTGCAGATTACATATCAAGACAAAGCTACGCAAACTGAAATGATAGAAGAAAATATACATGAAAAGATACTTAACGCCCTGACTATGCTTTCATTGAAAGTAGACAGTATGGGTACTGAAATAGAAAAGCTAAAGCTAAAGACTAGTGAAGATAATCTGAAGTCTATAGCTATGAATCAGCTAACTCAGCAATGTGCAGAGCTATGTCGATCGGAAGACAATAAAATTCCAGAGCTAGAAGGAGATGTTGGGATACTCCATAAAACCCATAACGCTTATCAATCTACTTCTGCAGGTACAAGCAAAGGAGTTAGAAAAAATATGAACTTAAATAAGCTATTTGACAAGCCATATACACCAAATATACCAAAAGACCCCATGTTTACACCCCCACAAGTTACTACATACCGAGAAAGCCTAAACCAAGACAAAAAGACATACAACTACACAACCCGCACATATATAGAAAATATCTACAACGTACAAACTTTCTTAAATAGCAACCCAAAAGCTACAAATATTCAAGAACCAGATACGAACTATATAACCCAGAAATTAACCGGATACAACAAGCTAATTGCCTTACCCAAAACTAGACCCAGCTTAGTAAAAACTTGCTACGAATATGGATTACTTAGTACCGTATATACCACAGACGGAACTGAGATATCTACTATACCCGAGATATATGAAGCATTTACCACATTTAAAAGAATAACCAAAGGTACTTTATTTTTTATAAAAATATACACGGATCCAGCAGAGATATTATTTGACGAAGTTAAGAAACCTATACAAGTTGTAAAAATAGGAATGACAAGAGATATGATTATACCGCAAGATATCGGTACACAGCCAGAGATACCCAGAATCGAGATACCAAAATTTTATGCGAATAAAAGAGTTATCGGACTATCTACGATTTTACAAGAACTAGCAAATACATATTGTAACCAAAATCCTATATGGAGTTATTATTCAAGAAACCATGTATTGATATATTCAAATTCAAAAGAACTACGAGAAACAGATATGGAAACAATTAGGCAATGGATTATGACGTTGCTTAAACCAGAGACAGAACCTATCGCCAGAGCTATTAGAGAAAAATTTATTTCAGAGGAATTATTGACCAGATATTGCAAAACTATTGGACACAAATACCCAGACCACAGATGTTCAAAATGTAATGGAGGAGATAATGACGTCCCAGCAGTACAGTTAGAATAAAAGAAGATAAGAACGGCAGCTGGAAAGATAAGAACAGAGCAATAATGGAGATATAGCAGATATGACAAAATAGACGAAAGACTTATTTGCAGATATGACAGATAGACGGAAGACTTATTTACAAAGTTGTTACGTAAAAGATACCATTAGCTTTGTAACATTTATTGTACAATTAATGTAGAGAAAAAATTTCAAAGTAGGTTAGGTAAGAAAGACTTTTTCAAGTCTTTTAGTTTCTTTTTTCTTTAGTTTTAAGTTTTTTTTTACGGATGTAAAGACTTTATGTACAATTCTCATTCTATAAATAAGAACTCAGGAAGCATTGCAGAGGCAAGCTTTCCTACATTCAGCAAAAATACTCTTTCCATTTCAATTCAAAAATATTTAGCCCGGTTAATTAAATATATACACCGCAATGGAAAAAGCTATGGAACAACAAACCTCAGAAATATCAAAGCTACCGGACAGGTATATCTATTTACGATTATGAATAGCTAAATTCATAATTCCCGACAATCATGATATGATAAAATAAATTCATATTAGTTACTTTATAGTAGAATTATTCGAAAAATAATATGTTAAGAAGTTTATTAGCAAAGTGGAAACGGAGAAAAATCCCAAGGAACTATGCCATCCTAAAGGTGAAACCAATGAGGCAAGAAGCCGTGGCGGGGAGTAACCAAAGTCGAGGCGCTGTTTAAGGGAAAAGTATCCGAATTACCATGCTAGTAGTGACCGAAGAACATGTTATTTAAGAATAATCTAGTATATAGTAATCTGAGATGACTATATTTTATTATGTATATGGTTGCAGGGAATATTTTGAAAAAAGCAATTTTATGATAATGAATGATAATATATCTGATGTCATGGTAGATAAATTTAAGATACTTATTTTGTATGCACTTAGAGATATAGATATTGCAGATATAAGAAAAGTTATATTAGAAAAAGCATATGGACAAAATTATACGGATAGGACAAATTATATACCACACATACCTAACTACTCTTATAAATATTTATTATGTTAAAATTACGTAGGACTTTTAAAGATACGCAAAAAATACAGTTACTAGAAAAACAGATAAAAATAAATATAGACAAATACATGGAAAATAAAAGATATATAAAATCTCTTAATAAAAATATGCAAAAACTACTAAGTCTAAAACAAATAGCTATAAAATATCAATTTTAAAAATAGCCTATTTAGACTACCTTAGAATTTTAACCTTATATATACTTAAAGATATAGAAATAATAGATATTAAGAAAATGATACTAGAAGAAGTAATAAATTACGAAATAGAAATGATAAATGCCACAGCACAAATATACGAAGACATTTACCCAGAAGGATATTATTCAGACCAAGATTGTGGATGTTAGAATATATTAGAAAAACTAGAGAAAACCAAGATAATCTAAATAACGAAGTTAATTATAGAAACCATATTAGAAAAATAATGGAAGATCTAAAAGAAAAGTTAATATGGATAGAAAAAACCTTAGAAAATTTAGAAAAAAGTACATGTAACAGTTTATATAATATAAAAAACTCACTACGAGAAGAACAACACAAAATAATAAATGACATAGAAAATCTAGAATTAGATATACACTACAGTACAGAAAGAATAAGTTATTACACAAAAATTTGTAACTCAGCAGTTACTACAGTATAAAATAATAAACTAAAAATTAATGAATACATCTCACAAAAAGAATAACTTATTAAAACAAAATCTAAGAAATAACCACGCACAAAAAAGAATAGATTCATCAGCTATAATAAATCTATTTATAAATCTATTTATCAGCTTAGTTATCCGCACCCCTCTCCAAATATCATTAATTCAATAACCAATTACATCACCCCTTTACCTTAATCTCAACCCAAACCGGCCGTGGCAAAATATTAGATCTAATATAATTAAACATGCAGCATCAATTTTCAATCAAAAAAAGCAAATCCCTAACTTTCTTCACGAAATCAACACTCAGAATATACTTGAGATCACATTTTAGTTAATTGCTCCATTTCAAGAAGAATGACGTATTTTTACTTGGCACAAATTTAAGAAAATAAAAAAACTTTCGAATTTTGTAATTTTAAACTAAAGTTATGTCAGATGTATCAAAATATCATTTAAACTTGTGATCACAAATATATCACGTGAAAAGTTAAAATTAAAGTATTTGAAAAAAAAATCATTATTTTTGAAGTAGACAAAAAAGGAAAGCACTCTTCTTTAAATGAAGGGGGTATTTGCTAATTAGACGAGGAATTGAACCAATAAGAAATTAATTCATGTATACACATGCATAATATATATATATATATATGATATATTAAAAATATGAAGATCTTTAGAAAAATGATTTAAACATTTTACCCTTTATTAAAAGTCTCTGCTGTCATTTAATATTTACATTAAAAAATCTACTTTAAAATTATTTTATTTGTCTTAAATTTTAAGTTAAAAGAAAGCAAAAGTCAATTAAAAAAAAAGGGAAAGCATAAATGTAAAACCAATCCTAAATGTAATAAAAACCTCAAAGTGGAAATTTTTTTTCCTAAATTGGCGTGTAGACATAGAATAAGTGGGAAAAACAAATGGAAAGTAAAAAACTATGTATGTGTATTAGATATAGAATTCATTGAAGAGTATAATTTACAGAAAATACTCTATTACCCCTCAATTATATCCAAAACGATTGTGGCACACCTCAACTTAAAAGAGGGTCCTATTACCCCTGAACTAAATAAAAGGGTAATTTTGACACCTTTAGTGCCTACGTGGTACACACGTGTGCCTACGTGGACACTTCAGTGTGTTGTGCCACTTATGTGCCACATAGGTACTAAGGATATTAAAATTATACTTTTAATTAGTTCAGAGGGTAATAGGACCCCCTTTAAGTTGAGGTATATCTCTGCCGTTTTGAGTATAGTTCAGGGGTAGTAGGATATTATCTCTATAATTTATGTGAAGGTAGTTGAAGTAACTTAATTTTCCTTTTTAAGTACACAATTCTTTTAAAAGTAAGATTTATTATATTTTACCTAAATTAAAATTCTAAACGTAAAAACAATCCTAAATCTAATAAAATCTCAAAGTGGAAAAAAGATTTTCCTAAATTGGCGTGTATAAAAGAGAAAAAAAAAAGAGTCGTAACAAAAAACCTCAAAGTGGGAAAAAATAAGACGAAAGTAAAAACTTATATACGTGTATTATAGAATCCTTTGAAGAGTATAATTGGTGTGAAGGTAATTTAAGTAACTTAATTTTTTTTTAAGAACACAATTCTCTTAGATGTAAAATTTATTATATATTTTACCCCAATTAAAATTTTAAAGTCATAACAATTACGAGAACAAAACTTTATGCCGGCTTCACGGTCTCTACCGTGGCGGAGCCACCTTTGCTCCAGGGGGTTCATCCGAACCCCTTCGACGAAAAATTATACTATTTTTATACTATTTTTACATGATTAAAAATATTTTTTATGCATATATTGTAGACGTTGAATCCCCTTTTGTAAGTTCGTACATTTATTTCTAAACCCCCTTAATGAAAATTTTGAATCCGTCACTGGACCTCTATATTTAAATATCCATGTGTGGTAGCCATCTTGCTCAATATAGTGTCTTGCATAATGATTTTGGTTATGACTTGAATGCATGGTTGCAATTGATCACTTGATTAAGATATCACGATTGTCATTGCTAAGTTTTTAAATGATTTTTTTAAATAATTTTATGCCTTTCAAATAGTGTTCGATATGCTTGATTAAGTATATTTATTATTATTTTTAATGATTAATAGTTCCACAAACTTGTATTTATATAGTGTTGAAGTATCAACTTTTTAAAATTTTATGTTTTTTCTTTTCTTCAATCCTTTTTTTGGCGATAAATGACTTGCATCTTGCAATGAAGGAATCATTTGGACATCTGATCTTTTGGCTTCGGAGGTTGCTGGGAGTTGTGCGCGCAGTGCCACTCATTCTGTCCATGGTGTGAATGATACTCCTAAGAGTAAAGACAATGATGCATGTTCTGCAACTTTACATGATTCAGGTGCTCAAGTGAAGGAAAGTCAATGTGCTACATCTACTTTCAAAGCTTCTTCTAGATGGGATCATGATCATTGAGATGATTGGAATTATTGCTTCCAATTTGCAATGTTTAATCTTTTGTTAGAATTTTTAAGTTTGGTGATCGTCACTTGTGTTTTACAATCTGATGCTTAACTCTTTTGTTAGATTTTTTTATTTTGGTGATCGTCGAGTTATGAACGAACAAGTGAAGAAAGATAAATCCGTAACAAGAGTGCATGAGATTAAGTTGTCAAAGTCCAAAGATGGTACAAGAGTCAAGTTTGTCCTCACCAATCAAGACATCGTTGTTTTCTCTCGGTACTTCTCCTCTCTCTGTGTAAGTGTGCTTTCATAATTTTAATCATCATGATGGTGGGATGAAATTGCAGGAGACTTTCAATGATGGAGAAGTATTGACGAGCGAACGGATATTATATTGAAATATAATGTATTGCCTTCTCTTCTTGTTGGTTCTTTGATTGTTGCTTTCATTGGCCACAAGAAAAGATTTAGTTTTTATTCTCCAGCCTAATATGCTTATGAAGTAGTCGGAAAAATCAAAAATTTATTTCAAAGATACTTTAATGTAGGAAAGCGAGGGACTAAGAGAATCCTAATTTATTTTGAAAATAATATTTCATTTTGGCATATGGAAGTAAAATGTTTTGCATATGTTTGATGTTTTATGTCAACATCTTGTGATTGAACTGGCGCAGACTTTGAGACAAAATTTTAATCAATTTTATAACTATTAAATTATGTATATATAAGAAGTGTTATGGTAATGAGAATTTTAAACTTGGAATTGTGTCTATGTATAATCTGTTTCTGCTCCTCTAAATTGATTTTACTGTTAAGTGACCTTTTCTTTTGTCATTCTATTATCTCCAAGTGTGTATCAATATTGTTTGCATATTGATTCTTGCTATGTGTCTTCAACAAAATGATATATTTCCTTTATGATTTCACTTTTATATATTGAAGTTTATGCAAAATTTCTTTTTTTCTATTTAAAGAAAACACAGGTTATATTATTGGCGGGGCATAACTACCTCACAGTTGTTTCACACTAAATATATATGGTGTCATTTTGATCACCTTCTATTCTTTTTAGTGAAGGACTCTTTCTTTTCTCCATAAATATAACACATGAATATCACATTATTTTGTAAGTTCATGTTTGTGAAAAGGAAATGGTGAGAGTAATAATTTTGTTTTTTCCATATATGTAGTTTTATCTGTTGACGTAAAATACACGTGCAAAGCACGTACACTATAGTAGTATATTTTAAAAGTGTTAAGACCCTTAAAAAAAGTGATTCAAACTCTTTACCCTTATTAAAAGTATATGTAATAGAAAAAATTGTCTTTTACTATTTTTTTCAAATATTTAAAAATTAACTAAAGTTAAAGTTTAATTATTAAATCCTACCTTATTTAACTTAAATACCTAAAATTTTATATAAAATCTTACTTTATTTGAATTAATACCTAAAATTTTGGACCTTAAAATGCTTTAAAACAAATTAGTAGAAAAAATCGGCCTAATTGTGACTATAGTATCAAATATGGCTAAGAAATTGTACTGAATTAGTATTTTTTTTGTTTAAAAAAATGCTAATTTTTATTTTTGTTTTTGAGTTGGACTTCAATTAAAAAGTCAACAGTCAGCAGACTTTTTCAAAAATGAAGGTATGAGGTCATTGTTTTTGTATGTGCCTCTTGCGCTAGTCCTTGTTATATATAAGGTCCTCCCCAATGTAGTACAAGAAAATTTGTATTCTAAAAACTTCAGATAATTTGTATTCTTATCATTTTCTTTGATAAAATTATGCTTTAATGCCATGTTCTGAGAGGTTGATAAAAAAACAAGTAGAATGATGTGCCCACACAAAAATAATAACAAAAGTATACAAAACAATATTATATATATTTTATTAAAGCAAAATACATGTGCAAAGTACGTAACACAACTAATACTAAAACCAAGCACTGTGGAGAATCTTTCATCATCTATAAACAATGTGATTGCGTGAGAACTTACGGTTAGAACTTACGGTTTTTAACTCAAATAGATTGAAATGAAATTTCTAAAAGAAATGCAGAAGTTCTTCAAACAAATTGGTTTTGGGCACCTTGCCTTCGCCATGTAGGAAATAGTTCTAAATAAAAGAATTGAAAGTTGAATTTGTTGATGAAGGTTTGCCCATGTTTATGTATCCAATTCACTTTACAAGAATAAATTATCTGTGGAATTTTATTTGTACTCTTGCATTCTTCATTTTGACTCATTATTCTTCTCATATTTTTATTTTTTATTGTTTTTCACAGATTTGTGTATAGTCTAGGTCTTTAAATATGTAGAATTATATGTTATTACTCAACACTACTATAGGAATAAGTTAATTCACTATTGTTATATGCTTAGTTAAATGATCCACTATTTTAATAAATTTTATATCAACTAATGCTAGTAATAATTGTACAGTATGAAGAAGGATATCTTTCGATTTAAAAATAAAAAAAAGCTCAATCAAGGTTGGAATTGCTTTCTCTATTTTAATTTGTTTGTCTAATTTTTAATTTTCATGAATTTAAGAGAGTAAAGAAAAAAAATTTAATTTTATGATCTTAAAAAATATGAAGAATGTATTATAATGTCTTTTCATCTTTTGGTCTAAAGATTTCGATAAATTGAGATTATTTCTTCCTACAAATAATAAAATAACATCTATAATATAGTTGTTAAAGAGTTTTGATTTCCATACGTAGGTCACTTGATAGAATTATATTAAATATTATAATTATTCTTCTTTCTGTAAGGCACTATTTTTATTATTTTTGTTGATCCATGTTTTAAACTAAAACATTGAGTTATGGGTAAAGTGCGCAAGAGCATGGCAATATTTGGAGCGTTGGAAAAAATATATCATATGTTTGACGAAGAAGAGGGGCTTAAAATGACATGAAATCTTGTCAAATTTCATACTTTAGGATGGAACCAAGTCAAATTTGAGAAATTTTATAGATTATCAATCACTAATCGATCGTCCTAATGAAGTCACCGACCCATAAGAACAGATTTGCATTGTACTTTATAAAGGGATAGAAATTGAATCACATGAGTTCACAATGGAGCATGTTATACAAACACGTGCATACTCTTAAACAATATCTATATTGTATTAAACGTATGATGGTACTTAGATATTTTGTCTATTATAAAGTCTTTTGATGAAGACCGAAAAATTCAATCAACATTTTAAGGACAATCATGATTTTTATATTTAAGTAATTTTATAAAATTGAACTTATTAAAGTGAGGTATACATGCGAGGCATGTATATATATATATATATATATATATTTGTGCGTGTGTATATGTATGAGACCTTGATTGAAAATACTTACACGGCAAGAACCTCTGAATGGTAACATCCGATGATAACCTCGATCAGAAACTGATGGCTCACGTGGTAATGAGTTACTGATGAGGGTATTGGGGTGATGGTTATAGACAGTGACTTTAAGGGTGTTTTACGGTGATTTTTGCGGTGGTTTTCAAGTGTTAGCGGTGACAGGGTGAAGCTGGTGGTTTTGGATGTTTGTCACGGTGATCTTGGGTGGAGATGGAGTGGGATAACACAATTGTGGTTTCACGGCGAAGATGATGGAGTTTACATGCATAGTGCTTGGTGGTGGAGCGCCTTTTTTGTGTCGGCTATGGTTTCTAAGAGTGACATGAGCGAGTGTTTGTGTGTCTTGTCATCTCTCCTTGGATGTTTATAAAAATGGTTGAGATTCTCATCTGTTAACATATACTATAAATTATGTGGTTTTAATGTAATATTATTTATTAAATAATTATTTATTTCTTTATTTATTTATTCAATTCAATAAATCATTGCATTACATAGATCATTGTCATATATATGTCCTCAACTTATATAGTAGATGATTTGGTATATAGAGTTTAGCTTATACACAGAAGATTAAATCATCGATTCTTATAAGTTAAAGTTAGTGTTCACAATCGTAGATGAGAATTTGATCAAACCGGCAGAATGATTATAGCACGAGATTAGACGTAATTTATCTTGATTATGAGAATGGTATAGTTCTAACTTCTCGTGTAAGTGCATTTTGTATATATTAAACAAGACTAAGTAGACATAGTTGTTTTAGTGTAACACCCTGCAAAATTTTCGGCGTAGTACCGCACCTAGTAGCATGCTTAAGAAGCTAGCAACTTGAAATTTTTCTAAGTGTTGAAATGACTTAACCTTATTTTAAGCTCTTAAACTTTTATCATTTCTAAATCGATTTTTACAACCTTGAGATATGAATTTTTAAGTTGATTTATGTTCAGGAGTGTAAAGGGGTTTTTCCGAAAAAGTTTCAGATTTTTCAGACAACGTTTAGGTGCATTTGGGTGAGCAAGACAGTGTCTCAACGCGATATCAATGTGCCGAATTGGTAATCATGTTGGACAAATCAGTGGCTCGACGCGATCTCGACGTGTTGCATCGGGTAACGCGCCAGGTACCCAGTTTGCGTTTCTCTTTTAAAATCTGGGTCAGGAGGGGTATTTTAGTCTATTTTCCTCATTTTAACTCAGTCATAACACGAAATTAAAACATTGTTAGGGCTAAATACATCATAAACTACTCATATCCTCTCAAATCAAAATCCTAATTCTTTCCCCAAAGATCAAGAGTTCATCATTAAGGTCAAGAATTCTAAGAACTTAATCAAGATTCGGGTTTCACTCTCCATATTAAGCAAACTAAGGTACGTGGGGTTGTCCTAATCTCATGGGCATGATTTTGCTACGAATTTAAATAAGTTTTTAATAGTTACTTGAGTATGTATACGATTATAAGTGTGGATTTTCATTTTTTAACAAAAAGCATGCATTGTGATAGAGTTTTGAGAAGAATATTGAAAGATCATGGCGTTGCTTTTCTTATAAATCTTGATCGTTGAATTTGTGTACATGTACTTTGTATTTTAAAAGGTGTTATAAATATGAGTTGTGAATCTTTTAATCCCTATGATGATGTTTATGTACTTCATATGATACTAATGTTAAACTATTGAGAGCATGAGTTTTAAAAGCCCTTTTGATCATAAAAATTATGTTTAGCAAATGTTGTGCTACTTTATAAATGATGAAAATTTCTTGACTATTAAAGTGTTGGGAATCAATATGCATGTGTAATGAAAGGAAATCTTACTGGTGTTCATATAAATAATTTGCATAAGAAGTGCTGAGAATCGATGTGATACAGATAACTTGCAAGTCGGGGTATGACGATATCCCGTTGAGGATTTGTCCTCGAATGAAAAAAAAAGAGTGTTGTGTGTATGATGCATGTTTTCCTATAATAAACTTAAAATTTGATCAATGTGGGTTAGATGGTTACCCGAAAAAAGTACGAGTCAGAAGACTCTATGCTAAAAATTGTGATTAGCTGACACGGGACCTTGGTACCCTGCTGTGTAATCTTGTGTACCTAGGTATTATGTCATCCTAATTTGAGACTATGGTTAGGATCTCTGCTTTGTGATCTTGAGCCCAACCACGACATATTGACTTGATTGAGGCGTATGTCACCCTGCTATGTGATCTTGCGTGCCCTCCCCTCACTAGTACTCCAATCTAGGCGGCAAACTGAGATCTAGTAATCGATCAAAGTGTGAACTTGTACGGTGTACCATCTAGCTCAATAGTGCTCAAGTAAATTGAATCACATAGGACAGAAATGTTTTTGAAACTCGTCATACTATTCCCATGTATTTCTAAATAATTTTTGCGATAACATATTTTATAAAAGCTCTAACCTATGTTGTATAAAAGTTGTATTTTATTTTTTATTATTCTGTGTACCAGTATATCTGTATTGGCCCTCTATATTTTAGGGTCTAAGGCTCAGTCCAGGGACCCCGCTAAGCCGTAGATTTGTCATATAGAAGTGTACAATTGGTGATCCTCCCTTACTTCAAAAGGCCATTTTTAGATCATTATTATTTTATTTTGGTATTGATCCGACTGAGGGCCTTGTCCCAATTTTAAGTAAGATGTTGTCTTTGATATATTAGAGATTTCGCAGACCGATGTTAGATACTGTTAGAGGTTTATGAAATTTCATTTTGGATTATTCAGTTGAATTATAATGTTGATCATGTTTTCGTATATTGAAAACTTACGCATCTCTTTATACTATTTGAATGACGTGCATAATTGCCAGAAAGAAAGAGGGGGCTCGGGCCATTATGGTTCGGGATGCCCGTCACGATCAGGGCTTGGTTCGGGTCGTGACATTTAGACTGACTAATAAAAATATATTCTCTAAATTGTTAAATGTACTTATATTCTCAATCTTGATAGAACTATTATGATCTATATATATTATTTATCGTTTTGATTTATTAAAAAGTGAGATTCTGAGATAGGTCAATACTCTTGGTAGATTGGATGATAATAATATATATTGGAGAAATAATAAGTTAAATGATGGAATTCATAGATTGATGATACATCTTTTATGAGAAGCTTATAAGTTTTCATGTGCAAACCCGACCGATGAATTTATGAATCCGACATATGAAATAAGTTAAGCATTGCTATAAAGGAAATTAATCATTATATTAAATTCATTAGTAATTTAATTTAGAGAAAAGACATAAAGTTACCACTGAACTTTTCTGAAATTTGCAAAAGACACTTTAACTTTGTGATCGACCTATTACCTCCCTAAACCATTTCAAATTGATATTATTATGTCATTTTTGGATCAAAACAATTTTTAAAAATGAGTGTTGACCACGCACCAATTACTAATTGACTCATATTTTTTTAATTTAAATTAATATTTTTTATTTTTCCTTATACTCTTTTTTTTTCTTTTTATTTTTCCCTCTCCTATTCATCATCTTCCTCAAATTTCTACTTCAATCAACTCATACCCGATTTTTCTCTCTCTCTTCTTCTTTAACTAAGATTTGTTTTCCTCCACTGTCCTAACTCCATCATTTTTTATCATCTCAAAAAAAATTATAGAGATGCAATCATATTTGCCCAAAATTTCCTTCTTGATAAATTAGTAAAGCTACATATTTGCCCAAAATCTCTTCTTGATAAATTAGCAAAATTATATGGCTTTTATCTCTTTTGCAGTGCCAAAATTAAGATTTTATTTGTCATTCTTCATAAACAATAAAATAATTTGTCCCCATTTTTTTTATTTTTTCAGAAAAAAAATTTGAGAAAAATGAGAGAGAAAAAGGAGAACAGGGATGTTTAAAGTAGCTCATGAATCGGAGCAACATGGAAGGATCTAAGGTGGTCACTAATTTTTTTTTGAATGCTTCAATGGAGATTTCGGGAAGATAGAAGAGAAAATAAATTTTAAAAAGAATTTAAAAAAATATTGACACGTGACAGTTTTTCATTTGTTCTTACCGTTAATTTTTTCCATTCACGCTCCTTATTTGCGTGGAACACAAACCTAAACTGAAATTTAGTCAAAATGATCCATTTATAATGATTTTTACAATTTTTGTGGGGTGATAGGTCGCCCGCAAAATTAAAGTGTCTTTTTACAAATATCGGACAAGTTCAGTGGTGACTTTATGTCTTTCTCTTTAATTTATTGAATACTATCTATAATTTTAACATGGAGAATTACATAAGTTCTTGATGAAAAATTTTGAAATAAAAATAAAGAAGTGTAATTACGAATTTTAGTAAATAATTTATAATTTATTACGGTAAGAATAATTTAAATTGGTATAGCGAGCCTCAGTAATTAATGTTGCGGTCCTTACAGTACTCATATTATACTAGAACTCAAAATTCTATTTTCTTGGGAAAAGAAGAAGTCACCGTATATCCTTGTTCAAGTAGAAATAGGCGTGTGTTTTTCTTTCCTCCTTGAATTGGGAGAGTATCTCTATAAATAGGAAAATAGCCTAGAAATTAAGAATTGAGTATTCTAGTCAGTACTTTCCCACCTATGTATTGAGAGAGTTCGGTTGTGAATTAGAAATCACTATAGAAGACCGCAAATTTGAAGACGAATTCACTTCAAGATACTTTCTCACGCTTCAAGAGATATTCCTGATTATATTTAAGCATCCTTTGCATGAACTATGTGTTTATGTTGATTATCTATATTACATGCAAGTGATCTTCTCGATTTACTTCTACTGCGCATGCCTGATTCTCAAACAATTGGTATAAGATCTTTCTTGCATCTAAATAGATAACCTAGATGATGTATATGTAGGATTGATTATATATACAATTCATGTTTTATATTGAGAAAACTAAAAGGAAAGAAACCTAGGTTGTTGGTTGGTCGGCTACGACAGAGATGTCGTGGAGAGTTTGATCAAGTAACCAATTAGAGTTCTTCCAAAGTATGATTTCAATTTATTAAAAGGCTTTACTTATTGTATTACCGCCGTGACGATGCGAGGTTAGAGATTCAATTGCTTTGTCTTTGTTGATTGAAAAAATCAATGAGTTGTAACTTATTTGGGTAACTTGTGCTTATTATATTTTAGTGGTAGAGAGGATAAATCTTATTTGTTGGGTATTAATGTATTGTTGAAAGGCAATTTGCCTCGTTTTTGTGATCCCATTAAGAATAAGTATCTATTTTTTTGTTTTGCCTAAAATTTTTTGGGGTTGGACCAATTTTATTTGCTAGCATAAAAGGTTTCACTATGTTAATTGCTAGATGATATCTGCATACTGAATTTGGTTTAAACGCCAAATATGTGTCATTGTCCTCTTTAGTCATTAACAAATTTTTTTCTTGTTCCAAATATTAGGCGTTGATTTTCTTTTGCTCACAGTATATATATAGAGATAGAGAGATAGAAAGATAGAAAGAGAGAGAGAATTTTATACTTAATAAATAATTGCCAGTTAAAATTGGTATGTTTATTTGGAGTTATTAAAATTCTTTATATTTTAAATATATGAGATTATCAATACATAAGTTGAGAATTGTGATTAATAAATAGGATCTATGAAAGTGGTCTATTTGTTTGAGTCATTGAAATTAGTTCAATGTATTATTTATAAATTTTTCTGAATAAATGTACATGAGAAGAGATATTAAAGGTTTTCACCCAAAAAAAAAACCGTAATATCTTGATTTTTCAGATATATTAATGAAGAGAAATTAATTTGAAAAAAAGGTTCATTTCCATCATTACCAAGAATAAATAATAATGACGTATTAAATTGATGTGTTGGCTTAGACCTTCCTCTCTACCAGATGAATTTAGTACAAGTCATTACGTATTTAATCGCTAGTTTGATAATCTGTATTAACTCTCCTAAACTGAGGAATATATGATTAGATTAATATAATTAGAGTAGATTTTCACTTAAACTAACAATATACTCTACATCTGAGTTGGGTTTTTAAAAATTTATGAAGTGAATAATCGGTCATTATATATGTGTATTGCATGAGTAGTTCTCCAATCTCATCAATTGGCTATTTGATATACATGAATATATATGTCTATGATGAGTTTGAATTTAAGCGTTCAAAATATATATGATTGTATTGTTGATCTATTATAACATTTTTCAATCTCAGATTCAATATGTCTCCTTTTACCTTCTCTAGTACTATTTTGAGTCAAAATAAACTTGAGAGTCATAATTTTGTTAAAAAAAATTCTACTTCAAAATCGAAAGGTGGAAAGAAGAAGAAAAAGAGTAACAATGCTAAGAAAGTTGTAGCTCTAACTGGTAGCGTGAAAAAGCCTATCGGCAAGTGTTTCATTGCAAGATGTTAGACCATTGAAAGATACATTGTCCAATTTTCCTAGCCAAGAAAAAAAACAAGCTAGATTCACTTTCATTTGTTGTTGAAACATGTTTAACGATTGTTCTACCATATCATGGTGTGTAGATTCAGGAACCACTGATCACATTTGTACTACTGTGCAGGAGTTTCAAGAAACATGCAAGTTAAATAGAGGTGAAGTTAGTATTTTTTAGGCTGATGGTTCAAAAGCTCTAACTTTAACATTAGGAAATATTAGTATTTCATTTGGTAATGGTAGAGTTTATTTTTAAAAGACACAGTATATGCACCTGATGTTAGAAAAAATTTGATTTCAGTTTCTAAAGCTCTGAGATATGATTATAGTGTTAATTTTTTTGATAACGGTTGTGTTATTAGTTATAATAAACATCTTATCCCTGATGGTACATTGATTGATGATCTTTTAGTTATTAATTTCTCTGTTGAACTACAACAAATCATTGAGCTGAACAATGTTAACCTTTCAAGTAAAAGATAAATGTTCTTCTGAATTTAATGAGACTTATTTATGATATTTGTGTCTATGTCACATAAATCTAGACAAGATTTCGAGGTTGGTTCGAAATAAATCTTTAGGTTCATTAAAAGTGGAGGTACTACCAATATGTGAATCCTGTTTAAAAGGAAAAATAACTAAGAGACTTCTTCCCTAAAAAGAAATAAAGAAAATGATAAATTTAAGTTCATTCATTCTGATTAGTGCGGCCCAATAAACGTTCAAGCGAGAGGTGGTTATGAGTATTTTGTGACTTTCATTGATGATTATTTAAAATATGAATACGTTTATTTGTTGTGTCATAAGTCTGAATGCTTTGAAAATTTCAAAGAATTTAAGATAAAAAATGGAGAAATGACATGAGAAATGTATCAAGTCCCCACGATCTAAATATGGCGGTAAATACATCTCCAATGAGTTCATTAATTGCTTATTAGAACAAGAAATTATGTTCAAATATCTGCACCTAGAACTCTGCAATAGAATGTTGTGGCAGAAAAAAGAAACAAGACTCTTTTAGAAATAGTTAGATCTATGATGAGTTACTCTGATTTGTCTTCTTTTTTTGAAGTTATGAACTAGAAACTGCAAATTATATTCTGAACTTATTTCCTTCCAAGTCAATACATATGACACCCATAGAATTGTGGACTAGGCATAAATTTAGTCTGAAACATATTTAAATTTAGGGATGTCCAGCACATGTGCTATAAAGGAAGGCAGAAAAGTTGGAACCTAAATTAGAAGTATGTGTTTTTATTGATTACCCTAAAGGAACGAAAGGTGGTCTGTTCTACAATCCTACAGAAAAGAAAGTTGTTGTAAGTACCATTTCCAAGTTTCTAGAAAAGAAATTTACAACAATTATATTCCTAGAAGTAAATTAATTTTATGGGAGTTAATCAAAGAGGTAACGAATCAACCTACTAACGATAATGAAAATCAAATCCAAACTCCAGATGTCAGATTTAACTTATCATTGTATTTTAGTAGTGAGAGAGATGTTAATAGACATAATTCCACAAGTACAAGACGTTGAAAATTCATTACATCAAGGTTGTGAGGGTGCAAAAGAAGAAGAAGACATTGATGTTCCAACACTGCAAGATGATGGGGATAACATAGAGACTTAAAATCCAACAAATGATGTGGTTTAACTACAAGATTATAATAGTACAGTTGCCTCTATACCGACCCTTAGAACTGTAATGTCTCATTGTAATGGGAGAGAAATTAGAAATACATCTCGGTATATACTCTTGGAAGATTCTTTTGACAAAATTCCTACAGAATTAAATATCGAGCCCATGAATTAAGACGAAGCACTAAAGGATAAAGATGCAAAAATATGAATTATTAATATGAAATCAGAAATGGAGTCCATGTACTTTAATAAAGTTTGGGAACCACCTGTCGATAGAGGCAAACCCATTGGATGCAAGTGGATCTATAAGAAAAGGAGAGATGTAGACGAAAAAGTGCAAACTTATAAAGCTAGATTTGTTGCAAAAAAGTTTACTCAGAAAGAAGAGATCAATTATGAGAAAACTTTTTCGTTAGTAGTCATGCTTAAGTCTATTAGAATTCTCTTATTCATTATTGCTCATTATGACTATGAGATTTGACAAATGAATGTCAAAACATTTTCCTTAATGAAAGTCTTGATGAGAGCATTTTTATGTGGCAACCAAATGATTTTATTGAAAAAGAAAAAGAACACATATAGATCCATTTATGAATTAAAGAAAGCTTCTAGGGCATGGAACACGTATTTTGACAATGCGGTTAAGACTTTTGACTTTGAGCAGTGTCTTGATGAGTATTGTATGTATAAAAAGTAGAATGGGGATAAAGTGGTGTTTTTAGTATTGTATATACATGATATCTTGTTCATAAGAAATAATATGGGCTTGTTTTATTCAGTTAAGAAAGGGTTATCTAGTAATTTTGATATAAAAGATTTGGGGAAAGCTACTCATATCCTTGGGATCAAGGTTCTACATGATCATAAGAAAAGGATGTTAGGCTTATCTCAAGCTTTTTCTATTGATATAATTCTTATCAGATTCAGCATGCATGATTCCAAGAAAGGGGTTTTTTTTCTTTTAGACATGAAATTTCTCTTTTTAAGGACAATGTCCTAAGATAGATGAGGATATATGAAACATGAAGGCAGTTCCTTATGCATCAGCTGTGGAAAGCCTCATATATATAATGTTGTGCATTTGAACTGATATTTGCTTTGCCGCAGGAATGGTCCTACACAACAGTTAAGCATATAATCAAATACCTGAAAAGGACTAGGAATTACATTCTAGTTTACCATTAGAATGAGTTGGTACCTATAGGGAACACAGAACCAGATTTCTAGTCAGACAAGGACTTTAGAAAGTCGACCTCTAAAAATGTATTTACTTTGGGAGGTGCAGTCTTTGTTTGTAGGAGCATCAAGCAAACTTGTATTGTTGATTCCACCATGAAATTCGAGTATATACAACCTCTGAGGCAACTAAGGAGGTTGTATGGCTCAAAAACTTTCTCAAGGACTTGGTGGTTGTCCCTGTAATAGAAGCGTCACTTACAATTTATTGTGACCATAATTGTGCGATTACAAATTCAAAGAAACCACGGAGCCATAAGAAATCAAAACACATTGAGCATAAATATCATTTAATTCAAGACATGGTGAAAGGGGGAGATGTGGTGGTTGTGAAGATTGCATCATAAAACAACCTAACAGACCCTTTTACAAAAGCTTTACATAGAAGCCTTTTGAAAAACATGTAGAAGGATTGGGTGTTAGAGTTGTGGGTGTATGGTTATAAGTCTAAGTGAAAAATTGTTAGGATATACTATAAACCATGCAGTTTTGATGTATTATTATTATTAAATATTTATTTATTTATTTAATTTAATAAATCATTACGTTAAATAGATCATTGTCATATATGTGTCCTCAACTTATATAGTAGATGATTTGGTGTATAGAGTTTAGCTTATACACGAAAAAATAAATCATCGATTCTTATAAATTAAAGTTATAGTTCACAATCGTAGATGAAAATTTGAACAAACCATCAGAATGATAGTAGCACGATATTAAATGTAATTTATCTTGACTACAAGAATGGTATAGTTTTAACTTCTTGTGCTAGTGCATTTTGTATGTATTGAATAGGACCGAGTAGAGATAGTTGTTTTGAACTGACTGAGAAAAACATATTCTCTAAACTGTTAAATTTACGTATATTTTCTATCTTGATATAACTATTATGATCTGTATATATTATTTATTATTTTGATTTATTAAAAGGTAAGATTTTGAGATGGATCAATATTCCTGTTAGATTGGATGATAGTAATAGATATTGGTGAAATAATAAGTTAGTTGATAGAATTCATATCTCGATATAGAGATTGATGATACGCTTTTTATGAGAAGCTTATAAGTTTTCATGTGTAAACCCGACCGGTGGATTTATGGATTCGACATATGAAATAAGTTAAGTATTGCTCTAAAGGAAATTAATCATTATATTAAATTCGTCAGTAATTTAATTTATTGAATAGTATCTACAATCTTAACATGGAAAATTACATAAGTGTTTAATGAAAAATTTCAAAATAAAAATAGAGGAGTACAATTACAAATGTTTAGTGGAATAATTTGTAATTTGTTATGGTAAGATAATTCAAATTGATATTTTGAATTAATTCAATAATAGGGAGTTTCAGTAATTAATTTTGTGGTCCCTACATTTGCCATAATATTAGAACTCTGAATGCTATTTTCTATGGGAAAAGGAGAAGTCATTGTCTGTCCTTGTTCAAGTAGAAACAAGGTGTGTTTTTCTTTTCTCCTCGAACTGAGAGAGTATCTCTATAAATAGTGATTTCCTTAGCTTAGAAATTAAGAATTGAGTATTATATTCAGTACTTGTCCACCAATGTATTGAGAGCGTTCGGCTGCGAATTTGGGATCACTGTAGCAAATTTGAAGATGGATTCGCTTCACGATATCTGTCCACACTTTAAGAGGTATCCCTGATTATTTTTAAGCATGCGTTTATGTTGGTTGTCTATATTACATGCAATTACATGCAAGTAATCCTGTCAATGTTTAAGCATGCATTTATGTTGGTTGTCTATATTACATTCAAGTAATCCAGTCGATTTGCTTTTGCTAGGTTTGCCTGATTCTCTAACATCATCATGCCGCATGAATGAAACAATGATGCGAGTGAAAGCAAGTTTGTAAAGTTCCCACCATGGTATATATGTGTGATATATACTTTAAGCTTCATCATGTATAAATTAATCAGTTACATATTGATGATTCATAATTTATAAGCTTTAAAGAAAGTGTGTGTATATATATATTATTGTGTTGGGTTCGAAATCGAGAGGTCATCATGCAGAAGTTATTAGTTGCAAACTATGAGACGATAAATAAGATGACAACGAAAAACAATACTAAAAACATAATTTTATTATATGATTTGACCAATTGGCCTACATATAAAACCTAATATTAAAAAAAAACATAAAACTAATAAGAGAGAAAATCTCCCCCTAAACAAAAATCTTAAAAGACTACATTGTGGATGTTATTGTGTTATGGTATGAGAAGGGGGTTTTCTATTTATAGATGTCCAAAACCTTTCCTCCAAGAAAGAGGTTAGCCAAATATGAAAAAAAATTATATTTTGTTCTTTCAGGAAAAGTAAAAGTAATTATGGTAAATTTTATTTTCTTTCTAAGAAAAAATAAAACTTAAATATAGAAAGAAAATCAGGGCAAAAACCCTAACAAATCTCCCCTTTTTGGCTTGATTTTCTTCACTTGATCCGTCTTCTCTTCATATCACGTGCATGAACTTTATTCTTGATATAATCTTCATAATTGCTGCTTGCCATGGTTAAAAATAAGGTTTAAAATATCATGGTTAAAAATTGGTTTAAAAGTAATATTTTATTTTCATTTTTAAAGATGTAGCAGCAGACGTGTTGAAAATATGGTTGAAACTTGTTCTCCACACGTAGTTCGACAAAATCTTCATTATCGCCCAAATTGTTGCAGCTTGATTTTGAAACCGCTTTGAACCTGTTTAATCTCGTCTCACCACACCATTGGACCATTGAACCGTAAGCTCTGATACCACTTGTTGGGTTCGAAATCGAGAGGGCGTCATGCGGAAGTTATTAGTTGCAAATTATGAGACGATAAATAAGATGACAATGAAAAACATTACTAAAAACATAATTTTATTATATGACTTGGCCAATTGGCCTATATATAAAACCTAATATTAAAAAAAAACATAAACTAATAAGAGAGAAAATCTCCCCCCTAAACAAAAATCTTAAAAGACTATATTGTGGATGCTATTGTGTTATGATCTGAAAAGGGGGTCTTCTATTTATAGATGTCCAAAACCTTTGCTCCAAGAAAGAAGTTAGCCAAATATGAAAAAGAATTATATTTTTTTCTTTTAAGAAAAGTAAAAGTAATTATGGTAACTTTTATTTTTTCTTCTTAAAAAAAATAAAACTTAAATATAATAAGAAAATCAGGGCAAAAACCTACCATATTTGAAGTATAATCATATCATTCTTTTTGCATACAACAAATGTGAATAAAAAGTACAAATACACAGGCTAAGTTTGTTACCGTATGCACAAGTTCACATAGAAAACACAATTCTAAAATTCTTTTTTGAAATATTTAACCAAATATCTTTCATGTAGCTCCTTCGATGAAAAATAAAGTTACCTTAAATACTAAAATTTGGTGTATTGAGAATAGTGGACATTAATTTCACGATGTTGTGGGAGTCCGGAGCCAAAAGGGCTCTTTTTTTTTATCAAAAATATTAAAGGGGACACTTAATTTCGATAAATCAAAAGAGACAAAACGTTGTGGACCCAACGACTTATAAGTCGTCTATTGGACAGCGACTTGCAAGTCACCTGGCAACTTGCAAGTCGCCTAGCCTACAGCGACTTACAGTATCTCATGTCAACTCACTTATGCAGAGAGCTACAAGTTAGCAATGATGCTTTTTTGGTCCTTTTTCATCGTGTATAAGTTTCTCTTCTGTTTTTTTATACCACTAACTAGAACTAGAACTGCTACTCATCTAAAACTCATGTGTCAGTTATTTTTACCTGCTGCTGCATGTTGAGGTAAAAGTTTGCCTTTGTAAAAGTTTTTATCCCTAATATTTTACTATATCAACTCTTAGAGCTTCAAAGTTACTCATCCACACTGAAATTTAACAATTACTTATTAGTAGTGACCTAATCACGTATCATCATTAAAGGGCTCTAAAGATATTTTATTAATATTAACAACCATTTCATACGCAGTTCACTGGTTAGTGGTTACTATAAATTTCAATTCAAAATTGTGGACTCGCGCTATTTTTTGTTTTTGGCTTTATAAAATTGGCGCTTATTTTAAAGAATCCAAGGAGCACTGATTTTTATTTTTTTTGCTGTGGTCTAATGAGGGGGCGGGAGCGGGGATTGACTATAAATTAGTGCAGTCAAATATTTGATTTATCAATTTTCCCCATTATTCTGTTTTCATACACTTTATCTTGTTCTTTGACTATAGACAAATTTATTAAGTATTTGATTGAATTACATTGACTCGATTTTAAATTCAATGCCATGATGAAATTAAGAAGTCGAAATAACCAAGTAATTTCTAGCTTAGCTTATATGCATCTTTCACTAAGTTTTCTCAAATAATAAATTTCAAATGACGAAGAGTTTTTACCATTATGTGTTTGTTCAGGTAATGAAAATGGTCCAAACAGTTACTCGGGGTTATATATGGTACTGCTTCAAAATTACATTTTTGGTGCATTGACCACCAAAACTAGAGGCGCATCCAATCTCCCTAGCTAATGACCTTGTTCTCCTCGTATAAAAAAGTTAATTTAGTGCACTAAAGCTATCACTATGTACGATATTCGAGGAAGAGCTCCACCACAAGGATGTATTATACGCAGCCTTAACCTTGTTCTCGTAGAACACCAAAATTTTATTTACTATGTTCTTGTTTGTCCAAACAGCTAGTAGTGCTTGGGGATTGCATTGACCAAAAGAACTAATAATAATGATGTTATTATCATTGAAAGTTCAAGGAGAATTTATTAATAACTTGTTTATTTCTAATCAATGTACTGTATGTAAGTATATTTATTAACTGTGTGTTTTATAATTAACGCTTAACATAGAATTTCAAAAGGTTAGATAGTTCTGGTAAAGTACTAAAGTCATATACAACTATAAAATTTCAATTCCAATATCTACTATTTTGTCCAATCTTTTCTAAGCTAACTGGTGTCTGTACTTCATATTTGTTAAACTGTCATATGCTTAAATCGGTCAAACTTTTTCTAGTTCTAGTCAATGGTATAAAGAAACAGAAGAGAAACCGCTATACACGATGAAAAGGACCAAAAAAGCATAGTTGCTAACTTGCAGCTCTCTGCATAAGTGAGTTGACGTGGGTGACAGAAATTTCACTGTAAGTCGCTGTGGGCCACAGTGTTTTGCCCCTTTTGTTTTTTTTCGAAATTAAGTGCCTGTAATTTTTTGCCATAATATACACATTTCTTGACAAAAAGCCCTTTACTTGGAACAGCCTATCTTTTCTCGAAGTTGAATGCTTTGATTGAGTAAGCAAAAATGAAGAGAAAACTAACTGATATTCCAACAAGGATGACGGCAACATATCCGACAAAATCATATTTGTAATCGAAGAAACTCTCTATGAATTCTTCCAGCAGGTTATGATTGAACTCCCATACCTATTCATCCAGACGATTATATACGGGGTTATAGTGTATGCTAGGATCGGATTTGAATGGACAGTTACCAAGTTCTTTTGGTATCTGTTCTTCATGTACTTTACCTTGTTATACTCCACATTGTACGGAATGATGACAGTGGCCGTTTCTCCTAATCAAAGCATTGCATCCGCATTTTATGCAATGTGGAACCTTTTCTGTGGAGTTGTCGTTCCAAAAAAAGTAAGTAATTTACAATTCTTCTTCAAATTGCATTACCCTCAACAAAACATATATTAAAATTTTGGACTATGTATGACAGAGGATGCCCTTATGGTGGAGATGGTACTACTACATTTGCCCCGTTTTGTGGACATTATACCGACTAGTTGCCTCACAATTTGGAGACGTACAAGACAAATTGGACACAAATGAGACCAAAAGAGATTTGATCGATGAGCATAGCCAATGTCAACATAACAAAGTGGTGTGGACCAACCTGACATGATAGTAAAATCCTAACTTCTGTTGAGAGCACTGATGGGTCTAGTTTGCATCTACTCTCTTCAGTTCAGACTGATGGATCTAGTTTGCGTGTGTGTTCACTGTGCACATATCACATACACTACTACCATATCCTCAAGATGTCACCAAACTAGCCCTTCAGAAACTCTAGGCCAATTTGGAATTAAGCCAAACATTGACTTGAATTTATTGATATGCACATTGGAAGCTTGAGATGCATACAAACTTTTAAGGTCATACAGCCTCGATGATCATTTGGATCTAATTTGTGAATCATTAAGAGGTATTCAAAGATTTTGACCATAATTACATCATCTGTAGGGTAATTTATACCTGTCCAAAAGCATAAGGCAGAGATGAATACATTCCAGCAGCTCTTTCCCTATAGAAAACTGTCCTCTCAATGGCAATGACTGGCTGCACTGCCGTAGCATTTTGTATACTAAGAAACAAGATTGCAGCATATATTAAACCTACTGCATTAAAAATATCTTGTTGTCTTCTCCTGAAATTGTGTTCAAAACCATTAGACTTGTGAATAGAAACACGTCGAGAAAATAAATCTTGAAGATGAAAAATAGTTCATGTATGTTTCTGTTTACCTTTTAGATTCAAGATCCCAAAGTATTGTTCCAAACATGAGAGCAATGAAGAATGTAAATATGAGCCTGTGCTGTGTACAGAGGATTTCGCCAGTATGACCAGTGCTGTTTCCAGAAACAAGCGATGCATTGGGTGAAGAAAGACTGGGAGTACTTAGTTTGAAAGTACAGGTCTTTTGCACCTGGGACTGGCACACTTAGTTCCTTGATTAGAGCTTTGTTTCTCCTGATATTTTCTCCACTTTAGAATTCAAGACAAGATACTTGTAATTCTATATGTAGAACGTAATCACGTTCAACTCAACATTCATACCTATACATTTCTGAGTTCTTGTACAATTCTCTGAAGTCTATTCCAAGAGCTGCTTCTTGTGCTACTGAAGTTGTCTCCAACATCCACGTTGCTGGATTATAGCCATCTTTGATTTTTGGAACTCCATCAATTCCCTGAGACAAATGGAAAAGAATCATCAATTTTACTTGCCCAACATAGCAGGAATACCAGTTTCTTTACCTAACAGTTTCCTTACCTCAAAATACTTAATCAGGTGAGAAGAATGGCGTCCTGATGGGCCGACATATATTTCCTCACCTCCTAGTTTCAGGAGTAGGAGCTGCAATTAATTCTTAGGATGAGAATCTTTTTATCTGAAACAATTTATGCTGAGCTGCTAGATTTTGGAAGATGAACTATTGGTCACCTCATCGAAAGCATCAAATATGTCAATGCTAGGCTGATGGATGGTGCGTACTAGTGTTCGACCTGTATCTACAGTGTTTCTAACTGTTCTCATCACTAATGCAGCTGCTCTAGCATCTAATCCAGAGGTTGGCTCATCCATGAATATTATAGATGGGTTGGCAACAAATTCAACTGCAACTGTAAGTCGTTTTTCGTTGTTCAGTTGAAAGACCATTTACTCCAGGCAATCCAACAAGTGATTCTCTCAAAGGGGTTAGCTCTACAAGTTCCATGACCTCTTCAATGTACATCTGCAGTGATACATTTTAATATAGATTCTACTTTCAAGTTCTATTAGCAATCCTTGTATTCAAATTCCAGATTGATTACCATTTGGGTTTCAGCGTCAACTTCACAAGGCAGTCAAAGCCAAGCAGAACACTACAATGATTCGTATACTGTAACATGAGGTGAATGAATGTCAGTTTGCTCACAGTATCCTGCTATCTGAGCAAAAGTTTCTTGTTGCTTTGGGTACCCTGATATACTGATGTTTCCTTCAATGTATCCACTGGTTTTTCTTCCAGCTAAGACATCCATTGTGGTCTTACCAGCTCCAGTAACACCCATTAGAGCTGTCAAAACTCCTGGCCTAAAAGCACCACTCACTCCTCTCAAGAATTCAAGCCTGTCCTCAATAACACCTTGAACTTTCATTTCCTGAACTCACAATATAGACTTGAGAATTTAACTCAGACGTGTATAGGCCAGTTCAGTTCCATAGACTAAATCTTAACTATACCTTTGGCATATCTACTGCATATCTGATATCATCAAAAGTAATTGAAAGGGGCTTAAAAGGAAGAATCATTCCCCTTCTGTTTTTTAAATCAGCCTCAGTTATGCTGCCTGCTCTTGAGGACAGAAACCTGGCAGATGTACTTTGCTGAACATCATTTCCTCTTTCTACATATTTGTTTTAGTACTTAGTGGAAAATCTTAATTTGATACTAAAACTCAAGGGAATAAATTTCTACCAGAAGAGCTCTTTCCCGTAGGAGATTGTTCAATAACCTCACACCTTTTGTTTGCATTCCTCTCGGCCACAGTTTCCTCAGAACTGCCTGAGATTTACCAAATGCTGCACCAAAATTTGCCCCCTTGTTGATACGTTAGGATCATCCTATAGATGGAAATGAGACTAGATTGCATAACAGAAGGTGGATCCTTACGGTTTAGATAAGCTAAGGCCACTGTGAACAGAAAATTGAAGAGCAAAACATATCCAAGAAGAGCTCCTGCTCCAATCCAATACCATCTTGCTTCTGGAAAGATTCCACGCAATTTCAAGAATGATACTCCTAATGTCTCTGTGCCCGTGGAGTTAGGAGGAACCTGCAAAACAAAATTCAAGAATAAACTCTCAAATGCTACCTTAACAACCGGTCCTTCCAAATCTATAGAAGCTTTAGCTTACATGTACCCAACTCTTCCCTAGAAATTCGTTCACAGCAATAGCATTCTGTGCATGCATCATCGAGGAAATCCAGTAACCCCATATCAACCATTGCTTCACATTATCTGATAGACAAATAGCATCCTGATTAAATGAAACTAACAAAAGGCCAAAAAAACATAGAAATTAGCATTGGCCTTGTAGTTTTTCAAAATAGCTGCAATTTTACCTCTTGACAGAATGAATCCACCCATTACAAGAACTATGAATAGTGCACATGATCCAAATCTATTTGCAACAATGATATTCCTCCCAAGCGCTGCTATGAGTCGAAACAGCGCGGAGGCCATCTGGTTAAAACATATGAGCAGAAATAACTGTTTGAAGAACCTGCAAATTGAAAATTAATCTGGATAAGATTTAATGAACCTAGAAGTTGAATGCTTAGAAAAATATCAAATTTCCATCTTCCAACGTCTGCCTCGAATCCAATTACATAATAAGTCATACACACCCAAATAGAAACTTCTGCAAGTGTGGAATCTTGAGGATCCAAGTAGGCAGAGCATATGCCCAAGCAGGAAAGAAAAGAAGATCCCGTTGTTTGTAAAAGGAAGGAAGCTTCATAATACTGAGGGCAAGCTCTGAGAAACCATTGTACATAATAATGAGAACTGTATAGTACAGTGCCCCCAAGAATACTGCACCATCTGTTGTTGTATTTTTGTGCATCTCAGTTCGTAGGAAGAGTGTCATTGTTATAGAAGCCATCAATGTTAATTGAAAAGATTAAAAAAATAGTTTTTTTACTTCTACATAAGCATTTAGGAACTTGAAAAGCGTTGATCCTTTTGATATGCTACTCACTTGTATCATCTTGAATATATAGACACACGAATTCCTCTTCATAAGAAGGTATTCTCTAGCTGTGCAGGTTTTTCTTGCTAATTCCATACCTTTTGGTGGTTAGAGCAGCATGGTGGCTCTTCGATTTGTCAAAGGGAACAGCAAGCTCATCTCCAAGTTTTCTTCCAACATGAATTGATTGAAATGCTTCAGAAAAGTCGCGCGCTGTGATAAACTTGTAAGTTTCATCACAGCGTGCCCAGTATTGTTCTTGATCCTTCCTTGATGTCACCTTTATTAACACATAGTAAATGAACATAATTAGAAACAAGAAATTCTCCACGACTAGAGAAGGTGTAGGGAATTATTCGTAATGGTGTTTACTTCTTGCAAGAAATCAGCAACTCCTTTCCTCTCGGGCCATTTGAAGCCCATGTACTCGAAGAACTCGAGTACATTCTCTCGGGGACCTTGATACACAATCAGCCCATCTGATAGAATAATAATATCGTCGAACAAGTCATAAGTTTCTGGTGCTGGCTGCAGAAGTGATATTACAGCAGTTCCTTGAAGAATGTGTATAGACTGCCTAATTGAATTGACAATCTGATATGCTGTTGAACTGTCTAAACCAGTTGATATCTCATCCATGAAAAGTGCTCTTGCTGGTCCAACCATCATCTCCCCTGCTTTACAAGTTTAGCTGCCTTAATAAGCACGATAACTTTTTCGCTCAACTCTTTCTCTTTGTATATACTTATGGTTTTTACAATATATATCATAATTTAAATTTGGCTCATACAGGGTTTCTTCTTAACCTAACCTGTTGTTAGTCTCTTTCTCTCTCCACCAGAAATTCCTCGAATTAATTCATCTCCAACAAATATATCCGCACAAATTTCAGGTCCCAATATCTGAAAACAACGCATGGAATAGTGAATTGTTGCATAGTTTTCTAGTTTCTACATTGGTGTTCCATAATGCATAGCCAGTACCTTTAGAGTATAATCTGTTACAACATTAGCCTCCTGTCCTTCATTCCATGCTGACTATTTAAAAAAATATCCATAGACAAACTAAGTACTTATCATAATTTCTTAAAAAAAGAAAAGACAAATATAAAATGATTTTTTCCATTTACTATGTCTTCACCTTCATAAAGATATCAACATCAGGATCAGGCGTAATATTTGCTTCCTTCTCTCTCCTAGCCAACTCTGCCAAAATTTCTGCATATTCATAACAAACTAATTAGAAAAGTATGTGATGCCCAAAAATGATTGGAAATGCAACATGTTCATTGCGTCAGATCCCAGAGGGAGCTAGAGTAAGGAATTCACCAACCATATTTGGCTCCAACTCCTTGACATCTAACAGAAAATGCCAGTGTTTTCCTGACTGTCAGTTCTCCAATATGTAGATCATTTTGGCTTATATAAGCAGATGTTCTTTGCGGAACAAACTCATCCATCCCATGCCCATTATATGTAACTCTCCCTGAAACCTGAAAATGAATAAATTTATCGTCTGCCAACGCAAAATTCCTCACTGTCTATGTCTAATTATGATTCTTACTTTGAGATCTTTATCAAGTTTCCCAGCCAAACCTAACAGCAATGTTGTTTTTCCAGAACTTGGTGGTCCTAAGAGCAGTGTCATTCTGCATAACAAGATTGAAATGAATGAATAAACAAGGTTGTTTTTGATTGGTCTAAATTTGACAGAACTTGCATTTCTTACCTTCCTGGCTTGATGATTACACTGACATCATGAAGGATTGGAAATGGTTTCTTTCTACTTGGAAGAATGTGAAGATAATTCAAGAAATCCTTTACACAGAAAGTGAAATTGAGTTAAAATGTATAAGATATGAAATGAGTACAAGTAAAATCCTATATATATAAACACCTCTAAGATGTTAACTGTGAAGTTGAATATTGTTGGTAAAGCTCTACTACCAACACGAGCTTCTGCATCTACACTCAAATGCTCGAACCGGACTTCAATTGTAGGAAGATCCAGACCAACTCTGTGTTGGGTTCATAGTAATGAAAGGGTGTGAATGGAAATGTTAATACATGCAGGAACCCGTGAACAGTAGCACTGTTTTGCCTTCACGAACTGATGCGTGAACAGTGACTGTTTCACGTGAACAGTCGCACTGTTACGTGAACAGTAGCACTGTTTCGCGTGAACAGTGCACTACTTCACGAACTGCTGCAACACTTCATCGAACTGACACACTTATTCACGAAATAACATGCCTGTTTAGGAACAGTCACACTGTTTGGCCGAATGGACATGAATTTTCAGAAAAGGTAACACCTTTTTGATGAACCTTTGTCTCTTTTCAGAAGAGACATCATTTGGCTATAAAAACCTGCTTTGATTCACAGGTTTTCATTCAGAAATTTTCAGATTACAAAAACATTCTTCTTGTCTTAAAAATACTCCAAGTGTGATCATTCAAACCGTGAGTGTGTTCGAAGAATCCGCCTATTTGAGGTACCGTTATAGTCGGATTGAAGGCCATTTTATCCTGGGAGGAAAATTCCACAACCTCGGGTACAGTGAGGGGAATTATTTCCTTAAGGAAAGTCCGTGAATTCGGACGACTTGGCCTTAACAACATTTCTGTTTTCATCTAATTTTTCTGAAAAACATACTTCTTTGAAAGATCTTTTTTGATCTTGTGTTGAGGGTGTAACATAACTTCATAAGTGTTCTTGTTTTGTACTTGAACTTGCGTTGAAGTTGTTATTCTATTATACAGATTCTACGTACCCGTATTGTCGGAGAATAACAATCTTAAGGAAATATTTTTTACAGAATCTGTATTACTTGTTTTTGGAGATTAAAGCTTATGCTTTCTACTCCGTTTGAATTTAACTTGTGATTAGAAGACATAAAATCTTCATCAAAAGTTGAAGTTCACTCGATTGACGATTTGAAGTTATAAAAACTTCGTCGTTAATTAGAAACAAGAAGGAAAAGTTGTAAAGTTATTTAACTTTATTAAAAAATATTCTGAAAAAATACTAATTTTTCTATCTTGTGGTGACAGAAAAAAGGACAACTGAAAGTCAAATTATGAGTGCGACAACGTCTATGGGGGCAACTAATATTGCCACATCTAGTCGCACAACTGCTCCGCCATCGATGGCCCCGACGGAGAAGCCTGGAAAATTTTCTGGCATCGACTTCAAGCGGTGGCAACAAAAGATGTTCTTTTACCTCACCACGTTATGTCTACAAAGGTTCACTAGCGAAGATGCTCCCGAGGTACCCGAGGGAACCTCGGACAAGGATCGCTTCGTCATTGTAGAAGCTTGGAAACATTCAGATTTCCTTTGCAGGAACTATATTCTGAGTGGTCTCCAAGATGACCTCTATAATGTCTATAGTGGAACTAAGACATCAAAAGAACTGTGGGAGGCACTTGAACGGAAATATAAAACGGAAGATGCGGGAATTAAGAAATTCCTTGTTGCACGATTCCTGGACTTCATAATGATTGATAGCAAATCTGTTGTCTCTCAAGTACAGGAGTTGCAAGTCATCATACATGATCTCCTAGCAAAAGGTATAATTTTGAAACATACCTTAGTTGAACAAATTAAAAATGTTCATAATACTCACATAAACTGTTTTGTAGGTTTAATTGTGAATGATGCTTTCCAAGTAGCAGCAATAATTAAGAAGCTACCACCTTTGTGGAAAGACTTCAAAAAATACTTAAAGTATAAGCGCAAGGAGATGACCGTTGAAGATCTTATTGTCCGACTTCGTATTGAAGAAGACAATAAAGCTGCCGAAAGAAGGTCAAAGGGAAACTCTACAATGAATGGAGCACATATTGTAGAAGATGGCCAAAACAACTCGAAGAAAAGAAAGAATGTTGAACATGGAAGCAATCATCCCAAGAAAAAGTTTAAGGGAAAGTGCTTCAACTGTGGCAAAGTTGGCCACAAATCAACAGACTGTCGAGCCCTGAAAAAAAGGGAAGAAAAAGGACCAAGCAAATCTGATTGAGTCCAACAAGGATTATGACGACCTGTGTGCTATGTTCACGGAATGCAACATGGTCGGCAATCCACGCACTTGGTGGATGGATTCAGGGTCCACACGCCATGTCTGCGCAAGCAAAGAGTTGTTCTCGACATATGCTCCGGCTCAAGCGGAAGAAACAATTTACATGGCCAACTCCGCGACTGCTAAAGTGGAGGGAATAGGAAAAGTTTGCCTAAAGATGACATCCGTAAAGGTTTTGACACTGAATAATGTGTTATATGTTCCGGAGTTACATAGGAACTTAATTTCTGTTTCACTCCTAGATAAAAATGGTTTCAAATGTGTAACTGTTTCTGGAAAAATAGTAGTTAGCAAAGGAGAAATGTATGTAGGAAAAGGCTATCTCGAGGAAGGCCTTTATAAGATGAATGTAATGAATGTTGAAATGAATAAAAATTCAAATTATTCTTACTTGCTTGAGTCTTATAATTTATGGAATGAACGTTTAGGCCATGTTAATTACAAAACGTTACGAAAACTGATTAACTTAGAAGTTTTGCCAAATTTTGAGTGCAATAAATCTAAGTGTCAAACGTGTGTAGAATCAAAGTATGCTAAGCATCCTTATAAGTCTGTTGAAGGGAATTCCAATCCCTTAGACTTAATACACACTGACATTTGTGATATGAAGTCAACACCATCACGTGGTGGAAAAAAGTATTTCATAACTTTTATTGACGATTGCACTAGATATTGTTAAGTCTACTTGCTAAATAGTAAGGATGAAGCAATAGATGCGTTTAGGCAATATAAAACTGAAGTTGAAAATCAGTTAGACAAAAGGATCAAAATGATAAGAAGTGACAGAGGCGGAGAATATGAATCTCCCTTTGCGCAAATATGTGTAGAGAATGGAATAATCCATCAAACTACGGCCCCGTATTCACCCCAATCTAATGGAATTGCGGAAAGAAAAAACCGAACTTTGAAGGAAATGATGAATGCCTTACTAATAAGTTCTGGTTTACCGCAAAACTTGTGGGGGGAGGCTATCCTTACGGCCAATCGTATACTCAATAGAGTTTCCCATAGTAAGACACAATCAATTCCTTACCAAAAATGGAAAGGAAGGAAACCCCACTTGAAATATTTCAAAGTGTGGGGGTGTCTAGCAAAGGTTCAAGTTCCTATACCTAAAAGGGTTAAGATAGGACCTAAAACGATGGACTGTGTGTTCATAGGATATGCTAAAAGCAGTAAAGCATGTCGATTTTTGGTTCATAAATCTGAACATTCGGATATAAATGAAAATACGATAATTGAATCAGATAATGCTGAATTCTTTGGAAACATTTATCCGTATAAAACTAGACATGAACAGTCTAGTAGAGGATCTAAACGACCCCGAGATGAACCAAGTGAGAATGTACATAATGAAGAAAATCCAATACGTAGTACACGTCAAAGAATGTCAACTTCGTTTGGATCGGATTTTGTAATATTTCTCTTAGAAAATGAACCTCGAACGTTTAAAGAAGCGATGTCGTCATCAGACTCATCCTTTTGGAATGAAGCAGTCAATAGTGAGATTGATTCAATCTTAAGTAACCATACGTGGGAATTAGTTGATCTTCCTCCAGGAAATAAACCTTTAGGTTCTAAATGGATCTTCAAAAGGAAAATAAAAACGGATGGTTCTATTGACAAATACAAGGCAAGACTTGTAGTAAAAGGCTTCAATCAAAAAGAAGGTCTTGATTACTTTGATACATACTCGCCAGTGACAAGGATAACCTCAATTCTAATGTTAATTGTCTTGGCGGCAGCATATGATCTTCAAATCCATCAAATGGATGTGAAAACCGCATTCCTAAACGGAGAATTGGAGGAAGAAATCTACATGGAACAACCTGAGGGTTTTGTGGTTCCAGGAAAAGAAAATAAGGTGTGTAAACTTGTTAAGTCACTTTATGGACTAAAACAAGCACCTAAGCAATGGCATGCAAAGTTTGAGATAAATGAATGTGATAAATGTGTATATATTAAGGACACACCAAATCACCAAGTCATTGTATGTTTATATGTGGATGATATGTTGATCATCAGTAGAGACATTTGTGACATAAATGCAACCAAACGAATGCTCGAGAGCAAGTTTGATATGAAAGACCTCGGAGTTGCAGATGTGATCTTAGGTATAAGAATCCATTGAACTCCACAAGGGTTAGCACTGTCACAGTCTCATTATATTGAAAAAGTACTTGACAAGTTCAAGTATATGGAATTCGATATTGCCAAGACTCCATTGGATGCGAACTTTGCACTTCGGAAAATGAAGGTGAAAGTGATTCTCAATTGGAGTACGCAAGAGTATTGGGATGTTTAATGTATATAATGAACTATACACGACCAGACATAGCATGTACTATCAGTAAATTGAGTCGGTACACGAGTAATCCCAACAAAACTCACTGGATGGCAATGAAAAGAGTTTTGGGTTATCTTAAATACACTCAAGACTATGCTTTGCATTATAATAAATATCCCGCGGTACTTGAAGGATATAGTGATGCAAATTGGATCACCGGATCGAACGAAGTAAAATCCACAAGTGGATATGTATTTACTATCGGTGGAGGAGCAGTTTCTTGGAAATCATCGAAACAGACTTGTATCGCTCGCTCTACAATGGAATCTGAATTTATCGCATTAGATAAAGCCGGTGAAGAAGCAGAATGGCTCCGGAATTTCTTAGAAGATATTCCTTATTGGCCCAAGCCAGTGGCACCAGTATGTAACACTGTGATAGCCAAGCGGCAATAGGTAGGGCAGGGAGCATGATGTACAACGGTAAGTCTCGCCATATACGTCGAAGACATAATATCGTTAGAGAACTTCTCTCTAGTGGAATTATCACTATAGACTATGTAAAGTCAAAGGATAATGTGTCGGATCCACTTACAAAAGGCCTATCTAGAGAAGGAGTAGAAAGGACATCCAAGGGAATGGGTTTAAGGCCTAGGACAAGTCAGCATGGCGGAAACTCTACCTAGCAGACTGGAGATCCCAAGAGCTAGGTTCAAGGAGATCAAACAAAGTTATGTCTGACAGGTTCAACATTGTCATTTACCCAACCCATTCTCATGATGTAGACAATGTATAGTAAACAAGGATAAGACTCAAGGTGAAAAGTCTTTTAATGATTATCTAAATTTGGTAGATTTAACCAAATAGTTCAATCTAAAGGATTGAAACTTTTAGAAATCACCTATGTGAGGGCGAAGTGGAAGCCGCTTCAAACAGAATGTTAGTAAAGACCTATTCTCTAAGCTCTCATGAAAACCGGGACGTGTTCATGGCTGAAAAGAACAAAACCGTAAGAACCATAAATGGTAAAAGGCTGGTTGTGTGACATGTGTTGTCTAGGTGTTCATTAAAGCTCGACGGTTCAAAGATATCAAATCTACTGATTGACCGAGTGCATCCGATACATGTTCACTACGGAAAGTTCAAAGGGAAACCCACTTATCCAGATGCAATCAGTCTTTGCTTGATGATCACATACTGTCCGTAAACGTTTTACGAAAAATAGACATTTCCATTCATGTGGGGGATTGTTGGGTTCATAGTAATGAAAGGGTGTGAATAGAAATGTTGATACATGCAGGAACCCGTGAACAGTAGCACTGTTTCGCGTGAACAGTGCACTGCTTCACGAACTGATGCGTGAACAGTGACTGTTTCACGTGAACAGTCGCACTGTTACGTGAACAGTAGCACTGTTTCGCGTGAACAGTAGCACTGTTTCGCGTGAATAGTGCACTACTTCACGAACTGCTGCAACACTTCATCGAACTGACACACTTATTCACGAAATAACATGCCTGTTTAGGAACAGTCACACTATTTGGCCGAATGGACATGAATTTTCAGAAAAGGTAACACCTTTTTGATGAACCTTTGTCTCTTTTCAGAAGAGACATCATTTGGCTATAAAAACCTGCTTTGATTCACAGGTTTTCATTCAGAAATTTTCAGATTACAAAAACATTCTTCTTGTCTTAAAAATACTCCAAGTGTGATCATTCAAACCGTGAGTGTGTTCGAAGAATCCGCCTATTTGAGGTACCGTTATAGTCGTATTGAAGGCCATTTTATCCTGGGAGGAAAATTCCACAACCTCGGGTACAGTGAGGGGAATTATTTCCTTAAGGAAAGTCCGTGAATTCGGACGACTTGGCCTTAATAACATTTCTGTTTTCATCTAATTTTTCTTAAAAACATACTTCTTTGAAAGATCTTTTTTGATCTTGTGTTGAGGGTGTAACATAACTTCATAAGTGTTCTTGTTTTGTACTTGAACTTGTGTTGAAGTTGTTATTCTGTTATATAGATTCTACGTACCCGTATCGGCGGAAAATAATACTCTGCATTGCAAAAGAGTGGGAGGACTCTTAAGTCAAAAGTTGGATTATGAAAAGGTCCATCAAACATTAAATTACTATTTTGGGATTCTCTTTAACATTATTCTTACAATAATTTCCTACAAAAAGTAACCATCTAATAAAGTAATAAATATCTATCAAAATAAATTGAACTTGTCTTCCTTGAAATTAAAAGCTTCGTGTAAAGTTATATTGCAGTTATTATAACGAATCCTAACTTTGGCTTTACATTGCTTTGTAATCTTTTGCTAATGTTTGAACTTGTATTTCAAACTCAGTGAAGAACAATTAAATGAAGTTTATTTAACATAATTAATGATAAATATAGTATTATTTTTTTGTAGTTGCTGACAAAACGACAAAGGTGGGGGGAAAGAACATTTGTGTATATTCTAGGCTCATCCTATGATCAGACAAGGTTGGATATAAAAGCAAATTCTAAATTTGAAGTTTATCAACTTCTATCACGATCTCAAGTTGATTTATAATTAAATATTTATAACAAATTCATATGCCGAATATAAGCAAATCTACAAAATTCAGACAAAACCATATGTTACCCGCTAAATTTATCTCTTCTAATACGAGCGCAAAAGCTTTACTATAGATCAAAGAGGTTAACCTATAAATGTTTGATATTTATTTGATAGATTATACTTAAGCAAGTTCACATCTTTGTGTAACCGGTACAATTATATTGATAGAAGGCAAAGGATTGAATATTTCATCTAAACCATTACAAATTATTCACTTATGTAATTGTTAAAAGATTGACTCATTTATCATACTATATTAAAAGCGTTAAAAATTTAGCTCATTTATGTCGTTGTATTAAAAGTTTGGTTCATATGTGTCACTGCATTAAAAGTGTAGCTCATCTATATCACTATCATTACAGAAAAAGTTCATTCGGGCAATTATTTTTAATAATGATTTCGCGAAATCATTTTTGTCACATTGCCTCTTATTTGAATTCCACATCACCAAATCTAAACCAAACAATATTACTTAAAATCAAAATTAATAATCAAACCCATTAAAATAAAACCTGACCACACTGTTAAAATAAAATCGAACTCATTATCGGGTAGGGTGTAGGCCTTTTTTTATTTTAATAGGTTCGATTTTTTATTTTGATTTTAAGTAATTTTAGTTTATTTGGATACGTGGACATCTAATAAGAGGGCACATGACAAAAATAGTTTTACAAAATCATTGTTAGAAAAAATGAAATGGATGAGCCTATTCTGTAACAGCAGTTGCATAATGAGCTAACCTTTTAATTGACGATATAGATGATTCATATAGTTCAATGGCATAACTTAAGACCTTATAATATTGTGGTATTAATTGATACGAAGCACAAACTAATCATATTAAAAAGGAGAAAAAAGAAAATTAAAGAATTCAATCATCAAAATGTTAAAACTGCAAGTCTAATGACTTCACTATCTCTATGAGTTTGTTTGATACGTTTGGAGTCATTTCTTCTCATAAAACATCACCGGAAGATCAAACACCAGAAAATGAATTTTATACAAAAAGATGGATTGCTTCGTACTGGTACACCTTACAACTAGTTTGGTGACTTGAACATTTCCAAGAGTTTATTGGTAATATATAAATATGTCCTTTAACTTGATCTCAGCTCGTATATCTATCTTTCAATTTTGAGTGTGCATAAGTGGGCACTTAAAATTGTATACAGTTGAGGAAACACATGTTGGGTTCTAAGTGATGAAAGTGAATGAGATAGAGGGAAAATGAAAGTGAGATCACTTTAAGAAAGAAGTATTCTCCCACATTGGTAGAGAAAGGAACTTCTTTATGCTTAAATTAAGAAGCAATCCATTATGTGGATAGTAAGGCAAGAAGAAGACATGTCTCGCGTCATCATTCTTGTCGCTCGCATGGATAGTGATAATGGTAATAATTGAGAGATTATATTTTAGATAAAATGTATTTGAAACCTGAGAATTAGTGAAGTTTTAATTCAAGAATTTGATACGAAATTTTCACCATCTGCGGACGCAGCTGAACATACACCTTGAAGAAACGCGACCCTTCAAGGCACTGTGTGAAAACTGAATCTCAACCTGCAGATGCAGGTCACCATCTACGGGCGCAGATGGAATTCTCATGTCAGATAAAAGTTTTTGTTTCTGGACAAAAGGCAACTTGTGGGTGCAGGTGGGCCATCTGTGGGCACAGGTGGACTTGACGGTCCAAAATAGTGAACTTGTTCATGAAACATTGCTTTATTTTTTAAGCACCATCTTGTCAATAAATACCTGAATTTTTCTTAGATAAATACACAAAAATTTGAAGTAAGAAAATACTTTCTTCTTGAAAAACTCAAGTGTGATTTACAATTGTTGAGCGAGTTCGTAGTACGATAAATTTGAGGTACCACTATTTATTGAAGTGGATCATTTTATCCTGGAAGGATATATTCCATTAACCTCAGGTACTTGAGTCGAATAAATTCGATAAGGATACACCGTGGATTTGGTGAACTTGATTCTTTCTTTCTTCATCTCTTTCTAAATGTTGATTTTATTATTTTCTAGAAAATAGTTTGAGCTTCTTTGTTGTTCTTGAAGTTGTTTTTGAACTTGGTGTTAAGGTTCATTATTCTAAATACAAATATTGTACTAAAAAAACACAATCTTAAAAAATCTGTTAATCTATATTTTTTATTTCTGGAGATTAAAACCTTTTGATTTTCTATTCTGTTTGAACTTGATAGTGATTTGAAGAATATAAAAACTTCATCACGAGTCAAAGATTCATTCGGTTGATGATTTGAAGAACATAAGAACTTCATTGTTAAACTAGAAACAAGTCATTTAAAGTTTAAAATTTTATTGTTATTATTTGTGATACTAAATTGGTTATCTCTTTAAGGCAACATAATGACTATTGAAAATCAAGTCAATGAAGGAATGAAGAATGTTACAGGAACAAATATTGCTACGTCAAGTCGTTTGAATGTTGTTCTTGCATGGCACCTATGGAAAGCCCAGAAAAATTTCTGGTGTTGATTTAAAAAGATGATAGCAGAAGATGTTCCTTACTTGACTACCTTAAGTCTGCAAAGGTTCATCACGGAAAACGTTCTAGAGTTGTCAAAAAAACCTCCAATAAAAGAATGTTTCTTAGTAACTAAAGCTTGAAAGCACTCGAATTTCATATGTAAGAATTACATTTTGAATGACCTACAAAATAATTTGTACAACGTGTACAACAACATGAAGACCTCAAAGGAACTCTGAATGCTTTAGAAAAGAAGCATAAAGCAGAGGATGCCAGAATGAAGAAATTCATTATTGTAAAGTTTCTGGACCTCAAGATGGTGGACATTAAAATTTTTAGTTACCCAAGTCCAAGAGTTGCAAGTCATAATTCACAATCTCCTTGCTGAAGGTATAAACTTAGATAATATCTTTGTTGAACACTCTAAATTTGTTATTGATACTCACATAATCTTTAATGTAGGTTTGATTGTGAACAATGTTTTTCAAATAACTACAATAATCAAGAAGTTACTACCTTTGTGGAAGGACTTCAAGAACTACTTAAAGTATAAACGCAAAAAGATGTTTGTTGAAGATCTCATTGTGAGGATAAGGATTGAAGAGGATAATAAGGCAACATAAAAGAGGTCTTGTGGGAATTCTAAAATGAATGAAGCAAATATTGTTGAAGATGATACCACTAACTCAAAGAAAAGTAAGAAAGCATCAAGACAACAAGGTAACGATCCTAAGAAGGAATTCAAAGAAAATTGCTTTAATTATGGCAAAATTGATCGCAAGTTTACAGATTATCGACATTCGGAGAAGGATAAGAAAAATGATCAAGCAAATATGGCTGAATCCAAATAAAATGTGGATGATATTTCTGCTATGCTTTCAAAATGCAATTTAGTTAGAAATACCACATAGTGGTGGATTGATTCAGTTTTCATCCGACACGTGTGTGCCAACAAAGAACTATTTACATCATATGCTCCAGCTCAAGCTAATGAGAAGATATTCATGACGAACTCCTCTACGACAAAGGTTGAAGGCACGGATGAAATTTGTATGAAAATAACATCGCATAAGGTGGTGACACTAAACAATGTCCTTCGTGTTTTGAAGTTGTGAAAGAACTTGATTTCTATTTCACTTCTAACTAAGAATGGATTCTAATGTGTATTTATTTCTAACAAAGTTGTTATAAGTAAGGGTGAAGTGTAAATAGGTAAAGGTTACCTCACCAAGGACCTTTTTAAGATCAATGTAATGACAATTGATATGAATAAAAGTTCTAGTTCTTCTTACTTACTTGAGTCAAATGATTTATGGCATGAACATGTAGGACATGTCAATTTTAAAACCTTGTGAAAACTGACTAGTTTACAAGTTTTGCCTAACTTTGAGCGCAGTAAATCAAAGTGTCAAACATGTATTGAATTAAAGTGTGTTACAAATCCATATAAGTCTGTTAAAGAAATTTCAATCCCTTAAACCTAATTCATATAGACATTTGTTATATTAAGTCAACACCATCTCATATTGGTAAAAAGTATTTCATAATTTTTATCGACGATTGCATGAGATATTGTTATGTTTATTTGCTAAATAGTAAGGATGAAGTAATAGAATAATTTAGACAATATAAAATAGAAGTTGAAAATTAATTGGATAAAAAGATTAAAATAATGAGAAGTAATAAGGGTGAAGAGTATGAATCTTCTTTTGCAGAGATATATTTGGAAAGTGGAATTTTCCATCAACCTACTGCTTCGTACTCACCTCAATCGAATGGAATTCTAGAAAGAAAAAAATTGAGCGTTGAAAAATAATAAATATCTTACTTATAGGTTCAGATTTACGAAAAAAGTTATGGAGAAGTTATCCTTACAGCAAATCGAATACTCAATAGAGTGCCCCATAGAAAGACTCAATCTATTTCATATGAAAATAGAAAGGAATGAAATTCAACTTGAAATATTTCAAAGTATGGTGGTATCTAGCCAAAGTCCAGGTTCTTTTACCCAAAAGGGTGAAAATATGGCGAAAGACCGTGGACTATGTTTTCATAAAAAAATGCTACAAATAGTAAAACATATCGATTTTTGATTCATAAATTTGAACAGCCAAATATCCATAATAATATGATAATTAAATTAGATAATGTTGAGTTCTTTGTATACATTTATCCGTCTAAAACTAGACATGAGTCATCTATTGAAGGGTCCAAACGACCTAGGGATGAACCAAGAGACAAGGTAGATAATAAAGAGAATCTAAGGCGTAGTAAGCAACAAAGAACGTCGACTTTCTTCAAAACAGATTTTGTAACGTTTCTTCTTAAAAATGATCCTCAAACATTTAAAAAAGCGATGTCATCTGCGGACTAATCTTTTTGAAAAGAGATAATAAATAGTGAGATTGATTTTATCATGAGTAGTCATACTTGGGAGTTGGTTGATCTTCCTCAATGAAATAAATTTTTAAGTTCTAAATGGATCTTCAAAAATAAAATAAAAGTTGATGGAACTATTAACAAATACAAAGTAAGACTTGTTGTGAAAGATTTTAGACAAAAAGATGGCATTGATTATTTCGACACCTATTGTCAGTAACAAGGATAATGTTCATTCAAATGTTTGTTGCATTAGCAATGGTATATGATATTAAAATCTATCAAATGAATGTGAAAATAGCTTTTTAAAATAGAGAATTAGAGAAAAAAATTACATAGAACAATTGAGGGTTGTGTGGTTCCTGATAAGAAAAATGTGCAAACTTGTTAAGTCACTTTATGGATTAAAGCAAGCACTAAAACAAGGGTATGCAAAGTTTGACCAAACAATGTTGGAAAATAGATTCAAATCAATGAATGCGATAAATTTATTTAAATTAAAGACGTTCCAAATCACAAAGTCATTGTTTGTTTATATATGGATGATATGTTGATCATTAGCAAAGACATTTCTGACATAAATGATACCAAAAGAATGCTTGGAGCAAATTTAATAGAAAAATACCTTGGAGTTGTTGATGTGAACTTAGGGATAAGAATTCCACAAAGGTTGATATTGTCATAGTCTCATTACATTGAAAAATTACTTGACAAGTTCAAGCATTTGAATTTTAATATTGCCAAGACTCAATTAGACGTGAGATTTTCACTTTAAAATAATGAAGATGAAGTGAATCACAATTGAAATACGCAAGACTGTTGAAAAGGTTGATGTATATCATGGTTTGTACGCAACTAGTTATAGCATGCATTATTAATAAATTGAGACAATACACAAGTAATCCCAATCAAACTCACTGGATGGAGATAAAAAGAGTTTCGGATTATCTAAAATACACTCAAGATATGTTTTGCATTATAAGAAATATCCAACAATAGTTGAAGAATATAATAATGCAAATTGAATTACCGGATCAAATGAAGTAAAATACACAAATGTATATGTATTTACTTTTGGTGGAGGAACAGTCGCTTGGAAATCATCCAAACAAACATGTATTGCCTATACAATAATAGAATCTGAATTTATCATGTTAGATAAAGTCGGTGAAGAAGTTAATTAGCTCCAAAATTTCTTAGAAGATATTCTTTATTGGCCTAAATCTTTAGCACAAGTATGCATACAATATGATAGTCAAGCGATAATAAGTAGGACAGGAATCATGATGTATAATGGTAAATCTCATCATATAAAATGGAGATATAATACATATTATAACACCCCACCTTTTCGAGCTAGAACTTAACTCGTCCTTCCTATGTATAAAGACCCAAACCCGATAATTTCTATTTAGACATAAGTGTGAATAACAATTATTTAGTTCGAGAACATCTTTGGAGATAAATATAAGTCATTAAAATCTCCTAGATAAAAGTTAAGTTGAGTAATTTCCTACCTATTAAATTTTGTTGACGTTTTTAATTGGGTCAACTTACAACGACCATTACTCATAGAAAATAACAAGTTATGTGGCCTTCTATAGATCAACTTAAATCTCTTGTTTTTTCCAACACAAGTTATAGGTATTATAGTAAAGCATTGTCCAGGGTGCGCGGCGGGGCGCACGAGGTAAAGCTCTTACTGCACAATTAGGATCGCGGGGCAATCCTTAACCATGCTTTTGTATTTGTGGTGTGACCCTTCCTTCCCAAATGTTAAAATATGTTTTTCCCTCATTTAATCAAGGGCAAAATAATCCTTTCAACCCTCATAACTCCCCCTATTTATTTTTATAATTCTAAAGTCATACAAGACTAGTGGAAAAGCCCCTAAATCCCTTATTCTTAAAACATCCTGGGTTTTGACCCTTAGAAAATTTCCGAGAATTTTGTTCTCTGCACCTAATACGACTCATGGGTATGAGTCGTATATTGGGGTACGAGTGGTATGGTCTTATCGTATGCTGACCAGTGTTAGTTGGTGGGATGGTTTTTCTCATTAAAATGGGTAAGACTTAGGGGTATGAGTCATAGGACTTGGAACGAGTCGTATTAGGGACTCGCATAGTGGGCAGTGTTTGATCCTCCTGATATTTCATTCTACCAGGGATACGGGTCATTAGTATGGATCGTATGTGAGGTTATGACTTAGTTAGATAAGTCATACACTGGACAGTGTCTGATCCAAGGTTGAGGTTTGGATATGAGTGGTGGGTACCAATTGTATAGGAAGGTACGACTCGTATGGGTCAGTCGTATCCCTGTGATGAGTTTTTAAGGGATTTAAGTGAAGATATTCTATATATTTTCCTACTTACCCTAATTAGGACCCACAACTTCTAATACACTTTAGACCATGTGCATGATGTCACACTATTGGGGAATGTACTAGTCATTACATGGGATAATTCCCTGGTTGTGTGGTTACACGCACAAGGGCCCTTTCAGCAGGGGGAGTTGAACCCATATTACCCATGGGTAGTTTAGGACGGCCAAGCTACACAACCCAGGTAAAGGTTTTCAATTCATACTAAACCCAGTTCCCTTTCACGACACTTATATATATATGGTTGTATGCATTATGGATGGTTTTACTTGGTTTTATAACTGATATCATTTTATCCTTATCTTGAGATTCATGCTAGCAGTCACTCACTAATTTGTCTACTGACGGTTGTATACCCATGCTATGCAGGAATCGGTCATTTTACTCCTTCTGTTTAGCACATGAATTTTGTAAAAGCATTTGGACTGAAGTGGTGAGATTCTATCCTTTTGGAAGGAATTATTTCATGTTATGATTTCTCTAGACACTTTTATTTATTTTGGATATTAGATTTGGCCATGGTTAGGGGCATATCCCAACCAAATTTGTTTACTCTTTTGGATAAAGGTTTTGTGGTTTTTCTGGGGGTTGGTATGGGCGAGATCAGTAGAGGTGTCAGCCTTGGCATTGGAATAGACTGGGAGGCTGGCATCATCGGACATAATTTCTCACTATTCTATCATATTATATTTTGGTAATAATTACATTATGTTTTGGTATTCTCTTTGATTATGGCCTGGCTTATGGCTTATGGTTTGTTTTTGTATGGTCGGGCGATTGGTGTGGTATGATTGGACTCAATTGGGTCGGTCATGATTGTGACCCTATCTCAAAGTCTTAATGAGAACACTAACACTATATTATTATATATTCAAAATTCATCCTATCTAAGGCTGGATATAAATAGTGGGGTTGGGTAATAGGGGCCATCCCTGGTCAGGGTTGGACTTGGGATGCCCATTACGACAAGGCCCGGGATCGGGTAGGGTCAAGTTATATTTAAGTCTAGATTCGCGGTCACTTTGGATTCCACAAAGTCATGTCAAGTAGAACCTCATTTAGGGGTATGAAGCGCACCATACTCAAAAGAGAGAGTCTACAAGGCATTTAGTAATGTTTCACTTTCTTTGTATTCTATCTTCAATCTTGAGTTCTCAATCCTAGAATCTTCTCAAATCCTTATTTGTTCGTCTTTCAAATTATGCCTCCTAGATCTGTAACTCAAGAAAATTCTTTTGTCCCATCTGGAGATAATGCTAAAGGGGTACATCCTATGTTTGGAGTATATATTTGATCTCATGGTCTTATTCCTGATGGTGCTGGAGTTTCTCCTATTCCATTTAGTTCTCCTTAGGTCCCTCGAGGCAACATGATGAAAGAAGAATTTTGTCAGTCTATTCATGTTATTGCCCAACTAGTTGCTGCTCAAGATGACCAAAGTGTGACTGGTGTTTTGTCTACTGAGTCCACAAGGGTTGGTCAATTTATGAAGATAGGTCCTCCAACTTTTATTAGAGTAAAGGTGGAAGCGGATCCACAAGGTTTCTTGAATAAGATGGAAAAGATCTTTCGGGTGATGCAGGCTACTAATGTAGAGGGGTTTAACTTTACAGCATATCAGCTCAAGGATGTTGCTTATCAGTGGTATGAGAAATGGGATAGGGATAGAGGTGATATGTAAGAGGAGGGGTTGTGGGAGGCCTTTTCTAATGCCTTCTTATATTGGTTGTTTCCTTAAGAGTTGAGGGAAGCTAAGATAAAGGAATTTGTGAACCTCGGGTAGGGAAGAATGTTAGTAAAGGAATATGTTTTGAAGTTTCATCATTTATCAAGGTATGCTCCTGACTTGGTGGTTGATATGAGGTCGAGAATGAGGAAGTTCACTTTTAGGTTAAATAGAGATTTGATTCTAGAGAGAAAGACTATTTTACTGATTAAAGATATGGACATCTCAAGGTTAACCATTCATATGTAATAGGTTGATGATGAGAAGAGAAGACATGCGGAGTTTGGGGATAGGCAGAAAAAGAGCAACAAGTTTTCTGATCAGGAAGGTGCTCAGTCTCTGGGTGGTAGGGATGGTGGCAAGTAGCAGAAAAAAAAATGGGGGAGTTCTGGATCCTTTTCTTCTAGCTGTCCTTATCAATCAGGAGACAGACATCATCAAGGTGGCGACAATTCTCAGGAACAGGTTTCCCAATCTCCAGCGAGCAGAGGTCAGTTTGTTTATTTGTTTCCTCCTTGTCGATTTTGTAGTCATCCTCATTGGGGTTATTGTGATGAATGAAGGGACAAATATTTCAAGTGTGGCTAGGTAGGTCATCGACTCAGGGATTGCCCAGTTAACAAAGTTGATATGGGGCGAATAAGATTTCTATGGCTTCATCTTCTGATCGTACACCTGGTGGTGTCGCATCTGCTCCTGTTACTGCTCTTAGTTCTAGTATTGGTTGGAATAGGTTGTATGCTTTGGCATCCCGATAGGAATGTGAGGCATTACCTGAGGTCGTTACTAGTACATTACAACTTTTCTCTCATGACGTATATTATTTGCTTGATCTGGGGTCCACTCTTTCTATGTGATTCCATGTATGGCTATTTTTTTATTCAAAAGTTATTTTGGATGCTTTTCTTGTTTTTACCTCGATAGGTGACTTGATTATTGCTAAGAGAGTCTATAGCGGGTGTATGGTATCTATTGGTAGCATGCAGACCTTGGCAAATCTGTATGAGTGGGATATGGTAGATTTTGATATAATTTTAGGTATGGTCTGGTTGCATTCTTATTATGCATCTTTAGATTGTCGAACTCGTAAGGATAACTGTAGGTTCCCTGGTGAACCGGTTATAGAATGGGAAAGTAGTTCCTTAGCTCTTGGGGGAAGTTTATTTCTTATCTTAGAGTTCAGAGGTTAATATCTAAGAGTTGTCTTTATCACTTGGTTTGGGATAAAGATTCTAACTTGAAAGGTCCTTCTTTATCTTTGGTCCCTGTGGTTAATAAGTTTCCAGAGGTCTTTTTGGATGATCTTCCTGGTGTTTCTCTAGATAGGGAAATAGAGTTTGGTATTGATTTGCTTCCGGAAAATCATCCAATATCTATTCCTCCATATAGAATAGCTTTGGCTGAGTTAAGGGAACTCAAGGAACAACTTAAAGATCTTCTGGATAAGGGATTTATTCATCCTAGTGTTTCTCCATGGGGTGCACAGGTGTTGTTTGTGTGCAAGAAGGATGGTTCCCTTTGGATATGCATTGACTACAGGCAGTTGAACAAGGTGTCGATCAAGAACAAGTATCTTTTTCCTTAGATAGATGACTTACTTGACCAGTTACAAGGTACCAAGTTCTTCTCTAAGATAGATCTTCGATCTGGTTACTATCAGCTTAAGATTAGGGAGGTAGATATCCCTAAAATGACTTCTCATACTCGGTATGGGCATTTTGAGTTCGTAGTGATATCATTTGGGTTGACTAATGCTTCGGTAGCATTAATGGACTTAATGAATAGAGTGTTTAGGTAGTATTTAGATCTCTTCTTCATAGTGTTTATTGATGACATTCTGGTTTATTCAAAGAGCAAGGTGGATCATTCTAATCACCTCCATATGGTGTTGCAGACCTTAAAGTAACAACGATTGTATGCCAAGTTCTCTAAGTGTGAGTTTTGGTTGGATGCTGTGACTTTCTTGGGTCATATAATTTTTAGTGAAGGATTAATAGTGGATCAACAGAAGGTTTCTATGGTGAAGAGGTGGCAGAGGCCCATGACTCCATCGGATATTCAGAGCTTCTTGGGTTTAGCCGGGTATTATAGGCGGTTTGTGGATAGATTTTATTCGATAGCTGCTCCTTTGACTAAGTTGACTCAGAAAAATGTTAAGTTTTCTTAGTCGGATGTTTTTGAAGGGAGTTTTGAGAAGTTGAAGGATAAGTTGACTTCTGCTCCAATCCTGACTTTTGTCGGAAGGCAATGATGGGTTTTTGGTTTATGGTGATGCATCTTCGGTAGGTCTTGGTTGTGTTTTGATGTAGCATGGGAAGGTGATTGCCTGTGCTTCCAGGTTGTTGAAGGTACATGAGAGGAATTATCCTACCCATGATTTGGAGTTGTTGGCAGTTGTGTTTGCTTTAAAAATATGGTGGCATTATTTGTATAGTGTTCACGTGGATATCTTTTCTCATCACAAGAGTCTTCAGTACGTGTTCATTTAGAAAGAGCTTAATATCGGGCAGAGAAGATGGCTTAAGCTTCTCAAAGATTATAATATGAGTTTTCACTATCACCTAAGTAAGCCTAATGTGGTTGTTAATGCTCTTAGTAGGTTATCCATGGGTAGTTTGGCTCATGTGAAGGAAGAGAGGTGGGAATTGGTGAAGGATATTCACCATTTGGCTAATCTTGGGGTTTGTCTCTAGGACTCCAAGGATGTTGTGTATTTCTGATGTTAATAGGTTACGACAAAGGGTTTTAACTGAGGCACATGAGCCATGCTATGTTGTTTATCTCGGCTCACAAGAGATATATCATGATCTCAAGGAGATCTATTGGTGGAATGGTATGAAGAGGGATGTGATTGACGAATGTTCTCAAGGGGGAGATATTGTAAGACCCCACAAAATTTCTGAGCTTAATTCAGCCCTTTAAGCTTGTCAAGGGATCCCAGACTTAGAAAACTCTAACCAAGTTCCCAGACTTAGCTTATTTTGGCCTTCAAAAGTTGGCAATCTCATCTCTCCATATTAATTTCCTTTAATGGCCCGTATTTTCATTAATTCACGATCAAGAAGGTCAATAGGTGTTCCCAAATAAGTTTCAGATTTTTTGAAACACGTTTAGATCATGTTTGGAGTCCCAAAATAGTGGACCAACGCGATCTTGGCGGGTCGTATCGCTAATCGCATTGGTTAACATTTGTGTAGGCTGACAGAGCCAAAAATTATGAGGCTCGATGCGATCATAGAGCGATGCATCGAGTATCATGTCACAGCCATCAACGCACTGCATCACTTGTAGTGTCGGCACCCAGTTTTTAGTCATTAAATGACCGCATCCTCAAGGAAAAAAGGATCAATTTCCCACCCCATATAAGTCACAAATACGTAATTCAGCCCTATTTCACCCAAATTATAGTGGTTTCTCTCTCAAATCCATCAAGAACAAGCTTAGGGTTTCCAATTTCAAGAATTTCACCATTTGTTTTCAAGAATCTTCCATTCAAGGTATGCATAGTGTTGATTTATGGATTCATTTCATCCATAAAACTCAATAACCCTATTTCAAATTATAAATCGTGATGTTTATGTTGTTTTATAACCATGTTTATCTTGTTGTACGATTCCCAAGTTGGAATCTTTACGTGGTTTTCATGAAACTATGTTAGCATGCAGTTGAAATTCATGAATGGAGTTGTTCATAATGTGTAATTTGATGATTACACCTATGCCCTAAGTTGTGCATGTAAGGTGTTTGATAAAATGTCTAAGAGGATAAAAATTGTGTATTATAGCTCAATTGTAACCCATATGATAAATGCATGTCTTACCCTTAAGTTCAAATGACTTTCATGCTATTGATGTACAATGTAGATATTTGTTGGAATGCTCATGATGTTAGAGTATGAAATTATGATACTTATTATATGCATTCCTACCATGTACAAGTTTATGATAACCATGTTCTTCATGAAATCTCCAACTTCTTATATTGTGGATTGTTGATGTTGGTCATGTATTCAAGAACGTCATGCCTTGTCAATTTTTTTCTATCGATTCCTGGGGGTACTTGTACCCAAAAAATTAGTTGTGTGCCTAGATACAGTGTCATGTTTTCACGATACTCTCAGTCAAGCCATGGTCAATAGAACTCAGTCAGTCATGTGACTCAGGAAAGCTCAGTAATTAAGTAATCTCAGTAGTATTCCGTCAGTCAATAAAACTCAGTTAACTCAGTCCAGTTCAACTCAGTTAATCATGTTCAGTGTCTATTCAGATGAGAGTAGGATTTAGCATCGAGTGAACCCAAGGATGGGAACTCACCTTCCAGTAGAGGGTGTGATTCTTAGAAGCAATCCTTACGTTCCAGAACTACGTAGCCAGTGTAGGTTGAGACATCTAACCTGCCAGTTGAGTGTTAATGAGGTGGCTTACCTGCCAGTTGAGGGTTCCCACCATTCTCATTTAAGTACCTGCCAGTTGAGGGTCACTCACAGCTTGTCCTTACCGGTGGTGCGGTATTGACACCCTTCTAATTGGAGTTACAGATTGGACCCCAACTCAGCTATATTTCTTTATTTGGGGCATGTCGGTTAGATGACTACCTCCCACAGTTATAGTTTCAGTCTCAGTCTTAGTCTCAGTAATAGAACTTAGATAGTTCTACAGAATTCAAGACTGTTAGATACAGTCAAATCAGAATAGTATGGAACTCAGCTAGTTCTATAGAACCTAGACTGTCAGATACAGTCACTCAATATCAGTTATCAGTAACTCATGTTATCAGTACTCAGACTCAGTAGTCGGTATCATCGCGAATTCAGTTACAGTCATTTATTCATGCATGTATTCTCATGTTCATGTTATATAGTCAGTTAGCATTATTCATGTATTTGAACCCTCTACATTCAGCCTACTTCACATGCATACCAGTACATTCAATCGTATTGACGCATTTGCGCTATGGTGTTTAATACCATAGGTCCAGAAGCATGAGTTCCAAAGCATCATTAGTACTCTAAATTTCAGCAGCCAGATTTAGCAGTGAGTCCTCATCATTTGAGGACGATATTATTTTTATCTCATTATTTCAGTTTAGCTTTCAGTAGATGGATTTAGTTGGGGACATGTCCCATCAACTCTTTATTCAGAAAGTTCAGTCAGTTAGAGGTTTTTTAGACTAAATATGTTCAGACAGTTTATTTTAGTTCATGTTTTGGTATTGATATACCATACTCTCAGATACTATGGTTTATCCATTTTGACCCTTACGACATGTTTCAATCTATTATTTCTGCATTTTTACATGATCTTATACAGCATACAGGTACAGATATCAGTCATGAGTTAGCTTGTAGTCCTTTGGGGTCATGAGCACCGTGTAGCATTCCGAATACCAGATTTGGGGTGTTACATGATTTTACTAGAACTTTAAAACAAGTGTTAAATAGATAACTATAGATACAAAATATTGAAAAAAGTATCATGTATGTGTAAATATGTATCTAAGCCCGAAATTATCCAAATCCAAAATAACAAGAGATACATAAATGCACAATAACACAAAATCAGATATGCAAAAAGCTAAAAATGTAGATTTTGTTTTACAGAATATGTATATTTTGTATAAATATTTGAATTAAAATAAAAAACAGTATGAGATACATACAAAACAAACTCGTACATAATATATATCTTTAAGTTTACTAACATGTATCTTTAATATGCCTATTTCACTAAAACTTAAAAAAACAAGAGATACATATAACAATAAATATAGAAAACAACATATACAAGAAATTGCTCTGAAGGTCTCCATAGATCTTGAATTTTTGTTTTGAGATAATGATGCAAAAAAAATTTCAACAGTAACTTGATGATTAGAGAGTATATCCAAGGTGAGTGTAGTTGAATTTTTTCTTCCTCGAAAAGATGAATGACTTTAATTCGTTGGTCACCATATCATCTTTTGTCAGAGGTTGCAATTGATTTTTTACTTCACGCAGCAAAATATTATTGGATTAGAAGGTTTACCTGAAGTACCGATAATAGAAAATCAATCAGAAATAGCCTCATCGGAGATAATTTTCTTCACCAAAATAGTAACTTTACCCATAACTCGAGCACCAAAAATATCATCATCTTTAACACGAAACTCCAAACGATCAATTGGGTGAGCTAAAGGGATATGATGTTGTTTACTTTGATTTTTGAGAAAAATTATTGAACATAATTAGAAGAAAGTGAAGATGAATTTAGGGGAAAAAATACCTTAATTGAAAAATGTGAAGTGGAAGAAGAAGAGGAGAAAATTGTGGGATAAAATCATGACCAAAATTTGGCGTTAATGTAGCCATTAATGTAGGAAGAGTTGGTAAAGTTCAAATTAAAAAAAAATATTTTAGGATGTATCTCAATTTTTAACCTAAATTAATAAAAGTTGAGATATTTGTAGTTTTTTTCAAACTGAAGGAATTTTAGTAATTTTAAAACTAAAGTTGTGCTTTTATAAAAATTTTCCTTTATTTTTTATGAGTTAATTTGACTAAATTTTAAAGTCAAATTAGATTAAATTAATTTATTTTTTAGAATAAAAATTTAGATATTCAAAAAAATATATGAAAAGTATTAAAAATTATAACTTTTATTTTTTTAATTTTATTTAAAATACATCTTAAAATATTAATCAAAATTTTTTATATATTTTAATTTATAAAAATAAAAGCAAATAATAAATGGAGGGAGTTCAAAAGGGAGGGGTTGTATGTATAGGACTATAGGTAGTGGTTGAGGGTAAAAACTTACATGCACTCTAAGTGTATCTATTAAACAAATGTAATTTATCATAGTTAAATACTTAATAAGTAAAATATGTACTATTAGTTAATTACAATTAAGTAACATGAATTCTAAGTTTAAACGCATGACATTTATATATTAACTTGATATAAACATCAAATATGGGTAAATTTTATGGGTACTCGGGCATGAAGTAAGGTAGCATTAAGTTTAATGGTACTTGGGCATGAAGTTAGCTAGCAACTCATAGTAAACCTGTAAACTGGGCCGAGCTGGCCCGTTTTGATCCGTTTAGATGGCCCGACCCGGTCTGACCCAATTCGGTGGGCCACTGGGTTACTGGGTCACGAGTTTTAGGCTGGGTCATCTCAATTGATAGGCCCGGTGGATCGGTCCAGTAACAAATCCGGACCATGTCCACCGATTACCCTGCCCGGCCTTGTCCGATTTTATTAATTTTTTTTTAAAAAAAAATTAGCTGCTTCCTGGGCCAGCTGTTACCAACGGTCTAATGGACCGTTGGCCCAACGGCTATAATGCCGTTTGGATCCAACGGCCATTTGGCCAAAGTTGGTTAATTTAAAAAAAAAAATTCAAAAATTTTGCTATAAATACTCTACAATTTCAAATTATTTTTCACACAATTTTATTCTCTCAGTCTCTCTCAAATATTCTAATTATATCCTAAAGTGCTCAATTTTATTTTTAATTTTGCGATTACAAATATCAAGTGGAAGTATTCTAAAGTCGCAACTTTCGAATACTTTTAATATTTGGTATTGTCGTTCCATCTTTTACTTTTAATTTTTAATTAGTTTATTGATTATTGAATATTTATTTTTATTATTTTTGTGTATTTTGAATATAATTCAGTTTAATTTATAATATGAATAAATTAAAAAATCTCGATAAAAGTGTAAAAAATTATTGTCCCGAAAGTGGCAGTGATAGTAAAAAATAAAGTGGTGGCGATCCCGGTAGAGATAGTTCAAATACTAGATATACCTGTGTGCCTCCGATATCAGTTAGTCAACCTTTTGAGGAAGAAATAGGTGTAGATGGTCATGCTATGAATTATTTAGAAGCTCGTGAAAATTATGGCATAGAAGAAGAGAATTAAGTAACGCGGCTAATTTAGATGAAAATGATAAAAATATTGGTGAGACACCCGAAGTCGAAAATGCTAATGTTAGATCTGAATCGGTTAATCTTCCTCCCCGTCCTCCCCGTCGTGCTCCTGCATCTCATAGAAAAACTAGTATTGCATAAATTTTTTTTTTAGAAAATAGAAGGAGAAACTAAGGTGCAATGCAATATTTGTGAAATTATATATGAGCATAAAATCGGAGGCAATAAAAAGGGTATGGGTTCGTTGATGAAACATTTAAGGGATAGACACGTAAGAGAGTTAGCTATTACATAAGGTGGTGAGGCTGTTGGTGGGCCAGCACAAACAAGATTGAACCCAACAACCGGTCAATTAGTTAAGAATTATAATAAAATGAAGGACCGGGAAGAAATATCTAAAATGATAGTTCTGGGTTGTTTGGCATTCACGTTTGCTTCTTCGGATGCTTTTATTCATTATATTCGAGAAATTGATAATCCTATGTTTACAGGTATTCCTAGAAGTGCTTGTCGGACTGATATTTTTAGACTCCATGCACAATATATTTATTATTTATCTGCGTTATTAAAAAAATATTCCATGTAGAATTTCTCTAATTTCTAATCTTGGTCATGTTGTTAACAAAAATGATTATTAAACAATTACTTGTCACTGGATAGATAGTAATTTTGTTATGCAAAAACGTATTCTGGCATTTTTGTATGATGAAGATCGTAGACACACTGAAAGATTTATTTCTAAATCTATTTCAAAAGTAGCAAAATATTACGGTATTAAAAGAAAAGTTTTATGTATAGCTTTTGATAATGCATCTAATAACAAGGCTGTTGTTGAGTTGTTGAAACTTGATCTTTCTCCATCGTTACCCGAAATATTTCATGTTAAATATGTTTGTCATATATATAATTTATTCGTAAGAGATGGTCTTGACTTTTTCGAGCTTTATATTATAAACGTCCGGCTTGCTGTTGGCTTTATTCAAGAAAATAATTAAAAATGTAGAGTGAGAGAATTTAAAACCAAATATGAGAAAAATGAACTTAGACCGATATTTATGCCTAAAGAATATGATACTCGATGGAATTCTACTTATACTTATTTAAAAATTTGTCTTGCTTATAAAGTTCCTATTACAATGACTTTTAATCAATATTCTGATTCTTTTCCTGAGTGTATGCTATATGATTTTGATTGGACTGCAATTGATGATCTTGTTAAATTTTTTTAAAAAAAAATTTATAGCTACAGTTGAATTCTCTTGTGCTTATTATCCTACTATTTGTAATATTTTAACTTATTTAGCCGACATTTCTTCTTTGCTTAACAAATATAAGAATAAAGAAGGTTACAAAGAAGCTATTACTGCTATGATTGCTAAATTTAAAAATATTTTTATCCACTTTCCCCAATTTATTTGATTGGTGCTATAATAAATCCATGTATGAAATATAATACTATGACCAAATTTAGTTCTATTATTTATAATGTTTTAGAGATAACCTAAAGAAGAACCTTCTTTGTTTACGGCTATGAGTGATGCGAATAGTTACATGGAAGCATTATATAACCATTATGCCGATTTACTTGATGAAGTCATACCGGCAAATATCACTCCAACTATCACTCCTCAAGCTCCCAAGGAGCCATCATTTTCTAAAAGTCAGGCACATAGTAGTTATCCTGATTACTTTCTTGATTTAAATGTTTGGGACAAGATGCAGCCTTCATTACATAGAACAACTTCTCGGGAAGAGCTTAAATATTTTCTTCGACAGCCGATAGAGAATCGTAGAGCAAGGATCTGCGCGCTGGATTGGTGAAAGAATAATGAAAGACAATATCCGGTACTTTTAAAATTAGCTAGAGATATATTGAATGTTCCTATGTCAACCGTTGTACCGGAGAACGCCTTTAGTCAGGGACAACAACAACTTGGAGACAACCAACACTCATTAGGAAGCAATACTATGAATGTTCTAGTTTACCTTAGAGATTGGATTAGAGCGGAACGAAGAAATCAAGGAATGGAGGAGGAGCCGAAAGACGTATAAAATCTTGAAGAAATTATGACTTCAAGAGAGAACTCGGTACAATTAAGTCCAAAGCATGGTTTATCCTTTCCCCCCGTTGATTTTGACTTTCCTATGATAGTTCCCATTAATATTAACATGCATGAGTTGAAAAAATATGATGCAAAATTTATAGATTTTTCATTAATGTAAATTATAAGTTTCGGATCATTTTGCAATCAATAAAATACAATATTCACTCACTCCTTACTTATTTTTTTTTTTTTATTTAAATTGAATTTCTAGTTTGAATTAAATACTTTTAATATATTACGATCAAACTTTACACTAAGTAATAAACATAACAAACATATATACATATAATGAAAAAATAAAAATAATGTTAGAAAATATTACTTAGACAACTAGTATTGACATATAAAAATACTATAAGTTTATCTTTTAAGTATTGTATATAAAATTGTAATTTTTTTTAATATATGTTCAATACTTCAAGTATTATTATATTTAGTATACATTGTAATCTTGTATGTATCTATGTGTGTATATTTTCTATGGCACCATAACATGTAATGTATATATCTTTCAACTTTCAAGTGGTATTTAAAGTAGTATATATTCTACATATATGTGTATATAGTTTCCATAGACTCAAAAGTAGTATATATTTAACGTATGCATATGTATATGTTTTCTAAAGTAGTATATATATAGTGTAAATATGTTGTATGTATATTATTTCAAGTAGTATTTTAAGTAGTATATATATTATATTGTAGGTATATCTGTGTATATAGTTTCTGTAGACTCTAAAGTAGTATATATTTAACGTATACATGTGTATATATTTTCAAAAGTGGTATATATAGTGTATATATGTTGTGTGTATATTATTTCAAGAAGTATTTTAAGTAGTATATATATTATATTGTACGTATATATGTGTATATAGTTTATATAGACTCTAAAGTAGTATATTTTTAACATATACATGTGTATATGTTTTAAAAAGTAGTATATATATGTGTGTATATGTTGTATGTATATTATTTCAAGTAGTATATATATTATATTGTATGTATATATGTGTATATATTTTCTATAGACTCTAAACTAGTATATATTTAATGTATACATGTGTATATGTTTTCTATAATAGTATAAATATGTTGTATGTTTATTGTTTCAAGTAGTATTTTAAGTAACATACATATTATATTGTACGTATATATGTGTATATATTTTCTATAGACTCTGAACTAGTATATATTCAATGTATACATGTGTATATATTTTCTAAAGTAGTATATATTTAGTGTATATATATTGTATGTATATTGTTTCAAGTAATATATCTATTATATTGTACGTATATATGTGTATATATTTTTTATAGACTAAAATAGTATATATTTAATGTATACATGTGTATATCTTTCTAAAGTAGTATAATATTTAATGTATAAATGCTATACGTTTATTGCTTAATATATTTAAAATGTATATAGTTGTGTATATACAGTATATATTGAAAAAAAACATGTAAATTCAATTTTTTTTTCACATTTTGATCGGTTTTACGCTAAGTGGATCGGTCCCAATTTGTTTTGGGAGAATTTACTGTTAGGTCCAGATCGAACCAGTCCATTAAAGCTTGGCCCGGTACCGAACTAGCCCAATAACTAGTAACCGATTGAGAGGCTTGACTCATAGTTCTTGAGCCACAAGTCGTTGTACCTGGGCACAATAAACTACAGAAATTGTATACACTTTCTAATTACACATGTTTCTCTTTATTAGGTTATTATTGGTCACAAATACACAAAATTAGTAACTGTATTGACTTTCCTAAGCAATTTCATTGATTACACTTAATCCAATTCTTAGTGTCTTTCCAAATGGTTAAGGTTTTCTTTTTAGGTTTTTGAGAAATAGTAAGGAGGAGAAGAAAATTAGAGAGAAGCAAAGAAGTAATTTGAAATTGGAAAAATGAGTTAGAATTTTATGTTTTAAGTATAGTTATAAGTAATTTTCATAGTTTTTAATATGTTAATATAATTTAATTCTTTATTATAGTTATTTTTTATTTTGTTTTAAAATGAGAAAATGAGAGTAGTCATATTGCTAATTGGAAACTTGAAGCTTATAGCCAAATTTTCTCAAATAGTATGACGGAAGAAGTGGAGGTAGAAGAACAGAGATATTGAAAGATATTTGGATGAATTTAGAAAAAATTTTGACCACAATTTCGGACAGAGATTTGGGATGTAGGGTAGCTTTTTGCCCTGTTATAAACGTCCCCCTTCCCTTATATTTCATTCAACAATTCAAAGTGTTCCTTCGGCTTCACAATTTTCTTCTCAACAATCCAATAGTGTTCGAACTTAATGCTGAAGTAACAACTAGTTCCGTTGGTGTGCCCGTCTCTATGCGAAAGAAAGTTGTTAAGAGAGTTGCAAGCCATAGGGATGAGCCGCCAGTTTCTCCATTCATTATACAAGGAGATTGGATTTGTTGCGTTAATTTTCGCAAATGGAGGCTTCTCCCATATGGTATAAAACACGAGCAACTATCTGATAGTTGGCTCTGCAGTATGTTAGACTGGCTTCCTGGAATGAACTATTGTGACGTTAGTAAGGAGGATACGACAAGGGGTCTACATGCCATATTCCAAAGTCTCATATTAAATAACTTTCATAATCGTGATGGTAAGGGCTCCATTGATGTTAAAGCACATAATGGAAGGAAAATTTCTGTAAAGAAAAGAAAACTGAAGGATCAAGATTGTTTAGGAATTTCACGATGTAATGGTAATGACTTGGGTGACGATGATGCTAATGTTGTTGATAGGAAGGTTAGTAGTGTATTCAAAAAACAAGAGATATCCAAGAGAGAGTCACGTATAAGCAAAGGTGAAGAGAAATCACAAACGAGAGATACAGTTACTAGAATTATACCAGGAATCAAGGATTCTCCTCTGATAGACGGGAGTACTGCTGATAGGGAATACCAGACAAAGAAGTATAGAGTAGAGCATCAATCTCAAGCAGAATTTGGCATGATTCGCAAGCAAGTTTGCAAGTTCCCCCGCAAGAAGCAGGCCCTTGGATATGGGAAGAAAGCGAGAACCTGCATTGCTATTTGATGAATAGTCATGTTGTAAGTGTGTTATATTCCTCCTGTAGATGTGTACAAAAATGGGATTTTATATGCTATTTCCTGAAATTTTGAAAATTCAACTGTTTGATATCCTATAATGATTAGGGCATAGCAACCTTTAAGATTTACAGGTTGGGGATGAGAGGTGTATAAAGTTTCAATCTTTCAAGGATAAGCCACGGAGTTTTCTTACCATCTAGTTTTGAATATTAGATTCTTTTTGTTGTGAATAGTGAAATATAGGAGTATGGATATTGAGAGCATTAGTGGATCATAATGTACAATTTTGGTGTAGTTTAGTGGAATTACTGTATTAGCCGTTATTAGCTCTTTTTTCTTCTAATCTCTTAAATTAGTTTATGTGGCGAAAGTATATGAAAATAAGCTACTGATTCAGCTTTACAAGATTATTTTATGTACTTAGAAGGTTACTTCAGGGGAAAAGAAGATCCTAAAATCAAGTGTAATGATAAGGTTTCTAATCCCAATTGACGAACCTACTCCTAGCGATTATATTAATAAAACTTCCAACTTCTGATTCTCGCAATGCTATTTTTTTGTATCTATTTCAGATTCTAAGGGTTGGATCTAGAGCGACAAGTTTTTTTATAATTCTAACCAACAATTTTGGACTGTAGACATATAAAATTCAACGGGTCAAATTCATACAAAAGTTGAATTTAATTCATGATCATTTGGGTTTATTAACTAATTTAGGCCCTACAATTTAATTAGTCCATTTTGTTAAATTCAAGCCTAAGGTCCATTACACTTGGAAGCCCAAACTCATCAAGTGACGTGGCATCTCATTCAAATCCAAGACCAATGAGATGCCTCCGCAAGTACAAATAATGTGGAAATCTCATTCAACTTGAAGAACCAGTCAAGAGTCGCCAAGTGTCAAGGTGACATGTTTCGGCCAATCACAGGCAACTAGGCCTACCTCTTACCACTATAAATAGGGGGTAACATGACAGGACGAAAAAAAAAACACTTGGACAAGCATTGACAACGTCAGCATTGACTAGCAAGTTCTTGAAAGGAGCAATCAACGGAGTTCTTCCCTAAGATTACTCCAAAATGACAAAATACTTTTTGATATCCCAAACGATTGAAATACGTCTCTAGAAGTCCAAATCATCCAACGATTTGGGAAACATGTTGCTGAAGGCCCTCGAATCATTGTTAAATTTAGGAGAGAAGAATTAAGAGAATAACAGAATTGTACCCTCAAGATTCATATTAATAAAATTATTATTTTATTTTATTTATTTTTGCTTGCAGTTGATTTTTCGTACCACACAAAAATTTGTTGAGAACAAATTTTGACATACCCAGTAGGACCGATTCTACTCTTCATCTCTTTCTCCTGTAAATTGGAAGTTACAAATTCAACTATTGCGATGGACTTCGAAAAAACGAACGATGTTAGATGCAAGGGTTCTATTGACTCATCTGTTGACCTCATAGTGTTGGACCAAATACTCACCAAAAGTTCAAGGCCAGTGGGTCGGATTCATCTGAATACTTCACTTCTTTGGAGGTGGAGAAAAACAACAAATCTCATGTGACGACTGCTAGGGGCCATCTTGCATCCATGTTCTTTGGTGAACCTGAAGATTCAATGGATTCGCTAGTTTTAACGAAGGTCAATGCCTTAATGGCTAACTCAACTGACATGGATGGGAAATTCGCAATCATGGAGCAAATCATCGAAGCCCTAAAGAAGTTGGTTGACAATAAAATCTTCATATCGCTCAACTCATGAACAAAGTGGAGGCCTATGAACCAGGATAGTCGAGTCACGTCCCTACCTATCCACCCAGTTTCACTCCAAAGGACAAAGATATTGAGAAATTACTTGCTAAGTCTAAATTTTATAAGGAGAAACAAACTATTTTGGTTGCGGCTTTATCTGTCCAACAATTTCAAGACATGATAACAAACACCATCAGGGCTCAATATGGTGGAGAACCAAAGAGTTCGTTGTATTACTCCAAGCCTTACACAAGATGAATCGATTGTCTACCTATGCCAACAGGCTATCAACCACCAAAGTTGCAATAATTTGATGGAAAGGGAAACCCGAGGCAACACATTGCTCACTTTATCAATACATGTAGCAACACTGGAACACATGGCGATCTCTTAGTAAAATAATTTGTTCATTCATTGAAGGGGAACGCATTTGACTGGTATATTAACTTAGAGCATGAGTCAATTGATAGTTGGGAGCAGCTCGAGAAGGAATTTCTCAATTGATTTTACAGCACCCAATGAACTGTAAGCATGGTAGAGTTAACGGGCACTAAGAAAAGAAAGGATGAGCCTGTAACGGATTACATCAATCGATGAAGGTCATTGAGTTTGGACTGTAAAGACTGTCTTTCTGAAATATCTGTAGTAGAAATGTGCATTTAAAGAATGCATTGGAGACTCATATACATACTCAAGGAATCAAACTGCGAACATTTGAAGAGCTGGATACTCGGGCACACGACATGAAGTTATGCATCGCAAGTCATGGGAAGGCATCCCCTTTTATCGACCCGATGAAAGAGAAAAAAGAGTTCAAGAAATGTATGACCTTAAAGGATAAAGAGTCTATGGCAGTGAAAGAAACTTTTGTGAAGGTCACAACTAAGCAAAAGGAGAAGGAAGATGAAGACTCGAGGCAATATCCAAGAGAGGATAAATGTCGTCCAACCTTGAAAAAATTAGAAGCTAAGGTTTATCCGTTCCCAGATTCAGATGTACCTATGATACTAGATGAATTACTAGTTAAGAAAATGATTGATATTCCCCAATCGAAAAACCTCGAGAAAATCAATAAGATCAATGATCCCAAGTACTGCAAGTATCATCACGCCATTAGCCATCCAACGGGAAATTGCTTTATCTTAAAGGAGAAAATCATGACACTAGTAAGTGAAGGAAAAATCATCATCGATGTGGATGAAACAGTAGAGGAAAATCACTCTAGTATCATTCCTGATAAGAAGGAGTGTTCAATGTCGTAAAACATGTTGAGCTCAATCTTCTTACAGTTTGGGAGCTTTGATCCAGTTGAAGTAGATTTTCCAAGGAAGACTCTTAAAAGATCATTGGGAATAGGCAACAAAGCTAAAGCCAATGATGATGATGATAATTGGACCTTAGTTTCTCGTAAGAAAAGGAGGCATCAAGAGATTCTAAGAATACAACTTCCTAAGCCAAGAGTGATGAAGAATAACGCGGAGCATCTACGACCATAAAAAAGTGTTAAGTTTGATACTAGCAAGAAGAATGGTGGCGCATTTTCATAAAAGGACCGAAGGCCTATTACATTGCATGAGTTCTTTCTGTAAAAATTCCTTGAAGATAGTCAAATTGGTGCCACATGTGTAATTTCCAGCACAGAGGAAGTAAATAAAAGCAAAAGGGGGCATTATCCAACGATAGAACAAGAACTTCATGCAAATAAAAAAGTCGCATCATGTTGTGCTGTAATTTTCTTCATGGATAACGATTTATCGTTAGGGTCTAACCTACATAACAGAGCTTTATTTGTGATAGGGGCTATTCGAGAACAACATCTCAATCGCATAATGATTCAAGGCTTCAATCAAGGAGGACAACGAGCCCTGGGAAAGATTCGTGTAGGATTATCCATTGGCGACAAGAAATCAAACATTTTGATTTGTGTTATTGATTCCAAAACATCATACAACTTGCTTCTCGGAATCCCCGGGATGCATGAAAATAGAGTGGTGTCGTCTAATTTGCATCAATGCATAATGTATGTAAAGGATGGTGAAGTAGTAAAAATTAATGCGGATGTCAATCCTTTCATTGAGATAGATTCGAATTTTACAGAAACAAAATTCTACTTGGATTCTTATGAATTGGGTATGGAGAAACCAACACTATCCAACCCAAATAATGTTGTTCCAAAAGAAGTTGAGGTTCAGCGAGCTACTTACAAGATGCCTAATGAGGGAATTGGAAAATTTTCCACTAAGCTTTCATCATCTAAAGGAGATATGCATACGAAGGTGCATGAAGAACATTTTGTTTTTTGCTACATCCCTCGTGAACATCGAAAGAAGGGATAACCCTTAATGGAAGTATGTACTCAACAAAGCCACGCTTCAAGTAGGGAGATGAGCCATAAGGCATTCCAAGATTTGAAGGAGATTATGATTGTCCATTTTATATAGGTCCCATCTATCACGCCTGAGCTTCCAGGAAGCAATACTTTGGCTCATAAAATAAAAGGTTAGTTTGGTGAGAAATCCTTTGCGCTACTTGAAAAATTGGGATACGATTTTTCCAAGTCGACAATACTAGGTGAGATCAAAGATGAGGTCACTGGTGAGAAGATACATAGTCTTACAGAGGCATAAATGAAGTTAAGAAAGCAAGGTCATTATGTTGCCACTCCTAAGTTTGGCCTGGGATTAAAGTTGCTGGAACCTTTTCGAATTTCTACTAAGAAGGGCAAGGAAACTACTTCATCACTTTATGCCTCAGTATAAAAAGACAAGGAATCCAAGGATGAGAAAATTCCATAGCAAACTTCTGTGTTTGAACGCATAGGAAGATTGATACCTCGTGTCTTTGTATTTGAAAGATTGGGTTGTAAGGGCAAAAATAGAGCCTCTAAACAAATTAAAGAAAAGGCCAACACATCAAGAGGTTCTGTCTTTCGGCGTTTAGGAACCACAGGAAAGTCATTAGTGCAAAAAAGGTTGCTGGAGAATGAAAAGCAAGATTTTCTTGAAGGAATCGATGACAAAGACATTCATAGTATCTTCCCATCACGTATGAAGAGAAAGGTTATGTTGTCAATCACCATAGATGGTTTGCTAAAAGTGAAAATAAGCACCATTGTATTCACTAACCAGTTTTGTGGAGAGACAAAGAAAGAGCAAGAAGAAGCCATCACGACATTCGAGGGAAGTCAATCGGAAGATTCCAACCTTGTACAAGCATCCTACCATATAACTGTAGAAGAAGGTCCATACTCGGATAGTGTGGATGATGATGTTCAAGAGTATCCACCCTAACTGGAGGATGGTGTATAATCAACCATAGATGAACTCAAAGAACTTAATCTCGGTACTTTAGAGGACCCATGCGCAACTTTTATTAGTGCGCTTCTTACATCGCAAGAAGAAAGGGACTACTTTAAGTTATTAGTTGAGCACAAAGATGTCTTTTCCTGGTCATACCAAGAAATGTCAGGCCTTATTCCAAGGGAAGTTATTCATCATTTGGGGATAAAAAAGGGGGCACGTCCTATAAAGCAGTCACAACAAGTGTTTCATCCTGAGTTGGTAACACAAATTGAAGCAGAGGTCAATAAGCTTATCGAAGCCGAATTTATCCGATAAGTCAAGTACCCATCATGGATCTCAAACATTATGTTTTTCAACAAAAAGAATGGTTAGATACGTGTCTGCATTGATTTTCAAAACTTGAATAAGGCATGTCCAAAGGATGATTTCCCAATACCGATCATAAAGCTCATGGTTGATGCGATAACTGGACATGAAGCTATGACATTTATGGATGGGTCTTCCAGTTATAATAAATCAGAAGGTCTCCAAAGGATGAAAAATGCACTGCATTTCAAACTCCAAAAGGGATATATTGTTACAAAGTTATGCCTTTTGGTCTAAAGAATGTGGGTGCAACCTACCAACATGCAATGCAAAATATTTTTAATGACATGTTACATAAGAGGGTGAAATGTTACGTCGATGACTTGGTGGTAAAGACAAAGTGCAGGGATGACCATCTTGAAGACCTTTGCATTATTTTTGAGAGATTAAGAAAATTTGACTTGAAAATGAACCCACTCAAATATGCCTTTGGGGTTACTTCGGAAAAGTTTCTTGGCTTTATCGTGCGTCATCAAGGAATTGAAGTTGATCCCACAAAGATTAATGTTATTCAAAAAATGTCTGAGCCAAAAAACTTGAGAGACCTCCGCAGTCTACAAGGAAATTTGGCATTCATTCGAAGGTTCATCTCTCACTTGACTGGAAGGTGTCAACCCTTCAACCATCTAATGAAAAAAAAATGCACCTTTCCACTAGGATCAATCATGTCAAAATGCTTTTTAAAGCATTAAAAGATACTTGTTGAATCCACCCGTATTAGGGGCACCAACTCCTGTAATACCGTTGATACTCTACATGCATCACAAGAGTGATCACTTGGAGTACTTCTGGCTCAGAAGAATAAAAATAAGAAGGAAAAAGCGTTATATTATCTAAGTCGAACCTTGATAGGGGCTGAGATAAATTATACGCCCATTCAGAAAATGTGCTTAGCTTTGCTTTATGCGATAAAGAAGTTAAGGCATTATTTTAAGGCATACACCATCAAGCTAATTTCTCGGGCCGATCTCGTGAAGTTTGTAATGCACGACCAGTTCTTTCAGGGTGTCTAGAAAGATGGTCTGTATTGTTTAATCAATATGAGATCATATACATACCTCAAAAGGTCGTGAAGGGGCAAGCACTTGTTAATTTCTTCGCCGATCACCTTTTGCCAGCAGAATGGGAGGTTTTAGATGAGTTTTATGATGAAGATATACTATTTACTAAAGAACTGCTACCCTGGACAATGCTCTTTGATGGATCAATATGTTGAGATGGTGCAGGAGTAAGCGTTGTACTGATATCACCAGAAAAATACATCTTGCCATTCTCATTTGTTTTGGGTGAAACATGTTCCAATAATACTGCATAGTACCAAGCTTTAACCGTTGGCCATGAAATGGCATTAGAAATGAATATTCTACAATTGGATATCTATGGTGATTCTAAGTTGATAATAAACCAACTTTTGGGGAGTTCTGAGGTGAAGAAGGAAGATCTTTTGTCATATCACCAGTATGCCATTCTTTTGCTTGAAAGGTTTGATCAGGTATTCCTAAATCATGTCCCAAGAGAAGAAAATCACATGGCGGATGCTCTGCCTAACTTAGCTACAATACTAGCACTCGGAGAGAATGAGTCAACAAAGGTGCAAGTATGTCATCGATGGGTTATTCCTGGTTGTCTCAATCTTTAAATAAATAAAAGCCATCATGCATCTGTTCGAGCGGTAGAAGAAGAAGATTCACAAAAACCAATAATTGAGTATCTCGAGCATGGAAGGCTACCTGAAGATCCACAAAAAGAGCAGACACTAAGAGAAGGGCACCACAATTTATCTTTCATGAGGAAATATTATTTCGTCGTTCTTACGAGGGATTATTCCTCCAGTGTCTTGACAAAGAAGAATCTCAACAGACAATGGAAGAAGCACACTTCAGCATATGTGGGGCACACCAATCAGGGCCTAAGCTTCATTTCTGCATCAAAAGGATGGGTTACTATTGGTCGACAATGATAGTGGATTGTCTAGAGCATGCCAAAAGGTGTCAAGCATGTCAATTCCATGCTAATTACATCCATCAGTCTCTGGAGCCTCTTCATCCAACTGTGGCCTCATGGCCTTTTGATTTCTAGGAACTGGATGTGGTTGGACCTCTTCCAAAGTCATCAAAAGGGTAAATGTACATTTTAGCTGCTACTGACTATTTCTCAAAATGGGCTGAAGTTGTGCCATTAAAAGAATTGTAAAGGGAAAATGTTGTTGATTTTATCAAGTAAAACATAATTTTTAGGTATAGCATACCAAGATGCATAGTTATGGATAATGGAATTCCTTTCAACAATAAATTCATGAAGACGTTATGTGAGAAGTTCAATTTTAAGCAGCATAAGTCTTCAATGTACAATGCACCTGCCAATGGTCTTGTCAAAATTTTTAACAAGACGTTTGGTAACCTATTGAAAAAAGTTTTTACAAAAATAAAAGAGATTGGCATGAAAAGATCGGTGAAGCTTTGTGGGCATATCATATAACCTTCAGAACTGCAACGCAAGCACGCCGATTCATTGGTGTATGGCGTAGAGGCAGTCCTTCCATTAGAACAATAAATTTCATCATTGCGAATTACGATTTAAGAAGGGCTTACCACTGAACATAAAACTCAACTTCATCTAGCAGAGTTGGAGGCATTGGACGAGAAGAGATTAGAAGCGCAATAAAGGTTGGAGTGTTATCAAGCCCGACTTTCTAGAGATTTCAACAAGAGGGTGTGACCATGATCATTTTAAGTTGGTGACTTGGTCTTAGCAGTTCGAAGACCCATAATCCTCAACAAACGCATTGGTGACAAGTTTACATCAAAATGGGATGAACCATATGTAGTGAAAGAAGCGGCTTCAAGTGGCGTGTATAAGATTGTCGATCTAGATGGTGTAATAGCTATCCCCATCAATGGCAAGTTCCTGAAGCAATACTTTCCTTGAAGGTTGGATATGCTCCTTATGGCACGAGCTTAAAATTCATGCCACTCCTGGCCCGCATAAGTATAAACTGTGAATGGCTCCAAAAAAAATTATTAAAAAAAAAATTAACTCATCATTCTTGAACTACGTTATGACTTGATCCTTCTGAGGTACGAAGGCAGCTTAGAGTATCTTTAATCTAAGTTTAGTCATATGAGTTAAAAAAATAAAAAAAAATTGAGAAAACACATGTCATTGTTTGAGCACGAAAATAATACTTTGAATTGACATAGGTACCACATGATAATAGACGTTCCTTCTCTAAGCTTACCGCAGACGTGCAAAGGTGAAGAGACAAGCAAGGCAAAATAGATTTTCAACAATGCATCTATATAAATCCGTAAAGGTTTTCATCATTATTTTTACATATGTGGTAAATCTTAAAGTCTTCCTCGCAACAAAAAAAAGTGTTTCATGATTCAAAAGCTCCTACATCAAGTTATGAATTTTCTATAATAGTCGCTCAAAGTTGCAAAATAAGTCATTAAATTCCTAACTAAGCTGACTTTGATGACGTATCTGTGTAAATACGTAAGAGCGTTGAATGTGGTTGTTATGTATGTTGTATATATGCAAATATAATTTTCAACCAAAAAGTTGACACCTAATTTCGATATGCCTACATCGAGATATGGAATTTTTTGTGACACTGTGCAAAGCTGATAAAACTAGAGAACCAATATTAGAAGATTGGTTTTGAGATAATATCTGGGATGATTCGGGTGTAATCTGATTATGATTCCTGCATGAGACGTAGCTCTACGAGTCTAGTTTTCAATACAAAAAATGGTACCTGATTTCAATTCTCCTACGTCAAGATATGAAATTTATCGTGAGTTGATAAAACTACCAAACCAAGATAAGAAGAAAGGTTTTGGAGCAATATCTGGGATGATTTAGGGGAAATCTGATTGTGATTCTCTCATGACATGTAGCTCTTCGAGTCTAGTTTCCAACACAAAAAATGGATCTTGATTTTGATGTTCCTATGTCAAGATATAAGGATTTTCGTGAGGTTGCACAAAACAAACAAAAAGTTACGAAAAGAACTAAAAGGCTGATTCTGGAAGGTTACCTGGGCAAATTCAGAGAACCTTTGGCCATGATTTTTACGTACATTATATTTACATGAGTTAGTCTGTCAACTGAATAAAAGTTTTGTGATTTGAACCCTCCTACTTCGAGTCATGAATTTTTTTACAATAGTCATTCAAAGCTGAAAAAAAAATGGTTGTCACGAAGTTCAAAAGATTTACACAAGTGTAAAAAAAAAATTTAGTCATGACTTTCATGTGCATTGTAGTTCTGAGAATTTTTATTTCAACAACACAAGTGACTCATAATTTTGAATTTTTATCTCATGTGACAAATGTCAAGGCATATGAGCCGAGAAGGCAAGTAAAAGAACATGTTGGCGTGTCAAGTTTAAAAATAAAAATACATAGCGCGAAAGACATTAAAAAAATGTCACTTTTATTACTCCAATAAAGACTGTCATTACATCGTGATAAGATCCAAAGTAAAACTAAAAAGGAAAAAAGAGCATTCTTAAGCCAAAAAAAAAATTAAGGAAAAAGCTTATGGACAAGAATTTGAAGGGGACTTGTCTCAGCGATTTCCTTTAGCTTAGCAAGCTCTTTGGTTTCTGTTTCCGACAGTGGACTGATTTTCTTAAGGGCATGAATCTCGCCTTTAATGTTGGTTACACTCTCTTGATTTTTAGACAATTTCTTTTAACGTTCTTCAATAAGCAAAATGGTCTTCTTCTTCTTTGACGTCCAGGCTACTAACTTTCTTTTGGCTCTCTCAAGGACTTTTTGAAGCTCTGCCAAATGCTTGTCCATCTTGACTTTGTCTTCATTTGCAGCATGAATATGATGTTGCACAACGGAAAGCAACTCCTGATGAGCATCTCTAGTTATATTTTGGGAACTAGAAAATTTTGCAACATCATAATCTCCATACTTCTTTAAAAAGTCTGCAAGTAGACGTCGACCTCCGGAAGACCTTTAATAATTAGAGAAACACCTTTCTCTAACTCTTTGAGGTTTTTGGAGGATTCGACAGAGAATTGTGTAATACATTCACATAAGGTACGCCACAATTCGGAAATGTAGGACAATTTGAAAGCTGAAATAGCCTTTTGTGGTTCAAAATATGGGGTACTTTATTGTAATGGCCGAACCAAATCCTTAGGGGCATTTGAAGGTCTATTATTATTTGCTTCAACCACTATATCAGTAGTTGGAACATTTTGAAAAGATTCAATATTTTTGAGCAACTTTGCTGATTGATCCTTATTTGAAGCTTGGGTCATGGCATTGTCAAGAGAAAGGTTAGGAATCTACAACACACTTGGAGGATTCGGGCTTGTGACACAATCCTCACCAAATATATCATCACCAAATATGTTGTTGGAAAGGTCCACAAAACTCAACTAAAAAAAGTTATTATTGAGTAAAGCAGCAAGCTCTGATATTAAAGAAGTAATCATTACCTGATATGCCAAATCAGCCAAAGGCATTGTTGAGCCAGCGGCACCATCTTCAAAGATAGTAGTGTCAATACTTATGGAATCTAGATCAGTAAACTCACGATGTTGATCGCTTAAGTCCTTATGTTGTTTCTTCAAATGCCTCCAGTGTGGTTCTTGGCTAGCATTTCTTTCATTCGAACTATAGGCGGCACTACCAATAGAAACTCCATCGATTAAAATAGGTGGTTTTGAATGCGTCACTGCAAAATGACACAATGTCTAGCGACTTTTCAACGCCTTTACCCGACGGGCTAGACGATTTCTTTCTTTTATGGACAATGTTGATCACTTCAGAAGTGGAGATGACTACTGCCTTGGAAGCCGGTAAGGGGCTTTTTACTCTTTTATCCACATGTGTATCCATGCCCTTTAAATTTTTAGATTTAGTAGCGACTTGGACAGATTGAGCAGGATTACCCGTTACCACCTTGGACTTCGAAGAGAGAGAAAGCTTGCCTTGAACATCCAGCTGAAGTTGTCCTCCTTTGGTTGATGAAGGGGTATCATTTTTCTTCGAACCTCTTAAAATAATGTGGGTATTTCGCCTTAACATAGTCTCCGATGGGCTGACCACTAATCCAAATATTCTCGATTCATAAAAGGTCCATAATCCAACAGACGCATTGGTATGTTAAGCTTTGACAAACTTCTAAGACGAACACAAGAATCCCAAAGTTGAACCAAAGCTAGCAGCGAACCGTCAAAATAATGCTTTTTCAGAATACGGGAACGTCTTGACAAAATCCAAATTGGCGACCAAATCAATGAGGGCTATAAGACTCTAAGGTCAGATCATCATCATGCCTCAAAGTGACAAAACTTGAACAAAGTCCTATGAAGAAGTCACCCCAAGAATTGGACAATTTGCCACTATCATCAATTTGTACCTCTTTTCTTTGTAGCAAGGCCAAATAAGGAAGTTTTTTTTTACATTGACTTGTTGAAATAACTTGCAAGCATTAACAAGGTCAAATTGTTTTACCATCTTTTCTTCTAAAATTAGCCACATTTGCACCCCTCGCTACGGACGGTTTACATGGTAATAAGTTCTAAAATACTCACCTATCCATCCATAAACATAATGGATGGGAAAGAGTGCATGGTAGGACCCCAAGTTTGAAGAAGTAGAGATCTCCCGGAGGCCGCAATAGATTCTTGCAAGAACTAGGACCGCTAAAGAAAATTTTTCTCCATGAGCCATCAAGATTGCGACTTTGAAGACGCTAGCACGAATACAACCAGCCTTCTTGTTGGGGAGTAAAAATTTACAGAGCCAACATGCAAGGAAAGCCGCCAAATTAGTTTCATCTCTGAGTGATTCTTCCTCGCCTAACTCAACAAAAAGAGCATTCTCTTCTTTGGTTCATGGTAAAAATTCATGTCAATATTTTCCAATGGGTTATGATACATCCTTGGCTTCGTCCGATTTTTTGACATCTTTTGTGAAGGCTCAACATATTTTCTTGGTCCTATAAAACAAAAATTATTCCAATCAAGAAAAGAGACATCATCAGTGACATCCTTTGTAAGACAGTAGAATGTCGAAAATAAGTGTGAGCAGCTTCTAGGAAGAAAATGTTTTCCTTTGTCATCCACATATGTCAAATCCTTAGTCGAGGGGATAACTTCATCATAAAATTATCCATGAACATGAAGGCCTCTGATGTTTCTCAAGTCCCATAAAGATATGGACAGCTCTCTAATAAAAGTAGAAACTGTGTTGGTAGAAGGATGTCAATTCTCACAGAAGTCCTGAAGCACATTATCGTTATGGTCATACGTGAACAATGAAGCAAAAACAACATCATAAGTCTTATTGCGCTCCAACGTCTCCTTATTATGGGCAAGGACGTCTTCTATCCACTCCCAGTAGCCAGATGTATATCGAACCTCCTTGAAGCTAGAGGAAGGGACGCGCCAACTGCTAAGGCTTCCATTGTGACTAAGAGAGCTCGCAACAACACCATTTTGATGTGTAGAAGACTTTAAAAGGAGAACTTTTTCAGTCATAATTTTGCCCAAAAAGTTATCCATGACGTCCTTAGTTCAGTCGTTGACCATTCTATCAGATGGAGGGAAGTTTTCAGCGACTTTCTAACAAGCGAGAAGGCACTAATCACCGGAGGATAAACTTTCAAAGTGAGGGCTTTGGCATGCGAATCTGATTTGTTTTCCACGATCTCAAGGCAAGGGTATGGAGATTCACGGTCATTGAAACCAGTCATTGTTTGAGACTAGAAGCACCCTACACCGTTCCTGGGGATTAATAAGAGAATAGATATTAATCGTTATGAACACATAAGGTAAAAAATAAAAAAATAAAAAAATAGAAAACAAAAGAACCTGAAGTTGAGTGTAAAAAAAATGAATAGCTCGCAATTGCGGTCACGTATTTCGTATTGGAATCATGCAAATTTGAGCGAGCAAGAGGAAACATGCTGCAATGAAAGTTACAGTTACCTGAGGAGCAGTTTGTGGAGTCAATCATATTGTGCAAGGTCACTGCTTCACCGTCCGACGATCGAGCACAATCGAATACTTTTTTTTTTTTTTTTGTGTGTGGCTACCTAGTGCTTTGATGAATTTTCTCTACAAGGGAAAATCTTATATAGAAGTTTAGAGGAGAATCTCAATTTCATATATAAGGGAGGTTGTAGCAAGATTGGAAGAAAAGATCCCTAGAAATTTCAAGTTTCCAAGTAGCTAAAAGAAAATTACCATGTTTGAAAGATTTTTTTGAAAAAAAAAAATTGATTTTTTTAGGACCAAAGGAAAGTTAATATTTTATTGGTTCAAAAGTTCAATGCAAGAATCTTTACTAACATGCAAGGGGCAGTAAGTTAATGATTTAATCAATAAGGTCCTATTGCAAATCTATATAGAGGGGCATCAATATTGTCTAGTGTGTAATGACTTGGACAAATATTAGGGGTCATTGATTTCACGCTTACCCAAGAGAAAATTTTTCGCTATGTGAAAATATGTGACAAAAATTTAAGATCACTCACAAGTGGCAATCTACCTAGAAGGCACCGACAAGAAACAAGTAAGTTTCAAAAAAAATGAAAACACATTCATAGGTACTTCAAGTCTCATCGCCAAGTTTCGGCAAGCCTACAACGTCGATAAGTTTCGAAGTAAGGAGAATTTATAGACATACAAAATTCAACGGGTCAAATGCATACAAAAGTTGAATTTAATTCATGATCATTTGGGTTTATTAACTAATTTGGGCCCTACAAATTAATTAGTCCATTTTGTTAAATTCAAGCCCAAGGTCCATTATACTTGGAAGCAAAACTCATCAAGTAACGTGGCATCCCAATCAAATCTAAGACTAATGAGATGCCTCCACATGTACAAATGATGTGGAAATCTCATTCAAATTGAAGAACCAGTCAAGAGTCGCCAAGTGTCAAGGCGACATGTTTCGGCCAATCATAAGCAACTAAGCCTACCCCCTACAACTATAAATAGGGGTAACACGAGAGGACGAAAAAGAAAGAAAACACTTGGACAAGCATTGACAACGTCAGCATTGACTAGCAAGTTCTTGAAAGGAGCAATCAATAGAGTTGTTTCCGAAGATTATTCCAAAATGACAAAATACTTTCCGATATCCCAGAAGATTATTCCAAAATGACAAAATACTTTCCGATATCCCAGAAGATTAAAATACGTCTCTAGAAGTCCAAATCATCCAACGATTCGGGAAACACGCTACTGAAGGCCCTCGAATCATTGCTTAATTTAAGAGAGAAGAATTAAGAGAATAACGGAATTGTACCCTCAACATTCATATTAATAAAATTATTATTTTCTTTTATTTATTTTTGCTTGTAGTTGATTTTCTGTACTCCACGAAAATTTTTTGCGAACAGGGACTTCATTAAAATAGATTATGAGTAGTATACGATGACTTATATGGTTATTTTGGTTAATGTGAGTGATGGATCTTATTTGGTTTTCAGTGCTAACTTTTGTTATTTTTCGCCGATACGGGTACGTAGAATCTGTATAATATAGTAAGAACTTCAACACTAGTTCAAGTACAAAACAAGAACCCTTATGAAGTTATGTAACACCCTCAACACAAGATCAAAAAAGATCTTTCAAAGAAGTGTGTTTTCCAGAAAAATAAGATGAAAACAGAAAAGTAATTAGACCAAGTCGTTCGAATTCACGGACTTTCCTTAAGGAAATAATTCCCCTCACTGTACCCGAGGTTGTGGAATTTTCCTCCCAGGATAAAATGGCCTTCAATTTGACTATAGCGGTACCTCAAATAGGCAGATTCTTCGAACACACTCACGGTTTGAATGATCACACGTAAGAGTATTTTTTAAGACAAGAAGAAGAAGTTTGTAATCTGAAAATTACTGTTTTCTATTGCATGTCATAAACCTGTGGATGAAACCAGGTTTATATAGCAACTAGATGCCTTTTTAAAAAGGTAGCATTGGTTCATAATAGAGGTGTGTGACTCTTCCTGAACATACATGTCTATTCAGTTAAAATAATGCAGTATTTTTTTGAAACAGTGCACTGATTCACTAAAACAGTGTGCTTTTTCGTTGAAGAGTTGCAACTTTCTGAAGCTGTGCAATCTTTTGTAACAGAAGCAACAATCTGAAACAGTGCAACCTTCTGTAACAGAAGCAACAATCTGAAATAGTGCAACCTTTTGTAATAGAAGCAATAATCTGAAATAGTGCAACAGTTTCAGACAGACGCATATTTTCTGAAAATACTGTTACTGCGTATATATATGGAGTTCTGAAAATCTGCAGTAAATACTGCATTTTTTCCTTGGCATTCTTCGTAATTCAAATAAAATTTGTCCAAAAAATAGATCTCATCAATCGATCATTTGACCAAATCCAAATCCAAATCCAAATCCGAAGCCGAAGCCGGGCCGAGTGAGCGACGACGACGACGGCGCGAGGCATCTCTATTTCCTTGCCTCACTTACCATGTGAAGTAAGTGTTTCACTTTATAAATACTTTAAAGTTCTCTTCTTCCACCAATGTGGGAGAAGAGTAAACTTTCCTTAGCAAAGAGTACACTTTCCAATTTGGGTGTCTCCTTCCCTTCACTTGATTTCTCCATTTTCCATTCAACACACTATGAACCCAACAATCCCCCACATGAATGGGGAATGGCTATTTTTTGAAAAACATTTACGAACAGTATGTGATCATCAAGCAAAGACTGATTGCATCTGGATAAGTGGGTTTCCCTTTGAACTTTCCGTAGTGAACATGTATCGGATGCACTCGGTCAACCGGTAGATTTGATATCTTTGAACCGTCGAGCTTTAATGTAAACCTATACAACACATGTCACACAACCAGCCTTTTACCGTTTATGGTTATTACGGTTTTGTTCTTTTCAGCCATGAACACGTCCCGGTTTTCATGAGAGCTTAGAGAATAGGCCTTTACTAACATTCTCTTTGAAGCGGCTTCCACTTCGCCCTCACATAGGTGATTTCTAAACGTTTCAATCCTTTAGATTGAACTATTTGGTCAAATCTGCCAAATTTAGATAATCATTAAAAGACTTTTCAGCTTGAGTCTTATCCTTGTTTACTATACATTGTCTACATCATGAGAATGGGTTGGGTAAATGACAATGTTGAACCTTTCAGACATAACTTTGTTTGATCTCCTTGAACCTAGCTCTTGGGATCTCCAATCTTCTAGGTAGATTTACCGCCATACTGACTTTTCCTAGGCCTTAAACCCATTCCCTTGGATGTCCTTTCTACTTCTTCTCTAGATAGGCCTTTTGTAAGTGGATCCGACACATTATTCTTTGAATTTACATAGTCTATAGTGATAATTCCACTAGAGAGAAGTTCTCTAACGGTATTATGTCTTCGACGTATGTAACGAGACTTACCGTTGTACATCATGCTCCCTGCCCTACCTATTGCTGCTTAGCTATCACAGTGTATACATACTGGTGCCACTGGCTTGGGCCAATAAGGAATATCTTCTAAGAAATTGCGGAGCCATTCTGCTTCTTCATCGGCTTTATCTAAAGCGATAAATTCAGATTCCATTGTAGAGCGAGCAATACAAGTCTGTTTTGACGATTTCTAAGAAACTGCTCCTCCACCGATAGTAAATACATATCCACTTGTGGATTTTACTTCGTTCGATCCGGTGATCCAATTTGCATCACTATATCCTTTAAGTACCGCGGGATATTTATTATAATGCAAAGCATAGTCTTGAGTGTATTTAAGATAACCCAAAACTCTTTTCATTGCCATCGAGTGAGTTTTGTTGGGATTACTCATGTACCGACTCAATTTACTGATAGTGCATGCTATGTCTGGTCATGTACAGTTCATTATATACATTAAACATCCCAATACTCTTGCGTACTCCAATTGAGAATCACTTTCACCTTCATTTTTCCAAAGTGCAAAGTTCGCATCCAATGGAGTCTTGGCAATATCGAATTTCATATACTTGAACTTGTCAAGTACTTTTTCGATATAATGAGACTGTGACAGTGCTAATCCTTGTGGAGTTCGATGGATTCTTATACCTAAGATCACATCTGCAACTCTGAGGTCTTTCATATCAAACTTGCTCTCGAGCATTCGTTTGGTTGCATTTATGTCACAAATGTCTCTACTGATGATCAACATATCATCCATATATAAACATACAATGACTTGGTGATTTGGTGTGTCCTTAATATATACACATTTATCATATTCATTTATCTTGAATCCGTTTGCCAACATGGTTTGGTCAAACTTTGCATGCCATTGCTTAGGTGCTTGTTTTAGTCCATAAAGTGACTTAACAAGTTTACACACCTTATTTTCTTTTCCTGGAACCACAAAACCCTCAGGTTGTTCCATGTAGATTTCTTCCTCCAATTCTCCGTTTAGGAATACGGTTTTCACATCCATTTGATGGATTCGAAGATCATATACTTCCGCCAAGGCAATTAACATTCGAATTGAGGTTATCCTTGTCACTGGCGAGTATGTATCAAAGTAATCAAGACCTTCTTTTTGATTGAAGCCTTTTACTACAAGTCTTGCCTTGTATTTGTCAATAGAACCATCCGTTTTCATTTTCCTTTTGAAGATCCATTTAGAACCTAAAGGTTTATTTCCTGGAGGAAGATCAACCAATTCCCACGTATGGTTACTTAAGATTGAATCAATCTCACTATTGACAGCTTCTTTCCAAAAGGATGAGTCTGATGACGATATCGCTTCTTTAAACGTTCGAGGCTCATTTTCTAAGAGAAATGTTACAAAATCCGATCCAAACGAAGTTGACGTTCTTTGACGTGTACTACGTCTTGGATTTTCTTCATTATGTACATTCTCACTTGGTTCATCTCGGGGTCGTTTAGATCCTCCACTATACTGTTCATGTCTAGTTTTATATGGATAAATGTTTTCAAAGAATTCAGCATTATCTGATTCAATTACCGTATTTTCATTTATATCCGAATGTTCGGATTTATGAACCAAAAATCGACATGCTTTACTGCTTTTAGCATATCCTATGAACACGCAGTCCACCCTTTTAGGTTCTATCTTAACCCTTTTAGGTATAGGAACTTGAACCTTCGCTAGACACCCCCACACTTTGAAATATTTCAAGTTGGGTTTCCTTCCTTTCCATTTTTCGTAAGGAATTGATTGTGTCTTACTATGGGGAACTCTATTGAGCATATGATTGGCCGTAAGGATAGCCTCCCCCCACAAGTTTTGCGGTAAACCAGAACTTATTAGTAAGGCATTCATCATTTCCTTCAAAGTTCGGTTTTTCCTTTCCGCAATTCCATTAGATTGAGGTGAATACGGGGCCGTAGTTTGATGGATTATTCCATTCTCTACACATATTTGCGCAAAGGGAGATTCAATTCTCCGCCCCTGTCACTTCTTATCATTTTGATCCTTTTGTCTAACTGATTTTCAACTTCAGTTTTATATTGCCTAAACGCATCTATTGCTTCATCCTTACTATTTAGCAAGTAAACATAACAATATCTAGTGCAATCGTCAATAAAAGTTATGAAATATTTTTTTCCACCACGTGATGGTGTTGACTTCATATCATAAATGTCAGTGTGTATTAAGTCTAAGGGATTGGAATTCTTTTCAACAGACTTATAAGGATGCTTAGCATACTTTGATTCTACACACGTTTGACACTTAGATTTATTGCACTCAAAATTTGGCAAAACTTCTAAGTTAATCAGTTTTCATAACGTTTTGTAATTAACATGGCCTAAACGTTCATGCCATAAATTATAAGACTCAATCAAGTAAGAAGAATTTGAATTTTTATTCATTTCAACATTCATTACATTCATCTTATAAAGGCCTTCCTCGAGATAGCCTTTTTCTACATACATTTCTCCTTTGCTAACTACTATTTTTCCAGAAACGATTACACATTTGAAACCATTTTTATCTAGGAGTGAAACAGAAATTAAGTTCCTACGTAACTCCGGAACATATAACACATTATTCAGTGTCAAAACCTTTCCGGATGTCATCTTTAGGCAAACTTTTCCTATTCCCTCCACCTTAGCAGTCGCGGAGTTGGACATGTAAGTTGTTTCTTCTGCTTGAGCCGGAGCATATGTCGAGAACAACTCTTTGCTTGCGCAGACATAGCGTGTGGCCCCTGAATCCATCCACCAAGAGCGTGGATTGCCGACCATGTTGCATTCCGTGAACATAGCACACAGGTCTTCATAATCCTTGTTGGACTCAATTAGATTTGCTTGGTCCTTTTTCTTCCCTTTTTTTGGGGCTCGACAGTCTGTTGATTTGTGGACAACTTTGCCACAGTTGAAGCACTTTTCCTTAAACTTTTTCTTGGGATGATTGCTTCCATGTTCAACATTCTTTCTTTTCTTCGAGTTGTTTTGGCTATCTTCTACAATATGTGCTCCATTCATTGTAGAGTTTCCCTTTGACCTTCTTTCGGCAGCTTTATTGTCTTCTTCAATACGAAGTCGGACAATAAGATCTTCAACGGTCATCTCCTTGCGCTTATGCTTTAAGTAGTTTTTGAAGTCTTTCCACAAAGGTGGTAGCTTCTCAACTATTGCTGCTACTTGGAAAGCATCATTCACAATTAAACCTACAAAACAGTTTATGTGAGTATTATGAACATTTTTAATTTGTTCAACTAAGGTATTTTTCAAAATTATACCTTCTGCTAGGATATCATGTATGATGACTTGCAACTCCTGTACTTGAGAGACAACAGATTTGCTATCAATCATTTTGAAGTCCAGGAATCGTGCAACAAGGAATTTCTTAATTCCCGCATCTTCCATTTTATATTTCCGTTCAAGTGCCTCCCACAGTTCTTTCGATGTCTTGGTTCCACTATAGACATTATAGAGGTCATCTTGGAGACCACTCAGAATATAGTTCCTGCAAAGGAAATCTGAATGTTTCCAAGCTTCTACAATAATGAATCGGTCCTTGTCCGAGGTTCCCTCGGGTACCTCGGGAGCATCTTCGCTAGTGAACCTTTGTAGACATAACGTGGTGAGGTAAAAGAACATCTTTTATTGCCACCGCTTGAAGTCGATGCCAGAAAATTTTTCGGGCTTCTCCGCCGGGGCCATCGATGGCGGAGCAGTTGTGCGACTAGATGTGGCAATATTAGTTGCCCCCATAGACGTTGTCGCACTCATAATTTGACTTTCAGTTGTCATTTTTCCTGTCACCACAAGACAGAAAATTAGTATTTTTCAGAATACTATTAATAAAGTTAAATAACTTTACAACTTTTCCTTCTTGTTTTTAATTAACGATGAAGTTTTTATAACTTCAAATCGTCAATCGAGTGAACTTCAACTTTTGATGAAGATTTTATTTCTTCTAATCACAAGTTAAATTCAAACGGAGTAGAAAACATAAGCTTTAATCTCCAAAAACAAGTTATACAGATTCTGTAACTTATTTCCTTAAGATTGTTATTTTCCGCCGATACAGGTACGTAGAATCTATATAATATAGTAAGAACTTCAACACTAGTTCAAGTACAAAACAAGAACCCTTATGAAGTTATGTAACACCCTCAACACAAGATCAAAAAAGATCTTTCAAAGAAGTGTGTTTTCCAGAAAAATTAGATGAAAACAGAAAAGTAGTTAGACCAAGTCGTCCGAATTCACGGACTTTCCTTAAGGAAATAATTCCCCTCACTATACCCGAGGTTGTGGAATTTTCCACCCAGGATAAAATGGCCTTCAATCTGACTATAGCGGTACCTCAAATAGGCAGATTCTTCGAACACACTCACGGTTTGAATGATCACACGTAAGAGTATTTTTTAAGACAAGAAGAAGAAGTTTGTAATCTGAAAATTACTGTTTTCTATTGCATGTCATAAACCTGTGGATGAAACCAGGTTTATATAGCAACTAGATGCCTTTTTAAAAAGGTGTCATTGGTTCATAATAGAGGTGTGTGACTCTTCCTGAACATACATATCTATTCAGTTAAAACAATGCAGTATTTTTCTGAAATAGTGCACTGGTTCACTGAAACAGTATGCTTTTTCATTGAAGAGTTGCAACTTTCTGAAGCTGTGCAATCTTCTGTAACAGAAGCAATAATCTGAAATAGTGCAACAGTTTCAGACAAACGCATCTTTTCTGAAAATACTGGCCGAAGCCGAGCGAGCGACGACGACAGCGCGAGGCATCTCTATTTCCTTGCCTCACTTACCATGTGAAGTAAGTGTTTCACTTTATAAACACTTTAAAGTTCTCTTCTTTCACCAATGTGGGAGAAGAGTAAACTTTCCAATTTTAAAGAGTACACTTTCCAATTTGGGTGTCTCTTTCCCTTCACTTGATTTCTTCATTTTCCATTCAACACACTATGAACCCAACAACTTTCAATTCCTTTGCTTTCCTAGATAAAGAAATCAGTATTATCTATCTATCTTATTTCATCTTGTATTGACTATCCACTGATGATAAGTAGAGATATATTTGTGTGGATATTGGTTTTAAGTATCGAATTGTTCAGTTTCATTAGTGAATTTGAGTTGTAAAGAGAACTGAAATAACAAATTCAGTTGTCGAATGGACATCAATTGTAGATGCGTTTCAAGGTTATGCAACTCAAGTTGTGTTGGAGTGACATGACTACTTTTAGAAAAGAATAAAATGTGAGTGAAAGAAGTGTAATATAAATACTTACAGTAGAAATTAGCAGTCAGACTCTGTAAGTGCTATCTATGATTTGTACCTAGTAGTGGCAAAGCCAAATCAATTGAATATTGATGGAGTTGTTAGCTAGACAAGTGTATCAGATTGTCTAGTCAGGCTCTGCTTTGGTTCCTGTATCCTTCTTGGTGCTAAAAACAATAATACTTTACCTTATGAAAAAAGTAAATCCATTCTATAGACTAAAAGTATTGCACTGTGAGTGGGAATGGGGAGTTTTGTTCCTGTTATCAAATGTTCTCTTAGGACTAAGTATTTCCACCCATTGATTGCAGGTATGATTCTAGAAATTCTGCTCTGGAGTGATTTTAAGTCTTATTGACAATTCTAATCACCGGTAAGCTTATGTCGAAACTACTTGTCTTCAACTGCACAATGTCAAGTACTTGTTTGTAGATAACTGGAATTTGTTTTTTCGGAAGTATATCTTAACGTCTGGCTCCCAATCTCTTCCTGTGTACTACCTCAAGAACCTTCACAAAGGTTTGCATCTGTTTTTACGCATGATATTCTGACCTTTCCTTTTCAATCACTAGGTTGTTCGTTCATGCTCTTCCTAATTTGATTTGCTTACATTTGATCCTTCTCATATTTGTTCAATCATCATTTTCTTCATTATCTCAAAGAAATATTGTGGGTGTGTGGAACACAGTTATTGTTATCTTCCGCCGAAATGGGTACGTAGAATCTGTATAATATAGAATCACAACTTCAACACTAGTTCAAGTACAAAACAAGAACCCTTATGAAGTTAAGTAACACCCTCAACACAAGATCAAAAAAGATCTTTCAAAGAAGTGTGTTTTTTCAGAAAAATTAGATGAAAACAGAAAAGTTGTTAAGGCCAAGTCGTCCGAATTCACGGACTTTCCTTAAGGAAATAATTCCCCTCACTGTACCCGAGGTTGTGGAATTTTCCTCCCAGGATAAAATGGCCTTCAATCCGACTATAGCGGTACCTCAAATAGGCGGATTCTTCGAACACACTCACGGTTTGAATGATCACACTTGGAGTATTTTTAAGACAAGAAGAATGTTTTTGTAATCTGAAAATTTCTGTGTTGAAACCTGTGAATCAAAGCAGGTTTTTATAGCCAAGTGATGTCTCTTCCGAAAAGAGACAAAGGTTCATCAAAAAGGTGTTACCTTTTCTGAAAATTCATGTCCATTCGGCCAACCAGTGTGACTGTTTCTGAACAGGCATGTCATTTCGGATGAAACAATGTGTTGTTTCATGAAGAATCGCAACTTTCAGCAGCATCTGTTCGTGAAACAGTGCATCTGTTTGTGAAACAGTGCATCTGCTGAAGAACATTACATCTGGAAACATTGCAACTCTGTAACGTTTCTGCAGCAGTTCACTGCATTGCATATAAATGGAGTCTAAATCACAGAAAAAATTTCTTGCGTTTTACACATATTCAGATTTTCGTCAAATAAAATTTGTCCAAAAAATAGATCTCATCGATCGATTATTTGACCAAATCTAAATCCAAATCTGAAGCCGAGCCGAGCGAGCGACGACGACGACGGCGCGAGGCATCTCTATTTCCTTGCCTCACTTACCATGTGAAGTAAGTGTTTCACTTTATAAACACTTTAAAGTTCTCTTCTTCCACCAATGTGGGAGAAGAGTAAACTTTCCTTAGCAAAGAGTACACTTTCCAATTTGGGTGTCTCCTTCCCTTCACTTTGGTTTCTCCATTTTCCATTCAACACACTATGAACCCAACAATCCCCCACATGAATGGGGAATGGCTCTTTTTTCAAAAATCATTTACGGACAGTATGTGATCATCAAGCAAAGACTGATTGCATCTGGATAAGTGGGTTTCCCTTTGAACTTTCCGTAGTGAACATGTATCGGATGCACTCGGTCAATCGGTAGATTTGATATCTTTGAACCGTCGAGCTTTAATGTACACCTAGACAACACATGTCACACAACCAGCCTTTTACCATTTATGGTTCTCACGGTTTAGTTCTTTTCAGCCATGAACACGTCCCGGTTTTCATGAGAGCTTAGAGAATAGGCCTTTACTAACATTCTCTTTGAAGCGGCTTCCACTTCGCCCTCACATAGGTGATTTATAAATGTTTTAATCCTTTAGATTGAACTATTTGGTCAAATCTGCCAAATTTAGATAATCATTAAAAGACTTTTCACCTTAAGTCTTATCCTTGTTTACTATACATTGTCTACATCATGAGAATGGGTTGGGTAAATGACAATGTTGAACCTGTCAGACATAACTTTGTTTGTTCTCCTTGAACCTAGCTCTTGGGATCTCCATTCTGCTAGGTAGAGTTACCGCCATGCTGACTTGTCCTAGGCCTTAAACCCATTCCCTTGGATGTTTTTTCTACTCCTTCTCTAGATAGGCCTTTTGTAAGTGGATCCGACACATTATCCTTTGACTTTACATAGTCTATAGTGATAATTCCACTAGAGAGAAGTTCTCTAACGGTATTATGTCTTCGACGTATGTAACGAGACTTACCGTTGTACATCATGCTCCCTGCCCTACCTATTGCTGCTTAGCTATCACAGTGTATACATACTGGTGCCACTGGCTTGGGCCAATAAGGAATATCTTCTAAGAAATTGCGGAGCCATTCTGCTTCTTCATCGGCTTTATCTAAAGCGATAAATTCAGATTCCATTGTAGAGCGAGCAATACAAGTCTGTTTTGACGATTTCTAAGAAACTGCTCCTCCACCGATAGTAAATACATATCCACTTGTGGATTTTACTTCGTTCGATCCGGTGATCCAATTTGCATCACTATATCCTTTAAGTACCGCGGGATATTTATTATAATGCAAAGCATAGTCTTGAGTGTATTTAAGATAACCCAAAACTCTTTTCATTGCCATCGAGTGAGTTTTGTTGGGATTACTCATGTACCGACTCAATTTACTGATAGTGCATGCTATGTCTGGTCATGTACAGTTCATTATATACATTAAACATCCCAATACTCTTGCGTACTCCAATTGAGAATCACTTTCACCTTCATTTTTCCAAAGTGCAAAGTTCGCATCCAATGGAGTCTTGGCAATATCGAATTTCATATACTTGAACTTGTCAAGTACTTTTTCGATATAATGAGACTGTGACAGTGCTAATCCTTGTGGAGTTCGATGGATTCTTATACCTAAGATCACATCTGCAACTCTGAGGTCTTTCATATCAAACTTGCTCTCGAGCATTCGTTTGGTTGCATTTATGTCACAAATGTCTCTACTGATGATCAACATATCATCCATATATAAACATACAATGACTTGGTGATTTGGTGTGTCCTTAATATATACACATTTATCATATTCATTTATCTTGAATCCGTTTGCCAACATGGTTTGGTCAAACTTTGCATGCCATTGCTTAGGTGCTTGTTTTAGTCCATAAAGTGACTTAACAAGTTTACACACCTTATTTTCTTTTCCTGGAACCACAAAACCCTCAGGTTGTTCCATGTAGATTTCTTCCTCCAATTCTCCGTTTAGGAATACGGTTTTCACATCCATTTGATGGATTCGAAGATCATATACTTCCGCCAAGGCAATTAACATTCGAATTGAGGTTATCCTTGTCACTGGCGAGTATGTATCAAAGTAATCAAGACCTTCTTTTTGATTGAAGCCTTTTACTACAAGTCTTGCCTTGTATTTGTCAATAGAACCATCCGTTTTCATTTTCCTTTTGAAGATCCATTTACAACCTAAAGGCTTATTTCCTGGAGGAAGATCAACTAATTCCCACGTATGGTTACTTAAGATTGAATCAATCTCACTATTGACTGCTTCTTTCCAAAAGGATGAGTCTGATGACGACATCGCTTCTTTAAACGTTCGAGGCTCATTTTCTAAGAGAAATGTTACAAAATCCGATCCAAACAAAGTTGACGTTCTTTGACGTGTACTACGTCTTGGATTTTCTTCATTATGTACATTCTCACTTGGTTCATCTCGGGGTCGTTTAGATCCTCCACTAAACTGTTCATGTCTAGTTTTATACGGATAAATGTTTTCAAAGAATTCAGCATTATCTGATTCAATTACCGTATTTTCATTTATATCCGAATGTTCGGATTTATGAACCAAAAATCGACATGCTTTACTGCTTTTAGCATATCCTATGAACACACAGTCCACCGTTTTAGGTCCTATCTTAACCCTTTTAGGTATAGGAACCTGAACCTTCGCTAGACACCCCACACTTTGAAATATTTCAAGTTGGTTTTCCTTCCTTTCCATTTTTCGTAAGGAATTGATTGTGTCTTACTATGGGGAACTCTATTGAGTATACGATTGGCCGTAAGGATAGCCTCCCCCCACAAGTTTTGCGGTAAACCAGAACTTATTAGTAAGGCATTCATCATTTCCTTCAAAGTTCGGTTTTTTCTTTCCGCAATTCTATTAGATTGAGGTGAATACGGGGCCGTAGTTTGATGGATTATTCCATTCTCTACACATATTTGCGCAAAGGGAGATTCATATTCTCCGCCCCTATCACTTCTTATCATTTTGATCCTTTTGTCTAACTGATTTTCAACTTCAGTTTTATATTGCCTAAACGCATCTATTGCTTCATCCTTACTATTTAGCAAGTAGACATAACAATATCTAGTGCAATCGCCAATAAAAGTTATGAAATACTTTTTTCCACCACGTGATGGTGTTGACTTCATATCACAAATGTCAGTGTGTATTAAGTCTAAGGGATTGGAATTCCTTTCAACAGACCTATAAGGATGCTTAGCATACTTTGATTCTACACACGTTTGGCACTTAGATTTATTGCACTCAAAATTTGGCAAAACTTCTAAGTTAATCAGTTTTCATAACGTTTTGTAATTAACATGGCCTAAACGTTCATGCCATAAATTATAAGACTCAATCAAGTAAGAAGAATTTGAATTTTTATTCATTTCAGTATTCATTACATTCATCTTATAAAGGCCTTCCTCGAGATAGCCTTTTTCTACATACATTTCTCCTTTGCTAACTACTATTTTTCCAGAAACGATTACACATTTGAAACCATTTTTATCTAGGAGTGAAACAGAAATTAAGTTCCTACGTAACTCCGGAACATATAACACATTATTTAGTGTCAAAACCTTTCCAGATGTCATCTTTAGGCAAACTTTTCCTATTCCCTCCACCTTAGCAGTCGCGGAGTTGGCCATGTATATTGTTTCTTCCGCTTAAGCCGGAGCATATGTCGAGAACAACTCTTTGCTTGCGCAGACATGGCGTGTGGCTCCTGAATCCATCCACCAAGCGCGTGGATTACCGACCATGTTGCATTCCGTGAACATAGCACACAGGTCGTCATAATCCTTATTGGACTCAATCAGATTTGCTTGGTCCTTTTTCTTCCCCTTTTTCGGGGCTCGACAGTCTGTTGATTTGTGGCCAGCTTTGCCACAGTTGAAGCACTTTCCCTTAAACTTTTTCTTGGGATGATTGCTTCCATGTTCAACATTCTTTCTTTTCTTCGAGTTGTTTTGGCCATCTTCTACAATATGTGCTCCATTCATTGTAGAATTTCCCTTTGACCTTCTTTCGGCAGCTTTATTGTCTTCTTCAATCCGAAGTCTGACAATAAGATCTTCAACGGTCATCTCCTTGCGCTTATGTTTCAAGTAGTTTTTGAAGTCTTTCCACAAAGGTGGTAGCTTCTCAACCATTGCTGCTACTTGAAAAGCATCATTCACAATTAAACCTACAAAACAGTTTATGTGAGTGTTATGAACAATTTTAATTTGTTCAACTAAGGCACTTTTCAAAATTATACCTTCTGCTAGGAGATCATGTATGATGACTTGCAACTCCTGTACTTGAGAGACAACAGATTTGCTATCAATCATTTTGAAGTCCAGGAATCGTGCAACAAGGAATTTCTTAATTCCCGCATCGTCCGTTTTATATTTCCGTTCAAGTGCCTCCCACAGTTCTTTTGCTGTCTTGGTCCCACTATAGATATTATAGAGGTCATCTTGGAGACCACTCAGAATATAGTTCCTGCAAAGGAAATCTGAATGTTTCCAAGCTTCTACAATGACGAATCGATCCTTGTCCGAGGTTCCCTCGGGTACCTCGGGTGCATCTTCACTAGTGAACCTTTGTAGACATAACGTGGTGAGCTAAAAGAACATCTTTTGTTTCCACCGCTTGAAGTCGATGCCAGAAAATTTTCTGGGCTTCTCCGTCGGGGCCATCGATGGCGGAGCAGTTGTGCGACTAGATGTGGCAATGTTAGTTGCCCCCATAGACATTGTTGCACTCATAATTTGACCTTCAGTTGTCATTTTTCCTGTCACCACAAGACAGAAAATTAGTATTTTCCAGAAAACTATTAATAAAGTTAAATAACTTTATAAGTTTTCCTTCTTGTTTCTAATTAACGACGAAGTTTTTATAACATCCAATCGTCAATCGAGTGAACTTCAACTTTTGATGAAGATTTTATGTCTTCTAATGACAAGTTAAATTCAAACGGAGTAGAAAGCATAGGCTTTAATCTCTAAAAACAAGTTATACAGATTCCAGAAAGTTTATTTCCTTAAGATTGTTATCTTCCGCCGAAACGGGTACGTAGAATCTGTATAATATAGAATCACAAATTCAACACTAGTTCAAGTACAAAACAAGAACCCTTATGAAGTTAAGTAACACCCTCAACACAAGATCAAAAAAGATCTTTCAAAGAAGTGTGTTTTTTCAGAAAAATTAGATGAAAACAGAAAAGTTGTTAAGGCCAAGTCGTCCGAATTCACGGACTTTCCTTAAGGAAATAATTCCCCTCACTGTACCCGAGGTTGTGGAATTTTCCTCCCAGGATAAAATGGCCTTCAATCCGACTATAGCGGTACCTCAAATAGGCGGATTCTTCGAACACACTCACGGTTTGAATGATCACACTTGGAGTATTTTTAAGACAAGAAGAATGTTTTTGTAATCTGAAAATTTCTGTGTTGAAACCTGTGAATCAAAGCAGGTTTTTATAGCCAAGTGATGTCTCTTCCGAAAAAAGACAAAGGTTCATCAAAAAGGTGTTACCTTTTCTGAAAATTCATGTTTATATCTGGAAACATTGCAACTCTTTAACGTTTCTGCAGCAGTTCACTGCATGCATATAAATGGAGTCCAAATCACAGAAAAAATTTCCTGCGTTTTACACATATTCAGATTTTCGTCAAATAAAATTTGTCCAAAAAATAGATCTCATCGATCGTTTGACCAAATCCAAATCCGAAGCCGAGCCGAGCGAGCGACGACGACGACGGCGCGAGGCATCTCTATTTCCTTGCCTCACTTACCATGTGAAGTAAGTGTTTCACTTTATAAACACTTTAAAGTTCTCTTCTTCCACCAATGTGGGAGAAGAGTAAACTTTCCTTAGCAAAGAGTACACTTTCCAATTTGGGTGTCTCCTTCCCTTCACTTTGGTTTCTCCATTTTCCATTCAACACACTATGAACCCAACAGTTACAATGTTGAGTGAGTCTGCTGTGATTTTATGCCATTAATATTTTCCAGGGTTATGTCCAATAGGTTGTTGTGAACAATGCTTGTTGTTAACCATTGTGTTGCGTTCATAGTATATGAAAGAAGTGTGAATGGAAAAATGGAGAATAAAATGATGGAGGGGAAGGAGACACTAAAATGGAAAGTGTACTCCCAAATTAAAAAGTTTACTCTTTCTCCTACATTGATGGAAGAAGAGAACTTGAAAGTGTTTATAATCAAGAACATTCACTCCACATGGCAAGTGAGGCAAGAAATAATAGATGCCTTGTGCCGTTGCCGTCGTCGCTTGCTCGGCTTCGGATTTGGATTTGGAAAATGATCGATCGATGAGATCTATCTTTTTGGACAGACTTTATTTGAATTTCGAAGAATGCCAAGAAAAAATGGAGTAAAAAATTTTCTGTAGTTTCGGACTTCCATTTATATATACATATAGTAACAGTTGCACAGTTTCAAGTGATAGAACTAGTGCTTCAAAAATGATACATTGTTCTAAACTGAGGCTACAGAAGGTTGCAATGGTTCGAAATGATGCTTCAGAAGGATGTAATCCTTCAATGAAGTGACACACTGATTCATGAAATGAGATGAATGTTCAGGAAAAGATGCAATCTTTGATGAACAGACATGAACTTACAGCAAAGGTGTAACCTTTGGAGTGAACCATTGCCTCTTTTCAGAAGAGGCATGTTGTGGCTATATAAACCTGGTTTCTTCCACAGGTTTAGTACGAAAATTTCAGAATAAAAAATACTTCTTGTCTTCCAAATTACTATGTGTGATCAATCGAAACATTCTGTGCGTTCGAAGATATTACAACCGTTTGAGGTACCGCTACAGTTGGTCTGTTAGCCATTTTATCCTGGGAGGAAAAATTTCACAACCTCGGGTATAGTGAGGGGATTATTTCCTTAAGAAAAATCCGTGAATTCGGACGACTTGGCTATTTTCTGTTTCATCTTAATTTCTGCAAAATAAAATACACCTCTTGAAAAAGTCATTTTGATCTTGTGTTGAGGGTATTTGATATACTTGATTGTGTTCTTGTTTATATTTGAACTCAAGTTAAAATTGGTGTTATAATATACAGATTCTATGTACCCGAAGTACAAACGAGATAACACATTATTCCTCAGAGCCGGTTGATACCTTGATTCATTGTAATCTTCTGGTAGTCAACATTCTCCATTGATAGGTGGATCTCCACCCAACATTGCTCAACGAATGTTGATGGCTACCAAGAATTACCAAATCATGCAACTGTGACGACTTCTTTAGCTTCTTTTGGCAATTTTTCTGCACATGAAAGTATTGATACTTGACAGTGATTTGCTACACGCACTTTTATAACCTGTAACATGAAACTGTGTGTTGAAACATTGTGACTATAAAGGCATCATTACCATGTCAAATCCATGTACTAGTAGTGCTCATCCTCACACCTCAGATTTCAGGGCTTTCCAGTCATCAATCACCATCGTTTTGGACCTTTTGAAGGTTCCATAAACTATGGTGTTTAGCGTCTTTCTGTTTGTTAATATATATATATAAAATTCTGTCTAGCGTCCAAATTTGAAATTGACATGGTAATTAAGATATAGAGTTACTTTCTACAAAATTGTGTGTGATTCTTAATTCGTGAGGGTGGTTCACACTAAATTTTCTTTTTAAGGGTATATATGTTTTATCTCTGACACTGTTCCAAAGTGTGTTACTATCTGTATTTGGCATTTCTGGTGTTTTAGGTGGTCCTAAGTTTTCCAGATAATTTGTGTCTCAGGTTTCAAGAAACAGATAACTAAGGTATGAAGGGCATTCTTCAATTATATACTACTTCATCTTCAGAAGTGGCATCTGTGCTTTTGGAACTTATGCTACGGATGATAGATTCTTCAAATTTGCCGGGGAATGTTCTAACGATCCATGAAACCATTGAGATGAATACTGCATATAATCACTGGAAGCCAAAAAAGGGCAAAAAAAGGCAGCTCGATGCACTAAAATTATCGCTATGTGCGATGTCCGGGAAAGAGTCCCACCACAAGCCTTACCTTGCATTTCTACTAGAGGTTGTTTCCAAGGCTTGAACCTGGGATCTCCTGGAAGTCAATCTTAAAGAAATTATCAAATAGAGAATCAGATTTGTTTCTGTCTCTTATCAGGGTAGCTCTAGACAAGATTAAAACTATGGAAGCCGTAAAGCATTAACTTGGTAAGTGATATCATCTGGCAAAAACTTGCAACATGAACAATAGCTTCCTTCACTTACATTATTTCTGTACTTGATGTTGTTGGAGTATCATGAGTGCCTCTGTTTTAAGATCCTCTAATTAAAAATGAGAATAAAAAACATGCAGATAGGGATTATTCTTGTCCACATACCATTTACTAGTGATATTATTATCATCATACAGTATTTATATGTCTAGTCCACCTAACAATGGAAGGCACAAAACACTACACAAATCTCTACCTTAACTTTGAACTTCTGCTGTTTTTCTTCTACTTTTTTTTTCCCAATCCACAACTGTGCATGTATGCAATTCGTTGTGTCGTTCCTCTCATTTTTATAATTTTCATCTGTTTCATGTTGTGGAGTGAATTTTAGCTTAATTTCTTGTCGATAATTGGCTCATTTCTTTTATGGATCATTCTCAGATGCAAGTTGCCTCTTAGGAGATGCAAATTAATCTCTTTTGATTGGACAATTATCTTACCTGTGTGTAGTTCTGGGCATAAACTATCGAAAACCGAATCGAACCGAACCGAACCAAAAAATTTGGTAATTGGTATTCGATAATTCGATATTTGATATGGTATTTGGGAATAAAATTTTAATATTTCGATATTCGGGATTGAGTTTGGTAAAAGATATTAATACGGTTTGATATTCGGTATTTACGGAATATCGAATTCTCTCTCTCTCTCTCTATATATATATAAAACCTATTCTATAGAGAATAGTATTAGTCAATTCTAAAAAATCTCTTAGACCTTGATAATATATGCGTAAAAAGCATCAAAAGGAATACTAAATAGAGTTTCTATTAACTATACTCTTTGAAGTTTAGACGTACATTTGGATATTTTCAACTTTAATATGGTATTACAAAAAAACCGTACCGAACCGAAATTTAATTTAACGATTACCAAATTATCGGACCGATATTTATAAGTATGGTATGTGCTATCTACTTTCAAATATCAATTACCGAACTTAAAATTTGAAAATACCGAACCAAATGTCAAAAGTCAACCCCTACTTGTGTGAACAGATAGTTGTAAATCTGAAGACACTAAAGCCTCTTATATGCAATGATTTAGCTTCTGAAGGGGATGATCCTTCTAGAAAACTTAGTCTAACAGAGGCAACACTGTGTTATTAAATGTTTAGTCTTGTCCTCTCATACCAATAATCAGCTGATGAATTTCATTTCGTCATTGCTCAGATGATGGGAAGTAACTCTTTAATCCATAAGTTAGATAAACTCTGTCCGTTGAGCATATTTGATTTAAAGATTAGTCATACTGATGCTTCTAACAATCGTTCAGACTTCTGAAAGCTTCCTACTATCCAGGGAAGAAGGTCCTTTTCTCCGGGAGGCTCAGAAGCTTGAACTATTAAAGCTTCGAGTTGTAGAGGGAAATCCACAGATGGTGGGAGAAGATTGATAGTTGCAGAAGCATGGAAACCATGCCCCATACATTTGGTTCTACTGGACGTCTTCCGGGTTCTTGATTTTGTTGATTATTCAGAAGAAGTCGCAAAATCACCAGGCAGTTAAATCTAAAAAACTATAAATGTGGACGCAAGTGCGAGACTTCTTTTGTGATGGAATGCTTGGGTGGATCCTAAGATCAAGAAAATGTGGAAGAAAAAGGAGTCTGATTGATGGCATTCTGTGTATGATTGATCTTGATATGCTTTAAAATGCTAGTGTCTCGTGGTTAACGTTAAATGTGGTTATGTGTGTGTTTATTTAAAACGAATTGCATTTCTACAGGCTAAACACCCTCTATAGGATTTGTGACCAATCCGTCGAAACTTAGGAGAACTTGTCTCGTAGCGTGTTGGCATTCAAGTTGAACCTCTTAAATCACAACCTTTTGTATATCAGCAAACTAGAGGTGTATGGGCAGTGTGAGCATGGGCCAACAGTATAGACATCTTTTAGCATCAATATTTGATATTGATGGGATACAAACATAAATGTATATTGACTTAAAAATTAATAATTTTTTAAATAATAACTATTCTTTAGAGGTAGAGGTATGGATTGCGTACATCTTACCCCCCAGATCCCACCAGGTGGGAATACACTGAGTTTGTTGTTGTTGTCGTTGTAATAACTATTTGATGATATTCACTAAGGAGTGAAATTTTATAAGATACTTTTTTTTTCACAGGATAAAAAAGTGTGATCTGTCGTGTAGTCGGATTATTTTAATTATTTGATGATAAGATTGAGACCTATTACAAAATATAGAAAGATGAATGAGCTAATATTCATAGGATTATTTCATATAAAAACTGGAACAAAAGATACTTCAATTAACAACAAAGTCTTGGATCATCTTCTCAAAGATGATTATGGTTGAAGCAGCTGCAACAAACATGTCATAAATGCATATTTTTCTTGTTTTAATTAAATACTATTAATTTTTTAATATATAAATGACTTATAATAATTAATTAGGGGTGATATAGTAAAATCACGGTACAGCTCTTGCAACAATCATGTCGAAACTAATGTTTTAATTAAATATTATGAATTTTTTAATACATAAATGACTTATAATAATTAATTAGGGGTGATACAGTAAAATCACGGTTGAAGGAGGCCAACTTAATTTAATACATCAAGAGTTAATTTATCATTTTATGTCTATTTTATTTTTAAAAAAATATGATTAAATTTTTAACACTCAGATGACTCATAATAATTAATTATAAGCGATATTTAGCAAAATTATGGTTGAAATAGCTACAGCAGAAATGTCATCTATTTTTTTAATTAAATATTATTAATTTTTTTAATACATAAATGACTTATAATGATTAATTAGGGATGATATAATAAAATTACGGTTAAAGCAGCTGAAACAAACGTCATAAATATCTATTTTTTAATTAAATATTATTAATTCTAATATATAAATGACTTATAATAATTAATTAGGGGTAATATAGTAAAGAAAATTATTAATTCTAATATATAAATGACTTATAATAATTAATTTAGGGTAATATAGTAAATCACGGAGCAATTAGGGATAACATAGGCAGACATGTCATCTATTTTTTTAATTAAATATTATTAATTTTTAATACATAAATAACTTATAATAATTAATTAGGGGTGATATAGTAAAATCACGGTTAAAGCAGCTGAAGCAAACGTCATAAATATATATTTTAATTAAATATTATTAATTCTAATATATAAATGACTTATAATAATCAATTAGGGGTAATATAATAAAAAAAATATTATTAATTCTAATATATAAATGACTTATAATAATTAATTAGGGGTAATCTAATAAATCACTGTGCAATTAGGGTAATATAATAAATGACGAAGCAGCTGATTTTTTTAATTAAATATTATTAATTTTTAATACATAAATGACTTATAATAATTAATCAGAGATGATATAGTGAAATTACGATTAAAGCAGCTGAAATAAACATCATAAATATCCATTTTTTTTAATTAAATATTATTAATTCTAATATATAAATGACTTATAATAATTAATTAGGGGTAATATAGTAAATCACGAAATAATTAGGGGTGGTATAATAATTGATGAAGCACTGCTCAAAACTAAATTATGGTTAAAGCAGTTGAAACAAACATCATAAATATCTATTTTTTTAATTTAATATTATTAATTTTAATATATAAATAACTTATAATAATTAATTAAGAGTAATATAGTAAATCATGAGATAATTAAGGGTAGTATAGTAATTGATAAAGCACTGGTCGAAACCCGTGCTTCTATTATGTAGAAATGAATGATAAAAAAAACTAAATCAAGATTGGGACTCCTCCGAAGTTTGCCTAGTTATAGTATAAACTAGTTTCCGTATAGTTTTCATGCAATTTCGAGATTGCACTTTCCACCCGATGGGAAGGTATGGAGAACGCGAATTAAGGTAGAGGGTTAGTGAGTAAGAGTACGTACATAATAGTATCGAGTGCTTTATTTGTATTTGTGCCTGTATTTTCTTATTCGTAGTGTTCTGATGATGTTTGTAATTTTGAATAGATAGTTTATAGTATTATTTTATCGGTATCTTGTTCTTCTATTATCTAGCGGTGTGTTATCTCATTTTATTGTTTATTTTTATGTTTTTTGTTTGTTATACTATTAACTGTCCTGATCCGAGGGTCTATCGAAAATAATATCTCTACTTTATTTGAGATAGTAGTATGAAGTGTGTATACTTTACCATGTCAGATCCCACCTTGTGGGTATACACTGGCTGGTTGTTTATGTTTGGGAACAATGATCCTGAGAAACTTGAGTTTCCCCAAGGTTTTTTTAAGTTGAAATATGTTTCCGCTATTATATCAAGAATTGTCCATTTCTTGTGTTATCAAATGGTGAAACTGTCTTTTATTCCAGGGTTATAGAATATAATCATGGGCGGATCTACATTCAATTCAGGGGTTTATCCGAATCTCTTTCATCGAAAAATGACACTATATATGTAGGATTAAATTTTTGATTTATGGTATATATGTTAAGTACCGAACCCCAAAGTACTTCAAAGTTCCCTTCTCCCATCAATGTGGGAGAGTTAATAGTTAATGAATTTTCCAATTTCGGGAGTACACTTTCTAAATCAGTATCTCCTTCCCTCCACTATTTTTCTCTCCATTTTCCGTTCACACTTTGAACCCAACAGCAGGTTACTCTCAAATGGATATGGAACAGTTCCTCTTTTAAGAAAATCTGCCATAAACTTCAAGGTGTATTCCTTAAAGTAGCATGGAAGAAGTTTGTGTGCAACAACCAGGGAGTTGGAAACCGGAAATTTACTCTCAATTTGCGGTGCTCATAGTCGGTTATTAACAAGGGACAAGATTTCAATGTGGGGCATTCAAACAAGCTTAAGTTGCCCTTTGATCAGGAAGAAGAAACATCCAGCATTTTTTTCTTTCTTTGAACTGTACATATCTTACTTTGGTCATAAAATTCTTTATTTAAAAAAAAAAAAAAAGGCATTTAAAAAAGTCAACTAGAATAAAGGAGAATATGTCTATTTATTCAAAGGGGAGAGTTCCATTTTTTTACGCTCCAAGACCAGTGACTCTTGTCCAAAACAGGCTCTTCCCATAATTGGACTTTTACAAGATTGTTTTTAACTTGATGGAGTTAAACCAGTCTCCTACATATTCTAACTGGCCTGTGGAGCTTTTTCATACGTTTTTCAGAGAATATGCTTGCTGATTTACTACATATTTTAACAGAGAGCCCAATCCACACCAAACTATGGAAATATGACAATAAAAAATAACATCCATTCAAAACCTCCTCCTCTGCTACTTCGAATATGCTCACAACAAACTTTTCATTCAAAGTAACAAAGACAAAGGAGGAAAATATTTATTCAAATACCAATTTCACTAATTTTTGAAATACCAAAGCTATCACAATGTGAATTTTTTCGAGGTTATCACAATGTGAATTTTTTAGAGGTTACTCAAATTTTCAAATTATAAACAAGACATCAATAGCATCTCGAAAAGAAAGGAGCGCAAAGGGACAGCAGTGGTCCAACTCTCATTCACACAAAAAAAGGTCAAACTCAAATAACAGGAACAATTAAAATTCACATTATTCCACTCACAAAAAATGTCTCTTATTTGATCTTTGAGCAATCAACATTTGGAGTAATCTTGAATGGAATATTGGCCTTACATTCTCCCGGGATTTTAGCAGCACGGTTGATTTGAACTTCGGTAGCGCCTGAGGCAACGCTCTTCAAACAGTTGCAGGCACTCTGGAGGTCAGATTTGGTACTTGCAGTGCTCAGAAGAGATTTAAGCCCACTGCAGCACTCTGAGGGCACGCTTAATCCACCACCTAGCACGTAGCTGAGACATGGTTCAAGGTTGCTATACACCATGTTGCACGTGACTGTCGCATCCCCATCAGTTGAAGATGCTGTCGTGGTGGTGGCCATGACTGTAATTGCAGCCGCGGCCACTGCAATGCAGACAAGAAGCAAAGGAAGTAGTTGCTTGTTTAGCATTGTGGAAATGTCTAGCGATGTGTTTGTGATTTCCTTATCTATGTATAGCTATCTCATATAGATATTTATGAACACAAGGTAATTAATCAGTCATGTTGGGCCATGGCAAGAAACCAGAGGTTTTGGCCTCATCTCCTGTCTGCCCCACACCCTCCATCCTTCTCATTCCCCACCCCTACCTAATAGATATTTATGAACAATTAATCAGTCACGTTTGCCCATAATTTTTGGTTTTGCTCTCATCAGGTTTTGTCCTAATTTTTTTGTCAAATTTAATTTTAATTTTTTAAAAGGAAAATAAAATAATTTATGATTAATTTATTTTTTTAAAAGAAAAATATAAAATTTTCTCATATTTGTTAATTTCTTTGTTGAAAGAAAGGTTTTGAACCTGTATAAATAGAATCTCTCTCTTTTCATACAACAACGCAATAATATCCCCAATATAATAGTCTTGTTTAGGAAAAAAGTTTCTTTCAATAGATTTTAAATTTTTTAAATATTATTTTCAATATGTATATCATTTAACTAAAACATATCAATAATATATTTTTTATTAATACTATATTTTTTTGGTCATCTAATCTATCGTCTTCACGATTTGCAAACTGTACGTTTTTGCATGACCTCCTATCAATTTAAAACTCAACAAGTGATATCAGAGTATATGATTCAATAATTCGATGGTTCAGATTGAAGACACACCAAAATCAAAGTTGCAACCAACTTGTTAATAATGAAACATTTTTTTTGTCGAAAAAAAAAAAGTTCAAATACTACATGTGAAAATACCTTTCAATCATATTTTCAATAATTTTATTGCACCATCTTTAAAACAAAATCAATATTCAACCAATGCTTACGGATGTGCTTAAACTTGCAACCTCTCTATTTACTTTTAAAGCTTGCTCACTTGGAATGCACAAGGCTTCACTTTATCCTTGTTTACTTATAATTCAGGGCTCCAATAATATCAATTCATATTTTAATTTTTAATGCATAAGACTTCAATTTTTAACCCATATCAAATTTAATCATAGTAAGCAACAGTGATATATGACGATCGTGTTTAGAAAGATGATCAAGATTATTTTGTCAGAAATTCAAGAACAAAAAAAAAGATTTGTTAAGTTTTTTTTTCCTAATTTTCTTATCAAATTTAAGTCTTACTTTTTCTTAAAAGGAAAGTAAAAATAATATCATAATTACTTTTTTACTTTTCCTAAACAAACGAATATAAAATTCTTTTATATTTGCTAATCTCTTTCTTGAAATAAAGATTAATAGAAGACCTCTTTTCTCATACAACACAATAATATCATAATATAGTCGTTAAAGAGTTTTATTTGAGAGAAATTTTCTCCCAATAAATTTTAAATTTTTTCAGTATTATTTTTTATATAGAGACCATTTGACTAAACCATCTCAATAATACAGTTTTAGTACTATATTTTTCTTTATCATTTAATTTATCATTTTTATAATTTGCAAATGATAAACTTCTTACTACCAATTTTGAACCCAACAATCTCCTATATGCCCCACCTTCCATCCTCCCCCCTACCCCTAAACTAATAGCCAATGAAAATCTGCTATGAAGACGATGCCCTCCAAAGCATGCGTGGACAAGCTTTTCAAATCCAAAACTTTATCTGTTCTTCTATAGTCAATTATTCTTATTTGCTAATTAAGTGCTCCTCTTAATAATACATATCTAATACCCCTTTCCTTCATTTTTTAATGTGATGATTTACTGTTTGAGAGTCAAATTATATGAATTTTGATCAACATTTTAAAATATATTTTTTCATCATATTAAAATAAGAAGGATTGTAATTCATGATATTTTTCATATAGTATTCAAATATTTACATTTTGGTTTAAAATATTAAATTAATCTAATTCAATTAAACTTCAAAGATTAGTTAAATTATCTCTCGTAAAACAAAATGTGACAAGTAAAAATGAACTAAGGAGTATTTCTTTTAAGGGCAACTTTCATAAATCCCATTAGTTTGTTCTTAATTACATTCTCTCCATTTTTCTAATAAATTTTCTCTCTTCTGAATTTTAATTGTTCATATACACAATTGAATGCTAATATACATAAGTATCTTATGTATCATAATCAACTTTCTTAATGATATTTAAGGAAAAAAATTACGTCTAATAATTATTCAAAATGATATTTAAGGAAATAAATCAAGTCTAATAATTATTCAATATTATACCTTATTAATGTGTGATTAATGAATTTCTTAATTATGTAAATTTTTTCAAAAAATATATTCCTAAAAGAAAATTTACCACATAAATCACCTAAACATTTTTAAAACCAAATAAAAAGACCTCTTATAAAATAAAGAGACATAGAAAAGTTTAAAATGAAAAAAAAATACTCGTATAAAGAAAATTTTACAACGTAAGTCTATAAAAAATTTTACTGCCTAGTCTACATATAAAGAAAATTTTACTACTTAAGTATGAAACAGTTTGAAACAAAAAAAATGGATTCCTATAAGATTTGAAGAACATGACAGTAGTGAACCCCAACCCTTATATATATAGGTTTGCAAAATATACATCTCATGCATCACATATACATAACAATATAAAAAAAAATAGAAAACATAAAGTTAACACATCATATACATGCCTAACATTCTTTCATACACAAAATACTACTATATATATGGGTTGAAATACACACAACTCGTCTTGTTTAACAGAGCCACATACATAATTGTGCTATGTATAACACTATTTATGCATAACATATACATAACTCTGTAATGTATATGACCTGAAATTAAACAGCTCAACGGTGTCTGTTTCAATACATATACATGACAAATTTATGTATATGGGTTGAAATAAAACGTTCAACGAATGACATAACTACAAGTATATACATAACTTGATATGTATCATAGTTCAAAATAACAACATGAATTTACTAAGTAATCTGACCATATATATAAAAAAAATTAATATATAAGAAGGCATCTCTAACACTATACACAACTAATTTATGTAAACAACAAAATATTCTTGTATAATAATGTATAAGAATGTGTAAATCGATAAAAAGATATAAATTCAGCAACAAATCATTATACTTTTGGAAGACGCGGTCGTGATTCTTCACTTTTTATCTTACTTGAAGATTTAGCAAAGACTCCTTAGAGCTTGTACGAGCAACTTCCCTCGACTTCTTCATCTTGATGGGATCATTTTGACGTTACGTCTATTTTCTCTAAAACTCAAACCAGACTCCATTACTATGCTTAAGTTTTGATAATTACGCATATGCAACAAGTAACTCGTAGATTTTTTATTTAGTAAAATTGAACAAATTAAGAAATTAAACTAAACTCAAAAATAAATTAAAGAAGATAGATGATGTTCAATAATTTGATAAAATAAGGTTTGTAAATTCAAACTTTGAAACCTCATAATTATGTTTGCTTGATTTTAGGCATACATGTATATGGAGGTTGGAGAGAGAAAGTGCAAAAAATGAAATATTTATAATTTGTTTTGGTAGATGAGATTTTATGTAATAATAGAAAGTTAAGATGTATATTTATGTAAATTTTCCTTCTTTTAATACATTTGATCTCTCTTATTTGTTGACATGTTCCTCTTAATGTTACTATCTTTAATGGGCGAGTCGGGTCTGATGTGAATGATTTGAAAATAGATAAAATATTTTAGCTAAAAAAAGAAATGACATAATACATAGAGTTTCGGGCTAAAAGGGACAGTTTTTTGAGCCTAGGAGTCAAAACAGACAATTCTTTTTTTCATGTAACAAAACGGACAGTTTTCCCGAAAATGAGAAAACTACAACTAACACCATCTGTCAAACGTTTGTTGAGAAAGATGATATTAATAGAGTTTGTTCAAAAATGAGCAAACCACATTTTCGTAAATCCTCCTTTTTAATAGTTTGCCCATTTGTGTGCAAAGTACTTTTATTTGGACCAACTATGGTTCTTTAACTTAGAGATTCGACTGATCATTGATTAAACATCACACTATTAATATTCTTGAATTTGTCAATTCAATTTTTAAGAAATAATACAATTTTTTCATGACTAAAATATCTATATAATAGATAAATTGAATTCTAAATTTTTTTATATAATTGAATTTTTTTATAGTGGTAAACATTATCATCTCTAATTTTAAATTATGAATTTAAAAAATATAGTTTACAAAAATTAAAAATTGTATTAAAAATGATTAGCAAATAATTACTTAGATGAAGTAAAATGAACAATGTTGACACCTAGTTTTCGCCCTCCACATTTCAAATTAGTTTTTTAATTTTTCAATTTTAAATAATTTAAAAATATTTATTTTACTTATTTTAAAATAAATTTCAACCATACCTTTTGAATTTAGGTGAAATTAATATGTTTAGTGTTTGATTATACAGAATTATACAATTATCAGTTAAAGAAAATGCTTTAGAATTTATTCAGAGTGAAAATTTTGATGAAATTGCAAATACTTTACTTTTTCCAAGATTGATTGAAAATAAGAAATTAATGACATAATAATTAGTTTCTCAATTTAAAAAAATAATAATAATTGTGCTTTTATTAAATATTTAATCTAAAATTATTAAATTTAAGAAATTCGTTAAATTAATTAGTAGATAATTTCGTCTAACTTTATCCAAATTTATTCAATTGTGGCTATTTTATTAATATAAAATGACCATAATTAGAAGTTAATAATTGTTGTTTTATTAACCAACCCATTCTCCTTAGCCCATACAACACCCCTACCCTTTTTTTTTTAAATTTATGTTTTGCTCCAGGCCAGCCCAACCAACACTTCCCTCAGCCCAGTTGGCCGACCCGGCCCACACCCTTATAATTTCTCCTTTACCCTCAGACAAACACCGACACCGACACCGACAAAACCCTTTCCCGTAACGACAATACAACAACAGCAACACTAACCAACAATAATTCAACGACAACAACTCCAGTAAGCCCTAGCGGCCCCTCAATTTTACTCTTTTACCCCCTTCGTACGACCATTTTCGGCTAAGGTTTCATCTACCTTCCCCTTGCTCAGACTATGTTCACTCGTTTTTGGCAAGAAGCCAATGGGTACGTTTCGGCTAAGGTTTCATCTACCTTCCCCTTGCTCAGACTTTGTTCACTCATTTTTGGCAAGAAGCCAATGGGTACGTACCTCTTTGCCCGTGGACCTCAAATTTCCCAAGAAAATCAATTCAAAATCACATTTTTCAAATTCGAAACCCTAAATTCTCTCCCCCTCCCCCAAGATTCCCCTATAAATAGATAGTGAAGGAAAGGGTGAAGGGAGAGGATTGACGAAAAAAATTTGGGGGTTTTGGAGGCTCATGCTTCTAACCTCACGCAATCGAAATTCTCGAAGAACACAATTCGAAAAAATCAACTTCGGATGAAATTATTTTGAGTTCCTGCGGATTGAAATCAAATTAAGTATTGGAAGTTTCATTGTAAAGTCTCGTAATCCCGGTTCGTTGCCCAAAAACGGATAATTCCTTTACTCTTTTATCTCTTTAGATTCTAGTTGTGTTGAATGAATGATTTATGGATTCATTCGATTGGTAGTAGGCCGTTGAAAAATGTAGAGTTTTTTTAAAATTTGCTTCGTTGTGAATCCGCGGGAACGTTGACACGCCTAAAATCAAGTTTTGTTTGTCATAGAGAGAGATTCTTTGCAGCAAACTATTAAGTTTGTTGTCGTAGCGATTTGTTTCTTTAGATTCATATAATAAAAGCAAATTTGTTGTTTGAGATGGATCTTGAATGCTTGGGTGTTTAAGGTTTGATCGTTTCTGTTTCAGATTTTAAACACATACTTTTTCTCTTAGTTTTCTTAGTAAAAAATGGTTGAAATCACTGAAGGTTTTTTAAATAAATTTTATAAATTTCAGAGTGGTGGTTTGAAGCTTTCTTCAAGACCAAGAGGGTTCTTTGTAAATCTATCAAGTTTATCAAATATACAAACATATGAGGTGTTTTGATTGTAGAACAGTTTCGAAAGTTTGATTTTTAAACATTCCTCCCTATCCTAGCAGTTTCTTTTCAAGACAAATTTTTACTGTTGTGGTTGTTGCAAGCTGAAATTCCCCCTTCACTTCCATTAGTTTGAACTAAAAAATAATTTTAACCATGAGTTTATGCGTTTGGTCACTATGTTGCTGCACTTTCGTTTAAACATGATGGGTTGATTACCTGGGATGTCTTAAAAACAAATTTGGGAGTTTGCTTTTGTTTCTGATAAAAATGTCCAGTGTGTAAAAATCTAAAGCTTGTCTCTATTAAATCTAGCTCGACTTTATTCATTTTTTTTTTAGAGATTTTACACTCCGATTTGCGTTTATTTGAAACACTTGATTGAAGTAGTTGTGCTGTTGTTGTCTGACTAATACCGTCATAAGTGTTAATTCATTCTCTCTTGAGCATATGGATCGAGCATGTCAATATCCTACTATGTCGGTTTTGTACGTTGATTACTTCTGCTTATATGTTTGTTATCTTGACTTTTGAACACATTAAACAGTAATATTTTGCATGTTTGTCATCTTGACTTTTGAACCCATTAAAAAATAATATTTTGCACCTTTTACAGTTGACCTCGCTTATGTGCTATTGAAATAGTGACTAGAACAAAAAGAGTGTAGTCACTCGTCTGGATTTGAGTGGGGATTAACTTTTGATCAATTTTATATTTAAATAATTAAAAAAATAAAAAAAATTAAAAGATGGATTTTTTTCTTCCTCCATCTTTTTTAATTTTTTTTTTTAAATATAAAAATAATAATTTTTTTTTTAACGAAAAAAACCTTCCCCACTTCATTCAGCCCGTCCCCCATCCCTCCAACCAACCCCATCCTATCCCCTTCCATAAAATAATTTTTAAAAAATTTAAAAATATTAAAATAAAAAAAAAATAGAAAAAGCATCTTCTTTTCCTTCATCTTTTTAATTTTAAAATATTATTAAAAATTTAAAAATAATATTATTTTTTTTAAAAACCTTCCCCACTCCACTCCAGCTCGTCTCCACCTCCTACCCAGCCCGTCTTCACCCCACCCTAACACCCATCTAGCCCTTCCCTACCCCCACCCTAGCCCGTCCCTATCCTCACCCTAGCCTGTCTCAACCCCCCACACCCCACAAGCCCCATCCAACCCTTCCTAACCCCTACCCCAGCCCGTCCTCAACCCCTCACACCTCACCAACCCCTCCCCACCCCACCCCCCGTCCCTTCCAGCCCCTTACCCCACCTCCACACTCTTTCAGGCCCTCCAACACGTTCACTTTTTATTTTAATTTTCTTTCTCAATTCAATTCTTTTTATTTTTTTAAATTAAAATTTAAATGTGAAATTTTTTTATTTTTCGGGGGATTAAAATTAAAATTTAAATTGAAAGTGAGTGATAAGTGAGTATTGAAAAAAGTTAGTAAATTTTGTTTGAAAAAAATTAAATTTTTTGTGAATTTGTTAAAAATATTCAAATTTAAAAATAAAAAATTTATTATGTTTGTATATATGAATTTATAGTTAAAAATTTAAATTAGTTGGGGAAGAATTTTAATTATTTGGAATGGATTTGATGTTTAATTTGTGAGCAAAAATAAAAACACGATTATTCAAAGTTTTCTACAATTTATAAAATTTTCTTATTTAATTAAATTAATTTTAATATTTAATTTACTATGTAGCATTTTAAAAATGACTTGGAATTTAATGTAATACATTTTTTTATTATTATTATTTTTAAATAACGTGTCAGATGACGTGACAGACGTGTCAGACGTGACAGCTGACGTGGGGGAGAGTGTGTTACACTCACCAAAAAGAGTTTAAAATGTTGCATTTTAGTGGGTTCAGATGACAAACATGTAAGTAGAAATGCCCAACTTACAAAACCGACATAATACAGGGGTTCAGAAGGTCATTTTGCTTTTTTAGAATATGATAAAGTTCATTTTTTAAAAAAATCTTACTCATGAGTGTGAACTGGTCACTAATCCTTATCTCCTTTATTCTGCATATGAAACTTTGATCGAGTCCATTGGACTCTTTCCCGTGCCTACATATTCCTAGTGGGGCCTTAGCCCAACTATATCTCGAGTCAACCCCCATGCTAAAGTCCCAAACGGACTGATATATACTCGTATCCGTCATATATACAAGATTTATAGGTCAAAGGTGGCTGATATAAGCCAAGATATAATGTATGATAAAGTTGGATGAGGGTACACAGGTTTTTATATGCTGATATACAACGCATATACAGAAAGACACAGAAAAACATGGCTGATATACATATAGTATACATTGCAGAAAGATGACCCAAAGTCCATAATTTAAAGCCTAAAAGGTGGACAGATTTATTAATGGGCCAATTAAGGGCCCAACTTTAATTCTTGTATTCATTTTTTTTAAGATTATAATTTATCATTGTTTATTTGTATTAACTAACCTTTAAATCAATTAATCTAGGTAAATTTTCTAAGGTATTGTAATTTTATTTTATATTAATTTTATTTTTCTTAATTCATAATTCTTTTTTTTCTTAATATTATCTTGTCTAAAACAGATTAAATTGGTTCCTTCAATTTCCTTAAAACGAGTCTTCTAAAAGTGAGTATTTTATCCTAAGATGATATTGATTTTGTTCGTATGACTCTTAGTTTATTTTAGATTAAAGTAATTTTCTCCAAACCTAAGAAACTAATTTGTTTGAAAATTAACTTTTCAAAACATTTGCAAAGCACTTTTGATTTGATACTCTCTTAGCATTTTTTTCCAGAAGGTATTATCTATAACAAAATTGACTTTTCTATAACAATTATTAATAATAAGAAAACAACTATACAATCTTCTTTTTTCAATAATAAGAAAATAATTATACAATCTTCTTCTTTTTTCATAAAGACAAAAAATATTTTCCTCTTGAATCCAAAGAAAAAATTGCAACTTAAGTGTAATTCAAATAGAATGTTTCTCTTTTGAATGAATAAATATCATGTTTAAATAAATAATTTTAATATTTTCTATAAAATTAAGTCTTTGCAACAATTAGCCACTTTTAATTAATCAAGTTAGTTATTTTTGGTAGACCGTTTTAAACGAACGCCCCTAAGTGTCTTAAAAACCTTCTTAGGGCGTTAATTGCATTCTTACCCATTTTCTCTAATTTTAAAGGTTTATTTCTGTTTTTGAACCTTTGAAACCCTTTTAAGTTTTTCTTGATTTTTCTATAAGAATCAAGTGGCGACTGTGAATTTCTCAAATCATTTCAAAATTTTCATGAATATTTTGAAATAGTTTTAAGAGGGTCAAAACATTTTCTTTTTTAGATGAAATCCAAAAAAGGATAAAACAGAAATGACGACTCTGCTGGGGATTTAACTAGGTTCTAATCTGTAATACCCCGTGCCTAAATGCCATTGTACTACATACGACTCATGCCCTTGAGTCGTACATACAACATACGAGTCGTATGTTATAGTTGTATCCAAGATAGTGTGAATTGGTTGACATTCTGTTCTTGGTACGACTCCTTTCCTTGAGTCGTACATACACTATACGAGTTGTATGAAGTGAAGTTGTGAGTTCAGCAGAGTAGGCTCCCTAAGATTCTGTCCAAGTTACGAGTAGGGCTCTAAAAGTCGTATGGAGGTGTTACTAGTCTTAAGTTTAGACTCATATGTTGACCAGTGTATACTCTCTTAGATCCTGCCAAGCTTACGAGTCAGGAGGCCTATTCGTACCTTCACCATACGAGTCGTATGGTTGACTCGTATAGACTAACGAACAAATTTTGGAATGTTCAGTTAAAAGGCTTTTTGGTCTTTTTCCCTCTATTAACTCCCAACCTGTTTTGCCCCTTTTCGATTCAAAGCGTTGGAAACCACTTGGTTTTGACTATTTAAACTATTTCAAAATTTTAACGAAAAGTTTGAAACAGTTTAAGAATTTACAGAGTCGCTAGTTGTAAAATTAATTTTTTGAAAAGAAAATGATTAAGGAAAAATTGTCTTCAAGATTTGTGCAAAATAAATTTTGATGACTTAGGAGGATTTTAACTAAGTCTAAGAAAGCTAAAAAAACAATTAACATATAAAGGGAAAAGGGGGAGACTAAAAGACTTAGGCCATTAGGCCCAAATCCACAAACCCCGCCCTAAGCTAATTTGGAATTTTGACTCATTTTCACCTGTCCTAATCTAAATACTTGGACTTTTGGCCCATAACTTGTCTTAAACTATCTTTTTGGACCTTTGGAACCCAAAATCTGTTTCACATATATTAGATTATAACTTTGACTTCGAGGCCCCAAATAAATGAATAAATAAATAACTAAATGAATAAATAAAGAATAAGACAATAATAAAAATTGAAACTTTTCGAGTCTCTTAGCGACCTCATCAATGAGTTTTGACCCATTTTTCTTCTTCTTCCATCTTCTTGCACCCACACGCCATATAATCAACTTTGGACTCAAACTTCAGACTTGACTAAAAAAAGGTGGGCCTTATTAGTCCATTACGAAAAGTAAGAGGAAAGGAATCTATTTGGACTCCAAAGCAGATTCATGCAAAGAAAGAGATAAAAAGAAAAAAATTAACATGTGTTCGAAAATTCTACACTTAATAGATAAATAATGAGATGAAAAAAATAACATTATCAAGCATAAAGAAATAGTAAACTGTGATATCAAAGCAAACCAAATTATCCAATGAAAAGAAAATTAACCCATCTCTTAAATAATCTTACAAAAAATTGAATCTAGCATAATATAATTAATTAGCCATTGAAAAAAAACATGGATCCACAAGCATAGTTGCTTAAAATTTAAAAAAATATTTCCTATAGATTAACACATATTTGCACCAAATACTATGATATGATAAAGTGTAAGGCATGTTTTCATTAAAGAAAGAAAAGGGGAATGAGCAAGAGATTAGAAAATCTTTCGTAGCACCTCAGATATGAAAGACAAGACGTACTAATGCAACAACACTTTTTCAATACAAAGTGGAGTCAATCAACATATCTAAAACTTGAAGAAAATTTCATGGTAGTATGTGAATAACAATGGTACGTCTAAATGCACAAAAATACTTTAAGAAGTAAACCAATAAGCGAAGTGAAGCAAATTGCATACATTAAACATGTTTGAAAAATTATATTCAAAGACAAGATAAGAAAAATCATAAAAGATTAATTGTAAGAAAAGTGTACAATTATACCAACTCCTATTTTATTTTTACACCCTTTCGAAAAAATCTATACTTCTAACAAATTTTTAATTTAAACAAGAGAAAATTAAAGATGATTTTCACCTTGAAGAAGAGTAAATCATGACCACAAACATATATAAAAGAAATTATGACATATAATCATGGAGAAAAATAACTCTTTAATAAAAAGAATTAAGAATCGGCAAAGGAGTTGGATCTTAAGAGTAGCACTTAAATTACAATTTTTACATGTGAATGAGCGAACTATCACGTGTATGTCAAAGTGGTCAACTTTAACCTTAAGTAGTGATTGACAAGTTGCTAGGCCACAAACATAGCACACTATGATATGCCTTTCAAAAATAATACCATATCCCTAGGTACAAGTAACTCACTACTTCGAATTGAGAAATAAATTCACATACCCTTAGTAATAGTAACTATTTTTTCGATATAAAGGAAACAACTTTACATGCTAAAAGCAAACATATCCACCAATAAAAAATTTAAACAAGGCATGAGTACTTATTTTAATCAAGCAAAGATCGAAACTTTATCCATCTAATTTATTAAGGCGAAACAAACAATAGTGACTATTCTTTTTCGACATAAAGGAAACAACTTTACATGCAAAAAGTGAACATATCCATCAATGCCGAATTTAAACAAAGCATGAGTACATTTTTTAATCAAGCGGTGATCAAACTTTGTCCATCTGATCATAATAATCAAACAAGAAAGCCAAAGAAATACGTTCTACTATTTTTAGATTTTATACCATGAACATAAAAAATAGCCATAATATTGATATCACAACATCCTATGGCCTTCAAGGCCATCTACAGCAAACAAAATTACAACTATACAACTACGAAACTAGGAAGAAGGAGATGAGGAAGAAAATGATAACAAAACTAAAAGGGAAAGGCGTGTTTACCTTTTTCAGAGCAGCACAACAGGAATTCAAGCTTTTATTCGGAGTCTTGATCACCACCGAAAAGTAATTTTTCAAAAACCTCAATTATCCTACCACTTGAAAATTTTTTTACTAAAAAAAATATTTAACTCTTTGCTCAAAAATTTTCCCACTCTTTCAGACTTAGTTTTCTACCAAAATAGTAGTACTACTTATAGAAAAGAATGAGGATTCAATTTTTTTTATCCATCAATGTGGGAGAAAGAATTTAGGGATGTTTTGGAAATTTGAAATTGAGAAAAAGGTTTGTTGGAGGATAAGATGAGGTGGAATTGTACAATCTATTACAAATTTAAAATTCAAAATTTGAATTTAAAAAATGATAAAAGAATAAGGTTAAGGTGGAATTGTATAATCTTGAATTTCAAAAATGAAAAAAAGAATAAGGTTGAGGTGGAATTGTACAATTTAGTACAAATTTTAAAATAAAAATGAAAAAAAAAGGATA